>CM038146.1:477262281-477862281 GCA_021437245.1 Aegilops speltoides | reverse complement strand
CGACAAGCAAAGCAAGACTATCACTCAATGCAACCAGTAATGTCCCTTTTCATTTTATACACAAAGAGAAAAAAAAAATGCAGCAGTGGAGCTGCATGCATGCTCTTTCTTACAGGGGAAGCTGGAACAAAACGTAGCCTCGTACGGACACACACACAAGAGAAGAGAACATAGCCTTGTACCAAACAGGTCGCATGACAAGGCAAAGGTTTATTAAAGCATCTACAACAGGAGCCCTTGTATTCGTCCCAAATATCCTGGTGGCCTGACCAGTCATTATCAGGATAGAAAAGAGCCACACAATCGGATCTGGCAAATTCAGCCCAAGTGTCCGGGCGAACTGGCACTCCCATACCCGGCCAATATTGAGGCGGTTATGGGACACCTGGATGCGCCCGGGCGCGCCCGCCATGCTGGACTCATCACAAGGGCCCACGCGAACGAGGTGAACGCCGCCCACCTCCTTGCCACCACACTCACCAACGACTCAGCCTGATCCATGGCCCACATCAGGATCTCGAGCGAGTGCATGCGTCTCGCCCTTCCGAAGAGCGCCTCCTCCTCCTCCGACAAACCATCTCGAATTGCCCGCGCCTCCACATGCATCGCTTCCTTGCTGGTGTACCAGGAGCCGATCTTGCGCAGTCGGGCTCGCCGGCGAGCGTTTCCGCCCGCGAACCTCTGCAGCTTCTCGTCGATCTCCACCATCTCTCTCGTTGCTCGAAACCAGGAGGAGAGCAGGTGTGGTGGGTTGGTCAAGCGAAGGGAGGAAATGGAAGGCGAGGGTGCGCGACCCCTGATTACTGACCAAATTAAATCGTCCATCTGCCAAGCACCCACCATCACCGGCTCCCGAGGTGCTTGCCGCGCCGCACCGCCCCTCGATGCGTGCGACGTGACATGGGAAGGAAATAGTAGCGCCCGGTGCCAACACGACCCCTTTACTGGTGCGAGAGTCAACTGCGCAGTCGGACGCGTCGACGAGATGCACCAGGGCGATGCACCCGCGCCATATCACCGAGCCGCGGTGGTAGGAGAGCACGCCCGCCACCCGGAGATCTGCGATGTACCAAGCCGGCCACTGCTGGGCGTCGACGTTGCCAGAGACGTGTTGAAACATCCGAAGGAAAACCTCACCGAATCAAAATCACTTAAGAGAAGGAGAAAATTCCTTATTTGACACCGTCTTAAAATCTGGTTCCTTATTTGACACTGGAAAAGTTTTTCTTCCCTATTTGACACCAGTCCTAAATTTTATTCCTTATACGACACTTCTGTCCATTTTGAACCTAAATTACACCTAAAAAGACCATTTTGCCCCTCATGCGGTATGTGTGTCTGCGCGTGCGTGTGTGGGTGCACCCGCACATGTGTGCTGCTTCTGCGTGTGTGTGTGGGTGTGTGTGTGTGCGCACGTGTGTATTTGCTACTGCGTGTGTACGTGCACGTAATGTGTGTGTGTGTGCGCGCGCTGTTGCGTGATTATGTGCTGCTGCGTGTGTGTGTGCTGCGTGCGTGTGTGTTGTTGCGTGTGTGTGCGCGTGCATGTGTGTTATTGTGTGTGTGTGCGCGCGTGTGTGTTGCTGCATGTGTGTGCGCACGCGTGTGTGTGTTGCTGCATATGTATGTGCTGCTGCGTGTGTGCTTCTGCCCTCGCACTGATGTTGCGTGTGTGTGCTACTTCCCCGCAAACACACATACCACATGAGGGGCAAAAGAGTCTTTTCAGGTGTCATTTAGGTTCAAAATGGACGGAAATGTCATATAGAAAATAAAATTTAACTTGTGTCAAATAGGGAAGAAAAACTTTTACAGTGTCAAATAAGAAATCAGATTTTAAGATAGTGTCAAATAAGGAATTTTTTCGAAGAGAAGATGGGTGACTGAGTCATAGTCGCCAGATTAGCAAGCATAAAAATGGTAGACAATACAAGCCAAGTTAGTTCGAACTGATAGAGAAGAGAAAAAACCAAAATCCGTTGTTTGCAGTGTATTCAGTGATTTCCCTTTTCTCTCTCTATATATACCCCCCAATTAAGAAAGGCTATTGCAAAAATCATAATTCAAAAGGAAGCAATGGACGCGGACGCGGAGCGTCGCCGTCGCCACCGTCCGATCAAACTGACTCCTGTGCCTGGGTCCAGGAGCCCAAGAGAGACCGTGTTGCCACCCGAGGCCCGCCCTCCGCGCGGCAGCTTCCCTGAGATTCGCGCACCGGGTTGGCCTCATTATCTCCAGTTCAGACGCGCAGTCCCCGCCGCCGCCGCCACCGCCGCAGTCCCCGCCGCCGCCGAGGAGCCCGCCGAGCCCGGCGCCAACGTCGGCGACCCCGCCATGGATATCGTCGAGCACGTCGCCGACCCCGGCGCCGACGTCGCCGTGGGCCCCGTCGAGCCCGCCGCGGACCACGTCGCCGACCCCGCCGACCTCGCCGTGGGCGCCGTCGAGCCCGCCGCGGACCACGTCGCCGACCCCGCCGAGCCCGCCGCGGACCACATCGCCGACCCCGCCGACCTCGCCGAGGGCCACGTCGCCGACCCGCCGACGACCACGTCGCCGACCCGCCGACGACCACGTCGCCGACCCCGCCGAGCCCGCCGTGGACCACGTCGCCGACCCGCCGACCTCGCCGCGGGCCACGTCGCCGACCCGCCGAGCCCGCCGCGGACCACGTCGCCGACCCCGCCGACCCCGCCGACCTCGCCGCGGGCCACGTCGCCGACCCCGCCGACCTCGCCGTGGGCCCCGCCGACGACCACGTCGCGGACGCCGCCGAGCTCGCCGTGGGCCCCGCCGAGCTCGCCGCGGACGCGACGGCCTTCACTGCGCACTTGGTTGCGCTCGCCGACCTCGCGGCGGCGCACGAGGTTGTCTTCGGCGCGTGCATGGAGGCCGTGGCCGCGGCAGAAGCTGCCCGCGCCTCACCGGCCGCCGTCGCCGTGGTCCTCGGCAAGGCCGCGGCGAACGAGAAGGCCGTCGCGGTGGTCCTCGGCTCGCTCGCGGAGGTGCTTGGCGCGGACGTGCAGTCCATCGCGGCGCGCAACGCGGCCCTCGCCGAGGCCTTCACCTCGCTCGCCCACCTCCTCATCGAGCGCTCGCAGTTCCATGCTGCGCGTGCGCAGCGCCTTGGACAGCGCGCGGGGACCCTCACCGCGACCGCCGCGCCCGCTCGCCTAGGTCCACAGCCGCACGGGCCCTCGCAGCTGGCGAAGCTGCCGATGGAGGTAAGTTTGATCTCTGCACAAGTACAGCATCCTCTTCACCATTCAAAGTACAGGAGGGCGTCTTCTTATCCAAATACTCGTGCAGGAAGAATGGGAGGACGCGCACCTGCTGCTGGACGACGACAAGGACGACGACAAGGACGACGACGATGACAGGTATCTCTTGAGGAGCATGCCCAGATAGTATAGCGTTTGCAGGCTAAATGGGCTCCGGGAATGGCAGATCGGATGAGTGCCCCTAGATTCATGGTATCCTCTGTTGAAGTAGTGTTTGGTATTTGTTGGAGGCTGCCCACATTCAATGGTTTACTACATGCTGTTTTGCGCAATGCGTTTTGCCAACGCCTAGAGCATAGGCACGCTTAAGTGCTCGCTTAGGCACGCCTTTTTTAGGAAATTGCTCTGCGTACGATTTTGCATGTACGATTTCACGTCCGACCAAGTGATCTCACCATTGCCGTTGATGCATAGATTTTATCGGAGGGTGATTGAGCAGTGTTCGTACAATGTCGTATAAGAATTCATCGTACGCCTAGCACTGCTCCCTTTTTTAACTATGCTTTTTACCCATTGCTTCAACATGTTATATGAGCTACTTCTTGATAATAAAAACTACGAATGCTATTGATTGATGTGTACTCTTATTGCTGACAAATGCTGCTAATTGCATTAGCAGGCAGAGTCTTCTTAAAGCTCTAACGAAGGCTTCCAAAGAGGTTTTGAACTTCTATTGATACGATGATGTACATCAGATTCTGTAGTATTGCCACAATTTGGTTAAATGCTTTAATTGTATGCAATGCAGCGTGAGGATACCAACTTGCAGGCAACTTACGACAAGCTCTCCAAAGACAAGGCTGCACACGTACAGAATTTCAAAGGTGTGCCGAATGTGCATCCTCTACCACATTTCTGAAGTCCATGGCATATTACACTCTACATGTTACAATAAATACATACTCTACAAGTGGCATGAGTATATGTTGAACATAGTTTGCTCTTGTCCTAGGTTTTGACCCTAGAAAAACTGTGGCTGCATCCTTTTTGAATTATAACCATATTTGCGTATAAATGAGTTTGTTATCTTGCCCTTATATGTAGGAGAATTATATTGCCAAACAGTATACTAAGAAAAATGTGCTTGTTAACCTTCAAAGCTGGTCGAACTGTGCGCAGTTTTACAAAAAATTGTGCTACTGGCCATTAAGTACACTTAATTATTTATTATTTGTTTGAAATGCTGAGTCAATATCTTCAGGTTACAAGAACTGTTTAAAAGCCAATTGACAGCAAAGATCTTTCCTACATAAGTAGTGTATAAGCATCTATTTACTTTGCAGTTCATACTGAACTATCAGTTTCTCCTTTTCAACTTCAAACTTTGAGAAAAGATCTACAGCACACTGTGTGTGCAATATCTTTGCTCTAATTGAAATACTTACTGTTTAACAGGGAAGGAAAAGACTACTCTTGCTGATCTTGAGAAAACATTTCCAGAGAAGATAACAGATGCAGAAGAATCTCTGAAGTTGAAGCAGGTCTGTTCAGCACCCTGCATCATTACTTGAACCGCCTTTCTGGTCTTGTAACCATATTTCGCTTTAACAGAGTTCGATGCGTATCAGTACCGTGGAATTCTCCTTGACAAGTAATCCTGTGTTTGTGTCTCCAGCAGGGTGACAAATCCATCATCAAGCTTGGCAAGTCCATTGCCTACGAGGAGGAGGACTGATCTTTCAGATCGATTGTGCATAGTATATGGTTTTGAAGAACAGAGATGATGCACAGGGGAAAGAGAGACAGTAGGTTCTGTAGCGTTTTGTCAGCTTCACCCGCACGGCTCATACATACGGTTTCGGTGCTCTGATGTCCGTCTTTCAGGTAGACGTGGATAGAACAGATATGATGAACGTGGGTTCTATATAGGATTTCGATAGCTTCTTCACCCGCACGGCTCATGCGGTTTCAGCGTTCGGATGCACGATCAATCCTAACATTTCCTGCTCTTTGATTGTAGTATAACCTAGTACCTTGGCTGCTTTCTTGCACGCACATCAGCCATTGCTTGTTCCAACATGTAAATTCTATAGCAGCTTTCCCCATGCCTGGACCAACAACATTCAGTAAGAAACATATAGTAGTATACTACGCATATGAAGCAATTATATAATCTTGGCATGTATGTTGTCAACGAAAAACAGAAAAGTTTACATCCTTTCCCGGAGATTGTAATCGGAAGGGGTCATCTGAATCTGAACTCTGCAGACGTTGTGGTTCCACTTCACGTACACGTCGCCTCGTCGGGGCCTTTCACCTTGACCGTGACGCGCTTCATGCAGTTCCGGCACCGTAGGTTCCACGTGCCGGCGGACACCATGGACGTGAACTGCGTCTCGCACTGCGGGCACCGGGCGGGGCACTGGAACGTCGGCGGCTTCGTGGGAAGCGGCGGCGGAGGAGGATGATTCTCGCTGGGCACCTGGTGGTACGACCCCGACGATGTCCACACGTACTCCTCCTCTGCTCCTGCTCACGCAGCACGGTCTTGCACCGGACGCACTTGGCCTCCCCGGCCACCCTGCAGCGCTCGCACCGGACGCGGACGAACCTCCCCGCGCGCGACGCCGACTCGGCGGCAGGTGGCGGCGGCGCGGCTTGGACGGCTTCGGCGGCGTGGGCTGCTTCGCCGCGTGGTGAGACCGGTACCACTCCTGCGCGGAGGCCGCGGTGGCGGCGGCGCTGCTGTAGTAGGGGACGTGGCCGGCGCCGGAGCTGGAGGAGAGGGCGTCGCAGGCCTGGCCGAGCAGATCGAAGGCGCCCTCGGCGGCGGCGGAGCGGTTCTTGTCGGGGTAGACGAGGAGGGACAGGCGCCGGAACTGCCTCTTCACGGCGGAGGCGGAGGCGGACCGGGCCACGCCGAGGACGTCGTGCGAGTAGCCCGCGCGGTGCTGGGTGGACCTGCAGTGCTTTTACCTCATGTTTTAATGCCAATATACAGAAGGATCTGATCAAATACACTACTGGCACGACGTCAAGACGGACAAGGACAAGGAGAAGGGGGTGTGGCGTCGGCGCCGCCCCCGCTCACCGTGGTCACCGACGTGCTCAAGATTGACATGCACTGCGATGGCTGCGCCCACTGCATCCGCGCCTCTGTCCGACGCTTCCCAGGTACTGATACTATCTTCTCTCTCTCTCTCTCTCTCTCTCGCGCGCGCGCGCGCGCGCACGCGCGTCTGTGCATTATCGGCTCGATGGGTGCGCGTGTCGACATGCAGGGGTGGAGGGCGTGGCCATGACCATGGTCGGGCCGCTTAGACACCAAGAAGCTGCGGGACCGCGTCGCCTCAAAGACCGGGAAGAAGGTGGAGCTCGTGAGCGGCAAGGACAACAAGGGCGGCGGTGGCGGGGACAAGAACAAGTGCGCCAACGGAGAGGGCGAGCAGGAGCTGAACAAAGGACGAGGAGAAAAAGGAGCAGGACGACGAGTGCGGCGGCGGCGGCGGCGGCAATGCCGGGAAGGGGAAGGGGAAGGGCGGCATGGACGAAGGAACCCGCCGTGGCGGGTCCTTGATCCTGTCTCCCTCCCTCGCTGATATACGCACTGAATCTGTTTGCCACTTTGTAATAAGATGCTATGCTGATGATGAGATTGCTTTGCTCGACTGCTAGCTCGATTTGGTTCATGGCAGCCGGTGATCGTGACGGTGGCGCTCAAGATCTGCTCCGCCGGTCTCCGCTGCGACGACTGCATGCACCGCATCCGCTGCAAGCTCTTCAAGATCAAAGGTATCCGCAGCTCCTCCTCCACTTGCTCCATCCTGCATGCACGCCAGATTATTCTTCAGAGACGGACATGGCGCACGCATGTTAGGTGCTCGACTGAATTCCCTGTCTCTGCGCACTCACATCGCCGAGCACGCAAACGCCATCTTAATGTGTCCATGTTCGTCTGCGACCTCTGATTGTGCGCCTACATTGTTCATGCAGGTGTGGAGCAGGTGAAAGTGGACCCGGCCAAGAACCAGCTGACGGTGACGGGCACCATGGACGCCAAGGCCCTGCCGGAGAAGCTCCGCAAGAAGCTGCGCCGCCCCGTCGACGTGGTGCCGCCCGGCAAAGGGGACAAGGACCAGGACAAGGCCGGCTGCAACAAGGACGGGAAGCAGCAGCAGGGGGGCGACGGGGAGCAGTGCAAGGAGGCAGCGGAGAAGGCGCTCGCGGCGGAGCTGCAGCTATGGAAGACGGTCTTCTACGACCAGCAGGCGATGCAGGCCACCGAGTTCCTCCTCAACGACGAGAACCCCCAACGCCTGCGCCGTCATGTGAGTTGACAGTCGGAGGATTGACAGACAGATAGATAGATAGGAAGTAGGGGAGAAATTGGCCTCATCTGGGATTTGGTATAGGCAACCGAACTAGTTTTTTGGGGGCAGGGGTGCAATGTGCATGCAAGTTCTTCTTACCAGGGCCGTCTCCAGAAATTCAGGGGCCCGGGACAAAATGCAAAATGGGTTCCTAAATTTTGATATACAGTCTTATAACTGAAGTTCTAAGTTTATCATTTATCAAGATAAGAAAAGGAAAAAGTTGCACCTTGAAGCTTGAATTAGCAATTATCTCCGAAATAGTTGCATCAATCCATCTGAAGTCTAAACCTGTTGCTGCAAAGTGTAAAGAAATGTATCACTTATCGATATATAGGAAGTACATTGGCTAATGCTCAAGTTTACTAACTATCCATGTGATCATTTTGTGCACCAAAATTCAAAAACGAAGAGCATACATATAATAATGGAGCAGCAGCGTGTCTCTTGATTTTTCGGGTCAGGAGATGCAGATTGCTTTGGGTCTTCAAGCTGTACAAAAATTCAGAAAGGACTCTGAAGAAAACCGGCTTACAGCAAATAGGTCTGGAGCACTCACGTGGGGTCATCGCTTGGGGAACTAGTCAACTAGTAGCATGCAACATCCATCTGGCGAGGGGCCGAGGAGACAAGAGGAAGACTCGGGGAGGGCCGACGACGGCGAGGGCGGCCAGCACGAGGCGAGCGATCAGACGACGGAAGAATTCCTACCGGCATCAGCGGCCGAAGCAGCGAGGAGGTGTGTACGTGAATGGGCTCCTTGCTCAGTCAGTGGGCTTTTCATATAATTTCCCCTGATGGGGGCCCCAAAATTTTGGGAGCCCGGGACGGTCGGCCAATTTGGCCTGCCCCATCTACGGACCTGCTTCTTACTAGTAGATTCTTGGCCATGTTTGGTAATGTGATGACGATGGTTTGTTGATGGAATTGTTGGCTGCTGCAATCGTTTTGAGGTGAACTGCATGCTAGTTAAGTTACTGAAACTTGTAGATGTTCCGAAGTTCTTGTGATGGATGGGTAGTACTGCATTATGATCAATGATGGGATGATGGCGCAATATTATGTATGTTCTCCGTGAAATGTACGTCCTTGTTATTTCAAAAATGGTAAACTTATTTCAAATTACTTCTAAAAATTAGTGAAATCTAATTTTGAAACAAGCAAATTTTTTGTTTAAATTTTTTCACTTTTTGAAATAAGCGACCCGTTTTTCAAAATAAGTGAAACAAATATTTTTTAAATAGTGAAATCTTTTTCCATGCATGACACATATTTCAGTGTGATATATGTGAAACTTGTTATTTAGAATTTTGAAACTAGTTATTTCAAACATGTGAAACTAATTTTTTCAATTTTTTTTAGAAATGAGCGAAATCTATTTTCTGAAGTGAGTTGAATTATTTGTCAAATAATTGAATTGATTTTTGAATTAATTGAAATCAGTTATTAAAAACGAGTGAAATATATGAAACATATTTTTTTGGACATGTGAACTGGATTGTTTAATGTGTGATACTTATTATTCTAGTATATGGAACTGTTTATATTTCAAATATATGCAACATATTGCAATATGTTTGTCAACAACCATATTTCAGTGTGTGAAAATATATGAAACAAGCATTTCAAATATGTGAAATAGATTCTTCGAATGTGCGAAATTGATTATGTTTGTGAAGCTGCTTACTCCTGATTGTGAAACTGATACTTAGGAAATATAATTGCAAGTGAAATACGAAACTACACAATTTAAATATGCATGCATTATTTTTAAAACGGTGAAATCTGTAATATGAAATGAGTGAATCAGTTTTCGAAATGAATGGAATCATCTTTTAAAAATGGATGTAATATGTTTTTTAAATATGTGAAATCTGTCTTTTCAGATGAGTGAACTCATATTTTTTTAAATGAGTGAATTGTTATTTTGAATCAGCTAAAAAAGATGAGTGAAATATGTATTTAGAAATCAACAAAATTAAAGCTAGTTCAAATGTATCCATAATTGATCTTGTTCTGAAGCTCTTCTCGCTATGAATTCAAATATATTAAAAAAATCAAAATAGGAGTTCTCATTAAAAAGATATCTATGATCCAAATGGAATTAAATGGAAGTATTTTGATGGAGAGAGAGGGAATATTTAACTTGCATGCAACTGGTCTTGTCGTACATTTCTTCTCTCTCCTGACAAAAGCTGACAAGTGCATTAAAGGTCCACATGTATTAATGTATACTCTATTCATGTCTCTTATACATCAAAAAGGGGCACCAATCTTCAAAACAACAGCAACGGTGGATGTTGCACCGCTAGGTACCGGCTCCGGTAAAAAAACTTTTTCGGCAAAGCGTGTGCTATGTACCGGCCGAGTGGCCGACTCCAGGTCCAGATCGGAGAGAGGCTGCGGCGAACTCGTATTTCTTTCAGGGCTGGGATGAGATGGCCCAAAGAGAGGAAAGGCTGGACTGTGCCTCTTGTTAATTCCAGCCTGGCCCAGTGGATCCAGCTTATTATGAATTAGGTCTCTTCCGTAAGGTAGAATATCATATATAACTCTCGGGAGACGGATAGCTTCATTCCCACGAGGGGTATTCGGCAGGGCGATCCCTTATCACCATATTTGTTCTTATTATGTGTTGAAGGTTTATCTAGTTTACTGCAGTACGAAGAAGAAGCTGGTGGCATTAATGGGGTAAAGGTGTGCAGAAATGGACCATCAGTATCACACCTACTATATGTTGATGATTCCCTTATCCTCATGGACACAGATATGTTGAATGCAGCTTCCTTACAGCAGGTACTAGAAACTTACTGTGCAAACTCTGGACAGATGGTGAGTAGAGCTAAGTCAAGCATCTTCTTTAGCCTGAATACAAGTATGGTGTCTAGAGCTGAAATTCGTCAAGAACTCCATATTGGTACTGAGGCCTTATCAGACAAATACCTGGGACTTCCAGCTCTTGTGGGGGCAGATAGGAGTGATTGTTTCAATCAATTTGTAGAAAGGATATGGGATATAATTTGTGGATGGATGGAGAAACAATTATCTTGGGGGTAAGGAAATCCTATTAAAAGCAGTGGCACAAGCCAATACCAGTATTCGCTATGTCAGTATTCTTGATTCCAAAGGGTGTGTGCAAGAAAATTACGGACATCATTGCAAAATTCTGGTGGGGTGATGATGAAGAAAAAAATGCATTGGTATGCTTGGTGGAAGTTATGTGTGCCCAAGAAAATGGGTGGAATGGGATTTCGGGATATGTACTCTTTCAATCTAGCAATGTTAGCAAAACAAAGTTGGAGACTAATTACGTGTCCAGAATCTATTTGTGCTCGTGTACTCAGGGCTAAATACTATCCAGATGGAGACTTATTAAAAGCTGGACCAAAAAAGGGAGCATCGTTCACATGGCAAAGCATTATTGCTGGATTGCAAACCTTTAAGAGAGGATTTATTTGGAGGATTGGTGATGGCCAAAAAGTTAATATATGGGAGGACCCTTGGGTCCCTGATAGCCCAAACAGAATGATAACCACTCCGAGGGGTCAGACTGTTATTACTAAAGTTTATGAACTTATAGATCCGATAAATGGTCAATGGGATAAGGAACTAATTAATACCGTCTTGTGGCCAATTGATGCTAGAAGAGTACTCCAGATTCCCTTGAACTTCTCAGCTATTGACAACTTCATTGCTTGGCACTGTTCAAGAACTGGTATTTTCTCTGTTAAATCTGTTGGGGAGCGTAGTAATTTCAAAAAATTTCCTACGCACACGCAAGATCATGGTGATGCATAGCAACGAGAGGGGAGAGTGTTGTCTACGTACCCTCGTAGACCGAAGCGGAAGCATTGACGCAACGTAGAGGAAGTAGTCGTACGTCTTCCTAGTCCGACCGATCCAAGCACCGTTACTCCGGCACCTCCGAGTTCTTGACACACGTACAGCTCGATGACGCACCCCGAACTCCGATCCAGAAGAGGTACGGGGAGGAGTTCCGTCAACACGACGGCGTG
The DNA here is from genome assembly GCA_021437245.1 of Aegilops speltoides. Classification (NCBI taxonomy): domain Eukaryota; kingdom Viridiplantae; phylum Streptophyta; class Magnoliopsida; order Poales; family Poaceae; genus Aegilops; species Aegilops speltoides. The sequence goes on along the minus strand of CM038146.1, from coordinate 477,850,674 downwards.
GTGACGATCTTGATGTTCAACCATCGCAGGGCTTCGCCTAAGCACCGCTACAATATGACTGAGGTGTAATGTCGTGGAGGGGGGCACCACACACGGCTAAGGAACGATCACGATGATCAACTTGTGTGTCTATGGGGTGCCCCCTACCCCCGTATATAAAGGAGTGGAGGAGGGGATGCCGGCCCTCTACTATGGCGCGCCCTAGGGGAGTCCTACTCCCACCGGAGTAGGATTCCCCTTTCCTAGTCCACTAGGAGTCCTTCCATGTATTAGGAGTAGGAGACAAGGAAGGGAAGAGAGAAGGGAAGGAAGGAGGGTGCGGCCTCTCCCTAGTCCAATTCGGACTAGGCCATGGGGCGCGGCCTGCCCTAGGCAGCCCTCTCTCTTTCCCTTGAGGCCCAATAAGGCCCAATACTTCTCCCGGTGAATTCCGTAACTCTCCGGACTCGAAAAATACCGAATCACTCGGAACCTTTCCGAACTCGAATATAGTCGTCCAATATATCGATCTTTACATCTCGACCATTTCGAGACTCCTCGTCATGTCCCGATCTCATCCGGGACTCCGAACTCCTTCGGTACATCAAAACTCATAAACTCATAATATAAGCATCATCGAAACCTTAAGCGTGCGGACCCTACGGTTCGAGAACAATGTAGACATGACCGAGACACGTCTCGGCAAATAACCAATAGCGGGACCTGGATGCCCATATTGGTTCCTACATATTCTACGAAGATCTTTATCGGTCGACCGCATAACAACATCGTTGTTCCTTTGTCATCGGTATGTTACTTGCCGAGATTCGATCGTCGGTATCCAATACCTAGTTCAATCTCGTTACCGGCAAGTCTCTTTACTCGTTCCGTAATACATCATCTCACAACTAACTCATTAGTTGCAATGCTTGCAAGGCTTAAGTGATGTGCATTACCGAGAGGGCCCAGAGATACCTCTCCGACAATCGGAGTGACAAATCCTAATCTTGAAATACGCCAACTCAACATGTACCTTCGGAGACACCTGTAGAGCACCTTTATAATCACCCAGTTACGTTGTGACGTTTGGTAGCACACAAAGTGTTCCTCCGGTAAACGGGAGTTGCATAATCTCATAGTCATAGGAACATGTATAAGTCATGAAGAAAGCTATAGCAACATACTAAACGATCGGGTGCTAAGCTAACTGAATGGGTCATGTCAATCAGATCATTCAACTAATGATGTGATCTTGTTAATCAAATAACAACTCTTTGTCCATGGTTAGGAAACATAACCATCTTTGATTAACAAGCTAGTCAAGTAGAGGCATACTAGTGACACTCTGTTTGTCTATATATTCACACATGTATTATGTTTCCGGTTAATACAATTCTAGCATGAATAATAAACATTTATCATGATATAAGGAAATAAATAATAACTTTATTATTGCCTCTAGGGCATATTTCCTTTAGTCTCCCACTTGCACTAGAGTCAATAATCTAGATCACATCACCATGTGATTAACATCGATAGTTCACATCATCATGTGATTAATACCCATAGTTCACATCGCCATGTTACCAACACCCAAAGGGTTTACTAGATTCAGTAATCTAGTTCACATCGCTATGTGATTAACACCCAAAGAGTACTAAGGTGTGATCATGTTTTGCTTGTGAAAGAATCTTAGTCAACGGGTCTTTCACATTCAGATCCGTTATGTATTTTGCAATTTTCTATGTCTACAATGCTCTGCATGAAGCTACTCTAGCTAATTGTTCCCACTTTCAATATGTATCTAGATCGAGACTCAGAGTCATCCAGATCTGTGTCAAAACTTGCATCGACGTAACCCTTTACGACGAACCTTTTGTCACTTCGATAATCGAGAAACATATCCTTATTCCACTAAGGATAATTTTGACTGCTGTCCAGTGATCTACTCCTAGATCACTATTGTGCTCCTTGCCAAACTCGGTCAGGGGTATACAATAGATCGGTACACAGCATGGCATACTTTATAGAACCTATGGCCAAGGCATAGGGAATGACTTTCATTCTCTTTCTATCTTCTGCCGTGGTCGGGTTTTGAGTCTTACTCAATTTCACACCTTGTAACACAGGCAAGAACTCTTTCTTTGACTGCTCCATTTTGAACTACTTCAAAATCTTGTCAAGGTATGTACTCATCGAAAAAACTTATCAAGCGTCTTGATCTATCTCTATAGATCTTGATGCTCAATATGTAAGCAGCTTCACCGAGGTCTTTCTTTGAAAAACTCCTTTCAAACACTCCTTTATGCTTTGCGAATAATTCTACATTATTTCCGATCTACAATATGTCATTCACATATACTTATCGAAATCTTTGTAGTGCTCCCACTCACTTTCTAGTAAATACAGGCTTCACTGCAAGTCTGTATAAACTATATGCTTTGATCAACTTATCAAAGCGTATATTCCAACTCCGAGATGCTTGCACCAGTCCATAGATGCACATTTTGTTAACACCTTTAGGATCGACAAAACCTCTTGGTTGCATCACATACAACTCTTCTTTAATAAACCCATTAAGAAATGCAGTTTTGACATCCTTTTGCCAGATTTCAAAAAATGTGGCAATTGCTAACATGATTCGGACAGACTTTTAATCATCAATACGAGTGAGAAAATCTCATTGTATTCAACATCTTGAACTTTGTCAAAAACCTTTTTTGACAAGTCTACCTTTGTAGATAGTAACACTACTATCAACGTCCGTCTTCCTCTTGAAGATCCATTTATTTTCTATGGCTTGACGATCATCGGGCAACTCCACCAAAGTCCACACTTTGTTCTCATACATGGATCTCATCTCAGATTTCATGGCCTCAAGCCATTTTGCGGAATCTGGGCTCATCATCGCTTCCTCATAGTTCGTAGGTTTGTCATGGTCAAGTAACATGACCTCCAGAACAGGATTACCGTACCACTCTGGTGTGGATCTCACTCTGTTTTACCTACGAGGTTCGGTAGTAACTTGATCTGAAGTTACATGATCATCATCATTAGCTTCCTCACTAATTGGTATAGTAGTCACAAGAACAGATTTTTGTGATGAACTACTTTCCAATAAGGGAATAGGTACAGTTACCTCATCAAGTTCTACTTTCCTCCCACTCACTTCTTTCGAGAGAAACTCCTTCTCTAGAAAGGATCCATTATTAGCAACGAATGTTTTGCCTTCGGATCTGTGATAGAAGGTGTACCCAACAATTTACTTTGGGTATTCTATGAAGACGCACTTCTCCGATTTGGGTTTGAGCTTATCAGGATGAAACTTTTTCACATAAGCATCGCAACCCCAAACTTTAAGAAACGACAACTTTGGTTTCTTGCTAAACCACAGTTCATATAGTGTCGTCTCAATGGATTTAGATGGTGCCCTATTTAACGTGAATGCAGTTGTCTCTAATGCATGATCCCAAAACGATATTGGTAAATCGGTAAAAAACATCATAGATTGTACTATATCCAATAAAGTACGGTTATGACATCGGACACACCATTATGATGTGGTGTTCCAGGTGGCATGAATTTGTGAAACTATTCCACATTGTTTTAATTGAAGACCAAACTCGTAACTCAAATATTTGTCTCCGCGATCAGATCGTAGAAACTTTATTTTTCTTGTTACGATGATTTTTCCACTTCACTCTGAAATTCTTTGAACCTTTCAACTATTTCAGACTTATGTTTCATCAAGTAGATATACCCATATCTGCTCAAATCATCTTGTGAAGGTCAAAAAATAACGATATCCGCCACGAGCCTCAACATTCATCGGACCACATACATCTGTATGTATGATTTCCAACAAATCTGTTGCTCTCTCCATAGTACCGGAGAACGGCGTTTTAGTCATCTTGCCCATGAGGCACGGTTCGCAAGTACCAAGTGATTCATAATCAAGTGGTTCCAAAAGTCCATCAGTATGGAGCTTCTTCATGCGCTTTACACCGATATGACCTAAACGGCAGTGCCACAAATAAGTTGCACTATCATTATTAACTTTGCATCTTTTGGCCTCAATATTATGAATATGTGTATCACTACGAGCGAGATCCAACAAACTATTTTCATTGGGTGTATGGCCATTGAAGGTTTTATTCATGTAAACAGAACAACAATTATTCTCTGATTTTAAATGAATAACCGTATTGCAATAAACATGATCAAATCATATTCATGCTCAATGCAAACGCCAAATAACATTTATTTAGGTTTAATACTAATCCCGAAAGTATAAGGAGTGTGCGATGATGATCATATCAATCTTGGAACTACTTCCAACACTCATCGTCACTTTCCCTTCAACTAGTCTCTGTTTATTCTGCAACTCCTGTTTCGAGTTACTAATCTTAGCAACCGAACAAGTATCAAATACTTAGGGGCTATTATAAACACTAGTAAGGCACACATCAATAATTTGTAAATCAAATATACCCTTGTTCACTTTGCCATCCTTCTTATCCACCAAATATTCAGGGCATTTCCACTTCCAGTGACCATTCCCTTTGCAGTAGAAGCACTTAGTCTCAGGCTTAGGTCCAGACTTGGGCTTCTTCCCTTGAGGAGCAACTTGCTTGCCGTTCTTTTGAAGTTCCCTTCTATCCCTTTGCCCTTTTCTTGAAGCTAGTGGTCTTGTTAACCATCAACACTTGATGTTCTTTCTTGATTTCTACCTTCATCGATTTCATCATCATGAAAAACTCGAGAATCATTTTCATCATCCCTTGCATATTATAGTTCATCACGAAGTTCTACTAACTTGGTGATGGTGACTAGAGAATTCTTTCAATCACTATCTTATCTGGAAGATTAACTCCCACTTGATTCAAGCAATTGTAGTACCCAGACAATCTGAGCACATGCTCACTAGTTGAGCGATTCTCCTCCATCTTTTAGCTATAGAACTTGTTGGAGACTTCATATCTCTCAACTCAGGTATTTGCTTGAAATATTAACTTCAACTCCTGGTGTTGGGGAACGTAGTAATTTTAAAAAAAAATTCCTACGCACACGCAAGATCATGGTGATGCATAGCAACGAGAGGGGAGAGTGTTGTCTACGTACCCTCGTGAACCGGGCGAAGCGATCACAACATAGATGAAGTAGTCGTACGTTCTCCTCGCGATCCGACCGATCCCGGCGCCGTTACTCCGGCGCCCCCGAGTTCTTGACACACGTACAGCTCAATGACGTCCCTCGTACTCCGATCCAGCCGAGTGTCGAGGGAGAGTTCCGTCAGCACGACGGCGTGGTGACGATCTTGATGTTCTACCGGCGCAGAGCTTCGCCTAAGCTTCGCGACGATATGACCGAGGTGGAATATGGTGGAAGGGGGCACCGCACACGGCTAAGGAACGATCCGTAGATCAAACTTGTGTGTTCTAGGGTGCCCCCCTGCCCCCGTATATAAAGGAGCAAGGGGGGAGGTGCGGCCGGCCCAAGGGAGGCGCTGCCGAGGAGTCCTACTCCCACCGAGTAGGACTCCCCCTTCCTAGTTGGAGTAGGATTGGGGGAGGGAAGAGGGAAGGGCGCCGCCCCCTCTCCTTGTCCTATTCGGACTAGGGGAGGGTGCGCGCCCTGCCCTTCCTCTTCTCCTCGTGGCCCACTAAGGCCCAATAGCCCCGGGAGGTTCCGTAACCCCGGTGTTCCTAAAATCCGATTTCACCCGAACCATTCGAACTCAAATATAGGCTTCCAATATATCAATCTTTATGTCTCGAGCATTTGAGACTCCTCATCATGTCCGTGATCACATCCGGGACTCGAACTTCTTCGGTACATCAAAATACATAAACTCATAATATAACATCCATCGAAACCTTAAGCGTGCGGACCCTACGGTTCGAGAACAATGTAGACATGACCGAGACACGTCTCGGTCAATAACCAATAGCGGGACCTGGATGCCCATATTGGTTCCTACATATTCTCGAAGATCTTTATCGGTCGGACCGCATAACAACATCGTTGTTCCCTTTGTCATCGGTATGTTACTTGCCCGAGATTCGATCGTCGGTATCCAATACCTAGTTCAATCTCGTTACGGCAAGTCTCTTTACTCGTTCCGTAATACATCATCTCACAGCTAACTCATTAGTTGTAATGCTTGCAAGGCTTGATGATGTGTATTACCGAGAGGGCCCAGAGATACCTCTCCGACAATCGGAGTGACAAAACCTAATCTCGAAATACGCCAACCCAACATCGCCTTTGGAGACACCTGTAGTACTCCTTTATAATCACCCGATTCGTTGTGACGTTTGGTAGCACCAAAGTGTTCCTCCGTAAACAGGAGTTGCATAATCTCATAGTTACAGGAACATGTATATGTCATGGATAAAAGCGGTAGCAACATACTAAGCGATCGTGTGCTAAGCTAATGGAATGGGTCATGTCAATCGATCATTCTACTAATGATGTGACCTTGTTAATCAAATAACAACTCTTTGTTCATGGTTAGGAAACATAACCATCTTTGATTAACAAGCTAGTCTAGTAGAGGCATACTAGTGACATATTGTTTGTCTATGCATTCACACATGTATCATGTTTCCGGTTAATACAATTCTAGCATGAATGATAAACATTTATCATGAAATAAGGAAATAAATAATAACTTTATTATTGCCTCTAGGGCATATTTCCTTGATCTCCCACTTGCACTAGAGTCAATAATCTAGATTACATAGTAATGATTCTAACACCCATGGAGTCTTGGTGTTGATCATGTTTTGCTCGTGGAAGAGGCTTAGTCAACGATGCGCTACATTCAGATCCGTATGTATCTTGCAAATCTCTATGTCTCCCACGGACTAAATCCGGATGGAATTGAAGCGTCTTTTGATGTGCTTGGTCCTCTTGTGAAATCTGGATTCCTTCGCTAAGGCAATTGCTCGATATTGTCACGAAGATTTTCATTGGACCCGATCCACTAGGTATGACACCTAGATCGGATATGAACTCCTTCATCCGCACTCCTTCATTAGCTGCTTCGAAGCTGCTATGTACTCCACTTCACATGTAGATCCCGCTTCTGACGCTTTGTTTAGAACTGCACCAACCGACAGCTCCTCCGTTTAGTGTAAATCGTATCCGGTCTGCGATTTAGAATCGTCGGGATCGGTGTCAAAGCTTGCATCAACATAACCGTTCGATGAGCTCTTTGTCACCTCCATATCGAGAAACATATCCTTAGTCCTTTTCGGTATTTCAGGATGTTCTTGACCGCTGTCGATGATCCACTCTGGATTACTTTGGTACCTCCTGCTAAGCTTATAGCAAGGCACACATCGGTCTGGTACACATCATTGCATACATGATAGAGCCTATGGCTGAAGCATATGGAACATCTTTCATTTTCTCTCTATCTTCTGCGGTGGTCGGGCATTGAGTCTTACTCAACTTCACACCTTGTAACACGTGCAAGAACCCTTTCTTTGCTTGATCCATTTTGAACTTCTTCAAAATTTTGTCAAGGTATGTGCTTTGTGAAAGTCCAATTAAGCGTCTTGATCTATCTCTATAGATCTTAATGCCTAATATGTAAGCAGCTTCACCGAGGTCTTTCATTGAAAAACTCTTATTTAAGTATCCCTTTATGCTATCCAGAAATTCTATATCATTTCCGATCAGCAATATGTCATCTACATATAATATCGAAATGCTCTGAGCTCCCACTCACTTTCTTGTAAATACAGCTTCTCCAAAAGTGCAGATGAACCCAAATGCTTTGATCACACTATCAAAGCGTTTATTCCAACTCGAGATGCTTACACCAGTCCATAAATGGATCGCTGGAGCTTGCACACTTTGTTAGCTCCTTTGGATCGATAAAACCTTTTGGTTGCATCATATACAACTCTTCTTCCGTAAATCCATTCAAATGCAGTCTTTACATCCATTTGCCAAATTTCATAATCATAAAATCGGCAATTGCTAACATGATTCGGACGGACTTAAGCATCACTACGGGTGAGAAGGTCTCATCGTAGTCAATCCTTGAACTTGTCGAAAACCCTTTGCGACAAGTCGAGCTTTGTAGACGATAACATTACCGTCGGCGTCGGTCTTCTTCTTGAAGATCCACTTGTTTTCTATTGCTTGCCGACCCTCGGGCAAGTCAACCAAAGTCCATACTTTGTTTTCATACATGGATCCCATCTCAGATTTCATGGCCTCAAGCCATTTTGCGAATCTGGGCTCACCATCGCTTCTTCATAGTTCGTAGGTTCATCATGATCTAGTAGCATGATTTCCGAATAGGATTACCGTACCACTCAGTGCGGATCTTACTCTGGTTGATCTCGTGGTTCAGTAGTAACTTGATCTGAAGTTTCATGATCAACATCATCAACTTCCACATTACTTGGTGTAGATGTCTCAGAAACCGGTTTCTGCGACAAACTACTTTCAAGTAAGGGAGAAGGTACAATTACCTCATCAAGTTCTACTTTCCTCCCACTCACTTCTTTCGAGAGAAACTCCTTCTCTAGAAAGGATCCATTCTTAGCAACAAAAGTCTTGCCTTCGGATCTGTGATAGAAGGTGTACCCAACTGTCTCCTTTGGGTATCCTATGAAGACACATTTCTCCGATTTGGGTTCGAGCTTATCAGGTTGAAGCTTTTTCACATAAGCATCGCATCCCCAAACTTTAAGAAATGACAACTTTGGTTTCTTGCTAAACCACAGTTCATAAGGTGTCGTCTCAACGGATTTCGACGGTGTTCTATTCAGTGTGAATGCGGCCGTCTCTAGCGCATAACCCCAAAACGATAGCGGTAAATCTGTAAGAGACATCATAGATCGCACCATATCTAGTAAAGTACGATTCGACGTTCGGACACACCATTACGTTGTGGTGTTCGGGTGGCGTGAGTTGCTAAACTATTCGCATTGTTTCAAATGTAGACCAAACTCGTAACTCAAATATTCACCTCCACGATCAGATCGTAGAAATTTAATTTTCTTGTTACGATGATTTTCAACTTCACTCTGAAATTCTTTGAACTTTTCAAATGTTTCAGACTTATGTTTCATTAAGTAGATATACCCATATCTGCTTAAATCATCTGTGAAGGTGAGAAAATAACGATATCCGCCACGAGCCTCAACATTCATCGGACCACATACATCTGTATGTATGATTTCCAACAAATCTGTTGCTCTCTCCATAGTACCGGAGAACGGGGTTCTAGTCATCTTGCCCATGAGGCACGGTTCATAAGTGCCAAGTGATTCATAATCAAGTGACTCCAAAAGTCCATCGAGATGGAGTTTCTTCATGCGCTTTACACCGATATGACCTAAACGGTAGTGCCACAAACAAGTTGCACTATCATTATCAACTCTGCATCTTTTGGTTTCAACATTATGAATATGTGTATCACTACTATCGAGATTCATCAAAAATAGACCACTCTTCAAGGGTGCATGACCATAAAAGATATTACTCATATAAATAGAACAACCATTATTCTCTGATTTAAATGAATAACCGTCTCGCATCAAACAAGATCCAGATATAATGTTCATGCTCAACGTAGGCACCAAATAACAATTATTTAGGTCTAAAACTAATCCCGAAGGTAGATGTAGAGGTAGCGTGCCAACCGCGATCACATCGACTTTGGAACCATTTCCCACGCGCATCGTCACCTCGTCCTTTGCCGGTGTTAAGCAATCCGTAGTCCCTGTTTGAGTTGCAAATATTAGCAACAGAACCAAGATCAAATACCAGTGTGCTACTGCGAGCTCTAGTAAGGTACACATCAATAACATGTATATCACATATACCTTTGTTCACCTTGCCATCCTTCTTATCCGCCAAATACTTGGGGCAGTTCCGCTTCAAAGGACCGATCGCTTGCGGAAGAAGCACTTTCGTTTTGTGCTTAGGTCCAGACTTGGGTTTCTTCTCTGAGCAGCAACTTGCTTGCTGTTCTTCTTGAAGTTCCTTCTTCTTCCCTTTGCCTTTCTTCTTGAAACTAGTGGTCTTATTGACCATCAACACTTGATGCTCCTTCTTGATTTCTACCTCCGCAGCCTTTAGCATTGCGAAGAGCTCAGGTATAGTCTTTACTAACCCTTGCATATTATAGTTCATCACGAAGCCTTTGTAGCTTGGTGGCAGTGATTGAAGAATTTTGTCAATGACACAATCATCCGGAAGATTAACTCCCAGTTGAGTCAAGTGATTGTAATACCCAGACATTTTGAGTATGTGCTCACTTGATGTAACTATTCTCCTCCATCTTGCAGCTATAGAACTTATTGGAGACTTCATATCTCTCAATCCGGGCATTCTTTGGAATATCAACTTCAACTCTGGAACATCTCATATGCTCCATGACGTTCAAAACGTCGTTGAAGTCCCGGTTCTAAGCCGTAAAGCATGGCACACTGAACTATAGAGTAGTCATCAGCTTTGCTCGCCAGACGTTCATAACATCCGGTGTTGCTCTTGCAAGAGTCGGCACCTAGCGGTGCATCCAGACGTAACTCTTACGTGCAGCAATGAGGATAATCCTCGAGATTACGGACCCGATCCGTGTAATTGCTACCATCATCTTTCAACTTTGCTTTCTCAAGGAACGCATTAAAATTCAACGGAACAACAGACGAGCCATCTATCTACAATCAAACATAAACAAGCAAGATACTATCGGTACTAAGTTCATGATAAATTTAAGTTCAATTAATCATATTACTTAAGAACTCCCACTTAGAAAGACATCTCTAGTCATCTAAGTGATCACGTGATCCAAATCAACTAAACCATAACCGATCATCACGTGAAATGGAGTAGTTTTCAATGGTGAACATCTTATGTTGATCATATCTACTATATGATTCACGCTCAACCTTTCGGTCTCCGTGTTCGAGGCCATATCTGCATATGCTAGGCTCGTCAAGTATAACCCGAGTATTCTGCGTGTGCAAAACTGGCTTGCACCCGTTGTAGATGGACGTAGAGCTTATCACACCCGATCATCACGTGGTGTCTGGGCACGACGAACTTTGGCAACGGTGCATACTCAGGGAGAACACTTCTTGATAATTTAGTGAGAGATCATCTTACAATGCTACCGTCAATCAAAGCAAGATAAGATGCATAAAAGATAAACATCACATGCAAATCAATATAAGTGATATGATATGGTCATCATCATCTTGTGCTTCGTGATCTCCATCTCTGCAGCACCATCATGATCACCATCGTCACCGGCGCGACACCTTGATCTCCATCGTAGCATCGTTGTCGTCTCGCCAATCTTATGCTTCTCGACTATCGCTACCGCTTAGTGATAAAGTAAAGCACTACTGAAGCGATTGCATTTCATACAATAAAGCGACAACCATATGGCTCCTGCCATTGCCGATAACCGGTTACAAAACATGATCATCTCATACAATAAAATATAGCATCACGCCTTGACCATATCACATCACAACATGCCCTGCAAAAACAAGTTAGGCGTCCTCTACTTTGTTGTTGCAAATTTTACGTGGCTGCTACGGGCTTAAGCAAGAATCAATCTCACCTCGCATCAAAACCACAACGATACTTCGTCAAATAGACTCCGTTTAACCTTCTCAAGGACCGGCGTAGCCACACTCAGTTCAACTAAAGTGAGAGAGAGACACCCGCCAGTCACCTTTAAGCAACGAGTGCTCGTGGCGGTGAAACCAGTCTCGCGTAAGCGTCTGCGTAATGTCGGTCCGGCCGCTTCATCTCACAATACCGCTGAACCAAAGTATGACATCTGGTAGGTAGTATGACTTGTATCGCCCACAACTCACTTGTGTTCTACTCGTGCAAAACATCAAACCATAAAAACCTAGGCTCGGATGCCACTTTGTTGGGGAACGTAGTAATTTCAAAAAAATCCTACGCACATGCAAGATCATGGTGATGCATAGCAACGAGAGGGGAGAGTGTTGTCTCGTACCCTCGTGAACCCGGCGAAGCGATCACAATGTAGATGAAGTAGTCGTCGTTCTCCTCGCGATCCGACCGATCCGGCGCCGTTACTCCGGCGCCCCGAGTTCTTGACACACGTACAGCTCGATGGCGTCCCTCGTACTCGATCCAGCCGAGTGTCGAGGAGAGTTCCGTCGGCCTGACGGCGTGGTGGCGATCTTGATGTTCTACGGCGCAGAGCTTCGCCTAAGCTTCGACGATATGACCGAGGTGGAATATGGTGGAAGGGGCACCGCACACGGCTAAGGAACGATCCGTAGATCAAACTTGTGTGTTCTAGGGTGCCCCCCTGCCCCCGTATATAAAGGAGCAAGGGGAGGTGCGGCCGGCCCAAGGGAGGCGCGGAGAGTCCTACTCCCACCGAGTAGGACTCTCCCCTTCCTAGTTGGAGTAGGATTGGGGGAGGGGAAGAGGAAGGGGGCGCCGCCCTCTCCTTGTCCTATTCGGACTAGGGGAGGCGCGCAGCCTGCCCTTCCTCTTCTCCCTCGTGGCCCACTAAGGCCCAATAGCCCCGGGAGGTTCCGTAACCCCGGTGTTCGGTAAAATCCGATTTCACCCGAACCATTCGAACTCAAATATAGGCTTCCAATATATCAATCTTTATGTCTCGACCATTTGAGACTCCTTGTCATGTCCGTGATCACATCCGGGACTCGAACTTCTTGGTACATCAAAATACATAAACTCATAATATAACATCCATCGAAACCTTAAGCGTGCGGACCCTACGGTTCGAGAACAATGTAGACATGACCGAGACACGTCTCGGTCAATAACCAATAGCGGGACCTGGATGCCCATATTGGTTCCTACATATTCTACGAAGATCTTTATCGGTCGGACCGCATAACAACATCGTTGTTCCCTTTGTCATCGGTATGTTACTTGCCCGAGATTCGATCGTCGGTATCCAATACCTAGTTCAATCTCGTTACCGCAAGTCTCTTTACTCGTTCCGTAATACATCATCTCACAGCTAACTCATTAGTTGTAATGCTTGCAAGGCTTCATGATGTGTATTACCGAGAGGCCCAGAGATACCTCTCCGACAATCGGAGTGACAAAACCTAATCTGAAATCGCCAACCCAACATCGCCTTTGGAGACACTGTAGTACTCCTTTATAATCACCCGATTCGTTGTGAAGTTTGGTAGCACCCAAAGTGTTCCTCCGTAAACAGGAGTTGCATAATCTCATAGTTACGAGAACATGTATATGTCATGGATAAAAGCAGTAGCAACATACTAAGCGATCGTGTGCTAAGCTAATGGAATGGGTCATGTCAATCAGATCATTCTACTAATGATGTGACCTTGTTAATCAAATAACAACTCTTTGTTCATGGTTAGGAAACATAACCATCTTTGATTAACAAGCTAGTCTAGTAGAGGCATACTAGTGACATATTGTTTGTCTATGCATTCACACATGTATCATGTTTCCGGTTAATACAATTCTAGCATGAATGATAAACATTTATCATGAAATAAGGAAATAAATAATAACTTTATTATTGCCTCTAGGGCATATTTCCTTCACCTGGAACATCTCATATGGTCCATGACGTTCAAAACATCTTTGAAGTCCCGATTCTAATCCATAAAGCATGATGCACAAAACTATCAAGTAGTCATCATATTGAGCTAGCCAAACGTTCATAACGTCTGCATCTGCTCTGCAATAGGTCCATCACCTAGCGGTGCATTAAGGACATAATTCTTACATGCAGCATTGAGGATAAACCTCAGATCGCGGATCCAATCCGCATCATTGCTACTAACATTTTTCAACACAATTTTCTCTAGGAACATATCAAAATAAACATATGAAAGCAACAACGCAAGCTATTGATCTTACAACATAATTTGCAAAATACTACCAGGACTAAGTTCATGATAAATTTAAGTTCAATTAATCTTATTACTTAAGAACTCCCACTTAGACAGACATCTCTCTAGTCATCTAAGTGATCACGTGATCCAAATCAACTAAACCATAACCGATCATCACGTGAGATGGAGTAGTTTTCAATGATGAACATCACTATGTTGATCATATCTACTATATGATTCACACTCGACCTTTCGGTCTCCGTGTTCCGAGGCCATATCTGCATATGCTAGGCTCGTCAAGTTTAACCTGAGTATTCCGCGTGTGCAAAACTGGCTTGCACCCGTTGTAGATGGACGTAGAGCTTATCACACCCCATCATCACGTGGTGTCTGGGCACGACGAACTTTGGCAACGGTGCATACTCAGGGAGAACACTTCTTGATAATTAGTGAGAGATCATCTTAAAATGATACCGTCAATCAAAGCAATAATAAGATGTATAATAGATAAACATCATATGCAATCAAAATATGTGACATGATATGGCCATGATCATCTTGCGCCTTTGATCTCCATCTCCAAAGTACTGTCATGATCTCTATCGTCACCGGCACGACACCATGATCTTCATCATCTTGATCTATATCAATGTGTCATCACATGGTTGTCTCACCAACTATTGCTCTTGCAACTATTGCTATCGTATAGCGATAAAGTAAAGCAATTATTTGGCACTTGCATCTTATGCAACAAAGAGACATCCATAGGGCTTCTGCCAGTTGCCGATAACTTCAACAAAACATGATCATCTCATACAACAACTTATATCTTATCACGTCTTGACCATATCACATCACAACATGCCCTGCAAAACAAGTTAGACGTCCTCTACTTTGTTGTTGCAAATTTTACGTGGCTGCTACGGGCTGAGCAAGAACCGTTCTTACCTACGCATCAAAACCACAACGATAGTTCGTCAAGTTAGTGCTGTTTTAACCTTCGCAAGGACCGGGCGTAGCCACACTCGGTTCAACTAAAGTTGGAGAAACTGACACCCGCTAGCCACCTGTGTGCAAAGCACGTCGGTAGAACCAGTCTCGCGTAAGCGTCTGGCGTAATGTCGGTCCGGGCCGCTTCATCCAACAATACCGCCCGAACCAAAGTATGACATCTTGGTAAGCGGTATGACTTATATCGCCCACAACTCACTTGTGTTCTACTCGTGCATATAACATCAAACCATAAAACCTAGGCTCGGATGCCACTTTGTTGGGGAACGTAGTAATTTCAAAAATTTCCTCGCACACGCAAGATCATGGTGATGCATAGCAACGAGAGGGAGAGTGTTGTCTACGTACCCTCGTAAACCGAAGCGGAAGCGTTGACGCAACGTAGAGGAAGTAGTCGTACATCTTCCCGGTCCGACCGATCCAAGCACCGTTACTCCGGCACCTCCGAGTTCTTGACACACGTACAGCTCGATGGCGCTTTTGAACTCCGATCCAGCAGAGGTATGGGGAGGAGTTCCGTCAGCACGACGGCGTGGTGACGATCTTGATGTTCAACCGTCGCAGGGCTTCGCCTAAGCACCGCTACAATATGACTGAGGTGTAATGTCGTGGAGGGGGGCACCGCACACGGCTAAGGAACGATCACGATGATCAACTTGTGTGTCTATGGGGTGCCCCCTACCCCCGTATATAAAGGAGTGGAGGAGGGGATGCCGGCCCTCTACTATGGCGCACCCTAGGGGAGTCCTACTCCCACCGGGAGTAGGATTCCCCCTTTCCTAGTCCAGCTAGGAGTCCTTCCATGTATTAGGAGTAGGAGACAAGGAAGGGGAAGAGAGAAGGGAAGGAAGGAGGGGGTGCGGCCCCTCTCCCAAGTCCAATTAGGACTAGGCCATGGGGGGCGCGCGGCCTGCCCTAGGCAGCCCCTCTCTCTTTCCCGCAGGGCCCAATAAGGCCCAATACTTGTCCCCGGTGAATTCCGTAACTCTCCCAGATACTCCGAAAATACCGAATCACTCAGAACCTTCCCGAACTTGAATATAGTCGTATAATATATCGATCTTTACGTCTCGACCATTTCGAGACTCCTCGTCATGTCCCCAATCTCATCCGGGACTCAACTCCTTCGGTACATCAAAACTCATAAACTCATAATATAAGCATCATCGAAACCTTAAGCGTCATGGACCCTACGGTTCGAGAACAATGTAGACATGACCGAGACACGTCTCCGGCCAATAACCAATAGCGGGACCTGGATGCCCATATTGGTTCCTACATATTCTACGAAGATCTTTATCGGTCGAGACCGCATAACAACATCGTTGTTCCTTTATCATCGGTATGTTACTTGCCCGAGATTCGATCGTCGGTATCCAATACCTAGTTCAATCTCGTTACCGGCAAGTCTCTTTACTCGTTCCGTAATACATCATCTCACAACTAACTCATTAGTTGCAATGCATTCAACTTAAGTGATGTGCATTACCGAGAGGGCCCAGAGATACCTCTCCGACATTCAGAGTGACAAATCCTAATCTCGAAATACGCCAACCCAACAAGTACCTTTGGAGACACCTATAGAGCACCTTTATAATCACCCAGTTACATTGTGACGTTTGGTAGCACACAAAGTGTTCCTCCGGTAAACGGGAGTTGCATAATCTCATAGTCATAGGAACATGTATAAGTCATGAAGAAAGTAATAGCAACATACTAAACGATCGGGTGCTAAGCTAACTGAATGGGTCATGTCAATCAGATCATTCAACTAATGATGTGATCCCGTTAATCAAATAACAACTCTTTGTCCATGGTTAGGAAACATAACCATCTTTGATTAACAAGCTAGTCAAGTAGAGGCATACTAGTGACACTCTGTTTGTCTATATATTCACACATGTATTATGTTTCCGGTTAATACAATTCTAGCATGAATAATAAACATTTATCTTGATATAAGGAAATAAATAATAACTTTATTATTGCCTCTAGGGCATATTTCCTTCAAAATCCGCATACCAGCTCGAATGGAATCACAAATACCGAACATGCCTTTTAGGGCCGGGACCTTCAGCTATAAATCCAGTATGGAAAACATTATGGAATCTTCAAATCCCTCCAAAGGTGAATATCTTTTGCCGGAGGAGCTTGCATGGAATTATTTCGTTGAAATCTATCCTAGCAAATCGCCATGTTGGCTTAGTTGGACAATGTCCAATCTGCAAGCAAGGAGCTGAAGATGTTAAGCATCTCTTATTTACATGTACGCTAGCTGTGCAGATATGGACTAACCTTGGAATTTATGATGCATTACAACACATATACTAGCTGACCGTTCTGGTTTAGAAATTCTTGAAGACCTAATTTGCAGTGTCGGAGGTGTAATGCTCGGTACACAAGCAATTGGCATCAGGGAAACAATTGTGGTCGGCTGTTGGTACATCTGGTGGCTAAGGCGCCAAGTAACGCATACGAAGGAAAGGTATACCCAAGCGGAGCAAAGGCAATTTCAATCCTTGCCATTCTTGGGAATGCCTTAAGGGTGAGAAACAATCGGGTAATGTTGTGGAAGAAAGATGGTCCAGACCTGAATCAAGAATAAGGAAATTGAATGTTGATGCTTCCTACCACTTGGAAGAAGGTACAGAGCAACCGCAGCGATCATCGAGATCATAACGGCTCCTTTGTAGCAGCTAGGTGCGTTTATTTAAACCATGCGGCCGATGCTACAACTGCTGAAGCAATGGCTATGAAGGAAGGCTTATCTCTTGCATATTCTTTGGGCCTTGATAATATTGAAGCGGAGTCGGATTCTCTTGAAGTGATCAACTTCTGACCGCCAATCGCAATGGTGGGATTCAACGCGCTATTTACGCGAATGTGTTGATTTAGCCAATCTAATCGGGAAGGTCAAATTTAAACATTGTAATAGGGTAGTGAATGGTGTAGCTCATGAGCTTGCTAAGTTCAGCTTTTTGAATAAACATTCTGGTAGATGGGACGATGATCCTCCAAATTTCTTATTAGGAGGATTAGCGAACGATGTAATCATTATTTGAGTTTAATAAAGCTTGCCATGATAGCCTTCCCTCAAAAAAAAAAAAATTCCAGCCTGGCCCAATGTTCAGACACTGCGCCTCCTCTATACATTGTCTCCAAAAAAATGATTTGATGAACCACCGAAAAAACATTTCTAGCCCTCAGAAAATAAAAAATCAAAAACATTTCTTAAAGTTCAATGTATACAATGTCGTTGATCCCATCATATATATTGTCGGTGCTGATGATACCACCATACATATGTACTTCCTGCCGACGACCTCAACTAATTCTGAACAGAAGGAGTAATTCACAAATAAAAAGATAATAATAAACATAAAATTAAAAACGGAAAATATAATAAAAATCGAAAAAGGAAAAAATGCAGGAAAAAGAAAGAAAAAATATCCAGAAAAACGAGATAAAGAAGGATCCAAACTAAGAACACACACCGCATAACCAGACCGACCCAGTAAAGAAATAGGGAAAACACATTGGCAACCAAGGATACATTTGGTTACCTGCATCGTTTTTAGGCACTTTGCATACTTGTCTCAAATGGTCCTGGTTGAGCATATGCAGGGAAAAAACCAACATCTGCATGTTGATCGGTTGTCTACACCCCCTCTAGCCTGCATATGCCACCGAGGAAGGCCTAATGTTTGATTGCGGACTTGTTTCAGGGGAAACACAAGTCTGATTGTTTGGTTACATCTAGGATAGTTGTGTGGTAACCCCCTCGATGTGGTGAGGTTACCAGAGGCACACAATGAAGAACTAAGAACTAAACTAGAACAACAGAACAAACTTAGGCACAAACACAAGTCTTAGCCACGCATCACAAGTTCTAAGATAACATAGTATGATAAGTTTTAAACGAAACCCAAGTCTTAAACGAGCAACAGGAGCTCAGGCAGTCACGACAAAGGCGTTGTTGTGCCCCTTGGACCTGGTGACCACCTCCATGCCCTCGTCGTTGAAGATGATCACCTTCATGGTGCCGGGGGTCAACAGCTTGAACGTCAGCATGTACCCGATCATGATCTGGTGAACGATGGCGAAGGTGGCCCAACCCTAAACAAGGGTGACCTTGCCATTGATCACCCTCACTGTCACCCTCCATGCGCAGCTGGTGTTCATCTTCAGTTTGAACTCTGTAGGGACGGCTGGGAAGTACTTCCTAAAATCCAGAGGCAATGGCAGACTCTCCAGCTTTGGAGCAAGGATAACCTTGCAGAAGTGCCTTGGTCCTAACTCCTGGCGGTAGTGGTCATAGTTCCTTTGCTTGGCGCTTGGGTGATCCTGCACCGGCACTTCGACCAATGGTGGCACGACCTCCTTGCCCTTCTCCAATGGTGGCGCGATCTCCTTGCCCTTCTCCATCTGCATTATAAACATCACACATTTCAATGGTCAGTATTCATTCATATCGGCCTAACGCGCCTATATTAACCCACCCTACTAACCAACACCGCACTCAAACCCCCTCTGTTTCATCACCTCTCCCTCGCCATGAACTCCAACTCCAACCCAACCCTTTCCCCTGGGGCAATGGATGGAGGGCCTTCTTCCTTGGGTGCTCGCTCAGTGACCGCAAGAAGTTTCAGCACACCATGGAAGTGTGCTCGAACTTCAGCAGCATCGATGACATGCACAAGGAGGTTGACGCTGTGATGAAGAAGGCTACGCTGGACGAGCTGAAGACACTGATTTCGGACCTAGCCAAGGGCACGATATTAGTGGACATCATGCGCTGGGCCATGAATCATGCAGACTCCGGTGACGCTGGACAGGCAAGATGGGCCAAGTACATGTAGTACACGGCGGCGAGGCCAGCCTAAAGTATTTGTGGGGTCAATGGTATTTTTAAGATTTTTTTCTTCATGATGAACAGTAACTAAGCAGTGTTTTTAGGCTTATTTTCATAAAAGCCGTGGGGCCAGTTGACCCCATAGCTAACGTTTAGCTTCGCTACTGGTAGTACTAGGCGCCTCAAGACTAGCATGCAATGACGTACTGGAGTAGCATGTTCGGGTCGCCGGAGGAGGACAACAACGAGGTGTAGATGGTGGCCAGGACGCCAGCGTGTTAGGCAACCGTGCAAGACTCATCGTTCTTGACGAAGACAATGAGGAAGAAAAGAAGATGGCTACTGAGGGAGTCCTGGACTAGGGGGTGTCCGGACAGCCGGACTGTCATCGTCCGCCGGACTCCAAGACTACAAAGATACAAGATTGAAGACTCCGTCCCGTGTCCGGATGAGACTTTCCTTGGCGTGGAAGGCAAGCTTGGCGATACGGATATGTAGATACCTACCATTGTAACCGACTCTGTGTAACCCTAGCCTCCTCCGGTGTCTATATAAACCGGAGGGCTTTAGTCCATAGGACACAACATACATTACAACAATCATACCATAGGCTAGCTTTAGGGTTTAGCCTCCTTGATCTTGTGGTAGATCCACTCTTGTACTACCCATATCATCAATATTAATCAAGCGGGGCGTGGGTTTTACCTCCATCGAGAGGGCCCGAACACAGGTAAACGTCGTGTCCCTCGTCTCTGTTACCATCCGCCTAGACGCACGCTCGGGACCCCTACCCGAGATCCGCCGGTTTTGACATCGACATTGGTGCTTTCATTGAGAGTTCCTGCAATGCCGCCACCGATAGGCCTGATGGCATCTTCAACCAACAACGCTGTCGGGGAGACTTTTCTCCCGGACAGATCTTCGTATTCGGCGGCTTCGCTGCGGGCTAATTCGCAGCCATCCGGAGCGGATCGAAGCTACGCCCTGGCCATCGTGTCGATTCGAAGTCTAAACTTCACGGCCAACGTCCGCGGATACTTGATCTTCGACGGACTCGAGCCACAGCCAAGCGAGCCGCACTGTTACGATGGGCATGATCTAGCTCTGCCGTCGGACAGTGCCTTGGTGGCCGCACATGAATCCGCTTCGGCCATTAGTCCGGAGCCGATCGCCCAGACCGAGGATCGGTGGATGGACACCGCCTTGGGGGCTCCAACTTCCACGGCGATGGAGCCGAACGCTAATCTTGTCCCCTGCGAAACTCATGATTCCGAGGTTCCGGACTCCTTGTCGGACTCCGAACCTCCCGCGCCCCTACCAATCGATTCGGATTGGGCGCCGGTTATGGAATTCACCGCCGCGGACATCTTCCAACACTCGCCCTTTGGCGACATCCTAAATTCGCTAAAGCACCTCTCGTTATCGGGAGAGTCTGGCGGATTATGGCGGGATGGTTGAAATGCAGACGATGAAGAAATTGAGCCCACCCACCACCCACTTTGTAGCCACTGCCGATCGGCGATCTAACCGACATGCTAGACTACGACTCGGCGACATCGGCGCTATGGGCGGCGATCTTTGAGAGAACGAGAACCAGCGCCTACAGGCCTTTGGAAGACCACCTCGTCATCGACATATACATGGCGGACACCCCAAAAGACGAGGACGGCGAAGAAGGAGCGGAGGCGGACTCTTTAAAGAAGCAGCCCAAGCGCCGCGTCGTGGCGCCGCTCTAAATCCCGCCACAAAGAAGAATGGAGATTCCGGCACAGAGATAATAATACCCCGAGAGTGCGAAGACAATCCCTCCAGCAAGACTCAACAGCAGGAGGATGCGAAGCAAGCCCTCACGAGAGGCGGCGATTTAAGAGGTTGAGGATCATAACTATATGCCTCCCTCCAAGACGAAGCAAGCCTCAACGATGGCGAATTTGTCGTACTCGAGGATCCCGTCGAACAAGAGCATTTCAAGCGCAGCTTATCGCCACAACAAACAGCCTAAAGAAAAAGCAGCAACAGCTTCAAGCTGATCAGACCTGCTGGCGATCGATGGACCGAGGTCCTCGCGTCGAAGAGTATAAACTTCGAACGCCCTCCAAAAGCTACCCAAGGCGCAAGCTGCTCCCCGATTAGAGGAGGAAGCATACATACCTCCATCACCAGCGCCGACGATATGGCTGACCGACCACCCGTGGTCGTGATAGAGAGGCATCTAGGCCCCAGCCAAGACCGTACCCGGCATCGCTCCAAAAGTACTGGCCAAGAGGAACGCGGGACTTGCGAGACATATTGGAGGACAAAGCAAGGCAATCCAGATCCATCTACGGATCACGTGGGCACCCCACGACCCATGACGAATACCGTCGCGCGGATACAATAACCCGAGCGGGCGAACACAGCAGACGGCGCTCTCTCGAGCTGCGTCGCGATATTGCTCAATCTGAGGCGCCAAGACACCGCTATGCTTCAGCGACGAAGTAATGGATCATCAAATCCCGAAGGGTTTAAACCCGTAAACATCGAATCCTACGATGGCACAACAGACCCAGCGGTTTGGATCAAGATTATCTTCTCCACATCCATATGGCCCGCGCGGCGGCATCTCCACGCCATCAAGTATCTCCCACTCAAGCTTAAAGGACCAGCTCGGCATTGGCTCAACAGCTTGCTGCAGAGTCAATTGGGTGTTAGGAAGACACGAAGCTGCATTCCTCGACAACTTCGAGGCGCGTATATGCGACCACGACGCCGATGACCTAAGCCACATTATTCAGCAGCCAAACGAATCGGCGGACAATTACGGACACGGTTCTTGACAAAGAAAACCAAATCGTCGATTGTCCGGATGCAGAGGCCCTCGCAGCCTTCAAACATAACATCCGGGACGAATGGCTAGCCCGCATCCGGGACAGGAAAAGCGAAATCCATGGCAGCCCTCACATCATTAATGACCCGCTTTTGCACGGAGAGGACAGCTGGCTAGCTCGCAGCAACCAGCTCCGTAAAAGTTCGGCGTCCGGATACTAAGGACAACAACGGCAGTCACGTCGAAACAAAACAAACGCCGCGTGCGGCGATGATAAGGAGGATCGGCGGTCAATGCGGATTCGAGGCTCTAAACCCGGTCGTGGAAGAAGACATTCAAAAGAACCACTCCGGGTCCATCCAATTTGGACCGAATACTCGACCGCTTATGCCAGATACATGGCACCCCTGAAAAACCAGCTAATCACACTAATAGAGATTGCTGGGTGTTCAAGCAGGCAGGCAAGTTAATTGCCGAAAACAATGACAAGGGGCTAAACAGCGACGACGAGGAAGAGACCCGACCGCCGAACAATAGAGGACAGAAGGGTTTTCCCCCACAAGTGCGGACGGTGAACATGATTTACGCGACCCATATACCCAAGAGGGAGAGGAAGCGCGCACTAAGGGATGTCTACGCGATGGAGCCAGTCGCCCCGAAGTTCAATCCATGGTCCTCTTGTCCGATCACTTTCGATCGAAGAGACCATCCGACCAGCATACGCCATGGCGGATTCGCCGCATTGGTTTTAGACCCAATCGTCGATGGATTTCACCTCACGAGAGTCCTGATGGACGGCGGTAGTAGCTGAACTCGCTTTATCGGGATACGGTCGCAAAATGGGCATAGACCCCTCAAGGATTAAACCTACAAAGACAACCTTTAAGGGTGTCATACCAGGAGTGGAAGCCAACTGTACAGGCTCAGTCACACTGGAAGTGGTCTTCGGATCACCGGATAATTTCCGGAGCGAGGAGTTAATCGTCGACATAGTCCCATTTCGCAGCGGCTATCACGCTCTGCTCGGACGAACCGCGTTTGCAAAATTCAACACGGTGCCGCATTATGCATACCTCAAGCTCAAAATGCCAGGCCCTCGTGGAGTCATCACGGTCAGCGGAATACGGAACGCTCCTCGAGCGGAGGAACATACAATGCTCTCGCGGCGGAAATCTTGAGCAGCCTCTTAAGGCAATTCTCGAGTCCGGCCGTGCACGATCAAAACGCGCCCGAAGCAATACCAACCAAGACCACCTGGCGCGATCAGAGCACGCGTAGCAATGCGGCCCCAACCCCCGCCCGTGCACGATCGCAAGAATAACACTCCGCGTACATCATTACGCTTTGGAGATACCATGAGCACAGGGGAAGGGGCACGATTGCAATGGACCCAGAGTGCGGTTCGACCACACCAGGGGCTCGCAAGTGTGCCCCCCCTTTTTTTTATTTTCCTTCTTTGTGTACACAGGACTCCGTTAACCAGAGGCCCTGTCCGGCGATGAACCTGCCGAACTCATGATGCAACGGTCAGGGACGAAAGAAGGCTGCGACGAACACTCAGGTGGTCTCAATTACGAACATTATATCCGATTATATACACCAAGTCCGCAGCTCACCCCTGGAGGGGGGACATGTTTAATTAGTCCAAATCCCTTGCTTATCAAGACTATTTGTATCACCGCGCTCATAGCGGACTTTCTTTCATAAATAATGCAGCACCTTTTTGACTGCAATTACATTACCTTTTACATAGATATGCTCATTACATGACATTTTGCACCCGTATATTTTGGTACGGCCTAATACGCCAGGGGCTTATGTTCCCCACACTATGGTGTGATAAGTCCGAACACTTTCATAAGTGCGGCACCCCGAACTTATAGCATTATATGAATCGGCTCCAAATCATGTCTTGGGTCAATAGTTGGGTTTGCCCGGCTCCCACGTTTTGGTGCCTTACATCCCGTTCTGTCGGCTAAGGTGGCACTGGGAGAACCACTGCGATTGCGCCCCGGTTGAGCCGGGCGAGCGCCTCAGTGGAGAAAGCTAAAACTGACCGGCATGATAAGGCGAGAGACTGGTCGCTGTTCGAGAGGTTTTTCGGGTCCTTAAAGACTCACGCCGCTTCAAGCGAAGTTCCGGACAATGTCCGACGAAGGCGTGGATAGCGCCCGATTCGGTCTTCGAATACCGGGGCTTCACCAAATTTAAAATTATAGAATTCTATGGCTAAGTGAGAGTGTTCAAGCATTATAAGTCCGGTTGCCTTGTTCGTTGTGTTGGCGCCTCCTAGATGGACCCAAAATGGGAACAAGAGCGCTCAAGTTTATCGAGCGAACGCCACCCGTGGCTTGGGGGGTGAAGCCAACGACTTGCCATCTCTCGATTTTATAAGCGGCCGCCTGAAGGTAATATTTTAAATTAAACAAGCGTTGCTCAAGGCGCACATGAACAAAGTTTCAGCGCAGGATAATACATAGCAAGTTCACTCAAAGATTACATTTACGGGGTACTCATCCGCAATATCGCGGGCTCCCTTGAGACAGTTTTATAATACATTTGGGCGTGCGATACTCCTTGCCGGTGGCGGTGGGTCCGTGAAAGCTTCTCTGCATCCAACCTGCCCCAATGCACCTTTGTGCGGGCGAGGGCCCGCGAGCACCTTCAATACAAAGCGGGCGCTTGATGACCTCCACCCGGGGCATGCATCCACCAGCCGCCGACGAGGCAAGTAGCTCCCGTGCATGACTGTTCAGCCACACCGGACTATAAGGCCCTTCATGGCCTCCTCGGCTACCTTGTGGAGTTCGACCACCGCTTGACCGGTCGCTTGGACACGGATGGCCGGCCTCGGCGTCTCGAGACCGAAGACCTTCTCCGTCGAGCTGCCCTCCTCGCCACGATAGAATGCGGCGGCATCAGACGCACTACGCGGCAGATCTGCAAACGCCCCTGGAGAGCTCCGAATGCGTGTAAGTGTCAGGTAGTTTACATTAACATGCCTGCTTTGCATGGAAAATGCCTTACCCGCCGCTATCTTCTTTATATCTTCAACCTCCTGAAGGGACTTATGGGCCTCGGCCTTGGCGGACTTGGCACTTTCGAGGGCCGAGGCAAGCTCGGACTCTCGAGTCTTGAGTCACGCTCCAAACTCTCATGCTTCTCCATGAGAGCACGGAGCTCTTGCGAACTTCCGCCACCCGTGCCTCCTGCTTTTCTCGCTCTGCCCATTCCATGGCCGCCTGCGTGCGCTCGACATGGACACTGCTCTCCTTCGGGCTGCCACCTCGTTAGTGGCCCCGCAATACCCATATTATCCTTGTTAACTTTATTGCAACCAAAATCCTTTTCTATAAGGTAACTATTCAAAGTGGTGTTACTCACCTTCTTTGTCCTCGAGCTGCTTCTTCAAGATGGCGAGCTCTCGCTCGGACCGCTCGAGATCTGCTTGAACACATCGACCTCCGCCGTTAGTGCGGCCGAGGTCGGCAATAGCAGCCTGCAAACCCATATTGACATATTTTAAGCAACCTGCGTATATCTTGTTAGATCCTTAGTCCGCTTTTCTTTCCGAACACCGAATCGAGCATTAGAGGCTCTTGTCTATGCGGTATTACATTACATAACTTTAACTTCTTACCTCAAAGCTGTTAGAAGGCTGCTGCGAGCTTCGGTCACCTGCTCTTGGCGAAGTGAACCTTTCAATCACCGCACCCATGATAGTGCGGTGTTCTTCCTCGATGGAAGCGCCTTTAAGCGCCTCCAACAAGTTATCCGGCGCCTCTGGTTGGACGGAGGTCGCCGGTGTCATGGTCTTGCCCTTCTTTCGAAGGGGTCGTCCGCCGGACTCTGGAACCACTGCAGGTTCCGATGTAGAGTCCGGCACAAAGTCCGGGAGGCAGCCTGACGGCACCTCCGGAGCCTCCTCCTGATGGGTCCCTCTCTGGGATCCCACCTCGGCGTCCTCGCCGGCGCGGGGGGTAGTGGCAGTCGGAATTGAATCCACATCCGACGGGCCAATGACCCGCTTGATGAAGCGGGGAGATCATCATCGGCCGGACTACGGACAGAATGCGGCGTTAGAAGGACACTACGCGACACGAAAGAAATTGCATATCAAGGATCCAGATACTTACGATCTTGCTTGGGACGCCGGCCCTTGAGGCCACTCATCCTCGCCAATGGTGGTGTTGGCGAACTGTCCGGGGATAGTCCTCCCCTCTTGGACCCTTCGCCTCCCCTATTGGGGAAGCCTTCCTCTTCTTCTCTCCTCCTCCGGAGAGAGTCCTCCTCCTCCTCCTCATCGTCGGGAGGAGTCCGCCTCGTCGTCGGACGCTGATTGCGGAACTCTTTGAGTCCCGCGCCACCTTCTTGGCCTTCTTCTCGGCACCACATGCGGTGCCGAACCATAATTGCTAAACGGGCGTCCACTGGTCTTCGGCATGGGAGCCGGGCTGATAAGCTGCTTGGCCTTCTCCATCCATTCTGTCAAAGGAAAAGAAAGAATGAAACCCTCTTAGAATCAATTCGATTACCACAAGTGTCCCGTAATGGGGTTGAATCACTTACCTCGTCAGCCGGATGCTGCGAGCGAAATCCGCGATCTTCCGTCATGGATACGGGCCGGCGCCCTTAAACAGCACCCTCCAGGCGCCTTCGTATGTCGTATCGAAGAGCCCGCTCAGCGCCTGGTGCTATTCCGGATTGAACTCCCACAGATTGAATGCCCGTTCTTGGCATGGGAGAATCCAGTGGATGAGCATGACTTGGACCATGTCGACGAGCTGAGCTTATTGCTCACCAGCTTCGGATGCGAGCTCGAGTCCGTCACCTCGCCGGATTGCCCCACGCAAGCCCTTCTCTTTCAAGAGGTGAGCTGCGTGGGGACGCCAGATCTAAACTTCGGGGCCGCCGCCCATGTGGGCTTGCGCGGCTCGGTGATGTAGAACCACCCGATTGCCACCCCTTGACGGAGTCCACGAAGGCCCTTCGAGCCAAAGGCGTTGGGCGGCTTACCCAACATGGCGCCTCCGCTTTCGCTTGCGTGCCCTTCACAACCTTGCTTGACGTTGAAGGTCTTGAGCCACAGCGAAGTGGGGCGGATGCGAGGAAGGCCTCGCACACGACGATAAACGCCGAGATGTTGAGGATGAAGTTCGCGCCGGATCGTGGAAATCCGTGCCATAGTAGAACAT
This sequence comes from Aegilops speltoides, assembly GCA_021437245.1. Classification (NCBI taxonomy): domain Eukaryota; kingdom Viridiplantae; phylum Streptophyta; class Magnoliopsida; order Poales; family Poaceae; genus Aegilops; species Aegilops speltoides. The sequence goes on along the minus strand of CM038146.1, from coordinate 477,822,960 downwards.
GATCCCCTGACGAATGGATGGAGTGGAAAGCCCATCCAGCGGAGGAAGTGGGGAAGGAAGACGACCCTCTCATGGGGCCTGGGGTAGGGATGAGCTGCCCTCGTCAGGCGACCGATCGCGATATCGCGGAGAGGTATCCGGCTGCTGCGCAGCTTGGTGATGTGCTCCTCCTTAACGGTGGAGGCCAACCATTTACTTCCCGCTCCGGACATATTCGGAGGAGGTCGAGGCGAGATGCGCGAGCTTGGGCGTTGGAGCTTGAGTGCGCGGAGATGGATAAGCAAAGGAGGAAGGAGGCGTAGGTGAGAAGGTAAATCCTTATCCCTTATATATAGGCGATTTAAACTGTCGTCCCCCACCGCCCGGTAAAACTCGCTTATCTCCCAAGCGCCAGCATCAATGGCGCGGTTGGGTTACCCACGTCCGTATTGACGAGAATCCCGGAATAAGGGGAACACGATCTCTGCTTCGACAAGACGTGCCAAGGAAACCGCTTCGCTAAACGTGATGAGGTGGTATAGTAAAAAATTCGAGTAAAAACCTGGTAGCGGTGTGATGTCACGCCGCATAATACGTCAGCAGATTGGACAAGTGTACATTTTATTCTCTCTACGGTGGAATGTGGAATTTATTTTGCAGAGCCGGACATTATCCTAGTGTTCATGATCTTCTCTGGATTATTCAAGGGAGAACCCGCCTTGCAATGCCGAACATTATCTTGCGCGGACTTATCGTCATTGAAGCTGGTTCGAGGGCTCTTGAGGAGTCTGGACTAGGGGTGTCCGGACAATGGATGTCATCGTCCGCGGACTCCAAGACTACGAAGATACAAGATTGAAGACTCCGTCCCGTGTCCGGATGGGACTGTCCTTGGCGTGGAAGGCAAGCTTGGCGATACGGATATGTAGATCTCCTACCATTGTAACCGACTCTGTAACCCTAGCCTCCTCCGGTGTCTATATAAACCGGAGGGCTTTAGTCCATAGGACACAACATACATTACAACAATCATACCATAGGCTAGCTTTAGGGTTTAGCCTCCTTGATCTCGTGGTAGATCCACTCTTGTACTACCCATATCATCAATATTAATCAAGCGGACGTGAGGTTTTACCTCCATCGAGAGGGCCCAACACAGGTAAAACATCGTGTCCCTCGTCTCCTGTTACCATCCGCCTAGACGCACAGTTCGGGACCCCCTACCCAAGATCCGCCGGTTTTGACACCGACAGCTACGCCCCCCACGCCACTCGACGTGACTCCAGGGTTGCCGCGGCTAGACAAGGAAGTTTGTACCCACAAGCCCAATCGCCGATGTAATCGAAAAATAACCTATGAACCCTAGAAGCCATTGGTCTAGAATTGATGGATACCAATCCTCCACCCCCATGTGTTCAATCCCCTCCCTAGCTCTCCAATCGCGTGCTCAAGTCTAATCTAGTCCGAGTCAAAAGCAGTAAATCTACAGAGAGAGTGAGGACTTACCGCCATGGCCGATGTGCTCCGGTGGAGCAGTCGCTCCGGTGGTAGCCACCGTCTTGGATCGCCCTGCTGTCTTGCTCCGGTGGCCGCCGCCACCGGTGTGAGTGGGAAAGAGGGGAGAGAGCGGTGAGGAAGTGAGGTGAGGGTAATTTATGACGACGCGTCTGAAAACAACGCAACTTCTCGGGACCGCACCCACGCCTGCAACCGCTCTCGCCCACGTGCCTAGGGTTGCACCGCTCGGGCCTGACTCCACAAAAACGGTCGACTTGAACGTTCCTCTGGATGCAGGCCCAGAGGTGCTTTAATGTTCGTGCTATGCAAGCCCAACAATGAATGCGGGTAACCAAACCGACCACTTTCTTCCCACGCGGGCCTGACTGAGGTATATGCAGCCTACCAAACACATCCTAGATGCGTGGCATTCCTCCGAAGGAACTCGCAGAGAACAAGCTCATTGACTCGAGCAACGCTAATGAGTAGCCAACTTTTACAAAGTGCCTTTCCTAGTTTATTTATTGTTGAACTTTGGTCGATCAAGACTTTTATCTCGAAGTGGTCTGTAATACTCTTTTGGCATTCCTGTTTATTTGCTTGAACTGAAACCTATGTTGCAAGTTATTTAGAGTGTGCTTTGTTGGAATATTCATGTTAATGCCAACGACAAAGCTCTTGCACTACGTAACAAGATTGATGAATCGGGTTGCTTAAGTGAATGCAGTAAGAGAGAAGACACATTAAGGACATGAACAGGAGTATGAAACATTTAGCATTTGAAATTCATATTTACTCAGCATGAGCAAATCACATATATGAAATAAGTGATACAATCATGACAGTAGCAATAATAATCTCTTTAGCAAATTTTATGGAAAAGAACCGTATACCAGTTTGTTATGCAGAAGTTACCCTGCGTGTTGGGGCAGTACTTTTGTCGGATTTTGTGTTCTATGCTGGTATGAAATTCAGAAAGCATTCAGACAGTGGTAAATTTAATGAGTAATTTTAAGGATAGCTAACTATCTCAAAAGAAGGCAAAGGGCATGGTAATCAACAACAAATTTTCATCTTATATATAATATGTGCACATATTTTTATGTCGTCAGCATGAATTCTAACATTGAAAAACAGAAAAACCAATAAATCAGGCACCTATAAGATGGGTGAGGGAGAGTACAGAGGAGCCACCAAGATACGTGATGCGTTCATTCAGTCACCATTGAAAGGGTCTGCACAATGACACGGCTGTTGTGTGCAAGGGTATGCCCCTCGTCTACCTCTGCCTTTGCCCCTCCACCCGTTGTCTCTCCTTCAGCTCGTACTCACTAGATCGGAAGCGCGCCTTGGCGCGCGTTGCCCACCTGAGCACCGTGACCCAGCGTGTATAAATCATGTACATCCAAAGAAAATCACGGCATTCTTTCAGTACCAAGGAGTTTAGTATAGAGCGCAAACAGCAGAGATATACCGAAAGCATGGTAATCTGAGTATACTAAGTCAAAAGGATAATTAATTTGCAAGCACATGACAAAATTTGTACCAAAAAGCCAGTGCCAGATAGGACAAATTGTTTGCATCAAGTTTAGTAGAGAGCGAAAAGATTCAAGATACCAAAGCCTGAATGTTAATCTCCAAATTCCAGAACCATACATCATCGACAACATAATATAATTAAAATAGGAGAACTTAACATATATGCCATTTCATAATTTATAAGACATAAACAGAACAAATAGTCCCATATCAAAACTATCAGTAGCATGACAAAATAAAAGGAGATTCATGTACATATCAGAGCTGAGACTCTAAATCCCATGTCTCAAGTCATGAAATATATTCTTTATCAGATTTGAAGGACCATAACGGGCTAATAATCACTGTCAATATAGTACATCATGCCTTTCTTTTTCTTCATATGAACTGTATTTCTCTATTAAATACTCAAAATGCATATCAATGTCTCAGTCATGAAATATATTCTTTATCAATTCTCATTTAAACCACTCTATTAGTAATTCAATGCAACCATTTTCTCTTCACTTTTGTCACATTAATGAAGTACTAAAACCCTTGTACCTATGTAAGGCTAACTTGCAACGACCAGGACTGCAAGCCAAATGGCTGGCTGGCTGGCTGGAGACCCCATCCGGTTCCGGCAGCAAGCTGCAAGTCAATACAATGGGAGGAGCAGCGGTATGTGTGTGTGAGAGAGAGATGTGAACCACAATGGGAGGAGCAGCGGTATGAGAGAGATGTGAACCTAGAGCAGCTGCGTGAGTAACAGGGCGCCCCTCACTAAAGTTTCACACATTGATTAGGTCTGGATAAGATTTTAGAACATAGATGCAATCTGACAGAGTATGTGTCCTGGCAAGAAGAGAGAAGGAGGTGGAGCACCACAATACATAATTTATATTAGACTAAAGAGCAATACAATATCACAATAATTTAAAGGAGCAATTGCATGCCTAATCATGATCTCAAGAGATGTGACTCTGTACATGTATTTCTTTGATCAGTTTTCATCTGAATAATCACGATCTTAAAATTATAATAGTTCAGTTTGATTATAATCAAAAAAATCAACCAACTATGCAATTATTATCTACAGATAGTCACCTCACGCGAGTCATAAATTTCAGGACAGGTACTTACTATATTTTCTAAGATTGGCATGTATCTTGTTAGAACCAAGAAATACATGTATACGCCAGCAGCTAGTGCTCCCAGGGGAACTGAAGTATGCTTATGCAGCATCATGAATATCTAAATATATACGTTACTGAATATATATGATGGATTTACTTTGTTTTTTCTAGTTGTCGTGGTCAAAAGTTCTAAACCTGACTTATATTCTACAAAAATGCATACACGATGTGATACAGTGTGATGTTGCAAGTACAAATATTTTTTTAATCAATCATTTTTACATCTCTGACCTCTATGCTCTAGCCATGATTACTATATAATTACTAAGTTCTTAACTTTCTTTTCATTTATAATTAGAACATGGCATTACTTTGATATATCCCCACCTTGACACAGAGATCCTAAAAAAATCAGGCACATAAGCCTAAAAACAAAACTGTGGTAATTACCTTGAGAATAGACCAATTTTACCCTTGTAAACGAACCAAATTCTACTCTAGATGGCCACATATTGCCCATTCATAATTTTTATAAGGTGTATTGACCCAGTAACCGACTTTTAGTTCTATTAGGTACTGAGCATTAGTCGATGCATATCAAGAGCAAAATTAGTTCCTTAAATAGAGAAGCTTTTTTGGAAAATTCACATGGAGAAAGCAAGGAATTTCACCATGCTGCCAAGGTAAAGCATCCGACAACGCAAAAGGGACAACATAATCCAAAACAACAATTGTAAACCATATTTTTTAATACAGTTGAGCCTAGAAGGGCTATTAAGCTAATTTAGAAATTGTGGTAAGAAGTATAGAGCAAAAACATTACAGACTACCAAAACCAAGGTATAGTCAACCTACCGGATAATTGATCTCAAATTGGTTGTCCAGGAACTGATTTGCATCAGGATGCGTGCCGCTTGTCCAGGAAGTGATTTACATCAGGAAGCGCAACGCGTAGTGCCTGTGTAAGGCAATGATCCAGTGTCTCTCATAGAAGGAGCTGGTTCAACAGAATGCATCAACATACAATGCATAGTAGAATATTTATAGTAATAGTGGTTAAGTAAAAAAGCATCAAGATTTGACAGGATAACTGATTTGCACCGAGACTCATTACATTCCAAGAGAATGGCACAGTGGTAGCCCAGGATAATCGATTTGCATAAAGATTCGGTACAAAGCAAGATTTACAATATACTAAAAGCAAAGGCATAATGATAGCCCAGGATAACCAACCTATTTAATTCTACTATGGTATAATAATATACTACCTCCGTTCCTAAATATAAGTCTTTGTAGAGATTTCACTATAGACTACATACGGAGCCAAATGAGTGAATCTATACTCTAAAATGCATCTACATGCATCCGTATGTGGTCCATATTAAAATCTCTACAAAGACTTGTATTTAGGAACGGAGGGAGTATTTTATAGTACACCACATATATAGAGAGCTTTGATTGAACGCCTTGTCATGTGACTCGCTCAAGCGTGGATATGTAACGACCTATTCAAAAGCAAGGCATAATGATAGCCCAGGATAACCAAACTATTTGATTCTACTATGGTATAGTAATATATTTTATAGTAGACTAGATATATAAAGAGCTTTGATTGAACACCTTGTCATGTGACTCGCTCAAGTGTGGCGATGTAACAAACTGTTCAACACTGACTGCTAAAATTTTCAGTAAAATCACAGAGTGCAAGAACAGTATCTAAATCAACAGGCAAACCATGGACCAGGCGTGGAAATGCAGTGAAGTTAGCTTGATCTATGTTGATACTAAGGCTTTGCTTATGATCCATGTAGCAGACATGATCGACAGCCATGTCAACAACAGTTTTCTGCTTGATCTCCCAAACAGTTCTGGTTTAATGATATAGAAAAATTTAGATACATATGTAAATTGACAGCTTGTTGAGACTAAAGCATGGGGTGGTCATATTTCCGGCATCTGGGATCTCGGTGATCTTTTGGACATATCCATCTTTGTAGATAACATTATTTTTCAAGACAACGGAGCAGATATAAATTTCAGCGATCTCTCAATACATTTCAAAGGACGTGAAGAAAAATTGCAGAGTAGGGGGCTCACTGCTGTTGTAGGCCTTGCTTGGAGGTGCCGGCGGACGGACGGGCTGTGTTGGCCACCAGATCCGGCGCACGCGCGAGCTCGACGGGGAGCATCGGTGCGAGAGCTTCGATGCCGCGGCAGCTCACCTCTTCTTCGTCCATTTTGTGCCGGCGGCCATGCTTTTTCTGGAGACTAATCATGTGGAACTTAGAGAATAATAAATTATGAACAGACATCTTCAGAGACTAACCTTGGGTCTGGCTGCTTGTCAACAGAAGGATCACTGGAGGTGACTTGGTTAGAAGATGTGCCGACAACCTGCATACAATGATTTACAGAGAAGGAGATGAGTAAGGTTTGTTTGCTTAGGACTGTGCATCAACCAATAACCTAAAGCAATTCCGAGTAAGGTATGTTTGCTTAGGACTGTGCATCAACCAATAACCTAAAGCAATTCCAATGAATACAAATTTACATATCCACCAAGATAAACTTCACAGTTAGCAAATATGTTAATAATATAAATCTACAGTTCTACACCACAAAGAAATTGCCAAGGCATCTAATATTTCTATCTTTAAAGAACGACTATTCAACAAATGCATGTTAGACTCTTAGTGAAGCTCCAAATGAGAATCTCTCAGAATTATTCTGAGATGCCTTATTCAGTTAACCAAACAAAGCATGTTCATCTTAATAAAAAGGCAGGAGAAGCATCATACCACTATCCGTGAATTACACATAGAACTTGATCTTCGAGGTGGGCTGGGGCTCTTTGGTGCTAGCTCTTCCATTTTTAGATAAAGTTGGTTGTTCTTCTCTAGGTCTCCAGCCATAAACCATGGATGGCCTTTCTACAAAAAAATTATACATATCTATTAAGCATACAGTAGCGGGAGCAGCAGCAGCATACAAAGCTACAAAATATCAAGCCTAGAAAAACAAAGTGGTAGGGTAGCAGATGGTGTTTCCAAACTTCAAATAATTATGTTACGTGACTTGAAATCTTGTACTGTAGTGTCTTTCACCCTTTAGAAGAGAGGACAGAAATACTTATCAATGTTTCTTACTGAACTATCATTTTAGATATCTTATGTTTAAACTTCGCTAATGGCAGAGGCCAACCAAATTGTGGTGTATCCAGGATGGATTACTTATGGTACTAAACAGATAATGGGGTTGTAACTGTTTTGTATATGATATGAACCACATGCTTTGATAGAATCTTCAGAAGCTAGAAAAACATAGAATGAGTTTCCCATATATTCAAGGGTCAATCTAACAAAAAATATAACCCCATTATCAAATCATTTAATATATTGGAGGATCAGAGTAAACAAAAGAAAATAGAATGAGTTTCAGACTGGACTGTACTACTACTGCATCAGATTCAATTAAATGCCTAGAAGACAAATATATATTCAAATTCACTCCGCCTTGAGGCATGGGCTCTAGCAGCAGCAGTTGTACTTCTACAATAAATCAAATCATCTCCTGCAAATTTCAACGAAGGCGCATTTGGGAAGCTGAAAACATCAGAAAGGACTGGCACTGGCTAGTCAAAGATCAGCAAGTACACATGGATCCATATATCAAACCAATCCAATTCGTCATTGCCAAGTCACTACCACCGACCGATCAACCAGGAAGCAGGTTATTGATTTGATATGTGGTGCCTTTTTTATGTTTGGCTGAGACCAATATCAAATTGTCCACTCGACAACGACACAATATCAAACAATGGTCCCATGTTCCAACTACAACCCTGTAAGCAACTTCTGTATACCCTAAGCTGTCTGAACTTACGCCTATCCTTTTCATTATCAGCATTGTGCTGTTGATGCCTGGAAAACTTATTGATCCATGAGTGTACAGAACAATACCAGGCAGCATCACTGCCTAATTTATTAGCCATCCCGCTCCAAAGTGATGCACGTCAAATTATGAAAGATGAGATTTATGCTACCTAACCCCCTTGACTGCTGGTAAGTGCTAACTCATACTATGTTCTACAGTTGCAAAGCTGTCCCCATCACTGAAAATAATAAACCAGTGGCCTCTTGATTTCTAAAAAAATGCGCAACTGAGGGAGAACCAATGTTCCATGTACTCCTAGGTAGTAGATTTCTAATGGGGAAAGTGAGGTCAATGAGCACCTGGAGGAGGGAGCCACGCTTGCACGAGTACCGCAGGGTCGACTTCCGCAGCCCACCCCATGGCGAGAACGGCGAAGATGTTGAGGAGGGCCTGGAGTTGCTGAAGAAGGAGCTCCAGGACAAGGAGCGCCCACCCCATACCGCCTCCATGCCTCCAGATCAAGTGCCGCCTCGTAGTCATGCCACCAGATTGAGGAACAGGGGCTCGATTGAACAGACGGGGAAAGAAGGGATTTGTAGGGAGAGGGGGAGCTGCTCGAGGGAGTGGAGCAGCGAGGCGCGGCACGGAGGGGAGCGGCGGCGTCGTGGAGCTGCGGGGAGTGGAGCAGCGCGGCAGCGTGGAGGGCGGCAGCCCGGCCGCGTGGAGCTACAACGAGAGGACGATGGCGGCGGCTCCACATCTCCCACGCTGCTCCTGCTGTGTGCACGTGAGGACGACGGTGACGGGGAAGTGGACGACGAGGATCCGGCAGGCTGGACGAGGGAGACGGCAGCGGCGTGGGGAGCAGCTAGGTTACGGTTTGGGTGGAGGCGGCGTAGAGGAGGAGCAAGGACATGCGAGTGCGGGAGGAGGTCGCCGCCACAGGAGCGGCCCCTTTTTATACCCCGGGACGTGAAATGACGAAGATGCCCTCGCGGAGCACCGATTTTACAGGCGGTGGCAGCGCGGTTTGAACACTGTTTCGATCCACAGTGTCGCGTTTTTATCCAACGGCCGCTGTCATCCCCAGGCGAGATCCGACGGCCGAAATCCAATCCAGCAAACGATCCAACGGCCAGAAACGCCAAATCTCTGAGGAGGCTGGGTCTCTCCCAGTATGTATCTTACGCGATACTCAAGTTTGAGGGCGGCATCCGAGAGCTGCTGTTAACAGCCATCACACACTACATTGCATAGGAGTCGGCTAGCTTCGCCTTCGCGCCCTATGGCCGCGCTGGCACATGAAACGCCTGTGCATGTCGGAGGTGCTCGGCGCACTTGGGCACTTGGGGGACGGCTAAAACTCAGTCGACTGAGGTTTAAGGAAGTCTCAGTCGATGTACTTTGACCTTCGATCGTTTTCTGTTTGAGATTCAGGATCGCTGTTTCCTTGCGCTGTATCGGCCTGTTTTAGTTGTGCTCCCAGCCCATTGCCTTGTTTCCTTTTTCTTTTCTTGCCTTCTCTTCTATTCTTTGTGTTTGACAGAGATGCCACATGGGCTGGCCGTGAGGGGTGGTGTGCCTTTTCCTTTGTCTGTTAGTACTTTCCTTTGGGCTTTCTTCTAGGCTGAATTTTCTGTTAGTACTCGTGTTGCATGAGGACAGGAGCGATTAATAGGGCTGCTCGCTTTGGTTTGTTCCCATTTTCTTTTTATTTTTTTTCTTTATTTTCTATTTTCTATTGCTATTATTATTTAATAAAATATTGTCACTTTGTACACACTAGTTAGTATGCACGTGCAACGCACGTTTCCACTAAAATACATTTTATTATGAAATATAAATCCATCATCATATAGACCTTCTAAAAAAATAGATAACTCGTACGAAGAGCATATGATTCTTAATTATATCATCATATAGACCTTCTAAAGAAATTGATGCACCATGGTGACACCCCTTTAGCTAGCGCCGGCAACCACTGTACCATAGATGGACATCACTGTTTGTCCTGTATCACCAAAATAACTTCATAGCTCGGTCTGTCTAAGATTTCTCATAATTAACTAAATATAAGGTATACTATTTTCAATCAGGAAAATACCAATCCTATTTCCTTCTATTTGGTTCCTATGAAACGGACATTACAATAGGCACCAAAAAGCAAATCAATTTGATATGCAAGTATGTGTATAGAAATAAGTGGATTCCACATATGCCGATCAAATGACATAATTCATGTAAGGTGTAAGATACAAGTTTGTGCACGTGAAACCAATCAGAGAACTCACTGACGGGCAAACCAGATGTGCCATCCCACAAAAGGTAGAACTACTCATAACTTGATCAATGTAGCTCATTTGTGGTCATTTAGTGTTCATCCTTCCATGGCCAGGTCCAGACGGTATTTGCAACTATTCATTCAGAATAGCATATGCTTCTCTTGTAAACTTTCGCAATATGTACGGGTATGTCATGTGCCCACATAAACCCCGGAACAGATTTTTAATCATTCTTAAAATTGCCGGCAACTATTCGGGATTATAAGTTGAATAGCTCTTAGATGAGACCCGACAAAATATAATAGGAGCTAACATGGCCACACCACAACGGACTACATTTTATAAGCTGCTCAAGAACACTCAACTCTTTCACGTCCATGAAACTAAAAAAAATCTAAGCCATGATTAACTCCTAATTTCAACATTGATCTATCTGGTTATATCCTTCCCGTGCTTCACAACTTCCGCACACTCGACATTGTGTGGGAATTTTGATTGTGCATCATATGAAGATGTGCTATACATGAATATTGATCAGCATGATGTTAACTGGTTGGTAGTTCCATTTTCGACCATGAATAAAACTTCCAACATGATGTTAACCCTTTTTGGAAAGGTTGTGTTAATATAAATGCTCTGCCTCTGAAAGTTGCAGTTTCTTATCTGAAACTGAACTTGCAGTTTCTTATCTGAAACTGAAACTTGCAGTTTCTTCTCTGAGAATCACATTGTCTGCACTTTTATACTCCTATGAAACTACATTTTTTAAGTGCTAAAAATAGATCTCTAGAATTCATAAAATACTTCATATGCTCAATACTGCAAATCTGAAATTCAAAAGACATTCATATATGAAAGTACTCTCAAAATACACAACACAAAACACAATTCACAACCTGCAAATACTGACAACCCTAAGCTCCTCCTGACAATTCACAACCTGCCCGACTATTGGGCTAGGGGGGCAGTCCCCTCCTATTCCTCGGCGGGCAGCCGCCCGTGAGACGATGTGAGCGGCGAGGAGAGGATGGCGAGGAAGCATCATCGGACCAACCGCTTTTCTCCTCTTGTAGTTGGGTTTGGTCGACGAAGACTCCACCGCTCGCTCTGGCAGACACCTCACAAACGGCACCTCAGAGATGCTCGATCCTTCAATCTCTGGTGGATACTCCATCCGGGATCGATACTCCCACCACCGCTCCCTCACGATCGGATTCGGTGAATCTGTTTGCTCCATGGCCCAGAGGAGCAGCTATGTACTCGTGCGACTCCTCCGGAGTATCGCCGCCTTTTGCTCATTGCAGATATTTGTCCATGGATGTCGCCTTCGCTAGTTGGTCCTTGTTGTCAAACCAAGACTGTATCTCCAACATCCTAGCTAGCTTCACAGGGTCGCCGTCTGCGATCCTCACGTATTGGTTGTACTCCTCCATCGACCTACTTCTCCACAACACCTTCACTCATTGGCGGTGATTTTTGAATGGAAGAGGGGAGGAGCAGCGCTGGTTTTGGATTAGAACGGGAGAGGAGCAACACTGGTTTTGGACTGGAACAGGAGAGGAGGGGCGGTGGTTTTGAAATGGAAGAGGAGAGGAGCGGTGCTGGATTTAGATTGAAACAGGAGAGGAGCGGCGGTGGTTTAAGAGGAGAAGAGCGAAAGAGCGGCGCTGGTCTTGGAAGTAATTTTTTTGTTGTTTTGCGTATTTTGGGTCAAAGTTTGACCACGTACTGTATTTGACAAGCAAAATATGAATGCATGTCACCAAAAATTCTATCGTTTGGTTCGTATCTGAATGTACTTTCAAATTATATTATTTTTGCAACGTATACCATATATTTTATGTGTGAAAATCATGGTTAATTATGACCCAGAATAAAAGGGAGACTAGTTAATGTGTGGTTGCTTTCTTAATTGAAGGGTAAATTGATTTTGATTTTGATCCAGTCACAGCGCGTCGGCCCTCTCGTCCAATCCTAAATCGCTGCCGCACACTCCTCTCCCTCTTCTCCATTGCAAAACCACCTCCTCTCCTCTCCATCATCTCCATTCCAAAACCACCGTCTCGCCTCTCCCTCTTCTGATCTTCTCCATTGCAAAACCACCTTCTCTCCTCTCCATCATCTCCATTCCAAAACCACCGTCTCGCCTCTCCCTCTTCTCTATTGCAAGACCACCGTCTCTCCTCCCATCTTCCAAAGCTAGCACCGGACCACTCAGAAGGACATCTATGGAGAGGATGCAGCAGTGAATCAGGCAGATCACCGGCGGCGACCAGGCAAAGTTAGCCAGGTTGAAGGAGATCCTTACTTGGTTTGACAATGAGTGGGAGATTTCAAGGATGGTGCGGGCCATGTGGCAATGTATGCGAAAGAGCAAGACGGCGGCGATGAGGGCAGCGATGTACATGTACTCCTCGGCGGCAGTTACGCCGTAGTCCTCCGAGTTCATCAAGTATCTCCTCTAGGCGATGGAGCAGATAGATTCGCCCGAGGCGACAGTCAGGCGGAGGTGGTGGGCGTACAGGTCGAATGTCGAGCACCCAGAGGATAACGAATCGATCGAGTATGGTGTGTTGTTTGTGAGGGTGCAGAGCCAGCCGGAGCCACAGGAGTATTCGTTCTCCCTCCGCAAGAGGAGGCCGGAGGGCGCGACATCGCTTCCCCACCGTTCTCCACGGTTCCCTCGACGCTCGCCTCGTTTCAACGGTGGCGGTAGGGTTTAAGGTAAGGTTGGCACTAATCTAATCTTCCACCTGCTCATGCTTACAATCAGTGTGACAGCTAATGAAAATCATGCTTACAATCAGTCTCCGAGTACTACGCCAATCACCCTAAAATAGCTCTGGACCTTTGGCTCAAAGTTGAAACACAGTGTACAAATAAAGAAAAATAGATTGGTGCTTCTTTCAGAAAAGTGTACTCCCTAGAAAACTGCCAATATAAGCTACTAGTATTTGGTTAGAGGATTTGCTGCCGAGAAAGATCCGTCCACAGAGAGCGCCAATGTGTGCATGCAGCATGGTTGGTGTCGGTATTTTTTACTTGGCACACCTCGCACTCTGCATATATGTCGGTTCCATACGTACATTTGTGCAGTTCCACCAAAATGCAGTTGAATAACCCTGTTTGCACAGATAATGAAAAAGAATGATTACATTATAGTGGCACTAGTTGATGAAACACACAAAATAAATAGAAGAAAATATTGCTATAGTATCATAGTATGCCATGCTGCGAGGGCGAGATGGGCCCTGCGACGCCTCATACGGTACGCCTCATACTGGACATCGTCCCAAGTCTCCCAGACACACCTTCTGCCAGTGATGAACATCAGTGTACAGCGGTAGTACAAGGAGGCGCCTTGAGACATTCAAATCTCTATTTTTGTACAGATCAACTAAAATTAAGCACCCCAGTTTGTAGAAAACCTTAAACATTAACAATGGGACTAGTTGATGAAACATACATTAACAAAGAGAAGCACTTTGTTTGAAATGATAGAGATGACACTCGCTCTATTTTAACTGTATTATTACTTCATTTTATCAGTGACACTAGGGTCGAGCAGGTGGCAAACGAGGTGTACCATGCGTCGCAAGGATGGAGGCCAGGGGTGCTTAGACTGGGATGCTGAAGATGGCTCTTTCAGTCACCAACATGGATGATTCAATTCATGGACCTTTTGGTGCAGTTCACCTAAAATGAAGCAATGTCCCGTGAGCTAGCAGCTTCTTCAATTTTTTTTTTTTAAGAAAAGGGCTCCAGCCCCGGTTCCATTTCCATCAGAAAATGAAACCCACAGAGCTTCTTCTTCATTAGTTGTAATAAAATTGGGCAACATCAAGGTTGGTTGTGAAGCTCCTGGAATGCTCAACTATAATTTGGATATCATTTGTGCATTTCAACTAAGATCGAGCGTGAAATGTATATCTCTGTTTGCACAAAAAAAGGTGGGAAGGAGGGTGACTAACAACTCATGAAACATGCATCAAATAAAAAGAAGCATGTTCCTTATCTGAATGGCAATCCTACAAGGACAGCGCAATTTCTAAAGCATTGGCATTGCTAGATATTAGTGTGGGCATTAGGATTAACTATGACAACCGTTAATACGACATTACTTTGGGCATGGGAGAGTAGGTGGACCAGGACAGTTGCATTTCTAACTAAAATAACAACTTATCTTAATGAGAAATTTAGCAGGACATGTAAAAAAGTGCCATTGATTCATATTACTGGAGGCATTACATTGAAAACAACATTGGTTTAACATGTCCTTACTTTTAACAGTGCGACTGCTACATTTTACCAGTGGCATTACATAAGAGTGGCTCGGGGCAACAAACATCATAACAGGATATCTGGGTTGGTCCCATTTTTGTTCGATATAGCCACCTTATACTGTATGAGCTAGCAAATCTAGTGCTGGACATACTCTGTTGACTTGTCCCCCAGTCCCCACTTTCTTTCCTTTTTCAACCAATAGATCGGGTTTATATTGAGTTTGTACTGTGTTTCCCTTTATTTCCCTATTAGACCTAGAGACCAGTTGGATAGCCAGTCTCTGCTACTTTTCGCCCCCATTATTTCCTCTTTCGACCAAGTCCTAGATTCAAGTAACAAATCCTCCCCCACCCCCACCCCCTTTCTTCCTTGTTTGAACCAAGTAGTACTAGATTTGAGTGCATGAACTAGTTTTACCTCTTAAACGTAAAAAAATAGGTGGTTTTTGAACAGCGGATCGATCCTATCTACGAGGGGGCCTATTACATAAAAATAGGTGCGATGTTAGAAGCTCGGGAAGTAGAGCAAGGCCGGGTTCGAAGGAAGTTATACCTGATGGTCGCCAGGATGTCGCTAGGTGGGCGGCGGGAGGCAGGATCTGCCCACACTACGGCAGCGAGGAAGAAGGGGTCGAAGGCCCTCCCTCGCCAGCGGTGCTTGGGAGAGAACGACAAGGCAAGCTGATCGGGATGCGCAATTTGAACGACAAGGCAATTTGAAACTGTTGTGGCACATCTTACTAAGTTAAATGATATAGCTGCCCTGTTTGCTAATAATGAGAGATCGCGCTATATTTATTTACTCAAAATATTTCCATTCTCATTAAAGAGTGATGCTAAGATATGGTATAATTCTCTTGATCCTGGTTGTGTGCAAAGTCCCCAGGATATGATTTATTACTTCTCTACTAGATATTTCCCTGCTCATAAAAAACAAGCTGTTTTGAGGAAAATATACAATTTTGTGCAAATTGAAGAAGAGAGTCTCCCGCAAGCTTGGGGGAGGCTTCTCAAGTTACTTAATGCTTTGCTTGATCATCCTCTTAAGAAACTTGAAATATTTGATATCTTTTATAATGGAGTACCTGATGCTTCCAGAGATTACCTAGATAGTTGTGCTGGTTCTCTTTTCAGGGAAAGAACCGGATGACGCTGAAATTCTATTGAATAATATGTTGGCTAATGAAAATAATTGGGCACCTCCTGAGCCACCTCCTGAGCCAATTCCTGAGCCAATTACTGAGCCTATTCCTAAACCAACTCCGAAGAAGAGAGGTGTTCTATTTCTCAGTCCCGAAGATATGAAAGAGGCAAAGAAATCTATGAAAGAAAAAGGTATTAAAGCTGAAGATGTGAAGAATTTACCTCCTATTGAGGAAATACATGGTCTTAATTTACCGCCTGTTGAAGAAGTATATGATCTCAATTACTTATTTACTGAAGAACCTCCCGATATCCCGACACAGGTAGTAAAGGTAAATTCTCTCTATAGATATGATAAAGCTGAAGTCCCTCCTACTAAAATTGTTAGTCAGTGCTTGGATGAGTTTAATGACTTTATGTTTAAGCAAGATGACTTTAATGCTTATTTTGGTAAACAATTAAAACAGAATACCGTTATGATTAAATGCTTGGGTGATTATATGGATGATATTAGAGGTGAACTTAAACTTGTTAGTAAGCATGCTTCTATGGTTACCACTTAAGTAGAGCAAGTACTTAAAGCTCAGAAAGAAGTGCTTGATGAAATGAATAGTAAGAAAAATGATTATGCTGTTAGAGTGGCTACTAGAAGTGGTAGAATGACTCAGGAACCTTTGTATCCTGAAGGCCACCCTAAGAGAATCGAGCAAGATTCTCAGAGAAACAATATTGATGTACCTAATTCTTCTAAAAGGAAGAAAAAGAAAAATGATAGGACTTTGCAAACTTCTAGTGAACCTATTGCTGAACCACCTGAGAATCCAAATGATATCTCTATTTCTGATGCTGAAACACAATCAGGTGATGAACATGAACCTAGTGATAATGCTAATGATAATGTTCATGATGATGCTCAACCTAGTAATGATAATGGTGTAGAAGTTGAACCTGCTGTTGATGTTGATAACCCACAGTCAAAGAATCAACGTTATGATAAAAGAGATTTTGTTGCTAGGAAACACGGTAAAGAAAGGGAACCATGGGTTCAGAAACCCATGCCTTTTCCTCCAAATCCATCCAAGAAAAAGGATGATGAGGATTTTGAGCGCTTTGCTAAAATGATTAGACCCATCTTTTTGCGTATGCGATTAACTGACGTGCTCAAAACAAATCCTTATGCTAAGTATATGAAAGATATTATTACTAATAAAAGAAAGATACCCGAAGCTGAAATTTCCACATGCTTGCTAATTATACTTTTAAGGGTGGAATACCAAAGAAACTTGGAGATCCCGAAGTACCTACTATACCATGCTCCATTAAAAGAAATTATGTTAAAACTGCTTTATGTGATCTTGGAGCCGGTGTAAGTGTTATGCCTCTCTCTTTATATCGTAGACTTGACTTGAATAAGTTGACACCTACTGAAATATCTTTTCAAATGGCTGATAAATCAACTGCTATACCTATCGGCATGTGTGAGGATGTGCCTGTTGTAGTTGCGAATGTTACTATTTTAACAGACTTTGTTATTCTTGATATTCCCGATTATGATAGTATGTCTATTATCCTTGGAAGACCTTTCCTTAATACTGCAGGGGCTGTTATTGATTGCAACAAAGGCAATGTCACTTTTCATGTTAATGGCAATGAGCACATGGTACATTTTCCGAGGAAACTACCTCAAGTTTATAGTATCAAGTCTATTGGAAAAATTCCATCGATTATATTTGGAGGTTTTGAATTTCCTCTCCCTATTGTCAAGAAAAAGTATGATATTCTTATTGTTGGGGATTTTCATATCCCCGTTGAGGTAACTTAGTGTCATTCGAAATTTCTCCGATTTCGTGATTATTCGGAATGAGTTTGTTAACAAGACTTGATCAACCTTGTTAGTGGGTTCATTTTGATGATCACGAGAAGGATGAAACTAGAAGCACAACCTTCTGTACCCTATTTATATTTTCTGATATTTAGTAGAAATAAAGTAAAATAGTATTTTTTCTGTCTGTTTCCTAACTTATCCGTGCAATATAAAAATATCCCGAAAATAAAAGTCCTCAGAATGCCATGCCAATTTAATATGATTTTTTCGGGAATATTTGAGAATTTACTGTGCAAAAATTACCACGGGGGAGCTGCCACCTGGCCACGAGGGTGGAGGGCGCGCCCCCTGCCTCGTGGGCCCATGGTAGCCCTCCTCCACTTATTCCTGCACCCATCTTCTTCCCCTGTCTCACACAAGCACGAAAAACCAACTCAAGCACGAGTTCCAGCCCCCGTTGCTGTGATTTTCGATCTCCTTGCTCAACGCACCTCTTGCAAAACTGCTTGGGGAGATTGTTCCTTGGTATGTGACTCCTCCATTGGTCCAATTAGTTTTTGTTCAAGTGCTTTATTCATTGCAAATTTGCGTTGCATAGGTGACCATGTTCTTGAGCTTGCATGTCAAATTTATATGGTTCCAAATAGTTCCAATGCTTGATATAGGCTCTAGGCACTTGTGGGAGTTGTTACTATCAATTTTATTGAAGTTGGTTCACTTTTATTTGAAGTTACTAAAAATTTCAGATTGTTTCAGAAATAATGAAGAGACTTTTGAGGGGCTCGTCGAGCCGAAGCTCCAAGGAAAAACAAAAGGAAGAAGAGGAGAAGCCCAAATTTAATTTGCCTTGCACCGCGGAGGTCCGGCCGTGTGAATGGCCCTCCGTTGACTTCTTGAGGAGAGCCGGGATTTATGAGGATTTCTATTTATTGATTGAGAACGCTGGCCTCACCAACTTCCTCCATGACCAACGTCATCAGTATCTCTTACTCACAAATACTTTTGTGGAAAACTTCTAATTTTTCCCTAAGAAATCACCTCCAACATTAGAGTTTCATTTATATGACATTGTTAAAGAGATGACATTAGCTGATTTCTGCGAGGTTTGCAGAATACCCTTTGAGGGAACCTTAGATGAACCCCACCGTAACGAAGTAGAAGCTTTTATTAACACCATCACGGTGGGGAAACCAGGAAGGTTTCTGATGCAAGGATCACTAGCATACATTATCCTGTTTTACGCTACTTTACCTTATTTGCTAGTCATTGCTTGATTGGATGCGGGAACTGTGGAAACCTTAGTATTCCTGATATTATTATTTTGCTCCATGGTTTATACCGCAATAACTCTGTTAGTATGGGTGGAATCGTTGCTAGACGGTTAAGTCTTAACCGTACTAAGGGCCCCATCTTTGGAGGCATTTATGCTTCACGCCTAGCTGAACATTTTGAAATACCTATTAGGCATGAGGAGAAAGAAGAAACAGCGCTGCCCCGTGCTTATTTAGATTATAAGAGTATGATAGCGCATGATTTTCTTGTTAAGAATCGCGATGGGGAGCTCAAATATAAATTATACTTTGATAAACATCACCCTGAGACTATTACTTTGCCTGCTCCTTCTTTGTTTAACTTGTCTGCAAAACACCACATCGTTCCGTGGTCGGCTGTTCAAGCCTATCGGAATCCTGCACCAGCCTCGGAGCCAGAGCCACAAGATGAGCCTCCACGACTATCTGTTTATTCCTGGGATCCAGAGGAGGCTACCAGCCAGTGGCAGTCAGAGTCTTCTTCATCACAATACGACCCCAGCTTCACCGACGGGTATCTGCCAGGCTATCCCTGGCAATAGACCAACTTAGGCCAAAAGCCTAAGCTTGGGGGAGTACGTATTTCCCACCGACATTACATTCATGTTCACACACACTCATTGCTAGATGTCGGTGCTCATACTCTTTCACTGTAATATCCATGTTAGTTTAAATTTCTTTTTCTAGCTTTGTTCTTGTGTGTTCGTTAAAATTTAAGAAAAACCAACAAAAAAATTAGTTAGTTTACTTTCCATGCTTGTAGTAGTTAAAAAGAAAACCCAAAAATATTTCCCGTTCTTCTTTTACTTGTTGGGAACTTTCCCCTCTAAATAGTTTTTATTTCTTTTCCTTTCTTTGGGGGTCGAGAAGACCATATTGAAAATGCTTAGTGGCTCTTATATGCATGATTGTTTATTTAACTTAGAGCCCATATTACTTGTCTTCTCTCTTGAGTTGAATGCTTGCAGATTCCAGCTTAGTCCAATGCACGTGCACTCTTATTATTATACACACCGTTCAGTCGTGCAAGTGAACGGCAATAATGATGATATATGATGGACTTATTGGGAAGAGAAAACCTGGTATGAACTCGACCTCTCTTGTTTTTGTAAATATGATGATTCATCGTTCTTGATTCAGCTATTATGAAGTAAACATATTTGCAATGACATTTAGAGATTATAGTTGCTTGTGCCATGCTTGATTAGCTATGAGTTATAATGGTTTACCTTGCGTGCCAACATGCTATTAGAATGATTATGATGTGGTATGATGGGATGGTATCCTCCTTTAAATGCATTAAGTGACTCGACTCGGCACATGTTCACACATGTAGTTGAATCAAATCAACGTAGCCTTCATGATATTTATGTTCATGGTGGATTATATCCTACTCATGCTTGTACTCGGTGTGAATTAATTTTAATGCATGTTTATGACTGTTGCCGCTCTCTCAGTTGGTCGCTTCCAAGTCTTTTCCTAGCCTTCACCTGTACTAAGCGGGAATACTGCTTGTGCATCCAAACTCCTCAAACCCCAAAGTTATTCCATATGAGTCCACTATACCTACCTATATGCGGTATTTACCTGCCGTTGCAAGTAAATTTGTATGTGCCAAACTCTAAACCTTCAAATAAACATTCTATTTTGCATGCTCAAATAGCTCATATGTCAACTAGAGCTGCCCTTATCTTCCGTGTTAGGCGGGTTATTCTCAAGAGGAGTGGACTCCGCTCCTCATTCACGAGAAAATGGCTGGTCACCGGGATGCCCAGTCCCACGCTTTATGCAAACTAAATCAAAATAACTGCAAACAAAACTCCCATTGGGACCCGTTGAATGTTGGAGGCACTCGTTGTTTCGAGCAAACCATGGATTGATGCTTGTGGAGGAAGGGGAGTATAAACTTTACCATTCTGTTTGGGAACCGCCTATAATCTATTTAGCATGGAAGATATCGTCGTCTTTTAGTTGTTATGTTGACAATGAAAGTACGCCGCTCAAAATATAATTTATCTCTATTTCAAAACCGAGCTCTAGCACCTCTACAAATCCCTGCTTCCCTCTGTGAAGGGCCAATCTATTTACTTTAATGTTGAGTCATCACCCTTCTTATTAAAAAGCACCCGCTGGAGAGCACACTGTTGTTTGCATTCATTATTATTGGTTTATATTGGGTATGACTTGACTGGATCTCTTTTACCATGAATTACAATGTTTAGTCAGTCCTTGATCTTTAAAGGTGCTCTGCATTTATGTTTTGCGGAAAGGGCTAGCGAGATACCATTTTGTTATATCATGTTATGATTATTTTGAGAAAGTGTTGTCATCCGAGTTTTATTATTATGGCTCGCTAGCTGATTATGCTATTGATATGAGTAATTATGAGACCTACGTGTCATTGTGAGTATGGTTAGTTCATAATAATTGTTGAAACTTGAATGCTGGCTTTTCATGTTTACAACAACAAGAGCAAACAAAGTTTGTAAAAGTTTTTCTTTTTCTCTTTCAGTTTGTCAATCAAATTGCTTGAGGACAAGAAAGGGTTTAAGCTTGGGGGAGTTGATACGTCTCCGTCGTATCTACTTTTCCAAACACTTTTGCCCTTGTTTTGGACTCTAACTTGTATGATTTGAATGGAACTAACCCGGACTGACGCTGTTTTCAACAGAACTGCCATGGTGTTGTTTTTTGTGCAGAAAATAAAAATTCTTCGAATGTCCTGAAACTCCACGGAACACCTTAGAAAAAATAAAGAAAAATCCTTGCAAAAGATTAAGACCAGGGGGCCCACGCCCTGCTCACGAGGGTGGGGGCGCACCCCCCTACCTCGTGGGTCCCCTGGTGGCCCTCCGACGCCAACTCCAACTCCATATATTGGCTTTCGGGGAGAAAAAAATCAGAGAGAAGAAATAATCACATTTTACGATACGGAGCCGCCGCCAAGCCCTAATCTCTCTCGGGAGGGCTGATCTGGAGTCCGTTCGGGGCTCCGAAGAGGGGGATTCGTCGCCGTCGTCATCATCAACCATCCTCAATCACCAATTTCATGATGCTCACCGCCGTGCGTGAGTAATTGCATCGTAGGCTTGCTGGATGGTGATGGGTTGGATGAGATTTATCATGTAATCGAGTTAGTTTTGCTAGGGTTTGATCCCTAGTATCCATTATGTTCTGAGTTTAATGTTGCTATGACTTTGCTATGCATAATGCTTGTCACTAGGGCCCGAGTGCCATGATTTCAGATCTGAACCTATTATGTTTTCATGAATATATGTGTGTTCTTGATCCTATCTTGCAAGTCTATAGTCACCTACTATGTGTTATGATCCGGCAACCCCGAAGTGACAATAATCGGGACCACCCTCGGTGATGACCATAGTTTGAGGAGTTCATGTATTCACTATGTGTCGTGGATTTTTCACGGCAGATGTCCTTAGTGTCAGGACTTAGTCGCGAGGCCAACGCATCTATGTGGTAGCTTGAGAGGGGTTGAGTGGAATCAAGAGACGCAACACAAGACAGGGATTTAGACAGCTTCGGGCCCCGGGAAACATCATCCGGTAAAAATCCTACATGCTGTTTGAGGCTAGGTCTCATTATCATCATGAGGGAGTCGCCGTAAACCGGCTCTCCACTTTGTGTCTAGCCCTAGGATTGTTTCTTCTTGCTTGTAGCTTGTCCCTCTTTGGAGCCCCGCCTCCTTATATATGTCAAGGGCGGTTTACATGAATAGTCCTATTTGGATTAGGATTACTCTATTACAAGTGGAGTCCTAGTCTTGCTTCCTTTGTAGGAGAATAGTCCTTACGCTTTCCTCATAAACCGGCCCACCATTAAATGTGAACCGGCCTTCTGGGCCTTGGGCCTCGTCATCCATCTAACCCGCCCACCGGTTACTAATGAACCGCCAAGATCAAGCGGGTAGCCCGTGAACCGCCAAGCTCGAGGCGGGTTACCGATGAGTCGTCGATCCGGCGGGTTATACTTCCGCCGGTTTACGCCACGGGTATATCCCGACATTAGCCCCAGCTTTTATTTGGATTTATCCATGTTAAACTGATCCCGATCATCCTTAAGTCCTTGTCACTTCCTTCTTCTAGAAAATCCGGTTTAATAGGCCAGCTTCATAATCAACTTGCTGACATTAGTTTCTCATAGAAAATATATTGTGAAGAATAACTCCTTTGATTCAGCTCCCAATGCTTAACAAAAATAATGGTCCTTGAAATCCTCATCTGATCTTCAGCCAGCTTAAGAATGTAAAATTTTGCTGGTTTATGATTACCACCATTATCAGGTTATAAAAAACTGATACTTCCGAGTCATGATTGTTGCCAACGCCGGTTCATGATTGTTGCTAACTCCGGTTCATGATTATTGATG
The DNA here is from genome assembly GCA_021437245.1 of Aegilops speltoides. Classification (NCBI taxonomy): domain Eukaryota; kingdom Viridiplantae; phylum Streptophyta; class Magnoliopsida; order Poales; family Poaceae; genus Aegilops; species Aegilops speltoides. The sequence goes on along the minus strand of CM038146.1, from coordinate 477,799,728 downwards.
ACGCCGGGTTGCAGACACAGGGTTGTAATGATTGGTGATACCGGGTCAATCCGGTTTGCTCAAAACAGAATATGAAAATAGTTCTTCGATAATAATATAATACCTGTAGCCCCCAAGTCTTGAGCAGAACAAAGTGATGGCTTAAGACTTGCTTCAATATAAATACTGCCACTTAAGAAGAAATCCATGTTGTTCATCCCACCACTTAGTAAAACTAAATACTCCATATTATGTAGCCCCAAGTACTGGGTTGTCATGCTTGCAAAGAACAGGGCTTTTAATTTCCTGATGCTCATAAAAAATTTCAACCAGTGTAGCCCCCAAGGGCCGGGTCATTATGTAAATAATGATCAGGGACTTTGAAAATATGATCATGTAGACTTTAACAGCAACATGTATCCCCCAAGGACCGGCTCAGTAAGATAATATTGAGCTGGGACTTTATATATACTTCATTGAGAATAATATTATATTATGTAACCCCCATCATGGGGCTTGAATTCACGTCCACAAGGTTAAGAGCCTTGTGCGTTACCAACTGAGCAGTGGACCCTTCAATATAATGAATAAAAAACCTTGTACCTTAAATTGTTTGACAGGAGCAATTGGTATCCCCCAAGGGCCGGGTCATTACAACGTGATGAGTCGGGTCTTCAATAAGATGAACAAATAATGACTTTGCATTAGCCACCAAGTGTCATGGTGCATGCTTGCAGCGACATGAGACTTGCATGTAATCTCAATTTGAATAATGTAGCCCCAAGTGTTTGGGTCGTAAGCTCGCAGCGACTCGGGACTATTCGCTCCATTGCGAATAAATCATATTCATCGATAAAATAATATCCATTGCGCTAAAGCGACTTTGAAAACCTCAATCATAATATTAATAACCATAATAAAAATCCAGCCATGTTGGCTATTCAAGATAATATAATCCGGTATGAAAACCTTATTCATCCAATATCATAATGAAAATTCAGCCAAGTTTGGCTATTTGAATAATATAACCCAATCATTTATAAGCGCATGATTCCAATGGCGCAATCCAAATATATACTGGCAATGTATAGTCCAAAGCCAGGCCGGTTTAATAAACACCGGATAATTTCCCATCATATACTGGCGACTTATCGTCTTAAAGCCAGGCCGGTTTAATAAACACTGGATAATTTATAATCATGCTTTATTCAACCTGTTTCTGCATACAACAAGTTTAAAGTGTCCTGGCGGTTACCGCCGGACGGGTCATAATGCCCAACATATAACCCGGGTTTATAACCAAGGCTGCACTTAAGAATAATTAAATATGGAATATATCATACCTGTGACATAGAATCACATCATTGGTTTACCAACTTTTTGTAGTAAGGGTGATAACCCCAATCTTGAGTACTGATGACTCCTTCCATATTGTGCCGGTTTATGATAAAATCGTGCCGGGTTGTGACAAACACCGGTTTAACCATATATAATACCGGCGACTCGTAGTCAAACCAGACCGGGCTGATAGTCTCCGGATTATAACTTGATCATGTACTGACAACTTGTAATTTGAAAGTCAAACCAGGTTAATGAACACCGGTTTGCTCTATAATAGGATGGTAACATAAAATCAAAAAATCAAACCGGGCAAACAGTCTCCGGATTAAGAATTGACCGTGTTCCGTCAATTGATAGTCGAACCGATCTGCGAATTTTGTCGGTTTAAGAACGCAACAAAGAAGAAATATTTATTAAAGATAATTTCAAGCAAACGCAATGATAAAGCCATTTGCAAAAGAGGCTATTGAGCCGATCAAGTGGCATTACCATGGTCGGACACGACCAAGCCCCCAGTAGGCGTGGCTATGGTTCAAGTCAGCCAGGTCCCCAAATGATGCATTGGCATTATGCCGATCAAGAGGGGTGACGATGGTTCGGGTTCGACCAAAGCCCCCAAGTGATTCTATGGCCTTAGGCCGATCAAGAGGCGTGACTATGGTTCAGACATGACCACAAGTCCCCAAGTGATGCTGTGGCTTTTCGCCTATCAAAAGGTGTTGCTATGGTTCGGACACGACCAAAAAGCCCCCAAGTGATGTTGTGGCATTGCGGCGATCAAGAGGTGTAGCTATGGTTCGGATACGACCAAGCCCCCAAGTGATCAATAATATGATAAGCCAATAAGGCATGATACCCATGTTTGAACCGTGCATCATAGCAGCAGGTCCTCTTTGGCACCCTTTAACTTTTTGCAAGAGATAAATCCTTCTTGAACCAGGATTTTGAACCGGATATTGAGAGCTTCAAAGCTTTGTGGGAGACATCTTTCCCTTGAGCCGGATTGTAAACCGGAATCTTCATTTTCAGCCGGAAATTTTCTGAGGGCCTTTAAACTCGAATTTGCGAGAAATTAATTCCTTTTTGAACCGGAAATTCTTAAACCGGATTTGAGAGCTTCAGTGAGACTGACTTCCCTAGATCCGGATTGTAAACCGGAATCCTTTCTGATGACCCGAAATTTCTTCATTGAGCCGGGATTTTGTAACCGTCGTATACTTTCTAAGCCGGAAATTTTCTGACAGCCTTTAATAAATTTTCATGAAAATAACAGTAGCCTCCAGGACCGGGTTATCCTTCCCACCATCGTCCTGGGGTTCTCAAAGGTGACTCGAGGAGTTGGCTTGAAACTCTCATATTTGACTGTGATATAAACCGACATAACTTGAATGTCATTGGTGTTGGTAGCACGATGTGAATCCACAGAACGTCGAGGTGACTGTGGCGGGTTATAAATGATCCCGTATGAGCCGTGTCAGCAACTCGGCCAATGGTTCATTCCAACTGGCTATTGAAATTCACCAAACTGTAGTGCGGCGACTTGTGCGCCTGCCCATTGAGCCATCCACTATAGACGGCGGCTGATAATACATGATAATTTGCCTCCAATTTGTTGGAAGAAAACTGGGCTTCCCAAGTAGTGGTTTACTCATACTCAATAAACAGCTCATCCAGAAAAGGGTGGCCCGGTGTGTTGATGTAGACCAGGCCGCGAGAGACGGTCGGTAAAGACGACCGCCGCATCAGAGGCGGCTCTGACAGATGAATCGGCCGCGGTGCTGTAAACCGGCGCATGCGTCGTTTTGATGTAGTGAACAATTGTTCTGCATCAACAATATTGCAGACCAAGGCAAAGATAAACTGCTCTTTGACAAAATAATATGTGCCAATAAAATATATTTAAAATGGATATCACCTGATGTGTCAGGCCAGAAATAATCCGCCATGAAGTTGATGATCACTATGTTAAGTTGAAATCACTCACGGGTGAGTCGGCCGCGGGAGCAGACAGATGAATCAGCCGCAGCGTTTGTAAGCCGGTGCGGACGGGCGAATCGTCCTTCTTGTTGTAAGCCGGCGTGGTCACGAGAGACGGCCACGGCGTTGTAAGCCGGCGCGGTCGTGAGAGACGGCCACGGCGTTGTAAGCCGGTGCGGGAGACCATTGAGTAACCACGATCACCTGTGCCAAAAGATGTTGGCGTGCCTCCGTCTCCGCGGCATAATATCACTTTTTGTCATAAATAATTGCCCTGCATAAAATATTACAAGACAGAGTAACTGTTCACAGACAAATTATTGTTACAGAGGAAATAGATAGGATGGGTATCACCTGATTTGTTTCGCACGACTGGCGTTCAATAATGCTGGATCAGTTCATCTCCTCTGGCTGCCTCTTTTTTTATGTAAGAAATCACGCCATGCAACCCAATGAGAGATTAAACCGTGTGTGAAGGTACTGAAAGTACATGGAAAGTGAATAGTACTCCCTCCGTTTTTATTTACTCTGCATATTAGAGTTGACTGAAGTCAAACTTCATAAAGTTTGACCAAGTTTATAGGAAAAAATATAAATATTTACGATAACAATTTTATAAGATGCGAAAGTACGTTCAATAATGAATCTAATGGTATTGATTTGTAATTGTACATGTTAATATTTTTGTCTATAAATTTTGTCAAAGTTTATAAAGCTTGACTTTGACCAAAACTAATATGCGAAGTAAATAAAAACAGAGGGAGTATATGCATGTGATTAGCACTCTGGCCGCATAATCCATGCATGTAGTAATTTTCTCCTTATCCCTTTATTTGCTTCTGCCTTCCCTTCTTTGAAAAAGTATCAAGGCACGACGGTGCAGTGCGTCACGGCGACTCGAAGCGGCGCGAGGCAGCAGCGTTAGGGGCGCGATGTTTTTTGCACAGGGCGGCTCGATGCGTAGCGGTATCCACAGCAACGGAAACGAGGCGGGCCGGTCCCAAACAAGGCCGTGTAGGTAATGAATTGGCGACAACGGCTCATCGGACGGCTCTCCAACAGCGGTTCTCCGCGAGGCGGCTCAGCACGGCCACACATGGCAACTTAACACAAAAGCCAATGACTCGGGGGCGGCTTGTGCAAGTCGTGGAGACGGCGCTCGAAGCTGTAGAGGCAGCAGGGGCGGCCGGCTGCTCCGCAGTTTAGACGCGGCTCTGAATGAGGGCACTCCGGCGAAGTTAGCACAAGGCGGCAGCGAGGCCGACAACTTGAAGGTGTCTTAGCGCCGTTTTAAGACGCTGAGCAATAGCAGCACGAGGCTGCGGCGGTTTGAGACTGACTCGCTACTGCTGCTCGAGACGGCCGTAAGACGGCGAAGGCAGCTTAAAGCAGAGTCAGGAACTCAACAAGAGCGGCAAACAGAGGTAGAGGCGCAGAACGGCGGACTGGCACCGGTGAGACGAGCCTCAGTAGAAGCGCAGCAGGAGGCAGGCCGGTTTGAAAAAAGTCACTGTGGTGAAACCAGCGACGTGCAATCGCGGCAGCAGAGTCCGGGTCGTAGTTGTATCCGTTTCCGGGTCGTGAGCTCGTGGCCACTCCCTTTTCTTTTCAAAGATACACGTATCAGTTGTAACTTTTCCTTCCTTTGAATCCCGAATTGGCTTCCTAGGAGATTCCTTGTATGCATGTAGCAATCGGAGTTGACCAAGAAAAAAGAAAAAACCGATTTGGCTTCTGGTCATGTACTAGTTGAAGATATATACTAGTACTGTATTTGAAACCATTGAGCTTGATGTTTGAAGTGATGGAAATAATCAGGCGGAAGCGTACGGGGGCGGCTCGCGACCAGAGGCATTAGGTGGCTTCGAGGCAAGAGCGTGACAGCGACGACGACTCGGCAGCGTGGCAGAGGTGACAGTCGGGGCGGCTCGCAGCGGAGACAAGCAGCGGCAGCATCCCACAGCGACGGCTCTGTAGAAAGTTATCTGAATCCAAATCAATATTGGGGGTTTGCCTCGAATCCTTTTATATTTAATCCTTCCTTGGAGTCCGTGTGTGTAGTGGTTGTACTATTTGAGGGATCTTTCACGTGGAATAACGTGGCCGCAAGCAGCTATCCTAATCGCCATTTGTACTCGCAGATGACACACATGACGCCTGGCGGCTCTCTCTGAGACTAGCCACAATGGTAAGTAACATACACTAGTAACATACACATATCCCTAGACTATGTTACTATCTTCATAGTGGGTAGTAACATAAGTGTGGTAACATGCAAAGCTTCATTTATTAGGTTGTAGACTCATATTGCATTGGGACATGTGATGTTACAGTAACTAGCTAAGTTACTATAACTATCTCTCTCCTTATTAACTCAGTGCCACATAAGCAAATTTGCTGAGTTGGACTTGATGTTACTGCTGAAGTTACTCCCACTGTGACTAGTCTGATCACTTCCATCGACGGAACCTGCCAGCTTTAACAGTCGGCGATTTATCTTGGCGAGACCGATTTCCTGCCTGTCTCGACGCTTGGGGGCGTGGCGTAACATAGACGCAACCCTAAATATTCACGCCCAATCTTCCATACTCCGCCGTTGAAAATACCTTCAATCTTGACTGATGATCTTTGCAATTAACGTGAATTCTTCCACGCCGGCTCTTGCTGATCCATTGGGTCGCAACTTCTCGGTCTCCGAAAGAGATCCCTCCAAGAACTCAACACCACCGTGTGCAGGCCTCACGGTGGGCGCCAACTGTCGTGGATTTGTCACGGCAGATGTCCTTAGTGTCAGGACTTAGTCGCGAGGCCAACGCATCTATGTGGTAGCTTGAGAGGGGTTGAGTGGAATCGAGAGACGCAACACAAGACAGGGATTTAGACAGCTTCGGGCCCCGGGAAACATCATCCGGTAAAAACTCTACATGCTGTTTGAGGCTAGGTCTCATTATCATCATGAGGGAGTCGCCGTAAACCGTCTCTCCACTTTGTGTCTAGCCCTAAGATTATTTCTTCTTGCTTGTAGCTTGTCCCTCTTTGGGGAGCCCTGTCCCTCCTTATATATGTTGAAGGGCGGTTTACATGACTAGTCCTATTTGGATTAGGATTACTCTATTACAAGTGGAGTCCTAGTCTTGCTTCCTTTGTAGGAGAATAGTCCTTACGCTTTCCTCATAATCGCCCACCATTAAACGTGAACCGGCCTTCTGGGCCTTGGGCCTCGTCATCCATCTAACCCGCCCACCGGGTTACTAATGAACCGCCAAGACCGGGCGGGTAGCCCGTGAACCGCCAAGCTCTAGGCGGGTTACCAGTGAGTCGTCCAGTCCGGCCGGGTTATACTTCCGGCCGGTTTACGCCACGGGGTATATCCCCGACACTATGCGCTAATGCTTTGTTCCGGTTCTCTATTAAAAGGAGGCCTTAATATCCCTTAGTTTCCAATAGGACCCCACTGCCACGGGAGGGTAGGACAAAAGATGTCACACAAGTTCTTTTTCATAAGCACGTATGACTATATACGGAATACATGCCTACATTAAATTGATGAACTGGAGCTAGTTCTGTGTCACCCTATGTTATAACTGTTACATGACGAACCACATCCAGCATAATTATCCATCGCTAATCCGGTGCCTACGAGTTTTCCATATACTGGTTCTCGCTTATTTACTTTTCCGTTGCTACTGTTACAATCACAACAAAATACCAAAAAACATTACTTTTGCTATCTTTACTTTTGTTACCGTTACCACTACTATCATATTACTTTGCTACTAAACACCTTGCTGCAGATACTAAGTTTCAGGTGTGGTTAAATTGACAACTCAGCTGCTAATACTTGAGAATATTCTTTGGCTCCCCTTGTGTCGAATCAATAAATTTGGGTTGAATACTCTACCCTCGAAAACTGTTGCGATCCCCTATACTTGTGGGTTATCATACCCCTGAACTGGAAGAACAACCTCAAATCGGCGGGGGTACTTTCGTAACTTACCCCACATTTCTATGGCACCCCGGCTTAGAGTGACCGGTTTACCTTGCATTGCCAGCTAAGAGACCTTGTCTTCTGGCAACACACAACAACATGGTACAGAAAACAACCGCTTTATTCATGCTAGCGGAGCATAGTTTATACTACAACAGTTAGCAAGGCCAAGCGGCACACACGGTGCGGCTGACCAATATGTACATTATTTAGTGAACATAAAGGGGCCTTGATCATGGCAACTACTCAGCAGCGGAAAAATGTCGTAGCGGGACTCCATAGCACAAGGACACTGATGTGGACACGGTCTAGACTCGGACAGCGCTCCTTTCCAACGGAACTTTCCTGAAATCTGGCATAACACGCCAGGTCAGTACATTGAATGTACTTGCAAGCTCACAATAAACATAAACATAATGACAGACAATATCATGATATTTAACTAATTAAGCAACAATGCAACCATATATCCAACATGTTGTGACTATGCTCAACTGGTACTCATTCTCCCGACTTGCTTACCAAATGTGACCAACAATCATGATAATACCAAAAAACGCTCGTGATCCTTACGGTGATCACAACCCGACCAACTCATGGCCCGTGATCCTTACGGCGATCACAACCCAACCAACTCGTGGCCCGTGATCCTTACGGTGATCACAACCCGACCAACTCGTGGCTCGTGATCCTTACGGCGATCACAACCTGACCATCTCATGGCCAACTCAACACGATGGCCTCACTGCCATCCTTAGTGCAATTTAGTGTGCATATTTATTAAGTGTTGAGCCATGGTGTACCCTACTTTCGAGTGTGTCCGTAACCGTGGACTCGGCTATCGATAGATTAAAACACTCTGCAGAGGTTAGTACACTGTACCCACACTACGGAACCCATGGCCTCGCACTCCCATTCGGGTGGACCAACAGCGTTCCGACGAAACCATTTCATTGTCATGAACTCTCCCGGCCCTTCCGACTCAGACCCCAACGAGCTAGTCCTGGGTGGCCCCATGTCTACCTCCAGACACCTCGACCACCGTCGTGGCCACGATCCACTCTGGGACCCGGTACCAAAATTAACTTAACAACGGGCTCACAAGGTTATGCTTGCCAACCGGGCCAGGGTACAGCACGCCCATAACCTTCCCTAAATGGAGGCACCGACCAGAGGCACGACAATGGAACACAATAAGGCTGTCCCATACCAGAAAATGTGGTTGCACTGGGAAAGACTTGTTTCAGCGGCACCATGACCCGGTCAACAACATATTCAAGTTGAGTTATTAATCAGGTTCAACTTAATGTGAAAATAACCGGTGTCATAATGCCATACTATGCATCACTTAACATATGCATCACACAACGATGCAAATAACTGCATCACCCACGCTCCTACGGAGCCATCATCAACACATGCTACCATTCTGGTTAAAATCACACTTTACTTATACCAGAACCAATTCTAGCATTCTCATCATTTTTCATCATGCCAAATAATAATTAATCTACTCATCAAACACTATGACCATATTATTTATTCACTACCTGCAACTGAGTTCTCCTTATCTAGCCAATAAAATTTTACTTCAAACATTCTGAAGTTCAAGTATTTTAACATAACAAGCATATAACAGAATATATTTATTATATAACTAATTTAAATGCATCAATATTCATAAGTTCAAGTATGAAAATCATAAATATTGAAGTGGCAGCATGAAAATGTTACTGTGGCTTATGAGGTTCACAAAGCTCCTAGTGATCCTCAAGACAAGATGACTCTGCTGGAAATATTCAAAACCACAAAAAGAAAATATCAAGAAAACTTCTGAAAATTGCCAGAAAATCTAGACAGCAAGGAAAAATCCCATCTTTTGGGTGTTGTTAGATTTTTGGACACAGAACACGATGCAAAAAGAATCACTGCATTTGGACTTGTAAATAAAAAGTTATGGCCATTTGAAGTCTCCTAGAATTTAAATGAATTTGAAATAATAAACAGAGGGGGGTGACGTCGAAAGCGTAAACTCCCGTGGCGCCACCACTCATACCGCTTCGCGCGTGTAATGAGTGGCTGACTAGCGGGGCCCGCTAGTTGATACGTCTTCGTCGTATCTACTTTTCCAAACACTTTTGCCCTTGTTTTGGACTCTAACTTGTATGATTTGAATGGAACTAACCCGGACTGACGCTGTTTTCAGCAGAATTGCCATGATGTTGTTTTATGTGCAGAAAACAAAAGTTCTCGGAATGACCTGAAACTCCACGGAATATCTTAGAATAAATAATAAAAAATCCTCGCCATAGATGAAGACCAGGGGGCCCACACCCTGTCCACGAGGGTGGGGGGCACCCCCCCTCCTGGGCGCGCCCCCTACCTCGTGGGCCCCCTGGAAGCCCTCCGACGCCAACTCCAACTCCATATATTGGCTTTCGGGGAGAAAAAAATCAGAGAGAAAAAATCATCGCGTTTTACGATATGGAGCCGCAGCCAAGCCCTAGTCTCTCTCGGGAGGGCTGATCTGGAGTCCGATGGGGCCTCCGGAGAGGGGGATTCATCATCGTCATCATCATCAACCATCCTCCATCACCAATTTCATGATGCTCACCGCCGTGCTGAGTAATTCCATCATAGGCTTGGTGGACGGTGATGGGTTGGATGAGATTTATCATGTAATCGAGTTAGTTTTGTTAGGGTTTGATCCCTAGTATCCACTATGTTCTGAGATTGATGTTGCTATTACTTTGCTAAGCTTAATGCTTGTCACTAGGGCCCGAGTGCCATGATTTAAGATCTGAACCTATTATGTTTTCATGAATATATGTGAGTTCTTGATCCTATCTTGCAAGTCTATAGTCACCTACTATGTGTTACGATCCGGCAACCCCGAAGTGACAATAATCGGGACCACTCCCGGTGATGACCATAGTTTGAGGAGTTCATGTATTCACTATGTGCTAATGCTTTGTACCGGTTCTCTATTAAAAGGAGGCCTTAATATCCCTTAGTTTCCAATAGGACCCCACTGCCACGGGAGGGTAGGACAAAAGATGTCATGCAAGTTCTTTTCCATAAGCACATATGACTATATTCGGAATACATGCCTACATTACATTGATGAATTGGAGCTAGTTCTATGTCACCCTATGTTATGACTATTACATGACGAACCGCATCCGACATAATTATCCATCACTAATCCGGTGCCTACGAGTTTTCCATATCTTGGTTCTCGCTTATTTACTTTTCATTTACTCTTGTACAATCATTACAAAATACCAAAAACATTACTTTTGTTTGTCTTTACTTTTGTTATCATTACCACCACTATCATATTACTTTGCTACTAAATACTTTGCTGCAGATACTAAGTTTCGGTGTGGTTGAATTGACAACTCAGCTTCTAATACTTGAGAATATTCTTTGGCTCCCCTTGTGTCGAATCAATAAATTTGGGTTGAATACTCTACCCTCGAAAACTGTTGCGATCTCCTATACTTGTGGGTTATCAAGACCTTTTTCTGGCGCCGTTGCCGGGGATCATAGCTCTATTCTTTGAGTCACTTGGGATTATATCTGATGGACACTATGAAGAACTTGAAAGACGCTAAGACAACAATTTATCCCTCAACTACGAGGGAGGTAAGGAACGCCATCTAGCTCGCACTTGATTCATCTTACGTTATGAGTAAGCTAGCGACACCTAAACCTCGCTTCGCTATTCGCCCGATATGTCGCATGTTATTGATGATGCCACTACTGCTATGCATGATACTTATGATGAAACTACTTCTATGCTTGATACTACTGTGCCCCTTGGTAAATTTCTTGATGAACAGATTTCTAGGTCTAGAGAAAGAGAAATTATTGAATCTGAATACGATGATGAGAGTGATGATGAAAATATTCCTGCTATTCCTGAGGGTTATCTTTTTGATGCGGAATCTTCTGCACCTATTTTTGCCTGCCAGGATAGATACAAACTTAAGAGGCTGCTAGTTAAATGGAGTAAACAATCTCTTAGAGATAGAATGAAACCCGACCCTGCTTTTGCTACTTCACCTATTTGTGTTCCCGATAAGGATTATTATGAATTTTCTGTTGATCCAGGTATAATTACTTTGGTTGAATCTGATCCTTTCTATGGCTATGAATCTGAAACTGTTGTGGCACATCTAACTAAGTTAAATGATATAGCCGCCCTGTTTACTAATGATGAGAGATCGCGCTACCTTTATATACTCAAAATATTTCCGTTCTCATTAAAGGGTGATGCTAAGATATGGTTTAATTCTCTTGATCCTGGTTGTGTGCGTAGTCCCCAGGATATGATTTATTACTTCTCTGCTAAATATTTCCCTGCTCATAAGAAACAACCTGCTTTGAGGGAAATATACAACTTCGTGCAAATTAAAGAAGAGAGTCTCCCACAAGCTTGGGGGAGGCTTCTCAAGTTACTTAATGCTTTGCCTGATCATCCTCTTAAGAAACCTGAAATACTTGATATCTTTTATAATGGACTAACCGATGCTTCCAGAGATTACCTGGATAGTTGTGCTGGTTCTCTTTTCAGGGAAAGAACACCGTATGAAGCTGAAATTCTATTGAATAATATATTGACAAATGAAAATAACGGGGCACCTTCTGAGCCAACTACCGAGCCAGCTCCTGAGCCAATTACTGAGCCTATTCCTAAACCAACTCCAAAGAAGAGAAGTGTTCTATTTCTCAGTCCCTAAGATATGCCAGAGGCAAAGAAATCTATGAAAGAAAAAGGTATTAAAGCTTAAGATGTTAAGAATTTACCTCCTATTGAAGAAATACACGGTCTTAATTTACCGCCTGTTGAAGAAGTATATGATCTCAATTCTTTATTCACTGAAGAACCTCCTGATCCCGATATCCCGACACAGGTAGTAAAGGTAAATTCTCTCTATAGATATGATAAAGTGAAGTCCCTCCTACTAAAATTGCTAGTCGATGCTTGGATGAGTTTGATGACTTTATGTTTAAGCAAGATGACTTTAATGCTTATTTTGGTAGACAATTAAAACAGAATACCTTTATGATTAAACACTTGGGTGATTATATGGCTAATATTAGAGGTGAACTTAAACTTGTTAGCAAACATGCTTCTATGGTTACCACTCAAGTAGAACAAGTACTTAAAGCTCAGAAAGAAGTGCTTGATGAAATGAATAGTAAGAAAAATGATTATGTTTGTTAGAGTGGCTACTAGAACTGGTAGAATGACCCAGAACCTTTGTATCCTGAAGGCCACCCTAAGAGAATCGAGCAAGATTCTCGGAGAAATAATATTGATGTACCTAGTTCTTCTAAAAGGAAGAAAAGAAAATGATAGGACTTTGCAAACTTCTAGTGAACCTATTGCTGAACCACCTGAGAATCCAAATGATATCTCTATGTCTGATGCTGAAACACAATCTGGTAATGAACATGAACCTAGTGAAAATATTAATGATGATGTTCATGATGATGATCAACCTAGTAATGATAATGATGTAGAAGTTGAACCTGCTGTTGATCTTGATAACCCACAATCATGGAATCAACGTTATGATAAAAGAGACTTCGTTGCTAGGAAACATGGTAAAGAAAGGGAACCATGGGTTCAGAAACCCATGCCTTTTCCTCCGAAACCATGCAAGAAGAAGGATGATGAGGATTTTGAGCGCTTTGCTGAAATGATTAGACCCATCTTTTTTCTTATGTGATTGACTGATGTGCTCAAAACAAATCCTTATGCTAAGTATATGAAGGATATCATTACTAATAAAAGAAAGATACCGGAAGCTGAAATTTCCACCATGCTTGTAATTATACTTTTAAGTGTGGAATACCAAAGAAACTTGGAGATCCAGGAGTACCTACTATACCATGCTCCATTAAGAGAAATTATGTTAAAACTGCTTTATGTGATCTTGGAGCCGGTGTTAGTGTTATGCCTCTGTCTTTATATCGTAGACTTGTCTTGAATAAGTTGACACCTACTAAAATATCTTTGCAAATGGCTGATAAATCAACTGCTATACATGTCGGTATTTGTGAGATGTGCCTGTTGTAGTTGCAAACGTTACTATTTTAACGGACTTTGTTATTCTTGATATTCCCGAGGATGATAGTATGTCTATTATTCTTGGAAGACCTTTCCTTAATACTGCAGGGGCTGTTATTGATTGCAACAAAGGCAATGTCACTTTTCATGTTAATGGTAATGAGCATACGATAAACTTTCCGAGGAAACAACCTCAAGTTTATAGTATCAACTCTATTGGAAAAATTCCATCGATTATATTTGGAGGTTTTGAATTCCCTCTCCCTACTGTCAAGAAAAAAATATGATATTCTTATTGTTGGGGATTTTCATATCTCCGTTGTGGTAACTTAGTGTTATTCAAAATTTCTCCGGTTCCGTGTTATTCGGAATGAGTTTGTTAACAAGATTTGATCAACCTTGTTAGTGGGTTCATTTTCATGATCACGAGATGGTTGAAACTAGAAGCACAACCTTCTGTACCGTCTTTATATTTTCTGTTATTTAGTAGAAATAAAGTAAAATAGTATTTTTTCTGTATGTTTCCTGATTCATCCGTGCAATATAAAATTATCCAAAAAATAAAATTCCTCAGAATGCCATGCCAAATTAATATGATTTTTTTGGGAATATTTGAGGATTTATAGTACAAAAATTACCGCGGGGGGAGCTGCCACCTGGCCACAAGGGTGGAGGGCGTGCCCTACCCCCTGGGCGCGCCGCCCTGCCTCGTGGGCCCACGGTGGCGCTCCTCCACTTATCCCGGCACCCATCTTCTTCCTCTACCTCACACAAACCCGAAAAACCAACTCAAGCACGAGTTCCAGCCCCTGTTGCTATGATTTTCGATCTCCTTACTCAAAGCACCTCTCGCAAAACTGCTTGGGGAGATTGTTCCTTGGTATGTGACTCCTCCATTGGTCCAATTAGTTTTTGTTCTAGTGCTTTATTCATTGTAAATTTGTGCTGCATAGGTGACCATGTTCTTGAGCTTGCATGTCAAATTTATATGGTTCCAAGTAGCTCTAATGCTTGATATAGGCTCTAGGCACTTGTGGGAGTTGTTGCTATCAATTTTATTGAAGTTGGTTCACTTTTATTTGAAGTTACTAAAAATTTCAGATTATTTCAGAAAATAATGAAGAGACTTTTGAGGGGCTCGTCGAGCCGAAGCTCGAAGGAAAAACGAAAGGAAGAAGAGCAGAAGCCCAAATTTAATCTGCCTCGCACCACGGAGGTCCGGCCATGTGAATGGCCTTTCGATGACTTCTTGAGGAGAGCCGGGATTTATGAGGATTTCTATTTATTGATTGAGAATGTTGGCCTCACCGACTTCCTCCGCGACCAACGTCATCAGTATCCCTTACTCACAAATACTTTTGTGAAAAACTTCTACTTTTTCCCTAAGAAATCACCTCCATCAGTAGAGTTTCATTTATATGACGTTGTTAAGGAGATGCCATCAGCTGAATTTTGTGAGGTTTTCAAAATACCCTCCAAGAAGCTAATTTTAACGAAGTAGAAGCTTTTATTAACACTATCACTGTGGGAGAAACCAGGAAGGTTTTTGATGCAAGGATTACTAGCATACATTTTCCTGTTTTACGCTACTTTGCCTTATTTGCTAGTCGTTGCTTGATTGGACGCGGGAACTGTGGAAACCTTAGTGTTCCTGATATTATTATTTTTCCATGGTTTATACCGCAATAACACTTTTAGTATGGGTGGAATTGTTGCTAGACGGTTAAGTCAGAACCGTACTAAGGGCCCCATCTTTGGAGGCATTTATGCTTCACGCCTAGCTGAATATTTTGAAATACCTATTAGGCATGAGGAGAAAGAAGAAACATCGTTGCCCGTGCTTATTTAGATTACAAGAGTATGCTAGCGCATGACTTTCTTGTTAAGAGTCGTGATGGGGAGCTCAAATATAAATTGTACTTTGATAAACATCACCCTGAGACTATTACTTTGCCTGCTCCTTCTTTGTTTGACTTGTCTGCAGGTCCTGACATCGTTCCGTGGGCGGCCGTTCAAGCCTATCGGAATCCTACACCAGCTCTGGAACTGGAGCCACAAGATGAGCCTCCACGACAGTCTGTTTATTCTTGGGATCCAGAGGTGGTTGTCAGCCAGTGGCAGTCAGAGTCTTCTTCATCGCAGTATGACCCCAGCTTCACCTACGGGTATCGGCTAGGCTATCCCTGGCAATAGACCAACTTAGGCCAAAAGCCTAAGCTTGGGGGAGTACGTATTTCCTACCGACATTACATTCATGTTCACACACACTCGTTGCTAGATGTCAGTGCTCATACTCTTTCACTGTAATATCCATGCTAGTTTATTTTCTTTTTCCTGATTTCTTCTTGTGTGTTTAATAAACCTTAAGAAAAAAACAAAAAAAAACTAGTAGTAGTTTATCTCTTTGCTGTAGTAATTAAAAAGAAAACCCAAAAATATTTCCCGTTCTTCTTTTGCTTGTTGGGAGCTTTCCCGTGTAAATAGTTTTTATTTCTTTTCTTTTCTTTGGGGGTTAGTATGAGAAGACCATGATTAAATTGTTGAAGTGGCTCTTATATGCATCATTGTTGATTTAACCAAGAGCCCATATTGCCTTGTCTTCTCCTGTTTATTGAATGCTCGCAAATTCCAGCTTAGTCCAATGCACGTGCACTCTTATTATTATTCGCATCGTTCGGTCGTGCAAGTGAAAGGCAATTATGATGATATATGATGGACTGACTGAGATGGGAAAAGCTGGTATGAACTCGACCTCTCTTGTTTTTGTAAATATGATGAGTTCATCATTCTTGATTTAGCTTATTATGAATAAACATGTTTGCAATGACAATTAGAGATCATAGTTGCTCGTGCCATGCTTGATTAGCTATGAGTTATAATGGTTTACCTTGCGTGCCAACATGCTATTAAAATGGTTGTGATGTGGTATGATGGTGTGGTATCCTCCTTTGAATGATTTAAGTGACTTGACTTGGCACATGTTCACGCATGTAGTTGAAACAAATCAACATAGCCTTCACGATATTTATGTTCATGGTGGATTATATCCTACTCATGCTTGTATTCAATGTTTATCAATTTTAATGCATGTTCATGACTGTTGTCGCTCTCTAGTTGGTCGCTTCCCAGTCTTTTGCTAGCCTTTACTTGTACTAAGCGGGAATACTACTTGTGCATCCAATCCCTTAAACCCCAAAGTTATTCCATATGAGTCCACTATACCTTCCTATATGCGGTATCTACCCGCCGTTCCAAGTAAATTTGTATGTGCCAAACTCTAAACCTTCAAATAAACATTCTGTTTTGCATGCTCGAATAGCTCATATATCAACTAGGGTTGCCCTTATCTTCCATGTTAGGCGGGTTATTCTCAAGAGGGGTGGACTCCGCTCCTCATTCACGAGAAAATGGCTGGTCACCGGGATGCCCAGTCCCATGCTTTATGCAAACTAAATCAAAATAATTGCAAACAAAACTCCCCACAGGACCCGTTGAATGTTGGAGGCACTTTCGTTGTTTCGAGCAAGCCATGGATTGATGCTTGTGGAGGAGGGGGAGTATAAACTTTACCATTCTGTTTGGGAACCGCCTATAATTTGTTTAGCATGGAAGATATCATCATCTCTTAGTTGTTATGTTGACAATGAAAGTATGCCGCTCAAAATATAATTTATCTCTATTTCAAAACCGAGCTCTGGCACCTCTACCAATCCCTGCTTCCCTCTGCGAAGGGCCTATCTATTTACTTTTATGTTGAGTCATCACCCTGTTATTAAAAGCACTAGCTGGAGAGCACAGTTGTCATTTGCATTCATTACTATTAATTTATATCGGGTATGACTATGATTGGATCTCTTTTACCATGGATTACAATGTCTAGTCAGTCCTTGATCTTTGAAGGTGCTCTGCATTTATGTTTTGTGGTCACAGAAAGGGCTAGAGAGATACCATCTTGTTATATCATATTATGATTATTTTGAGAAAGTGTTGTCATCCGAGATTTATTATTATGGCTTGCTAGCTGATTATGTTATTGATATGATAAACATGAGACATGAGAATTATTGCAAATGTGGTTAGTTATAATCTTTGCTGAAAACCTGAATGCTGGCTTGACATAGGTACAACAACAAGAGGAAATATAGTTTGCAAAAGTTTTTCTTTTTCTCTTTCAGTTTGTCAACTGAATTGCTTGAGGACAAGCAAGGGTTTAAGCTTGGGGGAGTTGATACGTCTCTGTCGTATCTACTTTTCCTAACACTTTTGCCCTTGTTTTGGACTCTAACTTGTATAATTTGAATGGAACTAACCCGGACTGACGCTGTTTTCAGCAGAATTGCCATGATGTTGTTTTATGTGCAGAAAACAAAAGTTCTCGGAATGACATGAAACTCCACGAAATATCTTAGAATAAATAATAAAAAATCCTCGCCAAAGATGAAGACCAGGGGGCCCACACCCTGTCCATGAGGGTGGGGGCGCCCCCCTCTTGGGCGCGCCCCCTACCTCGTGGGCCCCCTGGAAGCCCTCCGATGCCAACTCTAACTCCATATATTGGCTTTCGGGGAGAAAAAAATCAGAGAGAAAAATCATCACGTTTTACAATACGGAGCCGCGGCCAAGCCCTAATCTCTCTCGTGAGGGCTGATCTGGAGTCCGTTCGGGGCTCCGGAGAGGGGGATTCGTCGCCGTCGTCATCATCAACCATCCTCCATCACCAATTTCATGATGCTCACCGCCGTGCGTGAGTAATTCCATCATAGGCTTGCTGGACGGTGATGGGTTGGATGAGATTTATCATGTAATCAAGTTAGTTTTGTTAGGGTTTGATCCCTACTATCCACTATGTTCTGAGATTGATGTTGCTAGGACTTTGCTATGCTTAATGCTTGTCACTAGGGCCCGAGTGCCATGATTTCAAATCTCAACCTATTATGTTTTCATGAATATATGTGAGTTCTTGATCCTATCTTGCAAGTCTATAGTCACCTACTATGTGTTATGATCCGGCAACCCCGAAGTGACAATAATCGGGACCACTCCGGGTGATGACCATAGTTTGAGGAGTTCAAGTATTCACTATGTGCTAATGCTTTGTTCCGGTTCTCTATTAAAAGGAGGCCTTAATATCCCTTAGTTTCCAATAGGACCCTATAACACCCCAAAAATTTAACCATATTTTCTTTATTAAATTTTTGCCAAGAAATTAAATTTTCATTTTTCCGGATTTATTTTTGATCTCAGAACCTCTCTATTCTTCTAAGTTGTGGAGTTTTCACCGCAAGTAAAAACTTTCCAATTATTATTGGACTTGTTTACCCTCTCAAATAAAACAATTATTTTTTCAGTGGGATTATTTATATAATTATTTTCCCCTGAGCTTTATTTCTCTAAAATG
The DNA here is from genome assembly GCA_021437245.1 of Aegilops speltoides. Lineage (NCBI taxonomy): Eukaryota > Viridiplantae > Streptophyta > Magnoliopsida > Poales > Poaceae > Aegilops > Aegilops speltoides. The sequence goes on along the minus strand of CM038146.1, from coordinate 477,780,963 downwards.
GTTTTTCATAAGTTTTAGGGGCCCATTTGCACTACAACCCTTTGATAAATTCATTTAAAAATCCCACCAAAATTTGGGGATGACATATGATGTCCCTAAGTCACTTTTATGCAAGAATATCCTTTAGTAATTTGGAGATTTTGAGCTTTACCACTAGTTTTCAAATCTGGTCCAATTGCACTTTTGCACTACAACCTATTTAAATATTTCTTTAAAACTTCCACCAAAATTAGGGGAGGTCAGTAGGAGTATATTATTCATCTTGGTGCAAAAACCCACTAATGTTCTTCGAAAGATTTGAGCAAATCATCCTCTTTTGCTCTCTTGTCCAGTTTGGCATTTTCTACTGAAACCTTATTTTAACTTGCCCTTTTTCCCTTGATTCTTTTTCCTGCTTATAGCCCTCCCTACAAAACCCTTAAGTCCAGGAGAATGGACCTATTGGAGTGTTTTTGGTCCATGGTATGATAGCTTTCAGTTTCTGTCCAGAACTGGTTTTCTCAAAAACTTGCAGTATCAAGTTTCAAGTATTGACCAACTAGCCTTGCCACCGTATTTAACATCTAACGAGACACTAGTCTGGAGAGTTTGGCCACCCCAAGAAATGCCTAGGTGCCCTTGGCATTTTGTCAAACACCTTATGGGCATGATCAGTTTTGACATAGTTTCTGGTTTGTACATTGGACCTGCTTGCTTTGCCTAACCAGCATGTCTAATGGCTCTGCCCTAGCCTATAGCCCCACCCTGCTAACCCTCATGCGGTTTGGAGCCTCCTGGCAAGCGTTGGAATTTTGCCAAACGCCTGGCGTGCGTGCACTGGGCGTGCCCAGAGCGCATGTTTTGCACGCGCACACGCAACCGAGCCGCCGTGTTCACTCGCCCCGCGCCCCTGGCCGTTGCTCGCCCGCAGAGCCACGCCCGTCCTCATCCGCTCGCCAGAACCATCCAAGCCCCCCTGGCTCCCTACAGCGCCGCCGTCCGTCGGTCGTGTAACGAAGCGGTGGCATAGCAATCTCTGCCATGGACGGCGCCGCCTGAGCCACTCCAGCGCGCCAGCTCGCCCCTGGAGCAGCTCAAGCTCATCCGCTCACCCTGCCAGACCCCGCTAGCTATCGCCACGCGCCCCTGGCTATAGAACGGCGATTCACCGTTCTAATCCACGGCCGCCGTCGGAACCGACCCCGGCCACCTATATAAGGAGCCCCCGAGTCCGTCCAGTCCCTCGGGCGACTTCAAGCCACCCACCTAGTACCCCATAGCCGACAATCGACCAGGGGAGGCCGTCTTCTCCATCTCTGGCCAGTACAGCCGCCGCCGCCCTCTGGTCCATTCAGTGGCAACCAGAGCCTCCCCCGTCCATCTAGCACCACCATCCTCCTCCACTCGACCGTGCGAAGCCGCCCAAACCCTCAGCTGCGTCGGGGAACCACCATAGCCCAAAGCCCCAAACCTCCCGAAGCCACCGGCCGCCGCGAAGCTCGCCGCCGGCGACTCCCTCCATCCCCACCACCCACACGACCACCGGGAGGACCGCCCTGGACTGGCAGATCCATCCCTGCCCTCCAGAGCCCGCGAGGAGCCGCCATTCACCTGCGTTGATCGTCGGAAACCCGCCTCTGTTCGGCCAGAGGAGGAAGGAGGCGGGGGCCACCGGTCAAACCTGACCAGTGGGCCCCCCTGGACTCACTGTCAGTTACCCAGCGCCGGTCCACGCTGGCGTAAGTGGAGGCGTAAATGCAAAGTACGTCTTCGACGTGTATTCATTTCGAAACGTTTTTCTTTTTCTGTTTTATTAAAAAAAGATTTTGACTAAAACTTTGACTGGCTATAACTTTTTAAATATAACTCCAAATGAGTTGATTCTTTTTCCTACCTCTCTCAAATATTGTCTAATTTATTTTCAGTTTTATTTGAAAAAAATTCAGACAACTTTTTTGTACTGTTTTAAAACTATGTATTAATTCAAATTTTTAAATAGGATTTTTGGCGAGGGAGAAAACTTTCAAAAGTTTTGGAATGCACCCTGCCTCTCCACAATTTGAAGGCAAGCATTCTGAACTCTGGCATAATATTTTTGTGTGTCGTTTGAATACGGTTACAACACTCCTCGTCTCGGAGTTTTCGTTACTTTATGTGACGGTATGAACATACTCATAAGTGCATATTGATGATTCTGTGCTACTGAAATTTGATACGTTGTGATAGTAATCACCCTCGTATGCTTTTCATGGGTAGACATGAGCTTGTCCCTAGTTCCTCGTCGAGACGAGTGTGTCCGGTATGGCATGATGAGGTATGATGAGTGGTGACTCTGTCTGTTGGTTGAAATATATTTGTTATGCTAATCATGCAACGAATACTTAAACCTCCTGAGTCGGCCATAGATCGAGTTTTGTTCCAGTAACCCCATACTTGTTTCGTACTACCACTTGTCCCTGCCGCAGGTAGGGTACGGTTTAGTAAGTTGTCAACCCCTACCTAGCACACACCGTACAGAGAGGCCATGGTGGAAGATACCGGATGCATCCGGTAGGCAGGCCACCTGGTCCAGGGGCATGGGTGTTTCCAGTTGGGACCGAGAGGCGGGCACCCCTTAGTAGTGCGCAGTATAAATTTGATCCCATCACTACTAGGGAAAAGGCTAGCAGCAGCGCGGGTTTTCAGGCTAGCAGCAGCGCGGGTGGCCGCGCTACTAATAAGGCGCTACAGCTAACTCATAGTAGTAGCGCCCCCGACCAGCGCTACTCTTGTTGAATGATATCAGCAGCGCTTTTAGGAACGCGCTACTATTAACTAGCTGTAGCGATTTCTTCATCCCACGCCATCGCTATACCTTTCATCATTTTCCTTTCGGTTCTCCTTTCGATGCTAGAAACTAGGTACTATCTTTCATCAAATTCATAAACCATTACTAGATATTTAGTACCCCTTCGTTCAAATTACTCGTCGTGGTTTTAGTTCAAACCACGACGAGTAATTTGGAAACGAAGGAGTACTAAGATAACAATTTCATGCATAGCCAACATGCATCCTCAAGCAAGACATGGTCATATCAACGGCCATCATCATATGTAGTTCTAGATGATATCGACGATGATCATCATATGTAGTTCTAGATGATATAGCCACACACACATATGTAGTTCTAGATGATATAGCCGCACACATATGTAGTTCTAGATGATATCAAGACAATCATCATCCTCAAGCTCGGGCGGTTGGTGTTCTGATAGTAATTAGGATGGCCTGTCCAACACGAAGATTCTTGCCATCGAGGAATTTCTTCCACCCAACCGAGCTTAAGTGTGTGCGGCCGTCCGTGTCCACGCTGTAAGTACAGAGTTGTGACGGAGCCCCTTGCGAGAAGGCGTAGTCCAGCTGAGCCTTCTTCATCAAGCTCGATACCATAACTCATGATATGCTCTTTGCCAATTTCTGAATAAGAAAAACATATCAATTAATAAGCATGTGATCGAACTCTACACTAAAACATATATATATCATCGACTAGATTCCACACAACATATACCATATCATTGGACTGTACACTAAGTAATTCACACTATTAATTTGCATTTGTAAGTATAACATACCATATCATGTCGATCAACCATGGTATTTGTCAAGCGGGTCACGAATGGCACCCCGACAAAGTGAGCACGTGGTGGAATTATGTCCCACAGGTTGGATATCTCCTCCTCACTCAGCCTTGTTCTTTGAGCTACGATGGCTTCATGAAGTGGGTCCTCATCATCTTCATCGAGTGGGTCCTCATTATCTTCATCATCTTCATCATCTTCGTCATCTTCATCATCTTCCACCAGGTTGAGATAAATGACAGCTAGCATGGGTCTTTCTCGCTCGGAAGTTGAAGCTGATCAACTCACCACCAAGAAGATGCATGCGAGCGGCAAACGGGCCCATCCATCTCCTCCAATCTGCGACATATTGCGCCCTTTCTCGACCTCCATAGTGTACGGCCCCAGAGCCTCAAATGTCACAAAGTCTCTCGTCACTTGTTGAATTTCAACCTCACATTGCATGGGACGATCTGTGTAAACTAAGCAAAATGACACAATGCAAGAAAACTAAGCAAAATGACACAATGCAGTAATTTCATCTAATTTCTTACACCGCATGATGAAAACTCGGCCGAAGTAGATGCTTAACAGCTTGCCGCTTGCAAGGTTGTCAAGATCTTGACTTGCACAATTGACATAGTGGTGGTGGTGGTGGCGCCATTCTTCCTAAAGCAATATGAGCAAAGGATTACTAAATCAACTAAATCAAAATTTTCCTAAGTCAACTAAATGAATTAGCCTACTAAATCAACTAAATCAAAATGTTCTAAGTCAACTAAATCAACTAACCTACTAAGTCAACTAAATCAAAATATTCTAAGGCAACTAAATCAACTAGCTAGCCTACTAAATCAACTAAATCAAAATGTTCTAAGTCAACTAAATTAACTAAATGAATTAGCCTACTAAATCAACTAAATCAAAATGTTCTAAGTCAACTAAATCAACTAAATCAAAATGTTCTAAGTCAACTAAATTAACTAAATGAATTAGCCTACTAAATCAACTAAATCAAAATGTTCTAAGTCAACTAAATCAACTAACCTACTAAGTCAACTAAATCAAAATATTCTAAGGCAACTAAATCAACTAGCCTACTAAATCAACTAAATCAAAATGTTCTAAGTCAACTAAATCAACTAGCCTACTAAGTCAACTAAATTATATCAACTAAATCAAAATGTTGCATATGAGGAGGAGGGAGAAGGAGGGCGACTTGAGGAGGGAGAAGAGAGTAGGATGGAGGAGGAAGGCGGAGCTGGAGGGCTGGCCGGCGGCCAGTTGAGGGAGGACGGAGGAGGAAGGCGGAGCGAGGAGGGGCCGGCCAGCGGCGAGTGGAGAGGGAGGACGGAGGAGGAGGAGGCCGGTACCGAGTCCAGCAAGGAGGAGGAGGTGACGGCGCGCGGCGCAGACGGAGGAGCGGCGACGGGCGCAAGCAGACGCCATGGAGGAGAGGGCGACGGCCGGGCGTCTGGGCGCAGAATTTGTGGCTGTGTGTGTGAGTGGATCCGAAGGAGGAGATCGGGGAGATGGATGGCTTAGCAAGAGCGCTCTTCACAAAACACGCCATCGCTAAGCTATCTAGCAGCAGTGCTTTTAGCGATAAAGCGCCATCGCTATATGTCAAGATGCAAAATACACATTGACCATCAACGATCTTTTTGTGTACAGCCTCGATTCGACAATATGAGTCCTCACCGTTTAGGAACAGTGAAGACTCATATTACAGCCACAAATTCTACATATAGAGTTCAATGAAGATCAAGTGCTTGTCAAAGTGTGAGAATTAACATATTTAAGGTGGTATAAACTCTCTTCACGGAGCGAGGTGGGACTAAATTTTTGTAGGAAACTTAGCGAAGAGCGCTTGTATGGGAAATGCGCTGCTACTACGCTACGTAGCAGTAGCGCTCGTGGTGTTAACGCGGTGCTGCTATAACTAGCCTCATGGCGGCCTCAGGAATTATAGCGTAAGTGCGTCTTTGGGTGGACGCGCTCTTCGCTATATTTGTATCGGCAGCGAGTTTCATGACCCGCTTCTCGCTAGTTAGCAGCAGCGAGTTATTTTGGGACGCGCTGCTGATAAGATTCTGTGTATAGGCTTTTCCCTAGTAGTGCATGCTAATCGAGGTTGTAGCCTCCCCACTTAGAGTTTTGCTTGACAGGTGTCATGGGTGATTCCAGACACCGGTAAGTTAAGCTGGTGTGTGTGTGTCAGGTGTGTTTTCAATTAAAAGACCGTAGACGGAATTAGTCCCGATGGACTAAAGGAATCCGTTACTCGTGGGTAAGGAGTACACCCTCTGCAGAGATTATACCTATTCGAATAGCCGTGTCCATGGTTAAGGACTACAGTCTGGGTTGGGTCAAGTGTCGGTCTTAGTGTCGGTCTTCGGAGGAGAAACTACTAAACCAGAAAATGGATCATGGCTTGTGACTTATGCTGATTGTGATTATTATTGTTATGGACTAACCCTTTATATTATTGGAATTATTGAGTATCCCTAGGAAGGTTCTACCTCCTGGATATTCACTGTGATTGTTTTTCTTATAAGCCCTTTATGCGGTGTCGCTCAGACACCCGACTGTGGCATGTTCGTTACTCGTCTTACCTTATAAGCCCTTTATGTGGTGTCGCTCACACGCCCGACTGAGGCATGCTCGTTATTTACTATCCTTTCGAGGCGTCGCTTCAGACACCCGATGGTGCATTTTATTACTACTCTGTTATTAAATATTAATGTTGCATATAAATAACCTTCTTGCATGCATCAGGGATTTTATTTTGTGACTGACGTTGTGATCATAGAATGTTTCAGAGCATGATTATCATTTTTTATATTATACCAGTGTTCATAATGTTTGCGAGTACATTCAAAGTACTCACTGGCTTGTCCTTGGCTATTGTCTTGGCCAGATTTCTTGCTTGAAGAGGAGAGTTGCGATGTCAGCCCCGGAACCCACGCAATGGTGACAACAGCCTCGCGAAGATAGGAGTTAACCTGGTCAGCTATTCCTGTGGGAAATGGAGTCCCATGGCCACTGATGAACCGCAAACCGCTTCCGCCATCAACCACTAGAAACCATTTGTTGTACCCATAGGCCAGAATGGTCTTGTACTACATATGATGTAATTTGCTTGGAGTTTCTGTATCAAGTTGGTGCCTCATCAGCTAACAGTAATCCTGGGGCTGGTGAGCACAAGTGCCATTTTCTTGGAAATTGATATCCCGAAAATCTGGTCCTGACAGACCCCGCTGCCACGGGAGGGTAAGACAAAATATGTCATGCAAGTTCTTTTCCATAAGCAATTGGAGCTAGTTCTGTGTCACCCTATGTTATGACTGTTACATGACGAACCGCATCCGGCATAATTATCCATCACTAATCCGGTGCCTACGTGTTCGCACACGAACACGTTACCGTGTACCTCCAACGCCGAGGGTGATGCACCGCAGCTCACGTCGAAGGAGACCCGCCGGAAGCGTGGTACGCAAGACAATCCGGCGGGCGCTTTTGTAGACCCGAAACCCCACACGCCCGGGAGGGACCCCGTCAGGGCGCGCGACGGCTATGGTCTGCCCTAGGTCGGCCTGACCGCCCCTAGGGCCTCGAGGTTCGCCGTCCTACAATGAAGAAGAACGAACGAAGAACGAGAAAGAAGAAGAACAAGGAGAAGAAAAAGTAAAGGTAAAAGATGTAGATAGATTTGTTCGATTGTGTGTTGTACAATCGGTCGTCACCTCTTGTCTATATAAGAGGTGGATGGACTTCCCGTACAAGAAAAGGACTTGCCTTGCCGTCCAAATCATCAAAATCTAACCAAATTCGTACTTCTCACGACCTCCGGCCCGGATGTCCGGCTCTAGGCCCGGATGATCCGGCCAAGCCCAGATTTCTGACAGCAGTCCACTAATTGGGCTGTAACTTTTGCATACAAACTCGGATTAAGATGATTTTTATACGAAAATCAACTGCCTCGACGAGACGCACAACTTTGCTGTTGAACACTTTTTGATCTGAGGTCATCTTGATGGACTTTCGGGCTGTTTTCTAACATCTGCAGCAGAAAAACTTGTCCGGACGTCCGGACGATTGCCCGGACTGTCCGGCCTTTACCCGGATCATCCGCGAGATGACGCAGATCATCCGGCTTCGGTACCAACCTTCTGGAATCTTAGTGCTTCAATTACCCGGATGATCCGGACCCCGGCCCGGATGATCCGGCCAACATTGGTGCAGCCCACGGTTTTGCTTATAACTTTTGCATACGACCTCAGATGGGGACGATCTTTATATCAAAATCGTCCGTTTCGATGAGACGAAGAACTTTGCAGTTGTAACTTTTTCCATCAGAGGTCATCTTAATTAGGTTCCATGTCATTCTCTAATCTGATGTCAACACGAGTATCTCCGAAATTGGCATATCTTTTGCACTTGAGCTCCGTTTTGATCCATCTTCACATTTACGTTGATTATCTTGAAGAGAGCCATCAAATGGTGACTTTCAATAATAAATTTGAATTAATCTTGACATAGCTTCAAGCTACTCTTTTTAACCGTGCCACTTTTGAGCGTCAACACATGCCCCCCTGTTTTTCGGCAAAGCTAGTGTGCCGAAAAATAACATGCACCGTGTTGGTTCTAAGGACGATGTCAACACTCCATCGACCATTTATATGCTTAGGGCGATAATTATATATTGGCCTTTATTTTTTTGAATCCTTGATGCAAGCTTGGGCGAAAACTTCTCAACTTCATTAACAACTCGATGATAAAGTTTCATAGATATGTATCTCAAGGTCATCCTCCGAAACATATTGTTCACCCTTTTGTTAGGACTTTGCAGATAATCAACAATAAACTTTCTCCAATCCTCACTTTTACCTGCATAAAAACAATATTAGTGGCCGAAGCGGTGGACTTCGGTTCGGCCTTACCTATGCTGACGAGACTGAGCATCGGCTATTGATAGAAATGCAACACACCATGATTAACATAGTAGCCGGATGCTTGCTGTGCCAACTCTTTCGAATTGCATGTCTAGAAATATGAACAATTTTATAGCAACCCAAGGTAAATTTTGCATCTAGACATGCCTCAAGATAAACTATAAGTGATTCGTCAAAACATTGATAACCCTTGGATATTTGTTGCACTACTCATAACGAATCATTGAAAGCCTCAATATGTATATCCATATAGCATGTAAAAGATTCAACCCGAATAACAATGTATATTCGGCTTTGATTAATTGTGCAAAAAATATTTGAAGTGGCATGAGGCTTCATAAAATTGCACCATAAGGAGATATATAAACAACACCAACACCTTGGCCATTGTGAATTCGACCATCGAAACATAATCTCCATAGTACTAGAGAGACAAGGCTAATACCACTTAACATGTACCTTGTCTCGGTTCGAATTGAACTAAGGACGATGTTAGAATTTCACACCGGCCATGATCGGATAGTTTCTTAGGATGATAGTTAAGTATCAGCCATTATCATGGGGTCCGTGTAGAATTCATCCATTAAAGCATGTATAGCTGAAATAAACAAAATAAAATAGCAATAAAATATTTCGGCCCCTTTGTCTTAGCAACAAAAATGTAACTAACCAAATGTATAGTGATTTGGTAATACTCTGTCATGATATAAAAAATTATGTTGCATCCATGGATCAAAATAAGTCCATGGAGGGTAACTGATCATACCTGTGGATGAATTCCATGGCAAAGGCATCAACAACATTGTTGAAGAAAATGGATGTTGTGCTAACCGAAGATTTTGATGTTGTGATGCACACCTTCGGCTTAATTGTTTGTTGCTTCCATCCTTCTCTTTCTTCACTTTCATTGTACTTGTTGCAATTGAAGCATGCACATCGTTTTTGTTATGATTGATCCTCTTGGGAACCCATGCCATGTTCCTCTTTCTCAGCTCTTGTGCACTAAGATTTTGTAATTCCTTCTTTTGCCAATACGATAAGCCGAGTGGGCATCTTGGCTGTGATTCTGTTTTGACCAATGGCAATTCTTTCTTGGCCTTGTGTACTCTCAACTTCTTTTCTTGAGATTTGGCACTTTGACTCTCAATAATTGGTTGCTCCATCTCATTGCCTTTAGTAGCCAATGTCAACACTTTCATTGGCTCTTTTTCATTTGAGATCAAATCTGAAGTAACACTCTTACGACCATCTCTTTTAACGCGGTAAACTTGTTTGACCACCTCTTTTCTTCTTCCTTGAGCTCGGGACCGATTCCTTATGATTGAAACGGTCTTTAACATGTGATTGTTCAGATGTTGATCTTCTTGGAGCTTCATAATATTGGTGAGATGGTCTAAAATAAGATGGAGAATGTGCCCCTGTATCATACCTGTCCCATGATGAATATGTATCTATATGAGCATAGGGAGGCATCCACGACATTGGCATTGGCGTCCCAAAATAAGGATATGAATATGTTGCATTAAAATTATCACTTTGCCAATACCAATCCTCATATTTGCGCCTCGGGGGTGATCTTGGTTTCTTTGTATGATTTGGCTGATAAGCATTCTTTTCTTCACTCTTCTTTTGATATTTATCCAATAGTTCAGCGAAGGTGATTTTTGATCTCTTATACTTGCGCTTATTTCGGCCTTTGTTTTCTTTTGGTTTGCTGTCATCGATCATTGGATTTGCTTGCTGCCCCCCAGTCCTTGGCGTCTCTATTGTAGCTTCGATGGAATTCTCGCCCTCAAGATTATGTTCGTTATGCTCTTCAACAACTTCTTTACTTGAAAGCTTGATCCCATCACCTGCAGCTTTTACATTCTCTTTAAATGGATCGGCTTGAAGCAGCTGATGCAAAAACTTTTTGCCATTGGGACCAATCGGAATAGACTGGTCATCTCTTGGTGTTTCAACAAACTTCAATCGTCCTTTTTCAATGGCCGATTTGACTATTTGACGAAACATGTTGCAATCCTCTAAATTATTCTTGGACAAATCATGCAACTTACAATACATTCGTCCTTGGATTGATGGCTTAACATGGTGATCAAGAATTGTAATGTAATTATTTTTCAGCAACAAATCAAATATTTGATCACACATGCTTGAATTGAAGATATACTTCTTGTTTTCTAGCCAATCTTGCTGTTTGAACGGCTTTGGAGATAAGAAAACAAATGGTTCAGATTTTTAATCTCCCCATTCGGCTATGCATTGTGTTTTCCACTCTATCTCCTATGTCTTTGGATAAGATATTATATTAGCATCGGTTTTCTCAATAGAATTTAACCTTGGCTTTAAATTTCTGAAACAAAGATATTTAGAACATACATGTCTCAGTTGAGACCAAGTGCAAGCCAAGTACGAAATAAGCAAAGCTACCCAACTAGATATGAACTTTGGATAAAGCAACGAGGAAAGCTTTGGCTGTAACAATAAGTCAATATCGGTCTTTATACATGGCGTAATGGGTTGACCGGTATGTTCCATAACAAGTTTATTGCTAACAAGTAAATTACCCTTCTTCATTGGTCTTTCAAAATTACATGAGAATATTTCTTATAGATGCATCAATAATGAAGTCGTGACCAAATCTAAAAATAAGTAAATTACTCTCTATGCATACCTCTTCAAATATGTTGGGAGAACATGATGGTGGTGCCACTTGAAGAACATCTTGCTCCGTCTTTGGATGGCTCCCCAACATATTTTCATCATCTTTTTCTTGATTTCGTGCATCATTGCTTTGAAGATCCATGTCAACCGAACTTTGTTCGGCTACTTGTTCTTGTCCTTGAGGCTTGTCCATTTCTATGGCACGGAACTCATACGGCAGGAAGTAGGTTCCATTGACTTCGGAAAAATCAAGTATGGTTGTTTTTCTATGCTTTCCATGCCCTTTCTCAATAATGCTTGCCCCTTTGGATTTGATGGACTCAGAATATATACTACTTGATTCGGCTTTTCTAATAACCGATTTTTCTTTGTTACCTGAATCAATAAGTTTATCTTTTTGAATTTGCAAGGCTTCGCCTCGCCTAATTTTAGCCCACATCTCAGCTTGGCGAGCTTTAAACTTTTTCATCTCAATTTCCATCCACTCGTCATGAGATTGCCCCCCAATACTTTGAGACTCTTTCGGCAATGAGGTGCCGAAACTTTGCGATTGTTTAGGTGGTACACTGGATGGTACAGCACTGGGGGACTGCATCATTTGCACAACTCTAGCTTTTACAACAGCAAAATCATGAGGCTTCCCGCCTTCTATTAGTTCATGTCGAATGGAGTTGCATAAATCCCAAGAGAATGTAAGCTTGTTCTCAACCACCCAGTCTGGATATGGTTGCCCCCCGATGCTTTTAGAATCTTTCGGCAATGAGATGTTGCTGAAATTCTGTAATTGTGTAGGGGGGACATGATATGCCACGGTAGTAGGTGAAGGCATTCGTGCTCCGGCAGAAGTTTCACTTATTCGGCCATGACCATTAAGGTGCGGAGCCGAATTATGGACATCAACAGTTGCGTATGGTGCCAAAAATTTACTAACACGAGGTGTGGTATATGGTGGTTGAGAGTAACTTGCCGAATAGCTAGTAGTAGCATGGCCAATTCTCCCATCCATCGGCAAGGTTGGATTCAAATATTGCAAATTAGTTGCCGATGAATAAAAAGGTGAAACACTTTCTTGTATGCTATTAGAAATTTTAACATGAGGTGTTTCAAATTGATTAACCAAACCCATCATGTTGTTCATCGGCATATGGATTTGTGGGGTTGCCGATGCATGAGAGTTTGGATACATATGTTGTACGTTGCTAAAATCATAAGAATTTGAAGCATTAAGATTGCTTTGCATCGGCCCTTGCACATAATTAGATGCATGATTGATAAAACTAGGGCTAGCCGATACATTATGCTCATTAGGTGATCCAGCAACAACATATGGATTATTTGCATCTACAAAGGGGAATTGGGTATTCATATTACCTTTGTAGATTGCAGCAACTTGATGACGATCTCTTCGTAGCAAGAACGGGCCGAGACCGCTCACAGCTTCGCCCCAGCGGAGTCGCTAAAAGTGTGTTCAAGACACGAACACGCCACCGTGTACCTCCAATGCCGAGGGTGATGCACTGCAGCTCACGTCGAAGGAGACCCGCCGGAAGCGCGGTACGCAAGACAATCCGGCGGGCGCTTTTGTAGACCCGAAACCCCACACGCCCGGGAGGGACCCGTCACTGATGCCAGGCGGCTATGGGCTGCCCTAGGTCGGCCTGACCGCCCCTAGGGCCTCGAGGTTCGCCGTCCTGCAATGAAGAAGAACGAACGAAGAACGAGAAAGAAGAAGAACAAGGAGAAGAAAAAGTAAAGGTAAAAGATGTAGATAGATTTTTTCGATTGTGTGTTGTTCAATCGGTCGTCACCTCTTGTCTATATAAGAGGTGGATGGACTTCCCGTACAAGAAAAGGACTTGCCTTGCCGTCCAAATCATCAAAATCTAACCAAATTCGGACTTCTCACAACCTCCTGCCCGGATGTCCGGCTCTAGGCCCGGATGATCCGGCCAAGCCCAGATTTCTGACAGCAGTCCACTAATCGGGCTGTAACTTTTGCATACGAACTCGGATTAAGATGATTTTTATACAAAAATCAACCGCCTCGACGATACGCACAACTTTTCTGTTGAAAACTTTTTGATCTGAGGTCATCTTGAGGGAGCTCCTGGCTGTTTTATAACATCTGCAGCAGAAAAACTTGTCCGATCGTCCGGACGATTGCCCGGACTGTCCGGCCTTTACCCGGATCATCCGGGAGTTGACGTAGATCATCCGGCTTCAGTACCAACCTTCTGGAATCTTAGTGCTTCAATTACCCGAATGATCCGGACCCCGGCCCGGATGATCCGGCCAACATTGGTGCAGCCCACGGTTTTGCCTATAAATTTTGCATACAACCTCAAATGGGGACGATATTTATATCAAAATCGTCCGTTTCGACGAGACGAAGAACTTTGAAGTTGTAACTTTTTCCATCAGAGGTCATCTTAATTAGGTTCCATGCCATTCTCTAATCTGATGTCAACACGAGTATCTCCGAAATTGGCATATCTTTTGCACTTGAGCTCCGTTTTGATCCATCTTCACATTTACGTTGATTATCTTGAAGAGAGCCATCAAATGGTGACTTTCAATAATAAATTTGAATTAATCTTGACATAGCTTCAAGCTACTCTTTTTAACCGTGCCACTTTTGAGCGTCAACACTACGAGTTTTCCATATACTGGTTCTCGCTTATTTACATTTCCGTTGCTACTGTTACAATCACTACAAAATACCAAAAATATTACTTTTGCTGTCTTTACTTTTGTTACTATTACCACCACTATCATATTACTTTGCTACTAAACACTTTGTTGCAGATACTAAGTTTCCAGGTGTGGTTGAATTGACAACTCAGCTGCTAATACTTGAGAATATTCTTTGGCTCCCCTTGTGTCGAATCAATAAATTTGGGTTGAATACTCTACCCTCAAAAACTGTTGCGATCCCCTATACTTGTAGGTTATCACTAGTCAGCCCGGAGGGAGGGGAGAGAGAAAAAAAGGGGCGCGGCGCTTCCCCGGAGCTCACGCCGGCGGTGAGACTTCTTGGAGGCGAACGAGAGGGAGGGATCGACGGAGAAGACGATTGCGTACCTGCTCGTACCCATAGCGTAGTTAACGGTGGCTGGACGACATCGGATTTGACCTCTCTAGTGGCGACAGAGGGTGGAGGTTGCCAGAGTTGAAAAAGGCGGCGGCTTGGGGCGGCTCCAGGGGCTCTATCTAGGTGGGTAGGCTTCACGGAGGAGAGGCGGAGGCCCTGGCGGGGTCGCCTTGTCTTGGGAGGGGACGGAGCTGCAGGAACGATCCAGAGGGGATCACCGGCGAGCTCGGCTCTGGGACGGTAGCCCACGGCCTGCCCGGCCAGGCTGCGGCTTCTACTGGTTCTAGGAGGGAGTGGGAGTGGTTTGCGATGCTCTAGGAGGCTGCGGAGGGGCGGCTTTTATAGGCGGGGCGGCGAGGAGGGCTCGGGCTCCGCCAGAGGACACCTGTCCTTGGCGCCCGGCAACGAACAGTGCCAGAGAGCAATGGAGAAAGCGAGGGAGGTCACGCAGCCACTATACGCGGGCACGGATGAGCACAGGAGCGAGGGAGAAAGAGACGAACATAGTGCGTGCGCACTGTGCCATTGGCCAGACCGTGCCCGTGCTCGCTGCGACGAGCTCCGGCGTCGGCGAGCGGCAGGGTGGAGTTATGGAGGTGGAGACGAGGATGGTGGCGAGGGGTGGCACGCTCTGGCCGGCCGAGCAGCAAGCACGCGCTCAACAGAGGCGCTGGCGACGCGCAGAGCACGCGTTTGGCATGCCTGCATGCTCAGACAAACACGGTCACCACGTGGACCGTGACATCAGGACACCTACGCACTAACAAGGATGTCTGGCATGTAGTCCTTAGTAAACTGAGATGTTACCATGGCTTGGTTTGGTTCCAGGTGCAGTAGAATTAAATGGTGATGTTGTCAAGTTACTGGATAGAAACTGTGGTCAAACCACATGGATTCAAGGGCTGAGCTTTGGGGTTTTACTGTCTCTTACTAAGGTAAATAAGCTCAGGGAAAACCATCTACAATGGAGCTAGTAAAAAGGTAGTTGCTGTAGAAACTACCATTTCAGCCCAGAAGTGATTTTATTTTCTGTAGCCAAAATATTCCAAAGAGTGGTGAAATATTTTTGCTCGGAAATGTGACCTAGGGTCCAAAGAATAATTGGGATTTTTCTCAGTATTTTTGGGGCAAGAAAAAATAGGGTTGCTTTGGAGCTCAATGAGTTAGCTAGGGTTTTGGAGGCCAGAATGAGTATTTTTCATTTAAGAAAAATATTCCAAGCAATATTGTTGGGTTGGCCAGGGGTGAAATGATGGTTGTGAGGAGGAGAGGGAGCACTTGGGTGAAAATCAAGGGATACCCAAGTGATTAAGTCCAAATGAAATGATTCAAAACTCCAAATCCAAAATCAACTTAACTGAAAATCAAGCAAAGAAAAGAGGGCAAAAACCAGGCTGTCACAAACCTCCCCCACTTAGAATGAATCTCGTCCTCGAGATTTGGTTGCTTGGGAAAACCATTGTGGGTAGCATGCCCTTAGAAATTCTTCTGATTCCCAGGTTGATTCTGACTCGGTATGATGCCTCCATTGGACCTTGTAAAACTTTCGTGACTTACTGCGAGTGACCCTTTCAATCTGATCCAAAATTTTCACTGGCCTCTCTTCGTAGGTCAAGTCCTTTGCCAGCTCTATCTCTGCCAGATCGGTCTTTTTCTCGGGTGGTGAGATGCACCGTCGCAGTTGTGAAACATGGAACACGTTGTGCACGTCTGACAGCTCAGGGGGCAATTCCATTTGATATGCCACAGCACCTACTCGCGTTATAATGGGAAATGGACCAATAAGCCTGGGGGCCAATTTCCCATGGGTTTGGAACCTTTTTATTCCTTTCATGGGCGTGACTCGAAGGTAGACATGTTCTCCGGGTTCAAAACTGATTTGTCGGTGCTTTGCATCGTAATAACTTTTCTGTCGCGATTTGGCTAATTGTAATCTGTCTCAGATCTCCTTGACTTGCTTTTCGGCTTCCAGCATGAGATCTGTTCCGAAAATACGGCTATCTCCGGTTTGAGACAAATTTAATGAAGTGCGGCACTTACGGTCATACAAAGCTTCATATGGTGACATCTTTAAACTAGTCTGGAACCCATTGTTATACGAGAACTCGGCGTACGGCAAGCAATCTTCCCACTGGGGTCCTTGGGCCAAAACACAGGCTCGGAGCATATCTTCGAGTATCTGATTACTCTTTCTGTTTGCCCATCCGTCTGAGGATGATAAGCGGTACTGTATTTCAATTCCGTCCCGAGGGCCTGATAGAGACGGGACCAAAAAGCAGAGGTGAAAAGCGAACCTCGGTCATAAGTGATGGTTCAGGGAACTCCATGCAAACTGACAATCCTGGATACATACAGTTGTGCAAGCTCATCTACTCGGTATGAGGTTTTGATTGGGAGGAACTGGGCCACTTTGGTTAATGTATCCACTATGACCCAGATCGCATTATTGCCTCATCGGGTCCTAGGAAGTGGTTGGAGAAGTCCGGCTGGTTTCTGATGTTCTGCCTTAACTTTGTTGCATATGTCGCAACAGGCCACGAAATAAGCAATGTCTCTCTTCATTCCAATCCACCAGAATATTTGTCGAAGGTCGTCATACATTTTTACCTCCAGGGTGGATTGAATACGAGGATTCATGGGCTTCTGACAAAATTTTCTGCTTCAGGCCAGCTTGATTAGGCACACAAATCCTTCCCCTGAATTGGAGGGTACCGCACTGATCCTTCGAGAAATCGGAACACAAGATGCATTTCTGCAGATCGGCATCGCCTGAGTGGGACTTACGGATTTCTTCCTCGAGAGTAGGGGTTGTCGTGGTTCTAAGTCTGACAGTAGAGTTGGGGGTAGGTATGGAGAGGCAAGGTTCTAGCTATGGAGAGGTTGTAAAACACAAGGGATGTACGAGTTCAGGCCCTTCTCGGAGGAAGTAAAAGCCCTACGTCTTGGAGCCCGGAGGCGGTCGAGTGGATTATGTGTATATGAGTTACAGGGGTGCGAACCCTTCTGCCTGTGGAGGGGGGTGGCTTATATAGAGTGCGCTAGGACCCCAGCCAACCCACATAATGAAGGTTTTAAGGTACATTAAGTCCGGGGCGTTACTGGTAACGCCCCACATAAAGTGTCTTAACTACCATAAAGTCTACTTAACTACTGACCGTTACAGTACAGAGTGCCTCTTGACCTCCTGGTGGTCGAGTGAGTCTTCATGGTCGAGTCCTTCAAGTCACGAGGGTTCTTCGTGAGGTCGATCGAAGGTGATCTCTTCTAAGGGTGTCCTTGGGCAGGGTACTTAGATCAGGTCTATGACCCTACCCTAGGTACATGACTCCATCATTAGCCCCCGAATGGATTGAGGCTTGAGTGAGGAAGGAGTTGATGTTGTTTCCGATTGGCCTTTGCATACTGATCATGCGTTGTTTTGAACCAAGAATCTCTTTGTTGATAGTGAGCAACTTTTCTCCAATCGACTCTATCCATTCTTTTCTTTCGTTGAGTGATCTTTTGGACTTTGCCGATTTCCGAGCGACGGATCGCAGGAAATCCCGCGTCTGACAAACCGATCTGCCGTTCGTGGATTCTGCGGGATATGTGTTGGGGAACGTAGTAATTTCAAAAATTTTCCTACGCACACGCAAGATCATGGTGATGCATAGCAACGAGAGGGAAGAGTGTTGTCTACGCACTCGTGAGACCGGCGGAAGCGATCACAACGTAGAGGAAGTAGTCGACGCTCTCCTCGCGATCCGACCGATCCCGGCGCCACATTCGGCGCCCGAGTTCTTGACACACGACAGCTCGATGACGCCCTCGGCTCCAATCCAAGAGAGCTTCGGGAGGGAGAGTTTCAGTTACGACGGCATGGTGACGATCTTGATGTACTACGGCGCGGGGCTTCGCTTAAGCTTCATGACGATATGACCGAGGTGGAATATGGTGGGGGGCACGCACACGGCTAAGGAACGATCCGTAGATCAAACTTGTGTGTTCTAGGGCCCCTGCCTCAGATATAAAGGAGCAAGGGGGGTGCGGCCGCCTAGAGGAGGCGCCACCGAGGAGTGCTACTCCCACCGGAGTAGGACTCCCCTTCCTAGTTGGAGTAGGATTGGGGGAGGAAAGAGGGAAGGGGCGCCGCCTCTCTCCTTGTCCTATTCGGACTAGGGGAGGGGCGCGCCCTGCCCCGGCCGCCCCTCCTCTTCTCCCTCATGGCCCACTAAGGCCCATTAACCCCCGGGAGGGTTCCGGTAACCCCCCGGTGTTCCGGTAAAATCCCGATTTCACCCGGAACCATTCCGAACTCCAAATATAGGCTTCCAATATATCAATCTTTATGTCTCGACCATTTCAAGACTCCTCGTCATGTCCGTGATCACATCCGGGACTCCGAACTTCTTCGGTACATCAAAATACATAAACTCATAATATAACCGTCATCGAAACCTTAAGCGTGCGGACCCTACGGTTCGAGAACAATGTAGACATGACCGAGACACGCCTCCGTCAATAACCAATAGCGGGACCTGGATGCCCATATTGGCTCCTACATATTCTACTTAAGATTTTTATCGGTCGACCGCATAACAACATATGTTGTTCCCTTTGTCATCGGTATGTTACTTGCCCGAGATTCGATCGCTCGGTATCCAATACCTAGTTCAATCTCGCTACGGCAAGTCTCTTTACTCGCTCCGTAATACATCATCTCACAGCTAACTCATTAGCTGTAATGCTTGCAAGGCTTCAGTGATGTGTATTACCGAGAGGGCCCAGAGATACCTCTCCGACAATCGGAGGACAAAACCTAATCTCAAATACGCCAACCCAACATCCGCCTTTGGAGACACCTGTAGTACTCCTTTATAATCACCCGCTTCGCTGTGACGCTTGGTAGCACCAAAGTGTTCCTCCGTAAACGGAGTTGCATAATCTCATAGTTACAGAACATGTATATGTCATGGATAAAAGCAGTAGCAACATACTAAACGATCGTGTGCTAAGATAATGGAATGGGTCATGTCAATCAGATCATTGTACTAATGATGTGACCTTGTTAATCAAATAACAACTCTTTGTTCATGGTTAGGAAACTTAACCATCTTTGATTAACAAGCTAGTCTAGTAGAGGCATACTAGTGACATATTGTTTGTCTATGCATTCACACATGTATCATGTTTCCGGTTAATACAATTCTAGCATGAATGGTAAACATTTAGCATGAAATAAGGAAATAAATAATAACTTTATTATTGCCTCTAGGGCATAATTCCTTTAGTCTCCCACTTGCACTAGAGTCAATAATCTAGATTACATAGTAATGATTCTAACACCCATGGAGTCTTGGTGCTGATCATGTTTTGCTCGTGGAAGAGGCTTAGTCAACGGTCTGCAACATTCAGATCCGTATGTATCTTGCAAATCTCTATGTCTCCCACCGGACTAAATCCCGGATGGAATTGAAGCGCCTCTTGATGTGCTTGGTCCTCTTGTGAAATCTGGATTCCTTTGCCAAGGCAATTGCTCCAAGATTGTCACGTAAGATTTTCATTGGACCCGATGCACTAGGTATGACACCTAGATCGGATATGAACTCCTTCATCCGCACTCCTTCATTAGCTGCTTCCGGCTGCTATGTACTCCGCTCACATGTAGATCCCGCCACGACGCTTTGTTTAGAACTGCACCAACCGACAGCTCCTCCGCTTAGTGTAAATACGATCCGGTCTGCGATTTAGAATCGTCTCGGATCAGTGTCAAAGCTTGCATCAACGCACCGCCATTTATAGCTCTTGTCACCTCCATATACGAAAACATATCCTTAGTCCTTTTCGTATTTCAGATGTTCTTGACCGCTGTCCAAAGATCCACCTCGATTACTTTGGTACCTCCCTGCTAAGCTTATAGCAAGGCACACATCAGGTCCGGTACACAACATTGCATACATGATAGAGCCTATGGCTGAAGCATAGGAACATCTTTCATTTTCTCTCTATCTTCTGCAGTGGTCGGGCATTGAGTCTTACTCAACTTCACACCTTGTAACACGTGCAAGAACCCTTTCTTTGCTTGATCCATTTTGAACTTCTTCAAAATTTTGTCAAGGTATGTGCTTTGTGAAAGTCCAATTAAGCGCCTTGATCTATCTCTATAGATCTTAATGCCCAATATGTAAGCAGCTTCACCGAGGTCTTTCATTGAAAAACTCTTATTCAAGTATCCCTTTATGCTATCCAGAATTCTATATCATTTCCGATCATAAATATGTCATCTACATATAATATCGAAATGCTCAGAGCTCCCACTCACTTTCTTGTAAATACAAAGCTTCTCCAAAAGTCTCAGATGAACCCAAATGCTTTGATCACACTATCAAAGCGCTTATTCCAACTCCGAGATGCTTGCACCAGTCCATAAATGGATCGCCGGAGCTTGCACACTTTGTTAGCTCCTTTGGATCGATAAAACCTTCTCGTTGCATCATATACAACTCTTCTTCCGTAAATCCATTCAGAATGCAGTCTTTACATCCATTTGCCAAATTTTATAATCATAAAATGCGGCAATTGCTAACATGATTCGGACAGATTTAAGCATCGCTTCGAGTGAGAAGGTCTCATCGTAGTCAATCCCTTGAACTTGTCGAAACCCTTTGCGACAAGTCGAGCTTTGTAGACAGAATATTACCGTCGTGCCGGTCTTCTTCTTGAAGATCCACTTGTTTTCTATTGCTTGCCTACCTCGGCAAGTCAACCAAAGTCCATACTTTGTTTTCATACATGGATCCCATCTTAGATTTCATGGCCTCAAGCCATTTTATGAATCTGGGCTCACCATCGCTTCTTCATAGTTCATAGGTTCATCATGATCTAGTAGCATGATTACCGTAACAGGATTACCGTATCACTCAGTGCGGATCTTACTCTGTTGATCTATGAGGTTACAGAGCAACTTGATCCAAGTTTCATGATCAACATCATTAACTTCCTCACTACTTGGTGTAGATGTCTCGTAAACCGGTTTCGCGACAAATTACTTTCAAGTAAGGGAGAAGGTACAATTACCTCATCAAGTTCTACTTTCCTCCCACTCACTTCTTTCGAGAGAAACTCCTTCTCTAGAAAGGATCCATTCTTAGCAACAAAAGTCTTGCCTTCGGATCTGTGATAGAAGGTGTACCCAACTGCCTCCTTTGGGTATCCTATGAAGACACATTCTCGATTTGGGCTCGAGCTTATCAGGTTGAAGCTTTGTCACATAAGCATCGCATCCCCAAACTTTAAGAAACGACAACTTTGGTTTCTTGCTAAACCATAGTTCATAAGGTGTCGCCTCAACGGATTTTGACGGTGTTCTATTCAGGTGAATGCGGCCGCCTCTAGAGCATAACCTCAAAACGATAGCGGTAAATCTGTAAGAGACATCATAGATCGCACCATATCTAGTAAAGTACGACATTCGACGCTCGGACACACCATTACGTTGTGGTGTTCCGGTGGCGTGAGTTAAAACTATTCCGCATTGTTTCAAATGTAGACCAAACTCAGAACTCAAATATTCACCTCCACGATCAAATCGTAGAAATTAAATTTTCTTGTTACGATGATTTTCAACTTCACTCTGAAATTCTTTGAACTTTTCAAATGTTTCAGACTTATGTTTCATTAAGTAGATATACCCATATCCGCTTAAATCATCCGTGAAGGTGAGAAAATAACGATATCCGCCACGAGCCTCAACATTCATCGGACCACATACATCTCAGATGTATGATTTCCAACAAATCTGTTGCTCTCTCCATAGTACCGAGAACGGAGTTCTAGTCATCTTGCCCATGAGGCACGGTTCGCAAGTGCCAAGTGATTCATAATCAAGTGACTCCAAAAGTCCATCAGTATGGAGTTTCTTCATGCGCTTTACACCGATATGACCTAAATGGCAGTGCCACAAATAAGTTGCACTATCATTATCAACTCAGCATCTTTTGGTTTCAACATTATGAATATGTGTATCACTACTATCGAGATTCATCAAAATAGACC
Organism: Aegilops speltoides; assembly: GCA_021437245.1. Lineage (NCBI taxonomy): Eukaryota > Viridiplantae > Streptophyta > Magnoliopsida > Poales > Poaceae > Aegilops > Aegilops speltoides. The sequence goes on along the minus strand of CM038146.1, from coordinate 477,758,641 downwards.
ACTCTTCAAGGGTGCATGACCATAAAAGATATTACTCATATAAATAGAACAACCATTATTCTCTCGATTTAAATGAATAACCGTCTCGCATCAAACAAGATCCAGATATAATGTTCATGCTCAACGCAGCACCAAATAACAATTATTTAGGTCTAAAACTAATCCGAAGGTAGATGTAGAGGTAGCGTGTCGACCGCGATCACATCGACTTTGGAACCATTTCCCACGCCGATCGTCACCTCGCCCTTTGCCGTTGTTCGCTAATCCGTAGTCCCTGCTTCGAGTTGCAAATATTAGCAATGTAACCAGATCAAATACCCAAAAGCTCTGCGAGCTCTAGTAAGGTACACATCAATAACATGTATATCACATATACCTTTGTTCACCTTGCCATCCTTCTTATCCGCCAAATACTTGGGGCAGTTCCGCTCCGGTGGACTATCGCTTGCGGTGAGAAGCACTCGGCCAGGTTTAGGGCCAGACTTGGGTTTTTCTCCCGAGCAACAACTTGCTTGCTGTTCTTCTTGAAGTTCCCTTCTTCTTCCCTTTGCCTTTCTTCTTGAAACTAGTGGTCTTATTGACCATCAACACTTGATGCTCCTTCTGATTTCTACCTCCGCAGCTTTTAGCATTGCGAAGAGCTCGGTATAGTCTTTACTAACCCTTGCATATTATAGTTCATCACGAAGCCTTTGTAGCTTGGTGGCGTGATTGAAGAATTCATCAATGACACAATCATCCGGAAGATTAACTCCCGCTTGAGTCAAGTGATTGTAATACCCGGACATTTTGAGTATGTGCTCACCGACGTAACTATTCTCCTCCATCTTGCAGCTATAGAACTTATTGGAGAATTCATATCTCTCAATTCGGGCATTCTGTTGAATATCAACTTCAACTCCGGAACATCTCATATGCTCCATGACGCTCAAAACGCCGTTGAAGTCCCGGTTCTAAGCGTAAAGCATGGCACATCGAACTATAGAGTAGTCATCAGCTTTGCTCGCCAGACGCTCATAACATCCGGTGTTGCTCCTGCAGAGGGCTGCACCTAGCGTGCATCCAGACGTAATTCTTCCGTGCAGCAATGAGGATAATCCTCAGTTACGGACCCAATCCGTAATTGCTACCATCATCTTTCAACTTTGCTTTCTCAAGGAACGCATTAAAATTCAACGGAACAACAAAGACGAGCCATCTATCTACAATCAAACATAGACAAGCAAGATACTATCAGTACTAAGTTCATGATAAATTTAAGTTCAATTAATCATATTACTTAAGAACTCCCACTTAGACAGACATCCTCTAGTCATCTAAGTGATCACGTGATCCAAATCAACTAAACCATAACCGATCATCACGTGAAATGGAGTAGTTTTCAATGGTGAACATCTTATGTTGATCATATCTACTATATGATTCACGCCGACCTTTCGGTCTCCATGTTCCGAGGCCATATCTGCATATGCTAGGCTCGTCAAGTATAACCCGAGTATTCTGCATGTGCAAAACTGGCTTGCACCCGTTGTAGATGGACGAGAGCTTATCACACCGATCATCACGTGGTGTCGGGCACGCATTTAACTTTGGCAATCGTGCATAATCAGGAGAACACTTCTTGATAATTTAGTGAGAGATCATCTTATAATGCTACCGCCAATCAAAGCAAGATAAGATGCATAAAAGATAAACATCACATGCAAATCAATATAAGTGATATGATATGGTCATCATCATATTGTGCTTTGTGATCTCCATCTCTGCAGCACCATCATGATCACCATCGCCACCGCGCGACACCTTGATCTCCATCGTAGCATCGTTGTCGTCTCGCCAATCTTATGCTTCTACGACTATCGCTACCGCTTAGTGATAAAGTAAAGCATTACAGTATGATTGCATTTCATACAATAAAGCGACAACCATATGGCTCCTGCCATTGCCGATAACTTCGTTACAAAACATGATCATCTCATACAATAAAATATAGCATCATGTCTTGACCATATCACATCACAACATGCCCTGCAAAAACAAGTTAGACGTCCTCTACTTTGTTGTTGCAAATTTTACGTGGCTGCTACGGGCTTAAGCAAGAACCAATCTCACCTCGCATCAAAACCACAACGATACTTTCAAATAGACTCGCTTTTAACCTTCTCAAGGACCGGCGTAGCCACACTCAGTTCAACTAAAGTGAGAGAGACAGACACCCGCCAATCACCTTTAAGCAACGAGTGCTCGTGGCGGTGAAACCAGTCTCGCGTAAGCGTCTGGCGTAATGTCGGTCCGGCCGCTTCATCTCACAATACCGCTGAACCAAAGTATGACATGCTGGTAGGTAGTATGACTTGTATCGCCCACAACTCACTTGTGTTCTACTCGTGCAAAACATCAAACCATAAAAACCTAGGCTCGGATGCCACTGTTGGGGAACGAGTAATTTCAAAAATTTTCCTACGCACACGCAAGATCATGGTGATGCATAGCAACGAGGGGAAGAGTGTTGTCTACGCACCCTCGAGACCAAGGAAGCGATCACAACGTAGAGGAAGTAGTCGACGCTCTCCTCGCGATCCGACCGATCCCGGCGCCGTTACTCCGGCGCCCCGAGTTCTTGACACACGTACAGCTCGATGACGCCCTCGGCTCCAATCCAAAGAGAGCTTGGGAGGAGAGTCTCGTCAAGACGACGGCGTGGTGACGATCTTGATGTACTACGGCGCGGGCTTCGCCTAAGCTTCATGACGATATGACCGAGGTGGAATATGGTGGAGGGGGCACCGCACACGGCTAAGGAACGATCCGTAGATCAAACTTGTGTGTTCTAGGGTGCCCCTGCCCCGTATATAAAGGAGCAAGGGGGGTGCGGCCGGCCTAGAGGAGGCGCGGAGGAGTCCTACTCCCACCGGAGTAGGACTCCCCCCCTAGTTGGAGTAGGATTGGGGGAGGGAAAGAGGGAAGGGCGCCGCCCCTCTCCTGTCCTATTCGGACTAGGGGAGGGGCGCTGCCTGCCCTAGCCGCCCCTCCTCTTCTCCCTCATGGCCCACTAAGGCCCATTAACCCCGGGAGGGTTCCGTAACCCGGTGTTCCTAAAAATCCCGATTTCACCCTAACCATTCCAACTCCAAATATAGGCTTCCAATATATCAATCTTTATGTCTCGACCATTTCGAGACTCCTCGTCATGTCCGTGATCACATCCGGACTCAACTTCTTCGGTACATCAAAATACATAAACTCATAATATAACCGCCATCGAAACCTTGCGTGCGGACCCTACGGTTCGAGAACAATGTAGACATGACCGAGACACGTCTCCGGTCAATAACCAATAGCGGACCTGGATGCCCATATTGGATCCTACATATTCTACTGAAGATTTTTATCGGTCGACCGCATAACAACATACGTTGTTCCTTTGTCATCGGTATGTTACTTGCCCGAGATTCGATCGTCGGTATCCAATACCTAGTTCAATCTCGTTACGGCAAGTCTCTTTACTCGTTCCGTAATACATCATCTCACAGCTAACTCATTAGCTGTAATGCTTGCAAGGCTTCATGATGTGTATTACCGAGAGGGCCCAGATACCTCTCCAGACAATCGGAGTGACAAAACCTAATCTCAAATACGCCAACCCAACATCTGCCTTTGGAGACACCTGTAGTACTCCTTTATAATCACCCGATTCGTTGTGACGTTTGGTAGCACCAAAGTGTTCCTCCGTAAACGGAGTTGCATAATCTCATAGTTACAGAACATGTATATGTCATGGATAAAAGCAGTAGCAACATACTAAACGATCGTGTGCTAAGCTAATGGAATGGGTCATGTCAATCAGATCATTCTACTAATGATGTGACCTTGTTAATCAAATAACAACTCTTTGTTCATGGTTAGGAAACTTAACCATCTTTGATTAACAAGCTAGTCTAGTAGAGGCATACTAGTGACATATTGTTTGTCTATGCATTCACACATGTATCATGTTTCTGGTTAATACAATTCTAGCATGAATGATAAACATTTATCATGAAATAAGCAAATAAATAATAACTTTATTATTGCCTCTAGGGCATATTTCCTTCAATATGAAATTTGGGGAAGCGCACGAAGCGGGGCGGACCGCGGCGCTCGGATGGGATAGGGCATAGACGCCTTGATCCTCGCGCCGCTTTTTTCGCCACGTATCGCGTCTGCGCAACTGTTTCGGGATATGATTAGATCGACCGGGCCCACCTGTCATCCACTCGAAAGGGATCTTATAAATGCGCCCGGTGAGGGTTTTTGAACAGTGCCTCAGCATTCCCTCTCTGCTCTCTTCGTCTCCGCCCAACGCGCCTGCTCTCGCCTCCGTACAACTTCTCCTCGCGTCTCGCGGCAGCCATGGTGAAGGAGAAGACGGCGGCGCCGAACGCGAAAGAAGGCGCCGGCGACGGAGAAGGCGAAGGGAGATCCACCAGCCGCGCGGGTCTTCGCCCGAGATCCTGTCTGCGAACGGCTGGGTCCAGGAGAGGCTCGATCCGCCGACCATCATGGAGAAGGATCTCCTCGACATGGCCAACGACGGTCTGATCCCCCACGGAGCTGCGAGACTTCCGAGGAAAGAATGGCAGCCCCAGCCGGCGGAGGGTGAGTGCGTGCTTCTGGCTACCCACGTCGACCGCGGATTTTCTTTGCCACCGAGTGTTTTCTTCCGTGGTTTTTTGAACTTCTTTGGAGCCCAACTCCACCACTTCACCCCGAACTCTATCGCCTATCTTGCCGCGTTTGTGTCCATGTGTGAGAATTTTCTGGGCTGTCAACCGCACTGGGGCTTGTTCAAGCACATATTCACGTGTCGCTCTCAGACCATGAAGAAGGCGAGCCCAGGCGACGAAAATACCCAAGTTGTCCAGATGTGTGGTGGTCTGGGGATCCAGATGAGGAACAAGAGCACCTTCCCGGCCATGTCGTTCCCCGAGTTGGTCAGCGACTGGCAGTCGACCTGGTTTTACTGCCAGAATGAGCCGACGCCGGAGCAGTCGAGTGGACTCCCTCAGTGGACCGAGTGAACAAACCTTCTTCACTGAAGGTGATTCCGGAGGAGAAAGCCGACGTGAAGATGCTGATGGAGCGTGTAGTTCAGCTGGTTCGAGATGGAGTAACTGGTATGGATCTCTTGGAAGTTTTCCTCAAAGGGCGATCCAACCTCTTCGGGCCCGGAGCCATTGCATGTGGTTGTACTGCAGGACTGAAGATGAGACTCGGGTCCACCCAGAAGCAGTCGACGATGCCACGTTGGAAAGGTGGATGGCTGCGGTTACTGGGAACAAGGATAACCCTCGTGGAGCCAGAAGGATTCCTCCACTCGACCATCACAGCGTTCCAGACAAGGTATGTTCGCTCTTTCTTCCATTGTATTCTTGTCATATTTATTTCTGTTCTCTCCGCAAATCGGTCGATTGATCTTTGTCTCGATGTATATCAGGCCCTCACCGAGCTGTACTCGATGCCCAATGGAGCTCAGGCTCCGACTGAAGAGGGAGAAGCCAGCGGGGGCGAGAGCCAGGAGGAGTGGGACTCAGACGCCGCCGAAGATGATGATGATGATGATAATGATGATGACGATGATGAGGAAGAAGAGGAGGGGGAGGAGGTCGCTCCGCCGCGCTCGGAAAGGCGGTCGAAGCTTGCCCATGACCCTGTGACTGAACGTGGCAAGGGGGTTGCGACTGTCGCGCAGTCGACCAAGTGCCCTCGGACCACTTCCCCGGCGCCGACTGAAAAGGCGCCGAAGCAGTCCAGGGTGGCCCCGTCAAAGCCGACCAAGCTCCTGCCAAAGATGAAGGTGTCCATCCCCACCATATCAGGGTAAACATGTTGCTTAAGTCTTCTTATTTTGTGTGAGCTTTATCTCTGACTGACACTTGAATTAACCGACTGATTCTTTGGAATTGCAGTGCTGCTACTTCTGAGACTTCAGCCAGGGCTGACGACCATGAGATGGAGGATGCAGCAACTTCAAACCCTGGTACTATACTTCTTAATTCTGTTTTTAGTCGATTGACACTTCGTCCCTAATTTCTGATTCTTTTCTGTAGTCTCATCCAATGTCGTTATCACTCTTCCTGATGATGATGACGATGAGGAACCACTGGGCTACACAGGAGGAGCAGAAAGCGTCTGCACGGCAGGGTGGCCCAGGATGTGACGGCGCCCGAGACTCTGGTCGCGGAGGAGGAGAACACCACTCGACACACCATGTCTTCCGCGGTGCCGTTGACGAGTGCTCATCCTGCTTCGTCGAGTGCCGCACAACCTTCTCTCTTCACGACGCACCACGTCCCAGAGGACCAAGCCAGCGCTGCGAAGGAAGCTATACGCCAAGCAGGGGTCATGATGGAGCAGGTGAAGGCCATCCGGGAAGCAAGTCAAGAAGGTTATGACGCCAGCTCCACCCTTCAAAGCAATGTTCAGGTCAGTCGACCATCGCTTGTTCTGTTAGGATATGCTATCAAAAACTTTTCTTTCCGGAATCCATAGCAGTCACCCACTGGGTGTGTTGACTGAAACTCCGTGTTAGCGGGGGCACGCTGAGTGCACCCGCTGGGTGTAGTCCCCAAGGCTAAGGTCGACTGCTGGCAGTCGGCCTTAGGCTTTATAAGTAAAGTATTTCCGTCGTTCGACTGAGGCAAATGGATTTCTCAAACCGGTGGGGGCACGCTGAGTGCACCCACTGGGTGTAGTCCCCGAGACTGTGGTCGACTGCTTGCAATCGATTACAGTCTTAAAGAATACGTCTTGTTTTTTTTGGGGGGTCGACTGGTCGACTCTGTCTTCAATAGGATTAGTGGGGGCACGCTGAGTGCACCCATTGGGTGTAGTCCCCGAGACTACGGTCGAATGCTTGTATTCGGCTGCAGTCTTAGAAACACATGATTTTTCCTTTTCCACTCGAAAGTGAATTATCTTTGACATTTTGTCGATTGGTTCTTCGCAGAAATCCTGTGACCTTGCGGCTCGTCACAATGAGCTGGAAAACAAGCACATTCAGCTCGAGCTGGATTTGAAGCTGGTTCAGGAGAATCTGACGAAGGCAAAGGAGGAGACCAAAGGTATGTTTGGTGAGACCTCGACGACTGCTTTTTTCCTTCGTTTGTTTCAAAATCTGATCTTGCTGTAACTTGCAGGTAAGGTGAAGGAGGCCCAGAAGAAAAAAGACCTTGAGATAGCTGAGAAGATCAAGCTTGCTGACGAGAAATTAGCTTCGGTCACCAAGCTCGTACAAGAAAATACCAATCTGAAAGCTGCTAAGTCACCGACATTGGCCGACAAAGCTGCCCCGACCGACACAAATAACGGTTACCGGAAGAAAATTGCTCTGGAGGCCTTCCTGAGTGGACTTGCCAAGAAATTGTTCCTTATGCTCGAAGGTAATCCTTTACGCTCAACAATCATTTTCAACTGTGATCTTTCCATTCGACCATTGTCTTGACTCGGTGATTATCTTTGCAGAATTTTGTCAAAACTTTGAAGAAGAGACTAGCCAGCTGGAACCATTCGACCATTGTCTTGACTTGGTGATTATCTTTGCAGAATTTTGTCAAAACTTTGAAGAAGAGACTAGCCATTTTCAACTGTGATCTTTCCATTCGACCATTGTCTTGACTCCGGTGAACGATGAAGTTGCCATGAATGTTTTCCGACTGGAGTCCCGTGTTGCAGCTGTTGTGGACTATCTCGCAAGGCTGAAGGTCGCCACCTCTCGCATCGACTCAACGCTCTGGTCCAGGGAGACACTCCAGAACGACCTCGAGTCATTGATGGCTCGACTGAACACGGTTCCTGATCGAGTGCAGGAGTGGAAAAAGTCCTCGGCTCGGTGCGGTGTAGATGTTGCTCTGTGTCTGGCCCGAGTCCACTGCAAAGATGCGCGAGAAGACAAGCTGGCGGCTCTCCGGGTGGCCAACACCAAGAAACACGACTTCAGGTCCTTCATGGAAACCTTCATCGATGCTGCCACTCGGATCGCAGACGGAATTGACCTTGATGAGTTCGTTGCACCTTCCAGCCCTCCACAGGAGGGGTAAAAAACTTCTTTAAGCTCGACACTTTAAATTTGCCTCGGTATGCCGAGTGAATTTGTAACCGATAAACCTTAACAGGCTTAGCACCTGAGCACTTTCGGTTCCTTTAGGTATCGATCTGAACTTGAATTTTATGTTTGAATATGATTGCTTTTGGCTCAAAAATGTCTTTTGCAGGTTCAAAGCAAGACGCTTACTGCAGTCGACTTGTTCCTCAATTCACTTAGGCGAGCGCTGGGCTGCAGCTAAGCCCCCGAGTGAGTGGTTTGCTCTTCGCTCGGCAGGATTTTTTGTAACTTAGGCGAGCACTGGGCTGCAGCTAAACCCCCCGAGTGAGAGGTTTGCTCTTCACTCAGTAGGATTTTTATACCTTAGGCGAGCACTGAGCTGCAGCTAAGCCTCCGAGTGAGAGGTTTGCTCTTCACTCGGTAGGATTTTTATATCTTAGGCGAGCACTGGGCTGCAGCTAAGCCCCCGAGTGAGAGGTTTGCTCTTCACTCGGCAGGATTTTTATATCTTAGGCGAGCATTGGGCTGCAGCTAAGCCCCCGAGTGAGAGGTTTGCTCTTCACTCGGTAGGATTTTCACTTTGTACTTGTGGCGAAGCTCAGAGGAGAGGGTCGCAGTCGACCTGCACCTCGTCCTCCTTACGGGCACACATTGTACTTATGGCGTAGCTCGAGGAGAGGGTCGCAATGACCTGCACCTCGTCCTTCTTATGTAGCGTCGTTGTACTTATGGTGTAGCTCGAGAGGAGAGGGTCGCAATCGACCTGCACCTCGTCCTCCTTATGCGTCGACGTTGTACTTATGGCGTGGCTCGAGAGGAGAGGGTCGCAATCGACCTACACCTCGTCCTCCTTGCGAGCGTATGTTGTACTTATGGCGTAGCTCAGAGGAGAGGGTCGCAGTCGACCTGCACCTCGTCCTCCTTGCGAGCGTACATTGTACTTATGGCGTGGCTCAGAGGAGAGGGTCGCAGTCGACCTGCACCTCGTCCTGCTTGCGAGCGTATGTTGTATTTGTGGCGTAGCTCAGAGAAGAGGGTCGCAGTCGACCTGTACCTCGTCCTCCTTGCGAGCACACATTGTAGTTAGGCGAGTGTTTAAACTGCAGCTAAGCCCCCCGAGTGGGAGTCTGGTTCGCCACTCGGTGGGATTTATATAACTTAGGCGAGTACTTGGACTGCAGCTAAGCCCCCGAGTGGGAGTCTGGCTCACCACTCGGTAGGATTTTTATAACTTAGGCGAGTACTTGGACCGCAGCTAAGCCCCCGAGTGGGAGTCTGGTTCACCACTCGGTAGGATTTTTATAACTTAGGCGAGTACTTGGACTGCTGCTAAGCCCCCGAGTGGGAGTCTGGTTCACCACTCGGTAGGATTTTTATAACTTAGGCGAGTACTTGGACTGCAGCTAAGCCCCCGAGTGGGAGTCTGGCTCACCACTCGGTAGGATTTTTATAACTTAGGCGAAACGGATTTGCAGCTAAGCCCTCGAGTGAGAGTCTGGCTCACCACTCGGTAAGGATTTTTTTACAAACCTAGGCGAAGCGGATTCGCGGCTAAGTCACCCACTGGAGGGGAAATTTTATTGGAAAAATAAAAAGTGACAAAAATTATGGAGAAATTATGACACTATTATTTTGTAATCCATGAACTACAGAAGTACTTTATTACAAGTCATTCGAGTGAAAACTTTAAGTGTAAAATAGGCGGAGTAGTTCCGCGTTCCAAGCTCGGGGCTCGTCGATATTGTGTTCGACGTTGTAAAGACGGTACGCCCCGTTGTGGAGAACCTTGGTGACGACGAAGGGCCCTTCCCAAGAAGGAGCGAGCTTAGGCTGTTTCTGGTGATCCACTCGGAGTACTAAATCCCATTCCTGGAAGGCTCGACCCCTCACATTTCTGGCGTGAAAGCGACGCAGGTCTTGTTGGTAGATGGTCGATCGGATCAGAGCCATCTCCCTTTCTTCCTCTAAAAGGTCGATCAAGTCCCGCAAGGCTTGCTCAGCTTCGCCGTTGTAGAATTCAACTCGAGGAGCATTGTGGAGAAGATTACTCGGCAAGACTGCCTCAGCTCCGTAGACCAAGAAGAATGGAGTTCTTCCGGTCGACCGATTAGGTGTGGTCCGCAGTCCCCAAAGCACCGAGGGAAGTTCGTCGACCCACGCTCCAGCCGCATGCTTGAGATCACGCATCAGTCGGGGTTTCAATCCTTTGAGGATCAGGCCATTGGCTCGTTCTGCTTGTCCATTCGACTGCGGATGGGCGACTGAAGCGTAGTCGACTCGTGTGCCTTGAGAGTTGCAGAAATCTCTGAATTCCTCCGAGTCAAAGTTCGACCCATTATCCGTAATGATGCTGTGCGGGACTCCATATCTGAATATCAGTTCCCTGATGAAGCTAACAACAGTACCGGCGTCAAGGTTCTTGATTGGCTTAGCTTCAATCCACTTGGTGAACTTGTCGACTGCCACCAGTACATGCGTGAAGCCACTTCGACCTGTTCTCAAGGGACCGACCATGTCCAATCCCCATACTGCGAAAGGCCAGACGAGTGGAATGGTCTTCAGAGCTGACGCAGGCTTGTGTGACATATTTGAGTAGAACTGACATCCTTCGCACTTGTCCACTATTTCCTTTGCCATTTCATTCGCCTTTGGCCAGTAAAATCCGGCTCGGTATGCTTTGGCCACGATGGTCCGAGAGGACGCATTGTGACCACAGGTCCCCGAGTGGATATCATTGAGAATGATTCAACCTTCTTCCGGCGTTATGCACTTCTGACCAACTCCAGTCGCGCTCTCTCTATACAGCTGTCCTTTGATAACGGTAAAGGCCTTGGATCGACGGACGATCTGTCGAGCCTCTTCCTCATCCTCTGGAAGCTCTTTTCTCAGGATATACGCGATATATGGAATTGTCCAGTCGGGTGTGACTACCAAGATCTCCATAACCAAGTCGACCACTGCTGGAACTTCTACCTCAGTCGGATCTGTGGCACTCTTGGGCTGCGGGGTTTCTTCAGTGAAAGGGTCTTCCTTAACTGACGGAGTATGAATATGCTCCAAGAACACGCCACTCGGAATGGCTTCTCTCTTGGAACCTATCTTTGCCGATCATCACCGCTTGATTTTTCAGTCGGGTATATAATGGAGCTCTAACCCTCAAACTTCTTTTCAGCTTCCTCACTTTGCATTTCAAGATCCAATCATGGCTGGGCTTCTCACGTCCCACTCCTTCATCACTTGGTTGACCACTAAATCTGAATCGCCATAGACCATCAGGCGACGGACGCCGAGTGAAATGGCCATGCGCAATCCGTATAAGAGGGCCTCATACTCTGCCTCATTGTTGGAGGAATCAAAGTGAATCTGGAGCACATATCTGAGCTTATCTCCTCTGGGGGAAACCAGGACAACCCCAGCACCGGAACCATTCAACATCTTAGAGCCATCAAAGAACATGGTCCAATGCTCCGAGTGAACTTCGATCCGGTTGCTTGTTCAATCCACTCGGCGAGGAAATCTGCTATTGCACGGGACTTAATGGCTTTCTTTGCCTCAAACTTGATATCAAGGGAAGAAGTTCAATCGCCATTTCGCCACTCGACCAATTGCATCTCTCACAGCAAAATCTCACGAAAGTGGGCGCCAATTGTGATGGAATGATCGGAGAAATAATGAGCAACCTTCTTCGTGGTCATGTATATTCCATACACAAGCTTCGATAATGAGGGTATCTCTCGCTTGGATGGAGTCAAGACTTGGACAAATAATACATTTGGCGCCGACCTTTGAAGGCTTTTCCTTCTTCTTCCCGCCGACCGTAAGCCTTTGATCGACGACTTGTCCTGTGGCTGCGATATAAAGCAATAGAGGCTCTTTGCTGATTGGAGCAGCAAGCACCGGCTGGGTGGAGAGCGAGCTTTTAGCTCGACAAGCGCTGCATCGACTTCGAGTCCACTCGAACTTGTGCGCCTTCTTCATCGACCGGTAAAGAGGCAATGCCTTTTCACCGAGTCGTGAGATGAATCGACTTAATGCGGCCAAGCATCCATAAGCTTCTAGACATCGTGCACTTTCGCACAGGCGTTTCATTCGGAGAATAGTGCCGATCTTCTCTCGATTAGCATCGATTCCTCGCTCGAAGCGAAAACCGAGTAACTTGCCACGGGAACTCGAATGTGCACTTTGATGGATTGAGCTTGATATCATACCTTCGAGGTTGGCAAATGTTTGGCGAGGTCGGTGAGCAGGTCGGAACCTTTTCGTGACTTGACAACGATATCATCCATATACGCTTCCACATTCCGACCGATTTGAGTGGCGTACACTTCAATCATTCGCATAAATGTGGCTCCGGCATTCTTGAGGCGAATGGCATGGTGATATAGCAGAAGCACCCAAATGGAGTGATGAAAGCTGTTTTTATCTCATCGGGTCCATACAGACGGATCTGATGGTACCCGGAATAAGCGTCTAGAAAAGACAATCTCTCGCACCCCGCGGTCGAGTCAACTATTTGATCAATGTGAGGGAGAGGAAAATGATCTTTTGGGTAGGCCCGATTGATGTGCTTTAAATTAATGCACATTCGTAGCGATTTGTCCTTCTTAGGAACCATGACGACATTAGCGAGCCACTCGGAGTGGTATATCTCCCGGATAAATCCTGTCGCCAACAGTCTAGCCACTTCTTCACCAATAGCCTTTCTCTTCTGGACGGCGGACCGCCGAAGATGCTCTTTAACTGGTTTTGCTGATGAGTCGACTCTAAGGCGATGCTCAGCCATCCCTCGAACACGGCATGTCGGTGGCTTCCATGCAAAATGTCCCGCTCTCACGGAGGAACTGGATGGCGCTTCTTCCTATTTGGTCGAGTGTTGTGGAGATGTGGGTCGGGGCTGCATTGGGATCGGTCGGGTGAATGTGGACAGGCTTCGTCTCACCGGACGATCGAAATCGATTCTGTGGCGGGCTTCTTGGATCGCAGCAAATCACTCGGATCTGCGCTTTGCTTATATTCTTCAAACTTGACCGCTGTCACACGGAATCGGCAATCTTTGAGCCCTTCCGAAAGCACTCTTACGCCTTTTTCCGATCACCGTGATGATGATCACTCCTTTGGGGCTGGGCATCTTCGTTTGAGGTACACGTAACATGGTCGAGCCATGAACCGTCGTAAGCTGGTCTCCCCAAAATGGCATGGTATGCACTCAAAAATCCACGACCTCAAACGTCAACTTCTCCTTGCGAAAATGTTTTGAATCACCAAACACCACGTCCGAGCTATTTGGCGAGTGACTTGGCTTTCTTTCGGGTATAACTCCATGAAAGCTCATATTCTTGGTGCTCGGTCCGACATCGGAATGCCCATTCCTTTCGGTGTGTCGCATACAACAAGTTCAGCCCACTACCACCGTCCATCAACACTTTTGTCGATCGAGTGCCTTCGACAACCGGATCGACCACCAAAGCTTGCCTCCCGGGGTGGCAATATGAGTCGGGTGATCAGATTGGTCGAATGTGATGGGTGTTTGGGACCATCTCGGATAACTTGCTTTTGCTTTGGGCAACCATGTTTACCTCACGGTTAATGACTTTCAGTCGACTCTTGCTTTCCACATCTGCAAAGATCATCAGAGTGGAGTTGACATGCGGATATCCTTCCTCACTGTCCTCCTTGTCTTCGGCCTTGTCCGACTCCTTTTCCTTGTCCTTAGACTGTTTTGCTTGAAACTGCTGGATCAAGAGTCGACATTAGCGAGTGGTATGCTTTGGGTAAATGATATTGCCCTCTTCATCTTTCTTCGTGTGGATGTGACACGGCATATCCATCACGTCGTTCCCCTTTGCCTTCTTAGGGTTCCAGGATCCTTTAGGTTTCCCTTTGAACTTTCCCTGAGTCACGGCCAGATCCTCTCCAGGAGCTGCTGGTTGACCTTCATACATTTCCGATGGTGTTTCCCTTCTCCGACTGACTCGGCTTGTACTTGCCGCTTCGGAGTCGGTCTTCTTCTTCGCCGTTGGCGTACGTGGTAGCAATCTCCATCATCCGACTCAGGGTCATGTCTCCAGTTCGACCAAATTTCAAACTCAATTCTCTGTTCTTGACGCCATCCTTGAAGGCGCAGATCGCTGATGATCGAGACACATTCTCCACAAGATGGTGCAAAGTGATCCATCTCTGAATATACTCTCGAGAGTCTCATTGGTCTTCGCACACGGACTTGCAGCTCCGTCAATCCAGCTGGTAAACACAAGTTCCTTCAAATGTTACGGCGAACACTCGGGACAGATCTTCCCAAGTGTAAATGCTGCTAGGAGGTAACTGATTCAAGCACGCTCTGGCAGAATCTTCCAACATGAGGGGCAAATGCTTCATGGCCACCTCGTCATTCCCACCACCAATCTGAACCGCCACTCGGTAGTCTTCAAGCCAAGTTTTAGGCTTAGACTCACCAAAGGAACTTGTCGACTCTGTTGCCAACCTGAAATTGGGGGATCACTGCGGCTCTGATAGCCCTGCTGAAACATTCTGCACCAAAAACATGTACTCGACTGCTTGTGGGCGCATCTCTGTCGGGTCCGCCCCGATGGGCTCTGTTCCGGTCGACCAAGCCTTGCACGATAATGGATCGCGCGTCGAAGCCTAGTTCCCTGGGGTCGACTGGAGCTCTTGGCCCCATCTTGGTGGCCTTTGTCATCTTGCTGCCGAGGAGCGTAAGACCCACCCCTCGGAGGGGAAGTGGGCACTCGACACCTATCATCTCGGTCGTGTCGGTCTCCATACTGGTCTCGCCGATTCTCGCGCCCTTCACGCCGCGGAGGCGATCTGGGACTGTGAGCCGACTGAACCGTATTCGCAGCGACGGATCGACTGTGAATTCTGTTGTGCAACTGCGACACGGCTGAATTCTGGTCCCCTGCTGCCCGAAGCAAATCCCTGATTTGCATCAGGCCTCTGCCAGCTTTCGACTGAGAGGGCTGGATGGACTCTGCTATACGGGTCGCAGCTGCTAAATTCTGGATTGGGGTTCGATATACCTGAGTCGGTGGGAAGAGTTGACGTCGATTGGCGTCAGGAACTCGTTGCCGCGCGCGCTCGTCGAGTGCTCGCTGAAGATTCTCCAAATGAGCGCGTTCGGCCAAATTGGCCAAACGTGTCTCCTCCAAGGCACGAGCCTCGGGGGTTTCTCCTACGATGGGAGTATGCAGGGGCATCCATGTTCTGCGGCGAAGTTCCTCTCTTTGCGAGAGTCGAGTGGCTCGGGCTGGTACTCTTCGTGGTCTCGTCAAGGGGTCGTCTCGCCGCCTGCCCGCCATCATGGGCGGCTGGGGGGACTGCGAGGTCCGTTGACCATCGATTTCCGCCATGGATCATCGCTATCGCATTCGGATGCGATCTCCACGGAGCCGACGGATCGAGCAGGTAGTAGAGATTCGTCGGGCTCGATTGCTGCAACTTGGGTGGTGGCCGTCTGGCGAGCCACCACGTGTCTCACCCACCGCTGAAGCCTCGACCGACTAGAGCGCTTGCGCTGACGGGAGACCGGGAGGGTGGTTGATAGGGGAGTCGACCGATACGGGGTCGACGATTGTTGCAGCAGAACGCCGCGGACACATGCGCGAAAATGCGTCGCACCGCGGACGGGGAGCGCATCAACGTCGAGTGGAGCCTCCTGGAGCCAGGCGGAGTCGTCGGCGACGAAGGTGAGAGCGCCGAGACGGATCTCGCGACCCTCGACCAAAACTCCAGTAGTCATCATGATGAATATACTCAGAAGAATCGCAACTTCTCCAAAAAATCGCTAAAACACCTGCCCCACGGTGGGCGCCAACTGTCGTGGTTCTAAGTCTGACAGTAGAGTGGGGGTAGGTATGGAGAGGCAAGGTTCTAGCTATGGAGAGGTTGTAAAACACAAGGGATGTACGAGTTCAGGCCCTTCTCAGAGGAAGTAAAAGCCCTACGTCTCGGAGCCCGGAGGCGGTCGAGTGGATTATGTGTATATGAGTTCTGAGTGCGAACCCTTACACTGTGGAGGGGGGTGGCTTATATAGAGTGCGCCAGGACCCCAGCCAACCCACGTAATGAAGGGTTTAAGGTACATTAAGTCCGGGGCGTTACTGGTAACGCCCCACATAAAGTGTCTTAACTACCATAAAGTCTACTTAACTACTGACCGTTACAGTACAGAGTGCCTCTTGACCTCCTGGTGGTCGAGTGAGTCTTCATGGTCGAGTCCTTCAAGTCAGTCGAGTGGGTTCTTCGTAGGTCGACTGGAAGGTGATCTCTTCTAACGGTGTCCTTGGGCAGGGTACTTAGATTAGGTCTATGACGCTACCCTAGGTACATGACTCCATCAGGGGTAACCGTCAGGATATTGGCAAGGCCAGCCTCAACTATGACCAGGTTGAGCTGAGCAATCTCTACTTTAAGTTCGAAAGGCAAAGATTCCAACATGACGTTTAAACTGACGGGCCTTCAACTGAGTCATCGGCAACCATGTTGGCCTTACCCGGATGATAATTTATTCCAAGATCATAATCCTTGACCAACTCCAGCCATCTTTGCTGACGAAGAATTAAATCCGGCTTAGTAAATATGTATTTGAGACTTTTGTGATCGGTAAAAATTTGGCACCTTTTTCCAATGAGGTAGTGTCTCCAAAATTTTAAAGCTTGAACTACCGCGGCCAATTCCAAATCATGAGTGGGGTAATTTCCTTCATGGGGTCGTAGCTGCCGTGAGGCATAAGCTACTACCTTGCCATCTTGCATAAGTACGCATCCTAGTCCTTGCCGGGAAACGTCGCAGTATACATCAAAGCTGTGGTAGATATCTGGAAGTGTTAATACCGGCGCAGTTGTCAAGCGTTTCTTTAACTCGGTGAAACTTTTCTCATAGTCTGAAGTCCATTCAAACTTCTTATCCTTTTTGAGCAGCTCCATCATGGGCTTAGCAATCTTGGAAAATCCTTCAATGAAACGGTGGTAGTATCCGGCTAATCCCAGAAAACTCCGGATCTGAGATACGGTGGCGGGTAGCAACCAGTCGAGCACATCTTTTACTTTGCTTGGGTCCACGACTATACCTTCAGTGGATATCACATGCCCGAGGAACCAAACTTGTTTGAGCCAAAACTCGCATTTACTGAATTTGGCGTATAACTGGTGCTCATAGAGTCGTTGTAACACTGCGCGGAGGTGTCCCTTATGCTCTTCTTCATTTCTTGAGTAAATAAGTATATCATCGATGAAGACAACCACGAACTGATTGAGGAATTCCATGAATACTTTATTCATCATGTGCATGAAGAAGGCGGGGGCGTTGGTGAGGCCGAAGGACATGACGGTATATTCATAGAGACTGTAGCGAGTGGTGAACATGGTCTTGGGAATATTCTCCTCTTTAATTTTGAGCTGGTAGTATCAAGTCCGCAAATCAATCTTTGAGAATACCTTGGCTCCACTGAGCTGATCAAACAAATCATCTATTCTTGGCAGAGGTTATTTGTTTTTGATCGTAACATCATTAAACTGTCGGTAGTCCACACACATATGAAGGCTGCCATCTTTCTTGTCCATAAAAATAGCCGGTGATCCCCATGGCGAGGAACTGGGGCGGATATACCCTTTTTGGAGCATTTCATCAAGCTGTTTCTTTAGCTCCACTAATTCGGACGACGGCATACGATAATATTTCTTGTGTATTGGTGTGGTTCCGGGCACAAGTTCTATGGCAAACTCAAGCTCCCGATCAGGTGGCATGCCTGGCAGTTCTTCTGGGAATGCATGAGGAAACTCACTGACCACCGTAATTAATTCCATTTCTGCTATTACTGTAAACACCATTTCCTTGGAGGGTATGCTCCTACGAGCAATAAACTTTGTAGCTTGTCCATCTTGTTTGGTCAAGAGGACTTCTCGGGTCGCACAATTTATGCATACTTGGTACTGAGTCAGCCAATTCATACCCAAGATAACATCCAATTTATCAGACTCAATAAGTATCAAAGACGTTGGAGAACGGATTCCGTTGATACTGACTTCCAGATTGCGGCAGGCAAGATTGCTTTGAATAAGAGATTCTGGGGTTTGTACCAGCATGTTCTTGCCCATAAGCGAGCAAGGAAATTTGTTTTGGGCAACAAAAATCCGAGAAATAAAAGAGTGGGAAGCCCCAGAGTCAAATAAAATTACTGCAGGTATGTTATTAACAGGGAACATACCAATGACGACATCGGGGTTTTCTTGGGCTTCGTACGCTGAAATGTGATGAATGTATCCCGTGACGCCGTGCTGACTTGGACTGGCTTCCAAATAATGGATTTGAGGCTTGAATGTAGCATTGGTCCGGTTGTTCTTGGGACACTGTTTGGCATAATGTCCGGTTTGTCCGCAACTGTAAGAGGAATTGTTGTGCAAGCGATTCTATATAACTGGGTTGAGCACTTCATTCTTGACTTGGGTGGTGGTCTTGTTAACATTTTGTTGCCAACTAGGCTGGTATGTCACCGGAGTTGGCTGCCAGGTACGAACCTTCTGCACTGGTTGCATTTCCTTCTTGGGCTCAAACTTGCGCTTGTGATCATTATGGGCAGACTTAATATCTGACAAAAGCTTGTGTTCCCTTCCAGCAATGAAAGCCTTGTTCACCAGGGTTTGGAAATCTGGAAAATCGAATACACTGAGAGCACATCGAAGTTGCGGGTTTAATCCACAAAGAAATCGGTCTATCTACCTTTCTTCAGTGGCTACGTCATATTGAGAGTAACGTGACAGGTGATTGAATTTCTGCAAATATTCTCCCACTGACTGACTTCCTTGGAGGAGCGCGAGAAATTCACGCTGCTTAGTCTTCATAATTCCCGCAGGGATGTGATATTTCCGGAATTGCTCCTTGAATCTTGACGAGGTAATTGCTTCATTCTCAGCCCCTATGGCTTTTCATTTTCCCACCATATAGCAACAGCGCCTTCCATAATGTGTTACAAATGGAACTTTATCCTCTTCATCAGTTCGAGCAACCTCAAGTTTCCTTTCCATAGTTCTCAACCAATCATCTGCATCCAAGGGATCAATGGCCCGACTGAAACTAGGAGGCTTAGTCCTTTGAAAATCAGATAACTTGGAGTGAGGGACGGGCTAATTTCCATTCTGTCCATCCATTGCTTGAATACTTCTAAATATTTCCATCATATCATTGTTTCGTCGTTCCTCGAACATACGCATAATTTGCTCGGTGGACGGCGGATTTGGCTGTGGAGGCGGTGGTGGAACGTACGGCTCGGGCGATTGTCCTGCCTGTCGTGCGGAACGCCGAACAAGAGAACCCACGCGAACGTTGCTACTGCAGCCTCCCCGCGTCATCCTAATATGATTTTTCCCAAGTCAACGCAACCGAGATGAGAAGCATTCAACAAAAACTGGGGAGAAGCCAGCAACAAAATCCAAGTGAAACTGAAAAGACGAAGAAAATATGGCGAATAAAATAAAGTCCAACATAATTATACATAGACTCATACATGAAAGATAACAACATGCGAGGTCCAACTACCCTCATACATGAAATGAAACATCATGACTCGTACGACTACATCCATACTCCATCCCGACTACTGAGAATACTCGAAAACTCTGCTGCTCTGCTGGTGCTGCGGGGTCCTCTCCAGAAATGGACTCGGATCCAGAACTGATGGGGTTAACGGAGACCTCTGGGTTAAAAGTGACACGACGACGCTGCCTCGAGGGCTCTCCCTCAGGGGCAGGTGGAGGGTGGATCATCGGGGCTGCAGGAGTGGCGAGGAGTGAAACCCACTCAGCACGAGCACTAAGTGAACTCGCAACAGCAGTGCCCGAGCTACTCGGAGGAGTAACCGGAGAAACAGGGGATCTAGAACTGGCAGGAACGTAGGGAATAAATCCTACAGATGGAGAAGTAGTGGCTGAGCGAGCAGAGACTAAAGTAGAGGCTAAAGCAGTACGTGCACGACTCATCTCACGAGCCAGCTCGTAGATCAGAAGATAGCTAGCAGTGATGTAGCGAGAAAGGTGGCTAGCTACACTATCAGACTCCAGATCAATGATAGGGAAACGAACACGACCATTATCGTGGAGAGAAGGGTAGTAATGGAAACCTGGGTGATTCTACATCCGGACCTCGTTGTAGCGGAGCTCAACAAGTACCTCGAATGCAGCAAACAGGACAGCCTGAGAAGCAGAAGAAGCGTAGCAGCTACGAGAGGTACGAGTGTAAGATCCGGAATCGGAACTGGTGCACAGAGAAACCACGGCGTGATACTCATACACTGAGTCAGCTAGGCACTCCCGGTACACACGATAGACTGGATCATCTCCGTGAGGGTACAGCCGACGCCACACGGTACGAAGGAGATGCGGCGACGTGTACGGCATCAGCTGCAACTGGCACGGATACAGCATCGGAGCCATCTACACTCACAACCATTAGCAGGTTAGCATAGAGAAATAAAATCAGTGCATGCAATGCAACAACCAGCTACAGTTATTACCGACACTCAGCTACAACTCGTATCTAGCATCCAGTTAACTCGGCTTAGTCTAGCGTGGCCTATAGTCAGCGCGGCTCTGATACCAAGCGTTGTGGCACCCCGGCTCAGAGCGACCGGTTTACCTTGCATTGCCAGCCCAAATACCTTGTCTTCTGGCAACACACAAGAACATGGTACAGAAAACAACCGCTTTATTCATGCTAGCGGAGCATAGTTTATACTACAACAGTTAGCGAGGCCAAGCGACACACACGGTGCAGCTGAACAATATGTACATTATTTAGTGCACATAAAGGGGCCTCGATCATGACAACTACTCGGCATTGGAACAACGTCGTAGCGGGACTCCATAGCACAAGGACACCGATGTGGACACGGTCTAGACTCGGACATCACTCCTTTCCAATGGAACTTTCCTGAAATCTGGCATGACACGCCAGGTCAGTACATTGAATGTACTTGCAAGATCACAATAAACATAAACATAATGACAGACAATATCATGATATTTAACCAATTAAGCAACAATGCAACCATATATCCAACATCTGTGACTATGCTCAACTGGTACTCATTCTCCCGACTTGCTTACCAGATGTGACCAATAATCATGATAATACCAAAACTCACTCGTGATCCTTATGGCGATCACAACCCGACGAAATCATTGCTCGTGATCCTTACGGCGATCACAACCCGACCAACTCGTGGCCCGTGATCCTTACAGCGATCACAACCTGACCAACTCGTGGCCCGTGATCCTTACGGCGATCACAACCTGACCATCTCATGGCCAACTCAACACGATGGCCTCACTGCCATCCTTAGTGCAATTTAGTGTGCATATTTACTAAGTGTTGACCCATGGTGTACCCTACTTTCGAGCGTGTCCATAACCGTGGACTCGGCTATAAATAGATTAAAACACTTTGCAGAGATTAGTACACTGTACCAACACTATGGAACCCATTGCCTCGCACTCCCATTCGGGTGGACCAACAGTGTTCCGACGAAACCATTTCATTGTCATGAACTCTCCCGGCCCTTCCGACTCAGACCCCAATGAGCTAGTCCTGGGTGGCCCCGTGTCTACCTCCAGACACCTCGACCACCGTCGTGGCCACGATCCACTCTGGGACCCGGTACCAAAATTAACTTAACAACAGGCTCACAAGGTTATGCTTGCCTCTGGGGCGAGTACAACGCCCATAACCTTCCCTAAATGGAGGCACCGACCAGAGGCACGACAATGAAACGCAATAAGGTCGTCCCATACCGGCAAATGTGGTTGCACTGGGAAAGACTCGTTTCAGCGGCACCATGACCCGGTCAACAACATCTTCCAGTCGAGTTATTAATCAGGTTCAACTTAATGTGAAAATAACCGGTGCCATAATGCCATACTATGCATCACTTAACATATGCATCACATAGCCATGCAAATAACTGCATCACCCACGCTCCTACGGAGCCATTATCAACACATGCTACCATTCTGGTTAAAATCACACTTATACCAGAACCATTTCTAGCATTCTCATCATTTTTCATCATGCCAAATAATAATTAATCTACTCATCAAACTCCATGAGCATATTATTTATTCACTACTTGCAACTGAGTTCTCCTTATCTAGCTAACAAAATTTTACTTCAAACATTCTGAAGTTCAAGTATTTTATCATAACAAGCATATAATAGAATATATTTATTATATAACTAATTTAAATGCATCAATATTCATAAGTTCAAGTATGAAAATCATAAATATTGAAGTGGCACCATGAAAATGTTACTGTGGCTTGCCTTAGTACTGATGAGGTTCACAAAGCTTCTGGTGATCCTCAAGACAAGCTGGCTCTGCTGAAAATATTTAAAACCACAAAAAGAAAATATCAAAAAGCCTTCTGAAAATTGCCAGAAAATCTAGACAGCAAGGAAAAATCCCATCTTTTGGGTGTTGTTTGATTTTTGGACACAGAACACGATGCAAAAAGAATCACTGCATTTGGACTTGTAGATAAAAAGTTATGGCCATTCGAAGTCTCCTGGAATTTAAATGAATTTGAAATAATAAACAGAGGGGGGTGACGTCGAAAGCGTAAACTCCCGGGGCGCCACCACTCATACCACTTCGGACGTGTAATGAGTGGCTGACTAGCGGGCCCCGCTAGTCAGGCGGAGGAGGGAGAGGAAAAGAGGCGCGACGCCGTGGCTCACTCACGCCCAGTGAGACTTCTTGGAGGCGAACGAGAGGGAGGGATCGACGGAGAAGACGATTGCGCACCTGCCCGTACCTGTAGCGTAGCTAACGGTGGCCAGAAAGCGGCGGATTTGACCTCTCCAGCGGCGACAGAGGGTGGAGGTTGCCGGAGTTGAAGAAGGCGGCGGCTTGGGGCGGCTCCAGGGGTGCTAGCTAGGTGGGTAGGCTTCACGGAGGAGAGGTGGAGGCCCTGGCGGGGTCGCCTTGGCTTGGGAGGGGCCGGAGCTGCTGGAACGATCTAGAGGGGATCGCCAGCGAGCTCGGTTCCGGGACGGCAGTCCGCGGCCTGCCCGGCCGGGCTGCGGCTTCTACTGGTTCTAGGAGGGAGTGGGAGTGGTTTGAGATGCTCCAGGAGGCTGTGGAGGGGCGGCTTTTATAGGCGGGGCGGCGAGGAGGGCTCGGGCTCCGCCGGAGGACACCTATCCCCGGCGCCCGGCGACGAACGGTGCGAGAGAGCGATGGAGAAAGCAACGGAGGTGACGCAGCCACTATACGCGGGTGTGGACGAGCGCATGAGCGAGGGGGAAAGAACACAGTCTTGCACAAAGGCGTGCCGTTAGCTGGGCGTGCCCGTGCTTTCGCTGCTGGCGAAGCTCCGGCGTCGGCGGCAGCAGGGTGGAGTTATGGAGGTGGAGATGAGGATGGTGGCGAGGGGTGGCACGCTCTGGCCGGCCGAACAGCAAGCACGCGCTCAACAGAGGCGCTGGCGACGCGCAGAGAGCATGTTTGGCATGCCAGCACGCTCGGACGAACGCGGTCACCACGTGGACCATGACATCAGGCCACCTACGCACTAACAAGGGTGTCTGGCGTGTAGTCCTTAGTAAATTGAGATGTTACCATGGCTTGGTTTGGTTCCAGGTGCAGTAGAAGTAAAATGGTGATGTTGTCAAGTTTCTTGACAGAAACTTTGGGGAGTTACTGTGGTCGAACCACAGGGATTCAAGATCTGAGCTTTGGGGTTTTACTGTCTCTTACTAAGGTAAATAAGCTCAGGGAAAACCAGCTACAATGGAGCTAGTAAAAAGGTAGTTGCTGTAGAAACTACCATTTCAGCCCAGAAGCGATTTTATTTTCTGTAGCCAAAATATTCCAAAGAGTTGTGAAATATTTTTGCTCAGAAATGTTCCCTAGGGTCCAAAGAATAATTGGGATTTTTCTCAGGATTTTTGGGGTAAGAAAAATTAGGGTTGCTTTGGAGCTCAATGACTTAGCTAGGGTTTTGGAGGCCATAATGAGTATTTTTCATTTAAGAACAATATTCCAAGCAATATTGTTGGGTTGGCCAGGGGTGAAATGATGGTTGTGAGGAGGAGAGGGAGCACTTTGGTGAAAATCAAGGGATACCAAGTGGTTAAGTCCAAATGAAATGATTCAAAACTCCAAATCCAAAATCAACTCAACTGAAGATCAAGCAAAGAAAACAGGGCAAAAACCAGGCTGTCTCAATTTCGGACAAGCGCGTCCCTAAGCCATGGTTCCCCACTGCCATCCCATCCGCCCACCCATTCGTACACCGAGGCTGCGTAAACCCGCGACGAAACCCCACACCCTGCTCCATCCACCACCCAGTTAGAGCCTCTTCCCCAACGACGTCGTCCACAACAACACCTCGACGTCCCTCATCCATCGTACCAAATGAGGATCCATCGTCGATCTCGTCGTCCGCCGGTTCAGCCACCCCGTCCTCCACCTCCAAGGAGCTGCCCCGACGTTCCCCTCATCTTTCGCGCCACCTCCATTCCCACACCGCCATCTTCACCTGCACCACCGGAAGAGCATCATCATCACCGTTTCCTCGGATGAAGCCGCGGCCTAATCGGTGCCACCAAAGAGGTTGTACAGTAATATCCGCATTTTCTTCTTGATTCGATCTCACGGTGCTGCCGGCGCTTGGTCCTGAGCCGACACGGCGCGGCTCCATCCACGGCGGCATCGCCGGCCAGTTCCTCCACGGCGTCGCTCCCTCGGCGGCGATGTCCACATCAGTAGGAGTTGCTACTGCTTTAGCTCTTGCTCGCGCTGCTGCTCTGCTCTTGCTCTCGGTCCCCTTCCTGGTCTGCTCTTGCTATTGCTCTTGTTCGCGCTGCTGCTCTCGCTCTTGCTCTTGCTTGCGATGCTGCTCGATTGCTACACTTGATCGATTGAATCGACTTTTGGGTCGATCAATTTTAGGGGTGGGGGGCTCATGGGGTGAAGGAAGAACCAGCCGAACGGAGAGGGTGGCTTTCATGGGAGAGGTACCCCACTATCTATCTTAGGGTTCGAGGTGGGGTGGTGGTCGCCGGCGATGGCGGGGCATTGGCGGGGCGGGGCGGTGGCAGGGCATTGGCGGGGCGGGGCGGTGGCGTGGGGATCACGGGTGAAAAAGCTCGGCACGGGGGGGGGGGGGCTAGAGGGATGGCCGGGGTGGTGGCAGACCGGCGGTGGGGAGTGTTTTCGGGGCGGGTGGGGCGGCGCACCACCGGCCACGGGCGGCGGGGGGCTGCTGTTTGGCCGGTGGTGGCTGGCGGCTCTATGGGGTGGAGGTTGAAGATGGACCGCATGCCCTTGATTTCGTATCCAATGGCTGCAAAATCGACTGACCAGAGATGAAAAGTCAGTCGACCGACATGTAGCCTCACCTTGCTAGTGCGTTGAGTTTCGACAGCAAAATTCAGTTTCGATAGCAAAATTCAGTTTCGACAGTTAAGTTCAGTTTCGACAGTTAAATTCAGTTTAGACAGTTAAGTTCAGAGATGAGCGTCTGATGTATTTTACATCTAGAACTTTGTGGTTATGTATTTTACTTCTTGTATTGGATATGCTTTTAGAATTCCACTCAGGTTAATATTGTTTGTTGTCTCTCTTGTCCTACTTCAGCCTCGGCGTCGTATAACTCACCGGAGCTGCTCCAACGACGAAACCCTCCATCACAGCGGAGCAGTACCTTGGGCTCCATCTCTAGATGCCTAAGATCTTCTTCCCCTCCTCCGACAGCCAAGTCAGCTGGAGCATCCTCACCGGCCAACCCAATCACGCTGAGATCAACATGGCTTTGCCAAAGAGGTTGTACACTTGTTGCATCTCTTTTTTACTCTACATGTTATATATATTGTCCACCGAGCACTCGTAGTAATGGGAAATACAATTATTTTATCCTACTATATAAAAAGTAGTGAGGTACCAGGCAACTTAGCTATCCGTGATGGACTCTCTTGAACACCATCATTATTTATCTCTGCGCGTTTGAGCTGTGCATTTGTCGATGGGCCTCGGAGTTGAGCTAGTATGGCAGTGGCCTGGGTCCAAAGTAATAGAAGTAGCACAATAACATTTTTTTAATGTAGGATTTTCCTTGCTCAATCCTGCCTACTAGAATCGACAGTGCTTGAAAGGAAAATTGAATGAAAAACATAGGAATTGGAAAGTTTCCTATGGTACTACTTTTCATGAATTTGGTGCAAAGGAATGGAGCAAAGGAAAACTGTAGGATTTGTTCCTTTATTATCTCCTTGAAAGAAAAACCGTAGGAATTCTAATTTCCACTTCTCCTCCTTTTCATATTCCTATTCATCAAGCACAAGACTAAGAGATAGTAGTATAATAGCATTATAACCGTACATTTTCTTGTGGTTTGACTTAATCTCACCATGTTTTTTTGCATCCTATAATCTTCCAATTGTTGTGAATCAACACCCAGATTGGCAGAAATCCTGTGTTTTCAAAATCTCTATTTTGCATGTGCATTCCTATCCTATTCCTGTCTATTTACTATCCCTGCATTGTTAGAATCCTCAAATTTAAACAAGCCCTTACTCAATTACTTCTGTTAAAGATATGTGTCAAAGAAAACCTTGTGTGGTTTTTCCTGCTCCTACGGCGCTATGTTCCACCCCAGCTCAGCTGCTCCAACGACGGAAGGGTACACCACAGCAGGGATCCGCTCTCCAGACTGTCTTTCGCCGCCTCAGATCTTCTTCCCCGCCGTTGGCAGCCACGACAACTGCATTACCATC
The DNA here is from genome assembly GCA_021437245.1 of Aegilops speltoides. Classification (NCBI taxonomy): domain Eukaryota; kingdom Viridiplantae; phylum Streptophyta; class Magnoliopsida; order Poales; family Poaceae; genus Aegilops; species Aegilops speltoides. The sequence continues at coordinate 477,731,775 of CM038146.1, read as the reverse complement.
ATCAACTGAGCAGATGACCTTGAGGACTACACGGGTCCGCAAGAGAGGCCACGCTCTTCCGTGTCTGCTTATGTTATGTGTCGCTTAATATGATGACATGCTACATTATCATCGTGTTCACCTATTAGACTCCTAGTCAGGTCCATACTAATGCTGAAACTTGAGTTTTTAAATGGTTGTAGGGTACATATTGGGGCAGCAATCAGTACTATCTGTCTACTATCTGGTTAATCTCCGGTGTCTACTATGAGTTTCATGTTGGGTGCAAACAAACATTAAAGGAGTCATTATCTGTATTTTTTAACTAAAGGTATTATCTACCTGCTATCATTGGTTTTGGGTCTATCCACAGTTTGCTACCATCACTCTGGATTTGTGCATGCACTCCTTACATAATCTCACTATGTTTTATTCCTATGCATGCCAGTTATTGTACACAATGGAACGGATCATGTGAGCAAAAGAGACGAGCCTTGCATGGCAATAAAATTTCATACAGACGTCGTTCCATGGTGGGCGCAAAGGCAGCCCCCCTCCACCCATTTCGGATCGTAATCAAGAGGAAGATAACTGTTCCGAGGGGGATTCAGAAGGAGAAGACCACTCCTATTTACCCCATGAAGTCTTTGCTCTAACTTGGCATGCTGATGTTGGTAATATCATGCATATGGTGCCTTGCATTGCTTACTGTATACATTAAAGATGTCATCTGCTTAGTTTAGACATGCTTTGTGTCAATGCCATCTGTTTAGTTTCTTTATCGTATATGTGAATCATGCAATGCCATCTTGTTTAGCCAGGCATCATATATGTGAATTTTGCAATGCCACCCTGGTTAGGCAGTCATCTTATATGTGAATTATATCATGCCATCATTTTTTTATTACGTGTTAAATTTGTCATCAATTTTAGTACATTCAATTACTCTTCCTGTGCATCAGCCATTCGGCACGGTCATGGAAAAATCTGGAGTGGAAACAAGGTCTTCAGAGCAGACAATTCTATCTGACGAAGCGCATGTCTTGCTGGTTACCGATAGCTCCTCAGAGGAGGATTCAGAGACAGATGACCAGTCATATCCCCCCCTCCCTGAGGTGCATGCCCTAACTTGGCAGGGTTATGTTGCTCATATCGTGCATATGGTATCTTGCATTGTTATGTCATTTTCTTAGTTTAGACATGCTTTGTGTGAATGCCACCTATTTAGTGTCTTATTACCATATATGTGAATTATGCAATGACATCTTGTTGCAAGACCTTATATATGTGAATTATGCAATGTTATCTTGTTGCAAGGCATTATGTATGTAATTATGCAATGCCATGATGTTTAGGCAAGCGTCATATATGTGAATTATATCATGCCGTCCTTTTTTTGTATTTCTCATTGCTTTTGTTGACAATGTTTGTATATTCAACTACTCTTCCTGTGCATCAGCCATTTGAATTGGTGATGGAGAAATCTGGAGTGAAAACAAGGTCTTCAGAGCAGACAATGCTACCTGCTGAAGCAGATATCTTGCTAGTTACAGATAGCTCTTCATAGGAGGATTCAGAGGTGGATGACCAGTCCTATTATCCCCCTGAGGTGTATGCTCAAACTTGGCAGGGTTATATTACTCATATAATGCATATGTTTTATTGCAATGCTTAGTTTTTACATCATATACACAATATTGAATGCCATCTACTTAGTTGACACATCATGTATGCGATTGCCCTCTGCTCACTTCCTTAGTATATAAATCATATATTTGAATTATATCATGCCATGATGTTTACATAGACAGCATATGTATCTAAATTATGGCATGCCAACCCATTTTCTAAAGACATAATATAGTTATATCATCTCATCCTGTTTACATAGTCATCATATTTTAAGTTATGTCATTCTATCCGTGAATTATATCGTGCCATTATGTTTCCATCGACGGCATGTTTATGATTTATGGCATGCCAACCACTTTAATAGACACATCGTATAGTTATATCATGTCATACTGTTTACATAGTCATCATATTTTGAAGTATGTCATTCTATCCTGTTTAGTTGGCCATCATACATGTGAAATTGTGTCATGCTATCCTGTTTAATTAGCCATCATATATGTGAAGTTATGTCCTCCTATTCTGTTTGCTTAGACAACATAAATTTGAATTATTTCATGCCCTGTTTTCTTCCCTACTATCCATTACACCGGTCTATCTTACAATGTCTGTACATCAATTACTTTTCTTGTTTATCAGCCATTTCAATTGGAGGGAGTGATGGCAGTATCTGTGGGAGTAAAAACATGGTCTTCAGAAAAGATCGTGCTACCTGTCGATGCAGATAGAACCACGGTTGTACTTGCCCAAGAACCAGCCCCACCACACATAACCCACACTCATGCAGAATGTACCCCTACCCAGTTGGACAGAGAACCAGCTACACCCCTTCTAACCCCAACCCCAGCAGATAGACACCCAGTTCCTATTGACACAACACCGTCTCCACCACAGAGCACCCAAACATGAGAAGTTAGTAAGGCAACTGCAGTGCCCAAATCACGAGGACCACCACTCCAAACCCGAAGTCAACGCTTAAAGCAGAAGAAGAATTGTTCTCAGGTCAGGTTCCGTAGCTATGGTTCATACTACTTTGCTCTTACATCACCATATTTACTGATACCAACTAATTTCAAATTTGAAGGATGCAATTGAAACTCCAATGGCGCAACAGGTATGTTTTAAACCTGTTTCTTCAACGTGTTTGGCTGTTTGCTGTTGTAACTTGCTCTATGTTGATTTCAGTTTCAATTGAATAAACAGTTACATTCTCATGCCATGCACATTACAAGTGTTGTTATTGCTGTGTAGTTTCCCACACTTATATTACTCTATGCTGCTTTGTCTTAAATAGATATGATTGAACTGTATCTATCTTGATTTGGCAACATAAACTAGAATGATATAGACCATCAAAGGACCATACTACATAGATATATGTTTGTTTCATGCTGTTATCGATCCGACTTACTCTGAATTGGTTTACCAAAATGAGTTTCATATACTACATTGTAAACCTGAGATGTGTTTGTTTGTTTCTCTTTTAGAATGCGGATAAAATATTGGAGAAGAGTACCCCGTTATGCAATTGTAAAGGAAGTAATGCAGATAAGGTTCAAGATAGTGAGACATCCCTGTTGGTCTCCAAGAAAGCTGATAAAAACTATATTGAAGACACTGAGACAACCCCAAAGTCCTGTCTTTATGTACTGTTCGAGTTACTGGCTACTGTTGGAAATATGCCCTAGAGGCAATAATAAAAGTATTGTTATATTTCATTGTTCATGATAATTGTCTTTATTCATGCTATAACTGTATTATCCGGAAATCATAATACACGTGTGAATACTTAGACCCCAATATGTCCCTAGTGAGCCTCTAGTTGACTAGCTCGTTGTGATCAACAGATAGTCATGGTTTCCTAACTATGGACATTGGATGTCGTTGATAACGGGATCACATCATTAGGAGAATGATGTGATGGACAAGACCCAATCCTAAGCATAGCATAAAAGATCGTGTAGTTCGTTTGCTAGAGCTTTGCCAATGTCAAGTATCTCTTCCTTCGACCATGAGATCGTGTAACTCCCGAAAACGTAGGAGTGCCTTGGGTGTATCAAACGTCACAAAGTAAACTGGGTGACTATAAAGGTGCATTACAGGTATCTCCGAAAGTATCTGTTGGGTTGACACGGATCGAGACTGGGATTTGTCACTCCGTATGACGGAGAGGTATCTCTGGGCCCACTCGGTAATGCATCATCATAATGAGCTCAAGGTGACCAAGGTGTTGTACGGGATCATGCATTCTGATGCGAGTAAAGTGACTTGCGATAACGAGACTGAACAAGGTATTGGGATACCGACGATCGAGTCTCGGGCAAATAACGTACCGATTGACAAAGGAATTGTATCTGAGGTTTGATCGAATCCTCGACATCATGGTTCAACCGATGAAATCATCGAGGGCATGTAGGAGCCAACATGGGTATCCGGACCCGCTGTTGGTTATTGCCGAGAGTCGTCTCGGTCATGTCTGCGTGTCTCCCGAACCCCTAGGGTCTACACATAAGGTTCGGTGGCGCTAGGGTTATTAGGAAGACTAGTATGTGACTACCGAATGTTGTTTGGAGTCCCGGACGAGATCCCGGATGTCACGAGGAGTTCCGGAAGGGTCCGGAGGTAAAGATTTATATATGGGAAGTTGTTAAAAGGATACCGGAAGGGTTCCGGGGGACCACTGGGAGGGGCCACCCCTCCCGGGGGGCCACTTGGGCTGCGTGGGGAGTTGGCCAGCCCCTGGTGGGCTGGGCGCACCCCCTCCCTTGGGCCCTTGCGCCTAGGGTTGAGGGGGGAACCCTTGAGGGGGCGCCCCCCCTTGCTTGGGGGGCAAGTCCCCCCTCCCCTTGGCCGCCGCTCCCCCTCTAGATGGATCTAGAGGGGCCGGCCCCCTTCTCCCTTCCCCCTATAAATAGAGGGGTGAGGGGAGGGCAGTCGCACCACAAGCCAAGGCGCAGCCCTCCCCTCCCCAACACCTCTCCTCCTCTGTTGTGTGCTCGTGAAGCCTGCCGAGATCTTGCTTCTCCACCATCACCACGTTGTCGTGCTGCGGTGGAGCTGTCTTCCTCAAACTCTCCTTCCTCCTTGCTGGATCAAGGCGGAGGAGACGTCACCCATCTTGTCGTGTGTGTGAGCGCGGAGGTGCTGTCCGTTCAGCACTTGGTCATCGGTGATTGAATCACGTCGAGTACGACTCCATCATCACCTTGCAAGCTTCCGCACGCGATCTACAGGTGGTATGTAGATGCAAACTCTCTCCCGTTACTCGTTGCTTAGATGAACTCATAGATGGATCTTGGTGAAACCGTAGGAAATTTTTTAATTTTCTGCAGCGTTCCCCAACATGGTATCGAGCCGGGTTTATCGTAGTTCTCTAATGCACGAGTCGAACACAATTTGTTGTGGGCGTGGATTTTGTCAACTTACTTGCCTCTACTAGTCTTTTCTTGCTTCAGCGGTATTGTGGGATGAAGCGGTCGGACCAACCTTACGTGCGCTTCGTGAGACCGGTTCCACCGATTGACATGCACTAGTTGCATAAGGTGGCTGGCGGGTGTCTGTCTCTCCCACTTTAGTTGGGCGGATTCGATGAACAGGGCCCTTATGAAGGGTAAATAGAAGTTGACAATATCACGTTGTGGTTATTCGTAGGTAAGAAAACATTCTTGCTAGAACCCAATCGCAGCCACGTAAAAGATGCAACAACAATTAGAGGACGTCTAACTTGTTTTTGCAGCGATTGATCATGTGATGTGATATGGCGGAAGTTGTGATGAATGATGAATTGTGATGTATGAGATCATGTTCTTGTAATAGGATTCACGACTTGCATGTCGATGAGTATGACAACCGCGAAGCCATGGGAGTTGTCTTTAATTTTTGTATGACCTGCGTGTCATTGAAGAGCGCCATGTAAACTACTTTACTTCATTGCTAAGCGCGTTAGTCATAGAAGTAGAAGTAGTCGTTAGGCGTGACAACTTCATGAAGACACGATGATGGAGATCATGGTGTCAAGCCGGTGACAAGATGATCATGGAGCCCGAAGATGGAGATCAATGGAGCTTTACGATATTGGCCATATCATGTCACAACTATATAATTGCATGTGATGTTTATATGTTTATGCATCTTGTTTACTTAGGACGACGGTAGTAAATAAGATGATCCTTACAAAATTTCAAGAAGTGTTCTCCCTAATCGTGCACCGTTGCTACGGTTAAGTAAGCTTCTAAGCACCACGTGATGATCGGGTGTGATGGATTCTTACGTTCACATACAACGGGTGTAAGACAGTTTTACACAGCGAAAACACTTAGGGTTAACTTGACGAGCCTGGCATGTGCAGACATGTCCTCGGAACACGGAGACCGAAAGGTCAAACACGAGTCGTATGGAAGATACGATCAACATGAAGATGTTCACCGACGATGACTAGTCCGTCTCACGTGATGATCGGACACGGGCTAGTCGACTCGGATCGTGTAGCACTTAGATGACTAGAGGGATGTCTAATCTAAATGGGAGTTCATAATTTTGATTAGAACTTTATTATCATGAACTTAGTCTAAAACCTTTGCAAATATGTCTTGTAGATCAAATGGCCAACGCTAATGTCAGCATGAACTTCAACGCGTTCCTAGAGAAAACCAAGCTGAAAGATGATGGCAGCAACTATACGGATTGGGTCCGGAACACGAGATCATCCTCATAGCTGCGAGAAGCAATATGTCCTAGAAGGACCGCTAGGTGGCGCTCCGTCGAAGAACCAAGGCGTTATGAGCGCTTGGCAAGCTCGTCTTGATGATTACTCCCTCGTTCGATGCGGCATGCTTTACAGCTTAGAACCGGGGCTCCAAAAGCGGTTTGAGCATCACGGAGCATATGAGATGTTGAAGAGCTGAAACTAGTTTTCCAAGCTCATGCCCGGTCGAGAGATATGATGTCTCCGACAAGTTCTACTGATTGTAAGATGGAGGAAAACAGTTACACAAGTGAGCACATCCTAAAGATGTCTAGGTTGCACAACCATATGACCCAATGAACATTAACCTCCCGGATGAGGCGGTCATTGACAGAATCCTCGATCGCTCCCACCAAGCTACAAGAGCTTTGTGATGAACTACAACATGCGGGGATGGTAAAGACCATTCTGAAGTGTTCTCGATCTTTGAAGTCAGCAGAGGCTGAAATCAAGAAAGAACATCAAGTGTTGATGGTCAATAAGACTACTAAGTTCAAGAAGGGCAAGGGTAAGAAGAACTTCAAGAAGGACGGCAAAGATGTTGCCGCGCCAGGTAAGCCTGTTGCCGGGAAGAAGACAAAGAATGGACCCAAGCCTGAGACTGAGTGCTTTTATTGCAAGGGGAAGGGTCACTAGAAGCGGAACTGCCCAAAATACTTAGCGGATAAGAAGGCCGGCAACACCAAAGGTATATTTGATATACATGTAATTGATGTGTACCTTACCAGTACTCGTAGTAACTCCTCGGTATTTGATACCGACGATCGAGTCTCGGGCATGTAACGTACCGATTGACAAAGGGAATTGTATACAGGGTTTGATCGAATCCTCGACATCGTGGTTCAACCGATGAAATCATCGAGGGGCATGTGGGAGCCAACTTGGGTATCCAGACCCCGCTGTTGGTTATTGCCCGAGAGTCGTCTCGGTCATGTCTGCGTGTCTCCCGAACCCGTGGGGTCTACACTTAAGGTTCATGGCGCTAGGGTTATTAGGAAGACTAGTATGTGACTACCGAATGTTGTTCGAGTCCTGATGAGATCCGGACATCACGAGGAGTTCCTAAAGGTCCGAGGTAAAGATTTATATATGGGAAGTTGTTAAAGGACACCGGAAAGTTTGAGGGCATACGGTATTATCTGGGGCCACCTAAGGGTTCGAGGGTCCACCGGGAGAGCCACCCCTCCCGGGGGCCACTGGGCTGCGTGGGGAGTTGGCCAGCCCCTGGTGGGCTGGGCGCACCCCCTCCCTTGGGCCCTTGTGAAGGAAATATGCCCTAGAGGTAATAATAAAGTTATGATTTATTTCCTTATTTCATGATAAATGTTTATCATTCATGCTAGAATTGTATTAACCGGAAACATGATACATGTGTGAATGCATAGACAAACAATATGTCACTAGTATGCCTCTACTAGACTAGCTTGTTAATCAAAGATGGTTATGTTTCCTAACCATGAAAAAAGAGTTGTTATTTGATTAACAAGGTCACATCATTGGTTGAATGATCTGATTGACATGACCCATTCCATTAGCTTAGCACACGATCGTTTAGTATGTTGCTACTACTTTTATCCATGACTTATACATGTTCCTATAACTATGAGATTATGCAACTCCCGTTTACCGGAGGAGCACTTTGGGTACTACCAAACGTCACAACGTAACTGGGTGATTATAAAGGAGTACTACAGTGTCTCCAAAGGCGGATGTTGGGTTGGCGTATTTGAGATTAGGTTTTGTCACTCCGATTGTCGGAGAGGTATCTCTGGGCCCTCTCGGTAATACACATCACTTAAGCCTTGCAAGCATTACAACTAATGAGTTAGCTGTGAGATGATGTATTACGGAACGAGTAAAGAGACTTGCGATAACGAGATTGAACTAGCTATTGGATACCAACGATCGAATCTCGGGCAAGTAACATACCGATGACAAAGGAACAACGTATGTTGTTATGCGGTCGACCGATAAAGATCTTCGTAGAATATGTAGGAGCCAATATGGGCATCCAGGTCCCGCTATTGGTTATTGACCGGAGACGTGTCTCGGTCATGTCTACATTGTTCTCGAACCGTAGGGTCCGCACGCTTAAGGTTTCGATGACGGTTATATTATGAGTTTGTGTATTTTGATGTACCGAAGAAGTTCGGAGTCCCGGATGTGATCACGGACATGACGAGGAGTCTCAAAATGGTCGAGACATAAAGATTGATATATTGGAAGCCTATATTTGGAGTTCGGAATGATTCCGGGTGAAATCGGGATTTTACCGGAACACCGGGGGGTTACCGGAACCCTCCCGGGGGTTATTGGGCCTTAGTGGGCCATGAGGGAGAAGAGGAAGGGCCGGCCAGGGCAGGCCGCGCGCCCCCTCCCCCCCTAGTCCGAATAGGACAAGGAGAGGCGGCGCCCCCTTCCTCTTTCCTCCCCCAATCCTATTCCAACTAGGAAGGGGAGTCCTACTCCGGTGGGAGTAGGACTCCTCCCCGCCCTCCTCCAAGGGCGGCCGCACCCCCCTTGCTCCTTTATATACGGGGGCAGGGGGCACCCTAGGACACACAAGTTGATCTACGGATCGTTCCTTAGCCGTGTGCGGTGCCCCCTCCACCATATTCCACCTCGGTCATATCGTGCATAAAGCTTAGGCGAAGCCTGCGCGATAGAACATCAAGATCGTCACCACGCCGTCGTCTTGACGGAATTCTCCCTCCCGAAGCTCTCTTTGGATTGGAGCCGAGGAGCGTCATCGAGCTGTCGTGTGTCAAGAACTCGGGGCGCGAGTAACGGCACTAGGATCGGTTGGATCGCGAGGAGATCGTCGACTACTTCCTCTACGTTGTGATCGCTTCGCCCGGTCTCTGAGTGCGTACGACAACACTCTCCCCTCTCGTTGCTATGCATCACCATGATCTTGCGTGTGCGTAGGAAATTTTTGAAATTACTACGTTCCCCAACAAAGGCATCCGAGCCTAGGTTTTTATGGTTTGATGTTTTGCACGAGTAGAACACAAGTGAGTTGTGGGCGATACAAGTCATACTACCTACCAGCATGTCATACTTTGGTTCAGCGGTATTGTGAGATGAAGCGGCCGGACCGACATTACGTGTGCGCTTACGCGAGACTGGTTTCACCGCCACGAGCACTCGTTGCTTAAAGGTGATTGGCGGGTGTCTGTCTCTCTCACTTTAGTTGAACCGAATGTGGCTCGCCGGTCCTTGAGAAGGTTAAACGGAGTCTATTTGACGAAATATCGTTGTGGTTTTGATGTGAGGTGAGATTGGTTCTTGCTTAAGCCCATAGCAGCCACGTAAAATTTGCAACAACAAAGTAGAGGACGTCTAACTTGTTTTTGCAGGGCATGTTGTGATGTGATATGGTCAAGACGTGATGCTATATTTTATTGTATGAGATGATCATGTTTTGTAACGAAGTTATCGGCAATCGGCGAGAGCCATATGGTTGTCGCTTTATTGTATGAAATGCAAGCATACAGTAATTGCTTTACTTTATCACTAAGCGGTAGCGATAGTCGTAGAAGCAATAGGTGGCGTAGACAACAACGATGCTACGATGGAGATCAAGGTGTCGCGCCGGTGACGACGGTGATCACGACGGTGCTTTTGAGATGGAGATCACAAGCACAAGATGATGATGGCCATATCATATCACTTATATTGATTGCATGTGATGTTTATCCTTTATGCATCTTATCTTGCTTTGATTGACGGTAGCATTTTAAGATGATCTCTCACTAAAATTATCAAGTAGTGTTCTCCCGAGTATGCACCGTTGCCAAAGTTAAATCGTGTTGAGACACCACGTGATGATCGGGTGTGATAAGCTCTCGTCCATCTAGAACGGGTGCAAGCCAGTTTTGCACACGCAGAATACTCAGGTTATACTTGACGAGCCTAGCATATGCGAGATATGGCCTCGGAACACGGAGACCGAAAGGTCGGCGTGAATCATATAGTAGATATGATCAACATAAGATGTTCACCATTGAAAACTACTCCATCTCACGTGATGATCGGTTATGGTTTAGTTGATTTGGATCACGTGATCACTTAGATGACTAGAGAGATGTCTGCCTAAGTGGGAGTTCTTTAGTAATATGATTAATTGAACTTAAATTTATCATGAACTTAGTACTGATAGTATCTTGCTTGTCTATGTTTGATTGTAGATAGATGGCTCGTCTTTGTTGTTCCGCTGAATTTTAATGCGTTCCTTGAGAAAGCAAAGTTGAAAGATGATGGTAGCAATTACGGATCGGGTCCGTAACTCGAGGATTATCCTCATTGCTGCCTGTAAGAGTTACGTCTGGATGCACCGCTAGGTGCCAACTCTTCTTGATGCTGGCGACGGCGTTAAGAACGTCTGGCGAGCAAAGCTGATGACTACTCTATAGTTCAAGCAGCCATGCTTTATGGCTTAGAACCGGGACTTAAACGGCGTTTTGAGCGTCATGGAGCATATGAGATGTTCCAGAGTTGAAGTTAATATTCCAACAGAATGCCCGGATTGAGAGATATGAAGTCTCCAATAAGTTCTATAGCTGCAAAATGGAGAGAATAGTTACAAGGTGAGCACATACTCGTAATGTCCGGGTACTACAATCACTTGACACAACCGGGAGTTAATCTTCCGGATGATTGTGTCATTGATGTAATTCTTCAATCACCGCCACCAAGCTACAAAGGCTTCGTGATGAACTATAATATGCAAGGGTTAGTAAAGACTATACAGAGCTCTTCGCAATGCTAAAGGCTGCGGAGGTAGAAATCAAGAAGGAGCATCAAGTGTTGATGGTCAATAAGACCACTAGTTTCAAGAAGAAAGGCAAAGGGAAGAAGAAGGAACTTCAAGAAGAACAGCAAGCAAGTTGCTGCTCGGAGAAGAAACCCAAGTCTGGACCCAAACCTGAAACTGAGTGCTTCTCTGCAAGCGACTAGTCCTTTGAAGCGGAACTGCCCCAAGTATTTGGAGGATAAGAAGGATGGCAAGGTGAACAATGGTATATGTGATATACATGTTATTGATGTGTACCTTACTAGAGCTCGCAGAGTACACAGGTATTTGATACTGATTACTGTTGCTAATATTTGCAACTCGAAGCAGGGACTACGGATTAAGCTAACACCGCAAAGGACGAGGTGACGATCGGCGTGGGAAATGGTTCCAAAGTCGATGTGATCGCGGTCGACACGCTACCTCTACATCTACCTTCGGATTAGTTTTAGACGTAAATAATTGTTATTTGGTGCTGCGTTGAGCATGAACATTATATCTGTATCTTGTTTGATGCGAGGCGGTTATTCATTTAAATCGAGAGAATAATGGTTGTTCTATTTATATGAGTAATATCTTTTATGGTCATGCACCCTTGAAGAGTGGTCTATTTTGATGAATCTCGATAGTAGTGATACACATATTCATAATGTTGAAGCCAAAAGATGCAGAGTTGATAATGATAGTGCAACTTATTTGTGGCACTTGCCGTTTAGGTCATATCGATGTAAAGCGCATGAAGAAACTCCATCTTGATGGACTTTTGGAGTCACTTGATTATGAATCACTTGGCACTTATGAACCGTGCCTCATGGGCAAGATGACTAGAACCCGTTCTCGGTACTATGGAGAAGAGCAACAGATTTGTTGGAAATCATACATACTGAGATGTATGTGGTCCGATGAATGTTGAGGCTCGTGGTGGATATCGTTATTTTCTCACTTTCACAAATGATTCAAGCGAGATATGGGTATATCTACTTAATGAAACATAAGTCTGAAACATTTGAAAAGTTCAAAGAATTTCAGAGTGAAGTTGAAAATCATCGTAATAAGAAAATTAAATTTCTACGATCTGATCACGGAGGTGAATATTTGAGTTCTGAGTTTGGTCTACATTTGAAACAATGCGGAATAGTTTAGCAACTCCGCCACCTAGAACACCACAGCGTAATGGTGTGTCGAGCGTCGTGTCGCACTTTACTAGATATGGTGCGATCAATGATGTCTCTTACAGATTTACCGCTATCGTTTTGGGGTTATGCTCTTGAGGCGGCGCATTCACACTGAATAGAACACCGTCAAAATCCGTTGAGGCGACACCTTATGAACTATGGTTTAGCAGAAACCAAAGTTGTCGTTTCTTAAAGTTTGGGGATGCGATGCTTATGTGAAAAAGCTTCAACCTGATAAGCTCGAACCCAAATCGGAGAAATGTGTCTTCATAGGATACCCAAAGGAAACAGTTGGGTACACCTTCTATCACAGATCCGAAGGCAAGACATTTGTTGCCAAGAATGGATCCTTTCTAGAGAAGGAGTTTCTCTCGAAAGAAGTGAGTGGGAGGAAAGTAGAACTTGATGAGGTAATTGTACCTTCTCCCTTACTTGAAAGTAGTTTGTCGCAGAAACCGGTTTCTTAGACATCTACATCAAATAGTGAGGAAGTTGATGATGTTGATCATGAAACTTCAGATCAAGTTACTCTGAAACCTCGTAGATCAACCAGAGTAAGATCGCACAGTGAGTGGTACGGTAATCCTGTTCGGAAGTCATGCTACTAGATCATGATGAACCTCGAACTATGAAGAAGCGATGGTGAGCCCAGATTCATAAAATGGCTTGAGGCCATGAAATCGAGATGGGATCCATGTATGAAAACAAAGTATGGACTTTGGTTGACTTGCCGAGGGTCGACAAGCAATAGAAAACAAGTGGATCTTCAAGAAGAAGACCGACGCCGACGGTAATGTTCTCGTCTACAAAGCTCGACTTATGCAAAGGGTTTCGACAAGTTCAAGGGATTGACTACGATGAGACCTTCTCACCCGTAGCGATGCTTAAGTCTGTCCGAATCATGTTAGCAATTGCCGCATTTTATGATTATGAAATTTGGCAAATGGATGTAAAGACTGCATTCTTGAATGGATTTATGGAAGAAGAGTTGTATATGATGCAACCAGAAGGTTTTATCGATCCAAAGGGAGCTAACAAAGTATGCAAGCTCCAGCGATCCATTTATGGACTGGTGCAAGCATCTCGGAGTTGGAATAAACACTTTGATAGTGTGATCAAAGCATTTGGGTTCATCTGAGACTTTTGGAGAAGCTGTATTTACAAGAAAGTGAGTGGGAGCTCAGTAGCATTTCGATATTATATGTAGATGACATATTACTGATCGGAAATGATATAGAATTCTGGATAGCATAAAGGGATACTTGAATAAGAGTTTTCAATGAAAGACCTCGGTGAAGCTGCTTACATATTTGGCATCAAAATCTATAGAGATAGATCAAGGCGCTTAATTGGACTTTCACAAAGCACATACCTTGACAAAATTTTGAAGAAGTTCAAAATGGATCAAGCAAAGAAAGGGTTCTTGCCTATGTTACAAGGTGTGAAGTTGAGTAAGACTCAATGCCCGACCACTGCAGAAGATAGAGAGAAAATGAAAGATGTTCCTATGCTTCAGCCATAGGCTCTATCATGTATGCAATGCTGTGTACCGGACCTGATGTGTGCCTTGCTATAAGCTTAGCAGGAGGTACCAAAGTAATCCAGAGGGATCATCGACAGCGGTCAAGAACATCTGAAATACGAAAAGGACTAAGGATATGTTTCTCGTATATGGAGGTGACAAAGAGCTCATCGTGGCAGTTACGTTGATGCAAGCTTTGACACCGATCCGGACGATTCTAAATCGCAGACCGGATCGTATTTACACTAAGCGGAGGAGCTGTCGGTTGGTGCAGTTCTAAACAAAGCGTCGTGGCGGGATCTACATGTGAAGCGGAGTACATAGCAGCCGGAAGCAGCTAATGAAGGAGTGCGGATGAAGGAGTTCATATCCGATCTAGGTGTCATACCTAGTGCATCGGGTCCGATGAAAATCTTCGTGACAATCTCGAGCAATTGCCTTAGCAAAGGAATCCAGATTTCACAAGAGGACCAAGCACATCAAGAGACGCTTCAATTCCATCCGGGATTTAGTCCGTGGGAGACATAGAGATTTGCAAGATACATACGGATCTGAATGTAGCGCACCGTTGACTAAGCCTCTTCCACGAGCAAAACATGATCAGCACCAAGACTCCATGGGTGTTAGAATCATTACTATGTAATCTAGATTATTGACTCTAGTGCAAGTGGGAGACTTAAGGAAATATGCCGTAGAGGCAATAATAAAGTTATTATTTATTTCCTTATTTCATGATAAATGTTTATCATTCATGCTAGAATTGTATTAACCGAAACATGATACATGTGTGAATGCATAGACAAACAATATGTCACTAGTATGCCTCTACTAGACTAGCTTGTTAATCAAAGATGGTTATGTTTCCTAACCATGAACAAAGAGTTGTTATTTGATTAACAAGGTCACATCATTGGTTGAATGATCGATTGACATGACCCATTCCATTAGCTTAGCACACGATCGTTTAGTATGTTGCTACTACTTTTATCCATGACTTATACATGTTCCTATAACTATGAGATTATGCAACTCCGTTTACGGAGGAGCACTTTGGTACTACCAAACGTCACAACGTGAATCGGGTGATTATAAAGGAGTACTACAGGTGTCTCCAAAGGCGATGTTGGGTTGGCGTATTTCGAGATTAGGTTTTGTCACTCCGATTGTGGGAGAGGTATCTCGGGCCCTCTCGGTAATACACATCACTTAAGCCTTGCAAGCATTACAACTAATGAGTTAGCTGTGAGATGATGTATTACGGAACGAGTAAAGAGACTTGCGATAACGAGATTGAACTAGGTATTGGATACCAACGATCGAATCTCGGGCAAGTAACATAACGATGACAAAGGGAACAACGTATGTTGTTATGTGGTCTGACCGATAAAGATCTTCGTAGAATATGTAGGAGCCAATATGGGCATCCAGGTCCCGCTATTGGTTATTGACCGAAGACGTGTCTCGGTCATGTCTACATTGTTCTCGAACCGTAGGGTCCGCACGCTTAAGGTTTCGATGACGGTTATATTATGAGTTTGTGTATTTTGATGTACCGAAGAAGGTCGGAGTCCCGGATGTGATCACGGACATGACGAGGAGTCTCGAAATGGTCGAGACATAAAGATTGATATATTGGAAGCCTATATTTGGAGTTTGGAATGATTCCGGGTGAAATCGGGATTTTACCGGAACACCGGGGGGTTACCGGAACCCTCCCGGGGGTTATTGGGCCTTAGTGGGCCATGAGGAAGAAGAGGAAGGGCCGCCAGGCAGGCAGCATGCCCCTTCCCCTAGTCCGAATAGGACAAGGAGAGGCGGCGCCCCCTTTCCTCTTTCCTCCCCCAATCCTATTCCAACTAGGAAGGGGGAGTCCTACTCCCTGGGAGTAGGACTCCTCAGCGCCTCCTCCAGGGCCGGCCGCACCCCCTTGCTCCTTTATATCTGAGGGGCAGGGGGTCACCCTAGGACAGACAAGTTGATCTACGGATCGTTCCTTAGCCGTGTCGGTGCCCCCTCCACCATATTCCACCTCGGTCATATCGTGCATAAAGCTTGGGCGAAGCCTGCGCCGATAGAACATCAAGATCGTCCACCACGCCGTCGTCTTGACGGAATTCTCCTCCCAGCTCTCTTGGATTGGAGCCGAGGAGCGTCATCGAGCTGTCGTGTGTCAAGAACTCGGGCGCCGGAGTAATGGCGCTAGGATCGGTTGGATCGCGAGGAGATCGTCGACTACTTCCTCTACGTTGTGATCGCTTCGCTTGGTCTCACGAGGGCGTAGACAACACTCTCCCTCTCGTTGCTATGCATCACCATGATCTTGCGTGTGCGTAGGAATTTTTTTGAAATTACTATGTTCCCCAACACCTTGCGCCTAGGGTTGAGGGGGGGAACCCTAGAGGGGGCGCCCCCCTTGCTTGGGGGGCAAGTCCCCCCTCCCCTTGGCCGCTGCCCCCCCTCTAGATGGATCTAGAGGGCGCCCCTCTCTCCTTCCCCTATAAATAGAGGGGTGAGGGGTGGGCAGCCGCACCACAAGCCAAGGCGCAGCCCTCCCCTCCCCAACACCTCTCCTCCTCCGTTGTGTGCTCGGCGAAGCCCTGTCGGAGTACTGCTTCTCCACCATCACCACGCCGTCGTGCTGCCGGTGGAGCTGTCTTCCTCAACCTCTCCTTCCTCCTTGCTGGATCAAGACAGAGGAGACGTCACCCGTACCGTACGTGTGTTGAATGCGGAGGTGCTGTCCGTTCAGCACTTGGTCATCGGTGATTCGAATCACGTCGAGTACGACTCCATCATCAACTTGCAAGCTTCCGCACGCGATCTACAAGTGGTATGTAGATGCAAACTCTCTCCCGTTACTCGTTGCTTAGATGAACTCATAGATGGATCTTGGTGAAACCGTAGGAAATTTTTAATTTTCGCAACATTCCCCAACAAAGGGCATCATGAGCTAGGTCTATCGTAGTTCTCTAATGCACGAGTAGAACACAATTTGTTGTGGGCGTGGATCTTGTCAACTTACTTGCCTCTACTAGTCTTTTCTTGCTTCAACGGTATTGTGGGATGAAGCGGCCCGGACCAACCTTACACGTACGCTTACGTGAGACCGGTTCCACCGATTGACATGCACTAGTTGCATAAGGTGGCTGGCGGGTGTCTGTCTCTCCCACTTTAGTTGGAGCGGATTCGATGAACAGGGCCCTTATGAAGGGTAAATAGAAGTTGACAAAATCACGTTGTGGTTATTCGTAGGTAAGAAAACGTTCTTGCTAGAACCCAATCGCAGCCACGTAAAAGATGCAACAACAATTAGAGGACGTCTAACTTGTTTTTGCAGCGATTGATCATGTGATGTGATATGGCCAGAAGTTGTGATGAATGATGAATTGTGATGTATGAGATCATGTTCTTGTAATAGGATTCACGACTTGCATGTCGATGAGTATGACAACCGGTAGGAGCCATAGGATTTGTCTTTATTTTTTGTATGACCTGCGTGTCATTGAAGAACTCCATGTAAACTACTTTACTTTATTGCTAAACGCGTTAGTCATAGAAGTAGAAGTAGTCGTTGGCGTGACAACTTCATGAAGACACGATGATGGAGATCATGATGATGGATATCATGGTGTCAAGCCGGTGACAAGATGATCATGGAGCCCCGAAGATGGAGATCAATGGTGCTTTATGATATTGGCCATATCATGTCACAACTATATAATTGCATGTGATGTTTATTATGTTTATGCATCTTGTTTACTTAGGACGACGGTAGTAAATAAGATGATCCCTTACAAAATTTAAAGAAGTGTTCTCCCCTAAGCGTGCACCGTTTCTACAGTTAAATCGCTTCTAAGCACCACGTGATGATCGGGTGTGATGGATTCTTACGTTCACATACAATGGGTGTAAGACAGTTTTACACAGCGAAAACACTTAGGGTTAACTTGACGAGCCTAGCATGTGCAGACATGGCCTCGGAACACGGAGACCGAAAGGTCGAACACGAGTCGTATGGAAGATACGATCAACATGAAGATGTTCACCGACGATGACTAGTCCGTTTCACGTGATGATCGGACATGGGCTAGTCGAATCGGATCGTGTAGCACTTAGATGACTAGAGGGATGTCTAATCTAAGTGGGAGTTTATAATTTTGATTAGAACTTTATTATCATGAACTTAGTCTAAAACCTTTGCAAATATGTCTTGTAGATCAAATGGCCAACGCTAATGTCAACATGAACTTCAACGCGTTCCTAGAGAAAACCAAGCTGAAAGATGATGGCAGCAACTATACGGATGGGTCCGAACACGAGATCATCCTCATAGCTGCCAGAAGCAATATGTCCTAGAAGGACCGCTAGGTGACGCTCCGTCGAGAACCAAGGCGTTATGAGCGCTTGCAAGCTCGTCTTGATGATTACTCCCTCGTTTAGTGCGGCATGCTTTACAGCTTAGAACCGGGGCTCCAAAAGCGTTTTGAGCATCACGGAGCATATGAGATGTTCGAAGAGCTGAAACTAGTTTTCCAAGCTCATGCCCGGGTCGAGAGATATGATGTCTCCGACAAGTTCTCTGATTGTAAGATGGAGGAAAACAATTACATCGGTGAGCAGATCCTAAAGATGTCCAGGTTGCACAACCGTATGACCCAGCTGAACATTAACCTCCCAGATGAGGCGGTCATTGACAGAATCCTCTAGTCGCTCCCACCAAGCTACAAGAGCTTTGTGATGAACTACAACATGCAGGGGATGGTAAAGACCATTCCTGAAGTGTTCTCGATGCTGAAGTCAGCAGAGGCTGAAATCAAGAAAAAACATCAAGTGTTGATGGTCAATAAGACCACTAACTTCAAGAAGGACGGCAAAGATGTTGCCGCGCCCGGTAAGCCTGTTGCCGGGAAGAAGTCAAAGAATGGACCCAAGCCTGAGACTGAGTGCTTTTATTGCAAGGTGAAGGGTCACTGGAAGCGGAACTGCCCAAAATACTTAGCGGATAAGAAGGCCGGCAACACCAAAGGTATATTTGATATACATGTAATTGATGTGTACCTTACGAGTACTCGTAGTAACTCCTGGGTATTTGATACCGGTGCCGTTGCTCATATTTGTAACTCACAGCAGGGCTGCGGAATAAGCGGAGACTGGCGAAGGGCGAGGTGACGATCTTGCGTCGGGAATGGTTCCAGAGTCGATGTGATCGCCGTCGACACGCTGCCTCTACATTTACCCACGGGATTAGTTTTGAACCTTAATAATTGTTATTTAGTGCCATGTTTGAGCATGAACATTGTATCTGGATCTCGTTTAATCTGAGATGGCTACTCATTTAAGTCTGAGAATAATGGTTGTTCGATTTATATGAGAGATATGTTTTATGGTCATGCTCCGATGGTCAATGGTTTATTCTTAATGAATCTCGGCGTAATATTACACATGTTCATAGTGTGGATGCCAAAAGATGTAAAGTTGATAACGATAGTCCCACATACTTACAGCACTTTGCCGCCTTGGTCACATTGGTGTCAAGCGCATGAAGAAGCTCCATCTTGATGGACTTTTAGAGTCTCTTGATTATGAATCGTTTGACACATGCGAACCATGCCTCTTAGGCAAAATGACCAAGACTCCGTTCTTGGAACAATGGGCGAGCAACCAACTTGTTGGAAATCATACATACCGATGTGTGCGGTCCAATGGCGTTGAGGCTCATGGAGGATATCGTTATGTTCTCACTCTCCGATGACTTGAGTAGATATGGGTATGTCTACTTAATGAAGCACAAGTCTGAGACCTTTGAAAAGTTCAAGGAATTTCAGAATGAGGTGGAGAATCAACGTGACCGAAAGATAATGTTCCTACGACCGGATCGTGGAGGAGAATACTTAAGTCACGAATTTGGTACACACTTAAGGAAATGTGGAATCGTTTCACAACTCACGCCGCCTGGAACACCTCAGCGAAATGGTGTGTCCGAACGTCGTAATCGCACTCTATTGGATATGGTGCGGTCTATGATGTCTCTTACCGATTTACCGCTATCATTTTGGGGATACGCTCTAGAGACAGCTACATTCACTTTAAATAGGGCACCGTCAAAATCCGTTGAGACGACACCATATGAATTATGGTTTGGGAAGAAACATAAGCTGTCGTTTCTAAAAGTTTGGGGATGCGATGCTTATGTCAAGAAACTTCAACCTGAAAAGCTCGAACCCAAGTCGGAAAAATGCGTATTCATAGGATACCCTAAGGAAACTGTCGGGTATACCTTCTACTTAAGATCCGAAGGCAAGATCTTTGTTGCCAAGAACGGATGCTTTCTGGAAAAAGAGTCTCTCAAAAGAAGTAAGTGGGAGGAAAGTAGAACTCGATGAAGTACTACCTCTCGAACGGGAAAGTGGTGCAGCACAGGAAACCGTTCCTGTGATACCCACACCAACTGAAGAGGAAAACGATGATGATGATCAAGGTACTTCGGATCAAGTTACTACTGAACTTCATAGGTCCACAAGGACACGTTCCGCACCAGAGTGGTACGGCAACCCTGTGCTAGAAATCATGTTGTTAGACAACGGTTAACCTTCGAACTATGAAGAAGCGATGGCGGGCCCGGATTCCAACAAATGGCTTGAAGCCATGAAATCCGAGATAGAATCCATGTATGAAAACAAAGTATGGACTTTGACAGGCTTGCCCGATGATCGGCGAGCGATAGAAAACAAATGGATTTTTAAGAAGAAGACGGACGCGGATGGTAATGTTACCATCTATAAAGCTCGACTTGTCGCTAAGGGTTATCGACAATTTCAAGGGATTGACTACTGACGAGACATTCTCTCCGTGGCGAAGCTGAAGTCCGTCCGAATCATGTTAGCAATTGCGCATACTATGATTATGAGATATGGCAGATGGACGTCAAAACGGCATTCCTTAATGGACATCTTAAGGAAGAGTTGTATATGATGCAGCGGAAGGTTTTGTCGATCCTCGAACGCTAACAAAGTATGCAAGCTCCAAATGATCCATTTATGGACTGGTGCAAGCATCTCGGAGTTGGAACATTCGTTTTGATGAGATGATCAAAGCGTTTGGGTTTATGCAGATTTATGGAGAAGCCTGCGTTTACAAGAAAGTGAGTGGGAGCTCAGTAGCATTTCTCCTATTATATGTAGATGACATACTCTTGATGGGAAATGATACAAAACTTACGGACAGCATTAAGGCCTACTTGAATAAGTGTTTTTCAATGAAGGACCTTGGAGAAGCTGCTTATATATTAGGCATCAAGATCTATAGAGATAGATCGAGATGCCTCATAGGTCTTTCACAAAGCACATACCTTGATAAGATTTTGAAGAGGTTCAAAATGGATCAGTCCAGAAGGGTTCTTGCCTATGTTACAAGGTGTGAGATTGAGCTCAGCTCGACCACCGACCACGGCAAAAGATAAAGAAGAGATGAGTGTCATCCCCTATGCTTCAGCCATAGGATCTATTATGTATGCCATGCTGTGTACTAGACCCGATGTAAACCTTGCCGTAAGTTTGGTAGCAATATACCAAAGTAATCCCGGCAAGGAACACTGGACAGCGGTCAAGAATATCCTGAAGTACCTAAAAAGGACAAAGGACATGTTTCTCGTTTATGGAGGAGACGAAGAGCTTGTCGTAAAGGGTTACGTCGATGCTAGCTTCGACTCAGATCTGGATGACTCTAAGTCACAAACCGGATACGTGTATATGTTGAATGGTGGAGCAGTAAGCTGGTGCAGCTGCAAGGAGAGCGTCGTGGCGGGATCTACGTGTGAAGCGGAGTACATGGCAGCCTCGGAGGCGGCGCATGAAGCGATTTGGGTGAAGGAGTTCATCACCGACCTAGGAGTCATACCCAACGCGTCGGGGCCGATCAAACTCTTCTGTGACAACACTGGAGCTATTGCCCTTGCCAAGGAGCCCAGGTTTCACAAGAAGACCAGGCACATCAAGCGTCGTTTCAACTCCATCCGTGAAAATGTTCAAGATGGAGACATAGAGATTTGCAAAGTGCACACGGATCTGAATGTCGCAGATCCGTTGACTAAACCTCTCTCGCGTGCAAAACATGATCAACACCAGAACTCTATGGGTGTTCGATTCATCACAATGTAACTAGATTGGTGACTCTAGTGCAAGTGGGAGACTGTTGGAAATATGCCCTAGAGGCAATAATAAAAGTATTATTATATTTCATTGTTCATGATAATTGTCTTTATTCATGCTATAACTGTATTATCCGGAAATCATAATACACGTGTGAATACTTAGACCCCAATATGTCCCTAGTGAGCCTCTAGTTGACTAGCTCGTTGTGATCAACAGATAATCATGGTTTCCTGGCTATGGACATTGGATGTCGTTGATAACGGGATCACATCATTAGGAGAATGATGTGATGGACAAGACCCAATCCTAAGCATAGCATAAAAGATCGTGTAGTTCGTTTGCTAGAGCTTTGCCAATGTCAAGTATCTCTTCCTTCGACCATGAGATCGTCTAACTCCGGATACCGTAGGAGTGCCTTGGGTGTATCAAGCGTCACAACGAATCGGGTGACTATAAAGGTGCATTACGGTATCTCCGAAAGTATCTGTTGGGTTGACACGGATCGAGATCGGGATTTGTCACTCCGTATGATGGAGAGGTATCTCTGGGTCCACTCGGTAATGCATCATCATAATGAGCTCAAGGTGACCAAGGTGTTGGCCACGGATCATGCATTACTGATGCAGTAAAGTGACTTGCGGTAACGAGACTGAACAAGGTATTGGGATACCGACGATCGAGTCTCGGGCAAATAACGCACCGATTGACAAAGGAATTGTATACAGGGGTTTGGTCGAATCCTCGACATCGTGGTTCAACCGATGAAATCATCGAGGGCATGTGGAACCAACATGGGTATCCAGACCCTGCTGTTGGTTATTTCCCGAGAGTCGTCTCGGTCATGTCTGCGTGTCTCCCGAACCCGTAGGGTCTACACACTTAAGGTTCGGTGATGCTAGGGTTATTAGGAAGACTAGTATGTGACTACGAATGTTGTTGAGTCCCTGATGAGATCCCGGACGTCACGAGGAGTTCGGAAGGGTCCGGAGGTAAAGATTTACATATGGGAAGTTGTTAAAAGGACACGGAAAGTTTGGGCGTCTCGGTATTGTACGGGCCACCGGAAGGGTTCCGGGGACCACCGGAGGGGCCACCCCCCGGGGCACTGGGCTGTGTGGGGAGTTGGCCAGCCCTGGTGGGCTGGGCGCACCCTCCTTGGGCCCCTGCGCCTAGGGTTGAGGGGGGAACCCTAGAGGCGCCCCTGCTTGGGGGCAAGTCCCCCTCCCTTGGCCGCCGCCCCTCTAGATGGATCTAGAGGGCGGCCCCTCTCCTTCCCCTATAAATAGAGGGGTGAGGGAGGCAGCCGCACCACAAGCCAAGGAGCAGCCCTCCCCTCCCCAACACCTCTCCTCCTCCGTTGTGTGCTCGGGAAGCCTCGCCGAGTCTTGCTTCTCCACCATCACCACGCCGTCGTGCTGCCGATGGAGCTGTCTTCCTCAACCTCTCCTTCCTCCTTGCTGGATCAAGACGGAGGAGACGTCACCCGTACCGTACGTGTGTTGAACGCGGAGGTGCTGTCCGTTCAGCACTTGGTCATCGGTGATTCGAATCACGTCGAGTACGACTCCATCATCACCTTGCAAGCTTCCGCACGCGATCTACAAGTGGTATGTAGATGCAAAATCTCTCCCGTTACTCGTTGCTTAGATGAACTCATAGATGGATCTTGGTGAAGCCGTAGGAAAAATTGTAATTTTCTACAACGTTCCCCAACAGTGGTATCAGAGCCAGGTTTATGCGTAGTTCTCTAATGCACGACTAGAACACAATTTGTTGTGGGCGTGGATCTTGTCAACTTACTTGCCTCTAATAGTATTTTCTCGCTTCAACGGTATTGTGGGATGAAGCCGCCCGGACCAACCTTACACGTACGCTTACATGAGACCGGTTCCACCGATTGACATGCACTAGTTGCATAAGGTGGCTGGCGGGTGTCTGTCTCTCCCACTTTAGTTGGGGCGGATTCGATGAACAGGGCCCTTATGAAGGGTAAATAGAAGTTGACAAAATCACGTTGTGGTTATTCGTAGGTAAGAAAACGTTCTTGCTAGAACCCAATCGCAGCCACGTAAAAGATGCAACAACAATTAGAGGACGTCTAACTTGTTTTTGCAGCGATTGATCATGTGATGTGATATGGCCAGAAGTTGTGATGAATGATGAATTGTGATGTATGAGATCATGTTCTTGTAATAGGATTCACGACTTGCATGTCGATGAGTATGACAACCGGCAGGAGCCATAGGAGTTGTCTTCATTTTTTGTATGACCTGCGTGTCATTGAAGAACGCCATGCAAACTACTTTACTTTATTGCTAAACGCGTTAGTCATAGAAGTAGAAGTAGTCGTTGGCGTGACAACTTCATGAAGACACGATGATGGAGATCATGGTGTCAAGCCGGTGACAAGATGATCATGGAGCCCCGAAGATGGAGATTAATGGAGCTTTATGATATTGGCCATATCATGTCACAACTATATAATTGCATGTGATGTTTATTATGTTTATGCATCTTGTTTACTTAGGACGACGGTAGTAAATAAGATGATCCCTTACAAAATTTCAAGAAGTGTTCTCCCCTAACTGTGCACCGTTGCTATAGTTCGTCGCTTCTAAGCACCACGTGATGATCGGGTGTGATGGATTCTTACGTTCACATACAACGGGTGTAAGACAGTTTTACACAGCGAAAACACTTAGGGTTAATTTGACGAGCCTAGCATGTGCAGACATGGCCTCGAAACACGGAGACCGAAAGGTCAAACACGAGTCGTATGGAAGATACGATCAACATGAAGATGTTCACCGACGATGACTAGTCCGTCTCACGTGATGATCGGACACGGGCTAGTCGACTCGGATCGTGTAGCACTTAGATGACTAGAGGGATGTCTAATCTAAGTGGGAGTTCATCTTTTTGATTAGAACTTTATTATCATGAACTTAGTCTAAAACCTTTGCAAATATGTCTTGTAGATCAAATGGCCAACGCTAATGTCAACATGAACTTCAACGCGCTTCTAGAGAAAACCAAGCTGAAAGATGATGGCAGCAACTATACGGATCGGGTCCGGAACACGAGATCATCCTCATAGCTGCCGGAAGCAATATGTCCTAGAAGGACCGCTCGGTGGCGCTCCGTCCTGAAGAACCAAGACGTTATGAGCGCTTGGCAAGCTCGTCTTGATGATTACTCCCTCGTTCGGTGCGGCATGCTTTACAGCTTAGAACCGGGGCTCCAAAAGCGTTTTGAGCATCACGGAGCATATGAGATGTTCAAGAGCTGAAACTAGTTTTCCAAGCTCATGCCCGGTCGAGATCGATATGATGTCTCCGACAAGTTCTACAGATTGTAAGATGGAGGAAAACAGTTACAAGGTGAGCACATCCTAAAGATGTCAGGGTTGCACAACCGTATGACCCACTGAACATTAACCTCCCGGATGAGGCGGTCATTGACAGAATCCTCGATCGCTCCCACCAAGCTACAAGAGCTTTGTGATGAACTACAACATGCGGGGATGGTAAAGACCATTCTGAAGTGTTCTCGATCTTGAAGTCAGCAGAGGCTGAAATCAAGAAAGAACATCAAGTGTTGATGGTCAATAAGACCACTAAGTTCAAGAAGGGCAAGGGTAAGAAGAACTTCAAGAAGGACGGCAAAGATGTTGCCGCGCCCGTAAGATCTGCTGCGGGAAGAAGTCAAAGAATGGACCCAAGCACGAGACCGAGTGCTTTTATTGCAAGGGAAGGGTCCTTTGAAGCGGAACTGCCCAAAATACTTAGCGGATAAGAAGGCCGCAACACCAAAGGTATATTTGATATACATGTAATTGATGTGTACCTTACCGATGCTCGTAGTAACTCCCGGTATTTGATACCGTGCCGTTGCTCATATTTGTAACTCACAGCAGGAGCTGCGGAATAAGCGGAGACTGGCGAAGGGCGAGGTGACGGCGCGCGGGAATGGTTCCAGAGTCGATGTGATCGCCGTCGGCACGCTGCCTCTACATTTACCCACGGGATTAGTTTTGAACCTTAATAATTGTTATTTAGTGCCATGTTTCAGCATGAACATTGTATCTGGATCTCGTTTATTACGAGATGGCTACTCATTTAAGTCTGAGAATAATGGTTGTTCGATTTATATGAGAGATATGTTTTATGGTCATGCTCCGATGGTCAATGGTTTATTCTTAATGAATCTCGAGCGTAATATTACACATGTTCATAGTGTGGATGCCAAAAGATGTAAAGTTGATAACGATAGTCCCACATACTTGTGGCACTGCCGCCTTGGTCACATTGGTGTCAAGCGCACGAAGAAGCTCCATACTGATGGACTTTTAGAGTCTCTTGATTATGAATCGTTTGACGCATGCGAACCATGCCTCTTAGGCAAAATGACCAAGACTCCGTTCTCCGGAACAATGGAGCGAGCAACCAACTTGTTAAAAATCATACATACCGATGTGTGCGGTCCAATGAGCGTTGAGGCTCGCGGAGGATATCGTTATGTTCTCACTCTCACTGATGACTTGAGTAGATATGGGTATGTCTACTTAATGAAGCACAAGTCTGAGACCTTTGAAAAGTTCAAGGAATTTCAGAATGAGGTGGAGAATCAACGTGACCGAAAGATAATGTTCCTACGACCAGATCGTGGAGGAGAATACTTAAGTCACGAATTTGGTACACACTTAAGGAAATGTGGAATCGTTTCAAAACTCACGCCGCCTGGAACACCTCAGCGAAATGGTGTGTCCGAACGTCGTAATCGCACTCTATTGGATATGGTGCGGTCTATGATGTCTCTTACCGATTTACCGCTATCATTTTGGGGATACGCTCTAGAGACAGCTACATTCACTTTAAATAGGGCACCGTCAAAATCCGTTGAGACGACACCATATGAATTATGGTTTGGGAAGAAACATAAGCTGTCGTTTCTAAAAGTTTGGGGATGCGATGCTTATGTCAAGAAACTTCAACCTGAAAAGCTCGAACCCAAGTCGGAAAAATGCGTATTCATAGGATTCCCTAAGGAAACTGTCGGGTATACCTTCTACTTAAGATCCGAAGGCAAGATCTTTGTTGCCAAGAACGGATGCTTTCTGGAAAAAGAGTTTCTCTCGAAAGAAGTAAGTGGGAGGAAAGTAGAACTCGATGAAGTACTACCTCTCGAGCGGGAAAGTGGTGCAGCGCAGAAACCGTTCTGTGATGCCCACACCAACCAAGAGGAAAACGATGATGATGATCAAGGTACTTGGATCAAGTTACTCTTGAACTCGTGGGTCCACAAGGACACGTTCCACACCAGAGTGGTACGGCAACCCTGTCCTAGAAATCATGTTGTTAGACAACGGTGAACCTTCGAACTATGAAGAAGCGATGGTGGGCCCGGATTCCAACAAATGGCTTGAAGCCATGAAATCCGAGATAGAATCCATGTATGAAAACAAAGTATGGACTTTGACAGACTTGCCCGATGATCGGCGAGCGATAGAAAACAAATGGATTTTTAAGAAGAAGACGGACGCGGATGGTAATGTTACCATCTATAAAGCTCGACTTGTCGCTAAGGGTTATCGACAAGTTCAAGGGATTGACTACGACGAGACATTCTCTCCGTGGCGAAGCTGAAGTCCGCCGAATCATGTTAGCAATTGCCGCATACTATGATTATGAGATATGGCAGATGGACGTCAAAACGGCATTCCTTAATGGACATCTTAAGGAAGAGTTGTATATGATGCAGCCGGAAGGTTTTGTCGATCCTCAGAACGCTAACAAAGTATGCAAGCTCCAGCGATCCATTTACGGACTGGTGCAAGCATCTCGGAGTTGGAACATTCGTTTTGATGAGATGATCAAAGTGTTTGGGTTTATGCAGACTTATGGAGAAGCCTGCGTTTACAAGAAAGTGAGTGGGAGCTATGTAGCATTTCTCCTATTATATGTAGATGACATACTCTTGATGGGAAATGATACAAAACTTCTGGACAGCATTAAGGCCTACTTGAATAAGTGTTTTTCAATGAAGGACCTTGGAGAAGCATCAGGATCTATAGAGGTAGATCGAGACGCCTCATAGGTCTTTCACAAAGCACATACCTTGATAAGATTTTGAAGAGGTTCAAAATGGATCAGTCCAAGAAGGGGTTCTTGCCTATGTTACAAGGTGTGAGATTGAGCTCCGCTCAGTCACCGACCACGACAAAAGATAAAGAAGAGATGAGTGTCATCCCCTATGGTTCAGCCACAGGATCTATTATGTATGCCATGCTGTGTACCAGACCCGATGTAAACCTTGCCGTAAGTTTGGTAGCAAGATACCAAAGTAATCCCGCAAGGAACACCGGACAGCGGTCAAGAATATCTGAAGTACCGAAAAGGACAAAGGACATGTTTCTCATTTATGGAGGAGACGAAGAGCTCGTCAGAAAGGGTTACGTCGATGCTAGCTTCGACTCAGATCCGATGACTCTAAGTCACAAACCGGATACGTGTATATGTTGAATGGTGGAGCAAGAAGCTGGTGCAGCCGCAAGCGAGAGCGTCGTGGCGGGATCTACGTGTGAAGCGGAGTACATGGCAGCCTCGGAGGCAGCGCATGAAGCGATTTGGGTGAAGGAGTTCATCACCGACCTAGGAGTCATACCCAATGCGTCGGGCCGATCAAACTCTTCTGTGACAACACCGGAGCTATTGCCCTTGCCAAGGAGCCCAGGTTTCAAAAGAAGACCAGGCACATCAAGCGTCGTTTCAACTCCATCCGTGAAAATGTTCAAGATGGAGACATAGAGATTTGCAAAGTGCACACGGATCTGAATGTCGCAGATCCGTTGACTAAACCTCTCTCGCGTGCAAAACATGATCAACACCAGAACTCTATGGGTGTTCGATTCATCACAATGTAACTAGATTGGTGACTCTAGTGCAAGTGGGAGACTGTTGGAAATATGCCCTAGAGGCTACCACTGCTGGCACTAGCTCTTCGAACTCGTTGCCTGAATCAGTTCGTCTTCTTGAGTCTCAACTTCAAGTTGAAAGACATCGATCAGATGTTATGTGACAGGAAGCCGAAGGACTGAGGAAGTCCCTGCAGAATTCATATGCATACTTTCTGGTGCAACAGCAAGTGCTGGAGGACTTAAGCGCCAAACAAGAGAAAGTTAATAAGCTTGCTAAGCATCGTGCCAGCATTATGGGTACCCAGGATATTGTTTCTTGATCTCTTCTGGAGTGGTTTCTGTTCTGGACTTGTTTTGCTGCGGCATTTATATGCTGCTATGTTCCCTAGATTTGCATTGGTGGCGAACTTTGATGCCCAGTGGATGTAATATGTGTAATAGCGTGATAGCCTAGCGTAAGTTGCTTGCTTATTTATTTCCTTATTGTCTTGTTTATTTCTTTGCTTGTAGTCAGTGTAGTTCTTTTCCGCGGTTTGCTAGTGGCCGCATAACCTATTTTTTAAAACTAGGCCACAATAACCATGGGCTACATATTTAATGTAGTTACCATTTCCCTCCTACGGGCCGTAGAAACAATGGGCCTTCTACGTGTTGTAGACACAATGGGCCTTCTATGGGCCGTATCATCAATGGGTCTTGTACGGACCGTATGATCGGTTGGCCAAACATGGGCCAATAACATACCGCATTATGGCCGTAAATGGGCTAGAGTTGGAATCGTCTGTTCATGGGCCGACCATAACGTGTCGTCGTTAATCGGCCATAATTGATGACGCTATGAAAATGGCCCAACGTATTTACGGGCCACAAAACGGGCCGACTGTAACCTCGGGCTGAATTTAGCCCACAACAGAAAATGACAGTAACGGGCTGTAAGTAAACGAATGCTGGAAATGAGCCCAAGAGTAAATGGGCTCTAAGAAGGCCGAAAGATAACATGGGCTGAAAACGGCCCAACTGAATAACGGGCCGTTAAAGGGTATAAAGTTATACACTGTTCATTAGGGGCCAGTTTCACCATTGAAATGCAATGACCATCAAGTTTGAATGCTCATATGACGTAGATATAAACATGTATATGTAGTATTTCTCAAATAGGATATGTGCTTGCCCAAGTGGCCATGTTTGCAGGGAAGACCTTCGAGTGGCCTATGTTTTGCCGGAGTGTTGATTAATTTCCGTTCCGGCAAATTTCAGGAACTCGATATGTCCTTTTTAGCAAAGCTCATGCCGGATTTTTCTGTGAATTTTGGCATGGCTTGTGCTATAATATAGGAAATATCGAGTGCGTTGGAAATGCCGGAAAGAGCATTTAACACCATTTTGGGTTGCCTTTAAGTCGACAAACCGGTAGTCAACCAGTGATGAATAATAATGATCTAATTTATTTTTTATAGTACATATATTGAATTGTACAAGTTTAATCTTTGATTATTGACATAGGAAATGTCTGACGATGATGATAGGCTCCCGGAGTGTGACTGGTGCGGCGACAACCGAGGTCTATGCGACAGGCCTCACCTGGTAGAAGGTCAGCGCTTCAGTATTAAGCTCCACGAGACCTGCGATGTTGAAATGGTTCGCAATGACGACATGTGTTTTTTCATAATTAAGCACGACTTCTGCTTCTTCAACATGTAATTTCTGTTTTTTTCCAATTCAACTAGCTTATTCCATGCCATGCAAGACACTATGTCTTGGAGAAGCTGGATTTTGAAGATCATGAAAATATGAAGACAAAGATATTTCACCTAAGGACTGATACGTCCATTTTGCATCATGCTTTTATATCAGTATTTATTGCATTATGGGCTGTTATTACACATTATATCTCAATACTTATGGCTATTCTCTCTTATTTTATAAGGTTTACCATGAAGAGGGGGAATGCCGGCAACTGGAATTATGGCTGGAAAAGGAGCAAACTTTGGAAACCTATTCTGCACTGCTCCAAAAATCTTGAAACTCCACGAAACATGTTTCTGGAATTAATAATAATTATTGAGCGAAAGAAAAACACCAGGGGGCCCACACCCTGTCCAGGAGGGTGGGGGGCGCCCCCCCTACTAAGCGCGCCCCCTGTCTCCTGGGACCCCTGGTGGGCCTCCGTTGTCCATCTTCTGCTATATGAGAGCTTTTACCCTGGAAAAAATCATGGGCAAGCTTACGGGACGAAACTCTGCCGCCACGAGGCGGAACCTTGGCGAAACCAATCTAGGGCTCTTGCGAATCTGTTCTGCCGGGGACACTTCCCTCCAGGAGGGGGAAATCACCACCAACGTCATCACCAACACTCCTCTCATCGGGAGGGGGTCAATCTCCATCAACATCTTCACCAGCACCATCACTTCTCAAAACCCTAGTTCATCTCTTGTACCCAATCTTGTATCAAAACCACAAATTGGTACTTGTGGGTTGCTAGTAGTGTTGATTACTCCTTGCAGTTGATGCTAATTGGTTTACTTGGTGGAAGATCATATGTTCAGATCCTTAATGCATATAATTACTCCTATGATTATGAACATGAATATGCTTTGTGAGCAGTTACGTTTGTTCCTGAGGACATGGGTGAAGTCTTGCTATTAGTAGTCATGTGAATTTTGTATTCATTCGATATTTTGATGAGATGTATGTTGTCTTTTCCTCTAGTGGTGTTATGTGAATGTTAACTACATGACACTTCACCATTATTTGGGCCTAGAGGAAGGCATAGGGAAGTAATAAGTAGATGACGGGTTGCTAGAGTGACAGAAGCTTAAACCCTAGTTTATGCGTTGCTTCGTTAGGGGCTGATTTGGATCCATATGTTCAATGTTGTGGTTAGGTTTACCTTAACACTACTTTTGTAGTTGCGGACGCTTGCAATAGGGGTTAATCATAAGTGGGATGCTTGTCCAAGTAAGGGCAGTACCCAAGCACCGGTCCACCCACATATCAAATTATCAAAGTACCGAACGTGAATCATATGAATGTGATGAAAACTAGCTTGACGATAGTTCCCATGTGTCCTCGGGAGCTCCTTTCTCATTATTAGAAATTGTCCAGCCTTATCCTTTGCTACATAAAGGATTGGGCCACCTTGCTGCACTTTTTTACTTTATTTACTTGTTACTCGTTACTATTTATCTTATCACAAAACTATCTATCACCTACAATTTCAGTGCTTGCAGAGAAAACCTTACCGAAAACCGCTTATCATTTCCTTCTGCTCCTCGTTGGGTTCGACACTCTTACTTATAGAAAGGACTACGATAGATCCCCTACACTTGTTGGTCATCAAGACTCTTTTCTGGAGCCGTTGCCACGGAGTGTAGCGCTTTTGGTGAGTGGAACATGGTAAGGAAACATTTATATAGTGTGCTAAAATCTTTTGTTACTTGTCACTATGGAAACTTGTCCTTTGAGGGGCTTGTTCGGGGTATCTTCACCCTGACCAGAAGAGCAAAGAGTTGCTCCTCAACCTACTGAACTTTATGAAAATATTTACTTTGAGATTCCTTCGGGTATGATAGAGAAACTGCTAGCTAATCCATTTGCAGGAGATGGAACATTGCATCCCGATTTACACCTTGTCTTTGTGGATGAAGTTTGTGGATTATTTAAGCTTGCAGGTATTCTCGATGATGTTATCAAAAGGAAGGTTTTCCCTTTATCTTTGAAGGGAGATGCATTGACATGGTATAGGCTATGTGATGATACGAGATCTTGGAATTATAAGCGATTGAAGTTGGAATTTCACCAGAAGTTCTACCCTATGCATCTTGTTCATCGTGATCGTAATTACATATATAATTTCTGGCCTCGCAAAGCATAAAGCATCGCTCAAGCTTGGGGGAGGCTTAAGTCAATGTTATATTCATGCCCCAATCATGAGCTCTCCCAGGAAATTATTATTCAAAATTTTTATGCTCGGCTTTCTCTTGATAATCGCAACCTACTCGATACTTCTTGTGCTGGCTCTTATATGTTGAAGACTATTGATTTCAAATGGGACTTATTGGAAAGAATTAAACGCAACTCTGATGATTGGGGTTCCGACGATGGTAAGGAGTCAGGTATGACACCTAAGTTTGATTGTGTTAAATCTTTTACGGATACCGATGCTTTTCGTGGATTTAGCACTAAGTATGGACTTGACTCTGAGATAGTAGCTTCTTTCTGTGAATCTTTTGCTACTCACGTTGATCTCCCTAAAGAGAAGTGGTTTAAATATTATCCTCCTATTGAAGTGAAAGTAGTTGCACCTATTACAGTTGAAGAAAAGACTATCACCTATAGTGATCCTATTGTTCCTACATATGTTGAGAAACCTCCTTTTCCTGTTAGGATAAAGGATCATGCTAAAGCTTCGACTGTTGTTCGTAGGAGTAATACTAGGACTTATACACCTCCTGAGTAAATTAATGTTGAACCTAGTATTGCTATGGTTAAAGATCTCTTGGATGATGATTTAGATGTGCATGTTATTTATTTCTGTGATGATCTGCTAATATTGCTAGACCAGATACTAAGATACATACACATGTCGTAGGCATGCCTGTTATTTCTGTTAAAATAGGAGATCATTGTTATCATGGCTTATGTGATATGGGTGCTAGTGCTAGTGCGATACTTTGAGCTTGCTAATAGGGATACAATTAAACCTATTGGGATTGTTAGAGATGTTGATGTCTTGTGTGGGAAGGTTAAATACCCTGCTGATTTTCTTGTTCTTGGTTCCCCACAAGATGATTTTTGTCCCATTATTTTTGGTAGACCTTTCTTGAATACCACTAGTGCTAAGATTGATTGTGAAAAGGATATTGTCACTATTGGCATAGATGGTATGTCTCATGAGTTTAATTTTGCTAAGTTTCGTAGACAACCTCGTGATAGGGAACCACCTAGTAAGGATGAGATTATTGGTCTTGCTTCCATTGTTGTGCCTCCTACTGATCCGTTAGAACAATATTTGCTAGACCATGAAAATGATATGTTTATGAAGGAAAGAAGGGAAATAGATGAAGTGTTCCTCAAACCGGAACCTATGCTGAAACATAACCTTCCCGTTGAAATTCTTGGGGATCCCCCTCCACCCAAGGGAGATCCCGTGTTTGAACTCAAACCATTACCTGATAATCTTAAGTATGCTTATCTTGATGAAAAGAAAATATATCCTATTGTTATTAGTGCTAACCTTTCAGAGCAAGAAGAAAAAAGATTATTGAAAACTCCGAAGAAGCACCGAGCAGGTATTGGATATACTGTGGATGATCTTAAGGGCATTAGTCCCACATTATGCCAACATAAAATTAAAGTGGAGAAAGATGCCAAACCAGTTAGAGATCCTCAACGACGACTAAATCCGAAGATGAAAGAAGTGGTTAGAAAGGATATACTAAAGCTCCTTGAGGCAGGTATAATTTATCCCGTTGCTGATAGTGAATGGGTAAGCCCTGTCCATTGTGTTCCTAAAAAGGGAGGTATTACCGTTGTTCCTAATGATAAAGATGAATTGACCCCGCAAAGAATTATTACAGGTTATAGGATGGTAATTGAGTTCCGTAAATTAAATAAGGCTAATAAGAAAGATCATTACCCTTTACCTTTTATTGATCAAATGCTAGAAAGGCTATCCAAACACACACATTTCTGCTTTCTAGATGGTTATTCTGGCTTCTCTCAGATACCTGTGTCAGGAAAGGATCAATCTAAAACTACTTTTACTTGCCCTTTTGGTACTTTTGCATATAGACGTATGACTTTTGGTTTATGTAATTCACCTGCTACCTTTCAAAGATGCATGATGGCTATATTCTCTGATTTTTGTGAAAAGATTTGTGAGGTTTTCATGGATAACTTCTCCGTTTATGGATCCTCCTTTGATGATTGTTTAAGCAACCTTGATCGAGTTTTGCAGAGATGCGAAGACACTAGTCTCGTCCTCAATTGGGAAAAGTGTCACTTTATGGTTAATGAAGGCATTGTCTTGGGGCAAAAGATCTCCGAGAGAGGTATTGAAGTTGATAAAGCCAAAGTTGATGCTATTGAAAAGATGCCATGTCCCAAGGACATAAAAGGTATAAGAAGTTTCCTTGGTCATGCCGGTTTTTATAGGAGGTTCATTCAGGACTATTCTAAAATCTCTAGGCCTCTGACTAATTTATTGCAAAAAGATATTCCTTTTGTCTTTGATGATGATTGTGTAGAAGCATTTGAAATACTTAAGAAAACTTTGATCACTGCACCTATTGTTCAGCCACCTGATTGGAATTTACCTTTTGAAATTATGCGCGATGCTAGTGATTATGCTGTAGGTGCTGTTCTAGGGCAAAGAGTCGATAAGAAATTGAATGTTATCCAGTATGCTAGTAAGACTCTTGATACTGCCCAGAGAAATTATGCTACTACTGAAAAAGAGTTCTTAGCAGTTGTGTTTGCATGTGATAAGTTTAGACCTTATATCATTGATTCCAAAGTTACTATTCACATTGGTCATGCTGCTATTAAATATCTTATGGAAAAGAAAATGCTAAGCGTAGGCTCATTAGATGGGTTCTCCTGCTCCAAGAATTTGATTTACATATTATTGATAGAAAGGGAGCTGAGAACCCCGTTGCAGACAATTTGTCTAGGTTAGAGAATGTTCTTGATGACCCACTGCCTATTGATGATAGCTTTCCTGATGAACAATTAGCTGTCATTAATGCTTCTCGTACTGCTCCTTGGTTTGCTGATTATGCTAATTACATTGTTGCTAAATTTATACCGCCTAGTTTCACATACCAGCAAAAGAAAAAGTTCTTTTATGATTTAAGACATTACTTTTGGGATGATCCACACCTTTATAAAGAAGGAGTAGATGGTGTTATTAGACGTTGTGTGCCTGAGCATGAACAGGAACAGATCCTACGCAAGTGTCACTCTGAATCTTATGGGGGACACCACGCGGGAGGTAGAACTGCACACAAGGTACTACAATCTGGTTTTTATTGGCCTACTCTCTTCAAAGATGCTCGTAAGTTTGTCTTATCTTGTGATGAATGCCAAAGAGTAGGTAACATTAGTTGACATCAAGAAATGCCTGTGAATTATTCTCTTTTTATTGAACTGTTTGATGTTTGGGGCTTTGATTATATGGGACCTTTTCCTGCCTCTAATGGTTATACACATATTTTAGTTGTTGTTGATTATGTTACTAAGTGGGTAGAAGCTATTCCAACTAGTAGTGCTGATCATAACACTTCTATTAAAATGCTTAAAGAAGTTATTTTCCGAGGTTCAGAGTCCCTAGATATCTTATAACTGATGGTGGTTCACATTTTATTCATGGTGCTTTCCGTAAGATGCTTGCTAAGTATGATGTTAATCATAGAATCGCATCTCCTTATCATCCTCAGTCTAGTGGTCAAGTAGAGTTGAGCAATAGAGAGCTCAAATTAATTTTGCAAAAGACTGTGAATAGATCTAGAAAGAATTGGTCCAAAAAACTTGATGATGCATTATGGGCCTATAGAACTGCATACAAAAATCCTATGGGTATGTCTCCTTATAAGATGGTTTATGGAAAAGCATGTCATTTACCTCTTGAACTTGAACATAAAGCATATTGGGATATTAAAGAGCTCAACTATGACTTCCAACTTGCCGGTGAGAAGAGGTTGTTTGATATTAGCTCACTTGATGAATGGAGAACCCAAGCCTATGAGAATTCCAAGCTATTGAAAGAAAAAGTCAAACTCTGGCATGATAAAAGGATACAAAAGCGTGAGTTTAACGTAGGAGACTATGTATTATTATTCAACTCTCGTTTAAGATTTTTTGCAGGAAAACTTCTCTCTAAATGGGAAGGTCCTTACGTTATCGAGAAGGTCTATCGTTCTGGTGCCATAAAAATCAACAACTTCGAAGGCACAAGTCCGAGGGTGGTAAACGGTCAAAGAATTAAACATTATATTTCAGGTAACCCTATCAATGTTGTAACTAATATTATTGAAACCGTAACCCCAGAGGAGTACATAAGGGACACTTTCCAGAATGTTCCAGACTCTGAAAAGGAATAGGTATGTGGTACGGTAAGTAAACCCACTCCAAAACGACTCCAATGGCAATTTTTATCAATTTTGGAATATTTAAGAATTTTAGGAAGAAAGAAGTAGTCCGAAAGGGACACGAGGCCCCCACGAGAGTGGAGGCCCCCCCTACTAGGCGCGCCCCCCTGTCTCGTGGGCACCTCGTGTGCCCTCCGGACTCCATTTTCTTGCACGTTACGTATTTTGGTCGGTAAAAATTCATTATATATACTCCCGAAGGTTTTGACCACCGTATCACGCAAATATCCTCTGTTTTCGTTTCGAGTTGTTCCTGTTGCAGGTCTAGAGCATCATGACATCACCCTCCTCCAGCAACGAAGACAAGGATGCCTGGCTATTGAATTTAGAGCGGAAAAGAGAAGAACCGGAAGAGATCAACAAGGATGAAGGGGTCAAAAAGGCCATGGAGGTTCAAGCTCCGGCGGTGAAAGAAGAAGACATCCCTCAACCTTTACCTAACCTCTTTACTCCAACAGAGATAGAAGCTTTCAAGATGATTGAGTTAGCTCGCATACAGAACAAGTATCTAACAACGGAGAATATTCTGTTGAAGGATCATATCGCCGTACTCAAGGGCATTATCCGCAAGTTGGAGGAGCTTTTACGCTCAATGTGTGATTATCCACCGTCATCATCACCTCCTCCATCACCTTCGAGGACATAATCACATGGGTATGGGCACTCCCCTTGGCAACTGCCAAGCTTGGGGGAGGTGCGCCGGTATCATATCACCATCACACTCCTATCTTTACCGTTTTATTTAGTTCAATCCTTTTAGTAGTATTTTGATCTAGTAGATTGAAGTTTTGATATCAAGTAGTTTTGAGTTTTGCTTCGATATCTTTTTATAATCGAGTCTGTGAGCTATCTATAATAAATATTAGTGTTGAGTCAAGGGCTTTGCTATGTTGCTATGATCTCGAGAAAGTAGAAAGAATAAAAGAGTTCATATTGATCTTATGGATAGTGATGACTTCACATATAGAAAGTATGAGGCATAAAAGTTGTTGAGAGTTGATAAACGTAGTCTTAGTCATCGTAACAATTAATAGGAAGTGATAAGGAAAGAGGGGTTCACATATAAATATATTATCTTGGACACCTTTTATAATTGGGAGCACTCACTAAGTATGGCATGCTAAAAGAGTTGACGTTGGACAAGGAAGACAACGTAATGGTTTATGTTTTCGCACATCTCAGTTAAAGTATATTTTCATTGACCTTCCAAACATGTTGAGCTTGCCTTCCCCCCTCATGCTAGCCAAATTCCTTGCACCAAGTAGAGATACTACTTGTGCTTCCAAATATCCTTAAACCCAGTTTTGCCATGAGAGTCCACCATACCTACCTATGGATTGAGTAAGATCCTTTAGGTAAGTTGTCATGTTGCAACCAATAAAAATTGGTATCTAAATATGTATGACTTACTAGTGCAGAGAAAATAAGCTTTGTACGATCTTGTTGTGGAAGTAATAAAAGCGACGGACTGCATAATAAAGGTCCACATACAAGGGGCAATATAAAGTGACGTTATTTTGCATTAAGATTTTGTGCATCAACCCTAAACGCACATGACAACTTGTGCTTCCCTCTGCGAAGGGCCTATCTTTTACTTTATGTTTTTACTTTATGCTTGAGTCAAGGTGATCCACACCTTTCCCTTTTTCATTTTATCCTTTGGCAAGCTCCTCGTGATTGAAAGATCATTACATATATATCCAATTGGATGTAAGTTAGCATGGGCTATTATTGTTGACATCACCTAAAGGTGAATACTTTGGGAGGCAACACAATAAGCCCCTATCTTTCTCAGTGTCTGGCTGAAACTCCATAACCACAAGTATTGCATGAGTGTTAGCAATTATAGAAGACTACAAGATAGTTGAGTATGTGAACTTGCTGAAAAGATCTATTGTTGACTCTTTCTGATGTTATGATAAATTGCAATTGCTTCAATGACTGAGATTATGGTTTGTTAGTTCCCGATGAAGTTTTTGAACCATACTTGACATTGTGAATTGATTGTTACTTGAGCATAAGAAATCATATGATAAAATCTATATATGCTGCTATTATAAGAATGATCATGATGCCCTCATGTCCGTATTTTATTTTTATCGACGCCTCTATCTCTAAACATGTGGACATATTTTTCGATTTCGGCTTCTGCTTGAGGACTAGGAAGGTCTAAGCTTGGGGGAGTTGATACGTCCATTTTACATCATGCTTTTATACCAATATTTATTGCATTATGGGCTGTTATTACACATTATATCTCAACACTTATGACTATTCTCTCTTATTTTACAAGGTTTACCATGAAGAGCCGGAATGCCGGCAACTGGAATTCTAGCTGGAAAAGGAGAAAACATTGGAAAACTATTCTGCACTACTCCAAAAATCCTGAAACTCCACGAAACATGTTTTTGGGATTAATAAGAATTATTTAGCGAAAGAAATGCACCAGGGGGGCCACACCCTGTCCAGGAGGGTAGGGGGCGCCCCCCTACTGGGCACGCCCCCTGTCTCCTGGGCCCCCTGGTGGGCCTCCGGTGTCCATCTTCTGCTATATGAAAGCTTTTACCCTGGAAATAATCATGGGCAAGCTTACGGGACGAAACTCCGCCGCCACGAGGCAGAACCTTGGCGGAACCAATCTAGCGCTCTGGCGGAGCTGTTCTGTCGGGGACTCTTCGCTCCGGGAGGGGGAAATCATCACCAACGTCTTCACCAACACTCCTCTCATCGGGAGGGGGTCAATCTCCATCAACATCTTCACCAGCACCATCTCCTCTCAAAACCCTAGTTCATCTCTTGTATCCAATCTTGTATCAAAACCACAAATTGGTACCTGTGGGTTGCTAGTAGTGTTGATTACTCCTTGTAGCTAATTGGTTTACTTGGTGGAAGATCATATATTCAGATCGTTAATGCATTTTATTGCTCCTAAGATTATGAACATGAATATGCTTTGTGAGTAGTTACGTTTGTTCCTGAGGACATGGGTGAAGTCTTGCTATTAGTAGTCATGTGAATTTGGTATTCGTTCGATATTTTGATGAGATGTATGTTGTCTTTTCCTCTAGTGGTGTTATGTGAACGTCGACTACATGATACTCCACCATTATTTTGGGCCTAGACGAAGGCATAGGGAAGTAATAAGTAGATGATGGGTTGCTAGAGTGACAGAAGCTTAAACCCTAGTTTATGCGTTGCTTTGTTAGGGGCTGATTTGGATCCATATGTTTAATGTTGTGGTTAGGTTTACCTTAATACTTCTTTTGTAGTTGCGGACGCTTCCAATAGGGGTTAATCATAATTGGGATGCTTTTCCAAGTAAGGGCAGTACACAAGCACCGGTCCACCCACATATCAAATTAGCGAAGTACCGAACGCGAATCATATGAATGTGATGAAAACTAGCTTGACGATAATTCCCATGTGTCCTCGGGAGCTCCTTTCTCGTTATTAGAAATTGTCCAGGCTTATCCTTTGCTACATGAAGGATTCGGCCACCTTGCTGCACATTATTTACTTTATTTACTTGTTACTCGTTACTATTATCTTATGACAAAACTATCAATCGCCTACGATTTCAGTGCTTGCAGAGAAAACCTTACCAAAAACCGCTTATCATTTCCTTCTGCTCCTCGTTGGGTTCGACACTCTTACTTATCGGAAGGACTACGACAGATCCCCTACACTTGTGGGTCATCAAGGACCCATCATGGTTATGATTTTGCTGTAAATATATACAATTTTGAGAGCGTATCTGAAAGGATCGAGAAGAGGTGCCTAGAGGGGGGTGAATAGACTCTTAGCAAGAAAAGTAGCAATTTTTAATTTCTTCAAGTTGAGGTGTAGTTTAAGCACAAGTTTAAACATTCACAATACATATCAAGCAAGCATGACAAGAGTATATGAGCAGCGAAAAGTAAAGCACGCAATTTGCAAGAATGTAAAGGGATGTGATTGGAGTGTGAAAACGCAATATAGACACGGAGATTTTTTATCCGTGGTTCAGATAGGTGGTGCTATCGTACATCCACGTTGATGAAGACTTCAACCCACGAAGGGCAACGGCTACACGAGTTCACAGAGGGCTCCACCAACGAAGGGTCCACGAAGAAGCAACCTTGTCCGTCCCACCATGGCCATCGCCCATGAAGGACGTGCCTCACTAGGGTAGATCTTCACGAAGTAGGTGATCTCCTTGCCCGTACAAACTCCTTGGTTCAACTCCACAATCTTGACGGAGGCTCCCAAGTGACACCTAACCAATCTAGGAGACACCACTCTCCAAAAGGTAATAGATGGTGTGTTGATGATGAACTCCTTGCTCTTGTGCTTCAAATGATAGTCTCCCCAACACTCAACTCTCTCTCATGGATTTGGATTTGGTGGAAAGATGATTTGAGTGGAAAGAAACTTGGAGAAGGCTAGAGATCAAGACTTATGTGGTTGGAATGGAATATCTTTACCTCAACACATGAGTAGGTGGTTCTTTCTCAGAAAATGTATGCTGGAAGTGTAGGCACGTTCTGACGGCTTTCTCCACGAATGAAGAGTGGGTGGAGGGGTATATATAGCCTCCACACAAAATCTAACCGTTACACACAAATCACCAAAGTCGGTGGGACCGAATCATGAAACTCGGCCGAACCAATTTAGTTCATAATGTGACCATTAGGCATTTCGGTGGGACCAATATGATCAACTTGGTGGGACCGATGTGCTAGGGTTCGGGTAAAACCTCATCTCGGTTTGACCGATTACACAAACTCGGTGGGTCCGATTTTGGTAATAAGAGAAACAGAGGGTTGGTCAAGCAAACTTGGTGGGACCGATTGCATATCTCGGTGGGACCGAAATTATTGCAATAGGAAACAGAGAGTTTGCAAGCCCATCTCGGTGATACCGAGATCCCATCGGTGAGAACGAATTGATTAGGGTTTCTGGCAGTGGCTATGTGAAGTGAACTCGGTAGCACCGGATAGATCAAATCGGTGGGGCCGAGTTTGACTTTTGGTTTGGGACATATGTGGATATGAGAAAGTGGTTGAGGGCTTTGGAGCATATCACTAAGCACTTTGAGCAAGCAAACCATTAAGCAACACCTCATCCCTTTTTAATAGTA
Organism: Aegilops speltoides; assembly: GCA_021437245.1. Taxonomy (NCBI): domain Eukaryota; kingdom Viridiplantae; phylum Streptophyta; class Magnoliopsida; order Poales; family Poaceae; genus Aegilops; species Aegilops speltoides. The sequence goes on along the minus strand of CM038146.1, from coordinate 477,689,593 downwards.
TTGGCTTTCCTATGGACTCAATGTGATCTTGGATCACTAAAATAGAAAATGTAGAGTCCTGAGCTTTGAGCTTGAGCCAATCCTTTGTCCTTAGCATCTTGAAGGGGTTCCACATCCTCTTGTCCAAGCCACCCCACTGTTGAAATCATCTGAAATATACTAGATAAAAGTATTAGTCCAACAAGAGATATGTTGACATTAATTACCAAAATCACCCAAGGAGCACTTGTGCTTTCAATCTTCCCCTTTTTGGTAATTGATGACAACATACATTAAAGCTTTAGATAAAGATATAGTGAATAGAAAGAAAAGCTTTGGAATAACATGTAACATGCATAGGCTCCCCCTACATGTATGCAATCATGTAAATATGGAACATAAGAGCATGTGAGTGCATAACCATGACAGAGCAAGCAATGAGTTACATGTATCTTGGCTATATGCATCAGAGCAAATGGTGAATATAGGAAATGTACCTTCATGCTCATGAGTCCTTCTTGCAAACAATATGTACATCAGCAACAGATCCTGATGCACATGAGTGTGATGCATATACTTACCTTGTGGTCTTGAGCTGGCTTTGGAAGAGATGAACCAGAGTAAACAAGGTTAGATAACACAGAAACATCTACTAAACAGAGCAAGAACAGCAAACCACAAAAGTACCAAGATTGGGATAACATGTAGTGAGTGAGTACTAGGTACTTGATATGTCTCCAACGTATCTACTTTTCCAAACACTTTTGCCCTTGTTTTGGACTCTAACTTGCATGATTTGAATGAAACTAACCCAGATTGACGCTGTTTTCAGCAAAACTGCCATGATGTTGTTTTATGTGCAGAAAACAAAAGTTCTAGGAATGACCTGAAAATCCATGGAGGCATTTTTTGGAAAATAAAAAAATACTAGCGAAACAATCAAGACCAGGGGGCCCACACCCTGTCCATGAGGGTGGGGGGCGCCCACCCCTTGGGTGTGCCCCCCTGTCTCGTGGGCCCCCTGAGGCTCCACCGACCTCAACTCCAACTCCATATATTCCTTTTAGTGGAGAAAAAAATCAGAGAGAAAGTTTCATTGCGTTTTACAATACGGAGCCGCCGCCAAGCCCTAATCTCTCTCAGAAGGGCTGATCTGGAGTCCGTTCGGGGCTCCGGAGAGGGGGATTCATCGCCGTCGTCATCATCAACCATCCTCCATCACCAATTTCATGATGCTCACCGCCGTGCGTGAGTAATTCCATCGTAGGCTTGCTGGACGGTGATGGGTTGGATGAGATTTACCATGTAATCAAGTTAGTTTTGTTAGGGTTTGATCCTAGTATCCACTATGTTACGAGATTGATGTTGCTCGACTTTGCTATGCTTAATGCTTGTCACTAGGGCCCGAGTGCCATGATTTCAGATCTGAACCTATTATGTTTTCATGAATATATGTGTGTTCTTGATCCTATCTTGCAAGTCTATAGTCACCTATTATGTGTTATGATCCGACAACCCCGAAGTGACAATAATCGGGATACTTCTCGGTGATGACCGTAGTTTGAGGAGTTCATGTATTCACTAAGTGCTAATGCTTTGTTCCGGTTCTCTATTAAAATGAGGCCTTAATATCCCTTAGTTTCCACTAGGACCCCGCTGCCACGCGAGGGTAGGACAAAAGATGTCATGCAAGTTCTTTTCCATAAGCACGTATGACTATATTCGGAATACATGCCTACATTACATTGATGAATTGGAACTAGTTCTGTGTTACCCTATGTTATAGCTATTACATGAGGAATCGCATCCGACATAATTATCCATCACTGATCCAATGCCTACGAGCTTTTCACATCTTGTGTTTTGCTTATTTACTTTTCAGTTGCTATTGTTACCATTACTACAAGACCCAAAAATATTACTTTTGCTACCGTTACCTTTATTATCATACTACTTTTCTACTAAATACTTTGCTGCAGATACTTAGTTATCCAGGTGTGGTTGAATTGACAACTCAACTGCTAATACTCAATAATATTCTTTGGCTCCCCTTGTGTCGAATCAATAGATTTGGGTTGACTACTTTACCCTCGAAAGCTGTTGCGATCCCCAACACTTATGGGTTATCAAGACTAATTTCTGGCGCCGTTGCCAGGGAGCATAGCTCTTTTCTTTGAGTCACTAGGGATTTATATCTGTTGATCACTATGAGGAACTTGAAAGACGATAGAACTAAGATTTTTCCCTCAACTACGAGGTAGGTAAGGAACTGCCATCTAGCTCTGCACTAGATTCTCCTTCTGTTATTAGTAAGCTTGCGACACCTAAACCTGCTACTGCTATGAATTCTGATATGTCGCATGTTATTGATGATGCCACTTCTTCTATGCATGATACTTATGATGAAACTACTTCTGTGCGTGATACTACTTGGCCATTAGGTGAATTTCTTGATGAACAACTTGCTAGGGCTAGAGAGAATGAAATTATTGAAGATGCTATTATTGATGATAGTGATGATGAAAGTTTGTGACGCCCCCGATTCAATCGTACACTAATCATACACGCAAATGTGTACGATCAAGATCAGGGACTCACGGGAAGATATCACAACACAACTCTAGACATAAATAAAATAATACAAGCTTTATATTACAAGGCAGGGGCCTCGAGGGCTCGAATACATAGCTCGATACACAAGAGTCAACGGAAGCAACAATATCTGAGAACAGACATAAGTTAAACAAGGATGCCTTAAGAAGGCTAGCACAAAAGCAACAACGATCGAAGAGGCAAGGCCTCCTGCCTGGGACCTCCTAACTACTCCTGGTCGTCGGCGTTCTTCACGTAGCAGCATCCATCGGCGGTGGCATCTGGCTCCAGGGATCCACCATCTGGTTGCATCATTCGAAAAGAAGAAAGAAGGGGGAAAAGGGGTAGCAAAGCAACCGTGAGTACTCATGCAAAGTACTCGCAAGCATCAGATCTATACTAAGTATGCACTGGTATCAAATGGAAGGTTTGTATCTGTGGACTGAACTAGAGAATGCCAGAATAGAGGGGGGAAGGCCTAGCCTATCGAAGACTAGCATCTTCACGCAGCTCCGAGCATCTGCAGCATGTAGAAGAGTAAAGAATAGTAGTTTATAATTATCAAACATGTTGTAACATTAATGCCCAGAGATCCTTCCTCGACTCCCTGCGAGAAAGCAATCCCGAAGCCACATATCTCAAGTATCCATTTGTAGTTGTATAAGATCAGGATATAAGTCTGAACGTCCGATACAGTGGACACGACTATTAATAGATAATCTTCCCTGCAGGGGTGCACCACGTTACCCAACACGCTCGATCACTCTGTCCGGACACACCTTTCTGGGGTCAATGCCCGGCCTCGGAAGATCAACACGTCGCAGCCCTACCTAGGCTCAGCAGAGAGGTCCCCGCCGGTCTACATCCTAAGCACTCTAGGGTCTGGGCCCATCGCTTGTTGCACTCCTAGTCGTTGTGCACAAGGGGATACAAGCACCACCTGTGAAGTGGATGCCACGATCCGGCCCGGCCACAATGCTGAACTGGACGTTTGACAAAGCTTCGTCTGATACTGCGACGTCGAGGCCCATAACTATTCTCGCGTGGTGGTTAGTGCGTAAAGGCCAAAGGCCAACTCAGAACAAATACCCAAACCATAGTGTATTGTTAGCTTGCGGAGACGAGCAGAGACTCACGATCGAAAGTGACCCCGTCGCCCCGTCTCGTGGAATTACGACAAGGGCCTAGAATGCCCGACCGTGCCACGTAACCATCTTGCGGGTGCTCTCCGGGCCCGCCCGACTTTCACCAAGGTCTCAAGTAAAGTCAATGTAACCGTGTGTCCAGACATCAAGGGGAAAACCCGAGGAATCAACCCCGATGGATTCCACTCAATGTAATCATCAAGGTGAACGTAAGAGGGACCACCCTCAAGGTTCACTCTTGAGGTGTTGAATGACAGAGCCGTATCGAGAATGGTGAAAGAGGAAATCACCCTCGATGACCACGACCGAATAGCTACGCCACGGCGCTAAGTAGGGCCAAGGGGGGGGCCATGGATGCACGTCACGGCGCCATGGCGTCCGTGGATGTGCTCCACGCAGTCTCCCTGCTACAGGTTGAAGGCAACCTATGTGGGCTGGGCGTGGAATAGGGAAGAAGATGGGCCACGTGCACAAGGGGCTTTCCCCATTTATTCTTTTTCTACGAACTTATTTAGCTCTGTATTTGCAATTAATTTAGATGGGCCACGTGCACAAGGGGCTTTCCCCATACCAGAGCTGCACAAAAAGTTTCAAGCCATGTGGAATAATTTATCTATTTTTAGAAATTGAAAAGGGCAATTATTTTGCGGTTGATCCACTTAATTAATTCCTAGGGGAATTTTGGGAATCCAAAAGAGGTTGGTTTCAACAAGAAAAATATCCAAGGATTATTTGCCACACTTTGAACATTTTATTTTGCATGTTTGACAAACTTGAATTTTGGACTTTAATTTGAATTGAATTTGAATTATGCTTTGAATCAAATGAGGATTAGTAACAGTAAGAATGATGACCTGACATCATTAGCAGGAGATTACTGTGGCTTAATTATCCGGGCATCACAAAGATCTCCCAATGATTATTAATTGCCTGTTGTTCCTGAGGGTTATGTTATGAATGAAGAAGCTGCTAGAGCTATCTTTGCTTGCAAAGATAGACAGCAATCTCTTAATGCTAGAATGAAACCTGACCCTGCTTTTGCTACTTCACCTATCTACGTTACAGATAAGGATTATGAATTCTCTGTTGATCCTGAGATTATTACTTTAGTTGAATCTGATCCTTTTTATGGACTTGAATCTGAAAGTGTTGTGGCACATCTTACTAAGTTAAATTATATAGCCACCCTGTTTACTAATGATGAGAAGTCTCGCTATTATTATATCCTTAAGATATTTCTGTTCTCATTAAAGGGTGATGCTAAGACTTGGTTTAATTCTCTTGCCCCTGGTTGTGTGCGTAGTCCCCAGGATATGATTTATTACTTCTCTGCTAAATATTTCCCTGCTCATAAGAAACAAGCTGCCTTGTGGGAAATATATAATTTTGTGCAAATCAAAGAAGAGAGTCTCCCACAAGCTTGGGGGAGGCTTCTCCAATTACTTAACGCTTTGCCTGATCATCCTCTTAAGAAAAATGAAATACTTGATATCTTTTATAATGGACTAACCGATGCTTCCAAGGACTACTTGGATATTTGTGTTGGTTGTGTTTTCAGGGAAAGAACAGTTGATGAAGCTGAATTACTATTGAATAATATGTTGACTAATGAAAATAATTGGACTCTTCCTAAGCCAATTCCTGAGGCAATTCCTGAACCAATTGAGCCAATTCCCGAGCCTATTCCCAAACCCACTTCGAAGAAAAGAGGTGTTCTATTTCTCAGTCCTGAAGATGTGCAAGAGGCAAAGAAATCAATGAAAGAAAAGGGTATTAAAGCTGAAGATGTTAAGAATTTACCATCGATTGAAGAAATAGATGGTATTAATATACCGCCTATTGAAGAACCACATTGTCTTGATAACCCGACACAGGTAGTAAAGGTAAATTCTCTCTATAGATATGATAAAGTTGAAATTCCCTCTACTAAATTTCATAGCCCATGCTTAGATAAATTTGATGACTTTATGGCTAGACAAGAAAGTTTTAATGCTTATATTGGTAGAGAATTAAAGAATAATGCTTTCGAGATAGGACGCGTGAGCGATTATATGGCTAGAGTTAAAGGTGAACTTAAACTCGTTAGCAAATATGCTTCTATGGTTGCTACTCAAGCTGAGCAAGTACTTAAAGCTCATAATGATTTGCTTGATGAATTAAATAATAAAAATGACTTTGCTGTTAGAGTGGCTACTAGAACTGGTAGAATGACTCAGGAACCTTTGTATCCTGAAGGCCACCCTAAGAGAATCGGGCAAGATTCTCAGAAAAACAATTTAGAGGCACCTAGTTCTTCTAAAAAGAAGAAAAAGAAAAATGATATAACTTTGCATGCTTTTAGTGAACCTGCTGTAGACACACCTGAGAATCCCAATGATATATCTGTTTCTGATGCTGAAACACAATCAGGTGATGAACATGAACCTAGTGATAATGTTAATGATAATGTTCATGTTGATGCTCAACCCCGCAAAAATAATGATGTAGAGATTGAACCTGCTGTTGATCTTGATAACCCACAATCAAAGAATCAACGTTATGATAAGAGAGATTTTGTTGCTAGGAAGCACGGTAGAGAAAGAGAACCATGGGTTCAGAAACCCATGCCCTTTCCTCCTAAACCATCCAAGTCAAAGGATGATGAGGATTTTGAGCACTTTGCTGAAATGATTAGACCTATGTTCTTACGTATGCGCTTAACTGATATGCTTAAAGTAAACCCTTATGCTAAGTATATGAAGGATATCATTACAAAAAAACAAAGATACCGGAAGCTGAAATTTCCAACACTTTTAAGGATGGAATACCAAAGAAACTCGGAGATCCTGGGGTACCAATGATAACCACAAGTGTAGGGGATCACAACAGCTTTCGAGGGTAAAGTATTCAACCCAAATTTATTGATTCGACACAAGGGGAGCCAAAGAATATTCTTGAGTATTAGCAGTTGAGTTGTCAATTCAACCACACCTGGATAACTTACTATCTGTAGCAAAGTATTTAGTAGCAAAAGTGGTATGACAATAAAGGTAGCGGTAGCAAAAGTAAAGATAAATATTTTTGGGTTTTTGTAGTAGTTGTAACAGTAGCAATGGAAAAGTAAATAAGCGAAAAACAATATATGAAAAGCTCGTAGGCAATGGATCAGTGATGGATAATTATGCCAGATGTGATTCCTCATGCAATAGTTATAACATAGGGTGATATAGAACTAGCTCCAATTCATCAATGTAATGTAGGCATGTATTCCGTAAATAGTCATACGTGCTTATGGAAAAGAACTTGCATGACATCTTTTGTCCTACCCTCCCGTTGCAGCGGGGTCCTTATGGAAACTAAGGGATATTAAGGCCTCCTTTTAATAGAGAACTGGAACAAAGCATTAGCACATAGTGAATACATGAACTCCTCAAACTACGGTCATCATCGAGATGTATCCCGATTATTGTCACTTCGGGGTTGTCGGATCATAACACATAATAGGTGACTATAGACTTGCAAGATAGGATCAATAACACACATATATTCATGAAAACATAATGGGTTCAGATCTGAAATCATGGCACTCGGGCCCTAGTGACAAGCACTAAGCATAGCAAAGTCATAGCAACATCAATCTCAGAACATAGTGGATGCTAGGGATCAAACCCTAACAAAACTAACTTGATTACATGGTAAATCTCATCCAACCCATCACCGTCTAGCAAGCCTACGATGAAATTACTCACGCACGGCGGTGAGCATCATGAAATTGGTGATGGAGGATGGTTGATGATGACGACGGCGACGAATCCCCCTCTCCGGAGCCCCGAACAGACTCGAGCCCTCCTGAGAGAGATTAGGGCTTGGCGGCGGCGCCGTATCGTAAAACACGATGAAACTTTCTCCCTGATTTTTTTCTCCCCGAACGTGAATATATGGAGTTGGAGTTGAGGTCGGTGGAGGTCCAAGGGGCCCACGAGATAGGAGGCCGCGCCCTACAGGGGGCGCGCGCCCCCTGTCTCGTGGACAGGCCCTGGGCCCCCGGCATTAATTCTTTCGCCAAAAATTCTTATTAATTCCAAAAACTGCCTCCGTTGATTTCCAGGACATTCCGAGAACTTTTCTTTTCTACACAAAAAACCACATCATGGCAGTTCTGCTGAAAACAGCGTCAGTCCGGGTTAGTTTCATTCAAATCATGCAAGTTAGAGTCCAAAACAAGGGCAAAAGTGTTTGGAAAAGTAGATACGTTGGAGACGTATCAACTCCCCCAAGCTTAAACCTTTGCTTGTCCTCAAGCAATTCAGTTGATAAACTGAAAGTGATAAAGAAAAACTTTTACAAACTCTGTTTGCTCTTGTTGTTGTAAACATGAAAAGCTAGCATTAAAGTTTCAGCAAATATTATGAACTAAACATACTCACAATAACACATAGGTCTCACAATTACTCATATCAATAGCATAATCAGCTAGCGAGCCATAATAATAAAACTCGGATGGCAACACTTTCTCAATATAGTCATAACATGATATAACAAAATGGTATCTCGCTAGCCCTTTCTGAGACCGCAAAACATATTTTTTTTTGATTTTTTCCCCTAATTTTCAAATTTCTGAATTATTTTAACCTCAAATCTCTAATCACCCCTCATCGCTGCTCAATTTAATCTCTAATCACCCCTCATCATTCCAAATCATCTAACTTCCCAGACGGTCACCCATCCTGTCACTACTCCAGGCTGAGCACGCTTAACTTCCGGGTTCTATTCTCCCTCGTTTCCAAGTCTGCACTTGTTGTTTTCCTGACAATATTAAGATGTCAATCCTATTAACCTCAGGAATTTAGCTTGAGCATGAAGTCACACATTTCACTGTTTGAGTTTGAAACTATTGTTCTAAAAAATAAGTAACACTAATATTTCTTGAATAATTAGTTTGACCACAGTTTGACCACAGTTTAACCAGATTTGACCATAGTTTGACCAGATTTGACCAAAATTCAAAAAAACTAAAATAATTATTTAGTAACACTAATATTCTTGAATAATTAGCTTGACCTTAGTTTGACCAGATTTAACAAAAATTAAAAAAACTGATTTTTTTTAATTTTTTTGCCTCCAGATCTTAAAAGCCCTGTAACTTTTTTCTGTTAGGTTTTTGAGGATTTTAAAAATGTTTAACGGGTTTCCCCCCATTAAATTCGGATGTAACTTTTCGAGTAGATGATTTTCATATAAAAACTTTTTCATCCGAGTTCGTATGCAAAAGTTATGGCCATTTTACAAATTTCCAGAGAGATTTTGCAAACAAAGTCGAAATTCATATTTGTAAATTTTCCCAACAACTAGACCACATATCACATGGGAAACTTATTTTCTTTTATTTTTTTGACATTTTTATCATTTTCTTTTATTTTTTAAAAAACTGAAAAGGTGGTCCACTTGGGGGGGGGTAGACTTTGAAAAATTTGCAAATAGGACATACCCCGCGCTACTACTATGGCAGACGATTAGTAGTAGCGAGGGGTAAAAACCCGCGCTACTACTAAGTTGATAGTAGTAGCGCGGGGTTATAACCATCGCTACTACTATGGCATGGTCCAGGGGCCACTTAGTAGTAGCGAGGTTAAAACCCGCCATCGCTATCAACTTAGTAGTAGCGAGGTTAAAACCCGCTACTACTATGGCATGTCCCGGGGGGCACGATAGAGACCGCTTAGTAGTAGCGAGGGTTATAAACCCGCGCTGCTGCTATCAACTTAGTAGTAGCGAGGTTTAAAAACCTGCGTTGCTAGTAAGTAGCAGGAGCGAGGGTTTTTAACCCTCGCTGCTGCTAAGATTCTGTGTATAGGCTTTTCCCTAGTAGTGGATAATGATTTGGTATTCTAGACATTGATATTTTTGTCTAAAAACTTGGTCAAAGTTAGAGAAGTTTGACTTTTTGAAAAAATAATACACCTTATATTTAGGAACGGAGGGAGTACAAATTTACTTGGAACGGCAGGTAAATACCGCATATAGGAAGGTATGGTGGACTCATATGGAACAACTTTGGGGTTTAAGGAGTTTGGATGCACAAGCAGTATTCCCGCTTAGTACAGGTGAAGGCTAGCAAAAGACTGGGAAGCGACCAACTGAGAGAGCGACAACAATCGTAAACATGCATTAAAATTAATTCACACCGAGTACAAGCATGAGTAGGATATAATCCACCATGAACATAAATATCGTGAAGGCTATGTTGATTTGATTCAACTACATGCGTGAATATGTGCCAAGTCGAGTCACTCAATTCATTCAAAGGAGGATACCATCCCATCATATCACATCATAATCATTCTAATAGCATGTTGGCACGCAAGGTAAACCATTATAACTCATAGCTAATCAAGCATGGCACAAGTAACTATAATCTCTAAATGTCATTGCAAATATGTTTACTTCATAATAGCTGACTCAGGAACGATGAACTCATCATATTTACAAAAACAAGAGAGGTCAAGTTCATACCAGCTTTTCTCATCCCAATAAGTCCATCATATATCGTCATTATTGCCTTTCACTTGCACGACCGAACGATGTGTATAATAATAAGAGTGCACGTGCATTGGACTAAGCTGGAAACTGCAAGCATTCAACTCAAGAGAGAAGACAGGGTAATATGGGCTCTAAGTTAAATAGACAATCATGCATATGAGGGCCACCAAGCATTTTCAATATGGTCTTCTCGACCCCCAAAAGAAAGAAAAGAAAATAAAACTATTTACACGGGAAAGCTCCCAAGAAGTAAAAGAAGAATGAGAAGTCTTTTTGGGTTTTCATTTTAATTTCTACTACAAGCATGGAAATTAAACTAACAATTTTTTTGGTTTTTCTTAAGATTTATCAAACACACAAGAAGAAAATAGAAAAAGAAATTTAAACTAGCATGGATAATACAATGAAAGAGTATGAGCACCGACGAGTAGTGTGTGAACATGAATGTAAAGTCGGTGAGAAATACGTACTCTCCCAAGCTTAGGCTTTTGGCCTAAGTCGGTTTAATACGAAGGACCACCGCTACTCTCCCTGGTATAATGGGAGGTATAATCAAGATACCACTGGCTGGTCATCTCCGGATCCCACTGGACATATGATGCACGATAAGGGTCCAGCTCAGGTTCCGGCTCAAGTTCAGGTTCTGGAGTAAAAGCTTGAGCTCGATGATTGTTCACCGCTTCCGGTGTGACAAGATGATTTTCTGCAAGCAAATCAAATAACAGAGGTGCAGGCAAGATAATAACCTCAATGTGTTTCTTATTCAATCTAAGTTTATACAAGAGCATCTTCTCTTCATTGTCAATAATAAACTTATGTGCTACCATGCTCTTGTAATCTGAAATGTGAGGATGCAATTTTATCTCATCCTCGTCATGGTGCCTAATGGGTATTTGAAAATGTTCAGCAAGACGTGCAACATAGATACCTCCAAATATGGGTCCTTTTGTACGATTCAGGGCTAGCCATTTAGCAACGACGGCACCCATACTAAAAGTATTGTCTCCTAACAAAGCATGTTGAAGAATAATAATATCTGGAACGCTCAAATTTCGACTATTTCCACGACCAATCAAGCATCTACTAGCAAATATGACAAAGTAGCGTAAAACAGGAAAGTGTATGCTAGAGACTTTTGCCTCAGAGCCCTTCTTTGGCTCTACCACAACAATAGTTTTAACGAAGCCACCCACATCTTCACGATGGGGTTCCTCTAATTCTCCCTCATAAGGTATCCTACATACCGCACAAAAATGACGTAAAGACATTTCTTTGAATTCATCATATAAATGAAACGATACTGCAGGCAGTGACTTCTTAGGATAATAATAAAAGTTTTGCACGAAAGTATTGGTAAGTAAGAGATACTGATCGATTCGGTCGTTGATGAAACAGGTGAGAGGCCTGCAGTCTCGATTAAAGCATAAAAGTCTTCATGAATTCCGGCTTCTTTCAAGAAATCCTCGCGTGGCCATTCACACGACCGTACTTCCGCTAAGCGAGGAAGATTATACTTGGCTTTTTCCTTCTTTTTGGCTTGTTTTTCCTGAGAGCTTTGACTAGAAGAGCCTTTAAAGAGCCTCCTTAAAATTTTCTGAAAATTTCTGAAATTTTAGTAACTTCAAAATAAAAGTGAATAAAACTAAACAAGATTGGTAGCAACTACTCCTACAAGTGCCTAGAGCCTATATCAAGCATTGGAATTGCTTGGGACCTCAAAAATTTAACATGCAAGCTCAAGAACATGGTCTCCTATACAGCAAAAATTTGCAATGAATAAAGCACTAGAACAAAAACTAATTGGACCAATGGAGGAGTCACATACCAAGCAACAATCTCCCAAAGCAGTTTTGTGAATGGAGCTTTGAGCTAAGAGATCGAAAATCGTAGCAAAACGAGCTAGAACTCGTGCTTGAGCTGGATGGGGATTTTTTTGGGTAGAAGATGAAGTGTGTGGGTGTTGGCATAAGTGGAGGGGAGCCACCAGGGGCCCATGAGACAGGGGGCGCGCCCTACGGGGGGCGTGCCCTCCTCTCTCGTGGCCTGGTGCTTGCCCCTCCGGCAGTGTTTTCAGTGCCTAAAATCCTCAAATATTCCAAAAAAAATCATACTAAATTTGTAGGGCATTTGGAGCACTTTTATTTTCGGACTATTTTTTAATGCACGGATAATTCAGAAAACAGAGAGATAATACTATTTTTGCTTTATATATTCTAAATAACAGAAAGTAAAGAGAGGGTACACAAGGTTGTGCCTTCTAGTTTCATCCATCTCGTGATCATCAAAATGAACCCACTAAAAAGGTTGATCAAGTCTTGTTAACAAACTCATTCCGAATAACACAGAACCGGAGAAATTTCGAATAACACTAAGTTACCTCAACGGGGATATGAAAATCCCCAACCATAAGAATATCATACTTTTTCTTGACAGTAGGGAGAGGAAATTCAAAACCTTCAAAAATGATAGTTGGAACTGTTTCAATAGAATTGATGCTATGAACTTGAGATTGTTTCCTCGGAAAGTGTACCGTATGCTCATTGCCATTAACATGAAAAGTGACATTGCCTATGTTGCAATCAATAATAGCCCCTGCAGTATTAAGAAAAGGTCTACCAAGGATAATAGACATACTATCGTCCTTGGGAATATCAAGAATAACAAAGTCCGTTAAAATAGTGATATTTGCAACCACAACAGGCACATCCTCACAAATACCGACAGGTATAGCGGTTGATTTATCAGACATTTGCAAAGATATTTCAGTAGGTGTCAACTTATTAAATTCAAGTCTATGATATAAAGAGAGAGGCATAACGCTAACATCGGCTCCAAGATCACATAAAGCAGTTCTAACATAATTTCTTTTAATGGAGCATGGTATAGTTGGTACACCCGGATCTCCAAGTTTCTTTGGCATTCCACCCTTAAAAGTGTAATTAGCAAGCATGGTGGAAATTTCAGCTTCCGATATCTTTCTTTTATTTGTAATGATATCCTTTAGCATAAGGGTTTACTTTGAGCATATTAGTTAAGCGCATACGTAAGAAAATAGGTCTAATCATTTCAGCAAAGTGCTCAAAATCCTCATCATCCTCTGACTTGGATGGTTTAGGAGGAAAGGGCATGGGTTTCTGAACCCATGGTTCTCTTTCTTTACCGTGCTTCCTAGCAACAAAATCTCTCTTATCATAACGTTTTTTTAGGAACTTGACAGTGGGAGAAAACTCCCACTGCATATATTTTCGTATATCCATATAAATGGGGTGTTTACATAGATATATCACCTACATCACGTCCCACCCTCACTACTGGTGTCACTAGCAGGGGGGTGATCAGCTAAGCCATGATAACCACTTACCCACTGCTTTTGATTCTATGCAAACTAACAGAGTATAGATACAACAAAAAGAATGACTCAACTAAGTGTGTCACAGTATGAAAGCAGGGCAGCCCTGCGTGCACCCTTTACTCTATGTTGCAAGAGCCCCAAATCCTCCTTGAAACGCTGAAGCCAAGATGTAATGCTTGGGGCTACACCTCTGAAGTGCTTATTATTTCTTTCTTTCCACAAGCTCCAGGCAGCAGTGTAGAACGTTTCGACGAAGAAAGGATGGGGCAGAATGGTGTGTGCGTTCTGCAGCGCCACAAACCTATTTTGGAAATCAGGCCAGTCAACACCTATCCTGGCCCAGAACCTTTCATAATGTTGATTCATTGATTGTGGGTTATCAAGATCAATAGCAGGTTCAATATCTACATCATTGTTTTTGCTAGGTTGAGCATCAACATGAACATTATCATTAACATTATCACTAGGTTCATGTTCATCACCTGATTGAGTTTCAGTATCAGAAATAGAAATATCATTGGGATTCTCAGGTGTGTCTACAGTAGGTTCACTAGAAGCATGCAAAGTTCTATCGTTTTTCTTTTACTTCTTTTTTAGAAGAACTAGGTGCCTCTAAATTATTTCTCTGAGAATCTTGCTCGATTCTCTTGGGGTGGCCTTCACGATACAGAGGTTCCTGAGTCATTCTACCAGTTCTAGTAGCCACTCTAACAACAACGTCATTTTTATTATTTAATTCATCAAGCAAATTATTTTGAGCTTTAAGTACTTGCTCAGCTTGAGTAGCAACCATAGAAGCATATTTGCTAACGCGGTGAAGTTCATCTTTAACTCTAGCTAGATTATCACCTACGCGTCCTATGTCGAAAGCATTATTCTTTAACTCTCTACCAACATAAGCATTAAAACTTTCTTGTCTAGCCATAAAGTCATAAAATTCATCTAAGCATGGGCTAGGGTATTTCAACATTATCATATCTATAGAGAGAATTTACCTTTACTACCTATGTCGGGTTATCAAGACAATGTGGTTCTTCAGGCGGTAAATTAAGACCATGTATTTCTTCAATAGGAGGTAAATTCCTAACATCTTCAACTTTAATACCTTTTTCTTTCATTGATTTCTTTGCCTCTTGCATATCTTCAGGACTAAGAAGTAAAATATCTCTCTTCTTCGGAGTGGGTTTAGGAATAGGCTCAGGAGTTGGCTCAATTGGTTCAGGAATTACTTCAGGAACTGGCTCAGGAAGAGTCCAATTATTTTCATTAGTCAACATATTATTCCATAGTATTTCAGCTTCGTCGACTGTTCTTTCCCTGAAAACACAACCAGCACAACTATCCAAGTAGTCCTTGGAAGCATCGTTAGTCCATTATAAAAGATATCAAGTATTTCATTTTTCTTAAGAGGATGATCGGGCAAAGCATTAAGTAACCGAAGAAGCCTCCCCCAAGCTTGTGGGAGACTCTCTTCTTTGATTTGCACAAAATTGTATATTTCCTGCAAGGCGGCTTGTTTCTTATGAGCAGGGAAATATTTAGCAGAGAAGTAATAAATCATATCCTGGGGACCACGCACACAACCAGGAGCAAGAGAATTAAACCAAGTCTTAGCATCACCCTTTAATGAGAACGGAAATATCTTAAGGATATATAAATAGCGAGACTTCTAATCATTAGTAAACAGGGTGGCTATATCATTCAACTTGGTAAGATGTGCCACAACAGTTTCAGATTCAAGGCCATAAAAAGGACCAGATTCAACTAAAGTAATAATATCAGGATCAACAGAGAATTCATAATCCTTATTAGTAACACAGATAGGTGAAGTAGCAAAAGAAGGATCGGGTTTCATTCTAGCATTAAGAGACTGCTGCTTCCATTTAGCTAATAATTTCTTAAGATCATTTCTATCATTGCAAGCAAGAATTTCCATAGCAGCTGCTTCATTCATAACATAACCCTTAGGAACAATAGGTAATACATAATCATTGGGGGAACCTTCATCATCACTATCATCAGTAATAGGATCTTCAGTATTTTCATTCCCCCTAACTCTAGCAAGTTGTTCATCAAGAAATTCACCTAATGGCAAAGTAGTATCACGTACAGAAGTAGTTTCATCATGCATAGCAAAAGTGGCATCATCAATAACATGCGACATATCAGAATTCATAGCAGTAGTAGGTTTAGGTGTCGCAAGCCTACTAATAACGAAAGGAGAATCTAGTGCAGAGCTAGATGGCAGTTCCTTACCTCCCCTCGTAGTTGAGAGCAAAATGGTAGTTCGATCGTCTTTCAAGTTCTTCATAGTGATCAACAGATATAAATCCCAAGTGACTCAAAGAATAGAGCTATGCTTCCCGGCAACGGCGACATAAATTAGTCTTGATAACCCACAAGTGTAGGGGGTCGCAACAGCTTTCGAGGGTAAAGTATTCAACCCAAATTTATTGATTCGACACAAGGGGAGCCAAAGAATATTCTTGAGTATTAGCATTTGAGTTGTCAATTCAACCACACCTAGATAACTTAGTATCTACAGCAAATTATTTAGTAGCAAAAGTGGTATGATAATAAAGGTAGCGGTAGCAAAAGTAAAGATAAATGTTTTTGGGTTTTTGTAGTAGTTGTAACAGTAGCAACGGAAAAGTAAATAAGCGAAGAACAATATATGAAAAGCTTGTAGGCAATGGATCAGTGATGGATAATTATGCCGGATGCGATTTCTCATGCAATAGTTATAACATAGGGTATATAGAACTAGCTCCAATTCATCAATGTAATGTAGGCATGTATTCTGTAAATAGTCATACGTGCTTATGGAAAAGAACTTGCATGACATCTCTTGTCCTACCCTCCCGTTGCAGCGGGGTCCTTACGGAAACTAAGGGATATTAAGGCCTCCTTTTAATAGAGAACCGAAACAAAGCACTAGCACATAGTGAATACATGAACTCCTCAAACTACAGTCATCACCGAGAAGTATCCCGATTATTGTCACTTCGGGGTTGTCGGATCATAACACATAATAGGTGACTATAGACTTGCAAGAAAGGATCAAGAACACACATATATTCATGAAAATATAATAGGTTCAGATCTGAAATCATGGCACTCGGGCCCTGGTGACAAGCATTAAGCATAGCAAAGTCATAGCAACATCAATCTCAGAACATAGTGGATACTAGGGATCAAACCCTAACAAAACTAACTTGATTACATGGTAAATCTCATCCAACCCATCACCGTCCAGCAAGCCTACGATGGAATTACTCACGCACGGCGGTGAGCATCATGAAATTGGTGATGGAGGATGGTTGATGATGACGACGGCGACGAATCCCCCTCTCCGGAGCCCCGAATGGACTCCAGATCAGCCCTCCCGAGAGAGATTAGGGCTTGGCGGCGGCTCCGTGTCGTAAAACGCGATGAAACTTTCTCCCCGATTTGTTTTTCCCCGAACGTGAATATATGGAGTTGGAGTTGAGGTCGGTGGAGGTCCAGGGGGCCCACGAGATAGGAGGCCGCGCCCTACAGGGGGGGGGCGCCCCCTGTCTCGTGGACAGGCCCTAGGCCCCCTGGCATTAATTCTTTCGCCAAAAATTCTTATTAATTCCAAAAAGTGCCTCCGTGGATTTCCAGGACATTCCGAGAACTTTTCTTTTCTACACATAAAGCAACATCATGGCAGTTCTGCTCAAAACAGCGTCAACCCGGGTTAGTTTCATTCAAATCATGCAAGTTAGAGTCCAAAACAAGGGAAAAATTGTTTGGAAAAGTAGATACGTTGGAGACGTATCAATCAACTATAGTTTCGTGCAATTGTCACGTCAGATGTCCTTGTGAAAGGACTTAGTTGTGGAGCCATCGCAACTAGGAAGCTTGAAGGGGTTAATCGGCACAAGGGACATGAGAGGTTTATGCTAGTTCAGCCCCTTACGGTGAAGGTAAGGCCTACATCTAGTTGGGTTGGTATTGCTGTTTCGATGACCGGGGAGTGAGATACGCTATGCCCGGCTCTCGATGAGTTTTTTCTTGCCCTAAGCCGCTAGCAGGTCATCCTCTTATATACACGGGTTGACACCCTGCGGCCTATAGAGTCCCGGCCGGCTTATAAACAGTGTCCGGCTCGATGACTAGTTAAATCTACCTTATGATACAAGTCATACCATTACGGCGGTTTACTACGATGGGCCTTAAGTCGCATGTGGGCCTTAGGCCCTTTATTGAACCGCCATCTTCATGCTTGGTCTTGGGCTTCTTTCTGGTGAGTCTTCGTTGCATAACCCGACCACTCCTGGGCGGCTTACACAAATAGTTATATCCCCAACATTAGGCGCCAGATTGATTTGAACCTATTCATGTCAATCTTAAAATACCTTAAGAAATAAATCTTCAGTCTTCTGACTGTGCAAAGGTTTTTTTTAACCCGCCATGACGTCATCTTTTGGATCCGTGTTAACCTGTTGTGACGTCATCTTTACTTAAATTCTTTCTTTATTCCACCGTATCCTTCAACGGATCCTTGCCTTTACTGACTGTTCCAAAAACCGAGGCATCGGGGCCGCTGGATAATAACTTTTATCTCCTCGTTTCTCGCACCGTCTCAGTTATCCTTTCCTTATAAATAGGCGCGACCTAGGTCTTCCCATTCTCCTCCTTCCAGTCATCCTCTTCCTCTCACTGCTTCTCTGTCGCTCGAGCTCCGCCACCGATGCCGTCGCAGATCTCTTCATCTTCACCAACTCCGGCCGCTGCATCAACTTGGTTTGACCAGAAAAACGGAACGACCCTCCGCTGCAATCCTGCATCTGTAACTCTCCTCTTCCTGCTTCTTAGATCCACATTAGGATCTTCGAGTTCTTCACGTTCTTCGATGATCATTAGGATCTTTTCATAGATTGCATCACCCCCGCTCTTCTTGATCTTGAAGATGGTAAAAACTGATGCGGTAGATATTCCGCACCTATTTTGAACGCAAATAGATCCCTTTCTGTCACACAGAGGCCCCATTCGAGCCCTTGAGCTTCATCTGCGCCAGTCTTAGGTCTAGAAAATTTTCTTGTTAGAACAGCTTTTTGATCCCAAATAACAGTGGCAAATTGTTAAACCTGCTTGTATCACCCAGAAAACTGCTTCTGTCGAATATGCTTAAATACAACTGTCCATGTAGCCGGTTTAAATAAATGACACTGATCTGTGAACCTTGCATGCTTCTCATGACTTTAAGAAGTTTGAACTACTTTTGATGCATGTAGCGGCTTAAATACTGTTGCACAGTTATCCTCATATCATTAGGCCCCTTCTTAAGCTGCCACCTTGATTAGTTTTAAGGGATAATAGATTTTATGCCCCTAGTTAGGTCACACTCGGCAGGTTTGACTGTTCCTGCCCAAACCACTTTGCTCCTCTTATGCTTTTGCCCATCACTTTGAAAACTTCATAAAAAATTCATAAAAAATTGGTGGCAAAGTTTGACCAATGTTTTGAGTGCTTCCCAAGTTTCATAAGGGAATGACATTTGTGGAAGTTGTGGCAAAAAGAACAAATGCTCAAAAATTTCATTTTTTTGCCATGACTTCCAGGAATGTCATTCCCTTATGAAACTTGGCAAGAACTCAAAACATTGGTCAAAGTTTGCCACCAATTTTTTTTAGAATTTTTAGAATTTTTTTAGATTGTATTGTTCATGCTAAGATCATATGAGCTAAAACTGAGATGGGAACTGGCCAACACTTTTTTGATGAGTGCAAATCACATGCACATATAGGTGATGCTTTTCTGAACATTTTGATATCTTATTTGAATTTTTCTGAGTTAGTATGAATTTTTTATGAAGTTTTCAAAGTGATGGTCAAACAGTCAAAGGGCAAAAGCATAAGAGGAGAAAAGTTGTTTGTGCAGGAACAACTGTTTTCGGCAACTAGGGGTGAACCTGCCGAGTGGGACACAACTAAGGGCACCAAATTAATTATCCCTAGTTTTAAATATTTACCTTCGGGTTAAATTTGAACCGGAACCTCTTATTTTGTCATAGGCCTCAATCTTCGTCATGGCACCTAAGGCAGCCAAGGCTCATGTGACCTATAATTGGGTCGCATCCACAGTCACAAGGAGTAAACTGTCTGAATTTGTGAAGTCTGGCCATCTTCCTAAGAAAGAGGTCATGTCTTATCGTGCCCCTGACCCGTCTGAAGAGAAGCCTCAACCCAAAGAAGGGGAGGTGATTGTTTTTACTGATCACATGAACCGGGGATTTTCCCCTCCTGGTTCAAAATTCTTCAGGGAGGTTTTGAATTTCTTTGACCTTAGACCTCAAGACATTGGACCCAATTCTGTGTCAAATATTTGCAATTTCCAAGTCTTCTGCGAGGTGTACGTGGGAGAGGAGCTAAATATGCTTTTGTTCAGAGAGCTTTTCTACTTGAACCGGCAAAATGAACGTGCCAACGGACCCAGTCTTAAACTTGGCGGCATCTCAATCCAGCGGCGGAGAGACTGCCTTTTCCCTTATGCAGAACTGCCGAGTCATCCGAAAGATTGGAATCAGACGTGGTTCTATTGCCAGGACACTTCACCGGCTGTCGAGAGCCCTCTGCCCGGCTTCCGCACTCTGCGCCTTGAGTCCAACCATCCGCTGGCGGATAAACTAACTACTATTGTACGTCTGCCTGTCAATCCCACCATCAGGCTCTTTTGGGAAATGGCTTAAACGACATTGATCTGGTCCGAGTCTGGGTCACTTGGCGAGTACTTCCATTAAGCCACCGTCCCGGCTTAATATGTACCTATTCAGGCAAAAAGGATGATCCACTGCTTCATAGCCCTGACGACTTACCAGATGATGTGGTGGAAGCTACGACCCAATCGCTGCTGAAGGAGGGCACAGTAACTAGTAATGCCTTCGGCTTACTTCCCTTTTGCGAGAAGAACCCGGCCCCTGTAGTGAGCCATCAACCTCAATAAATACTCCTTGCCATGTCACACCTTACTTGTACTCATAATTTCTTAACTTTTTTCACAGGCCGATGACAACTTTTGGAAGGTCCAGTATGACCATGGGGCTGCCAAACAAGCCAGGACAGCCAAGAAAACCGAAAGGGAAGCCGCCAAAACGGGCACTTCAAAGAAGAAGAAACCCAGCGCTTCCGATTTACTCAAATTGGATGATACTTCTTCGGATGATGAAGAGGTAATCCCTGATTCTCTTAATTCCTTTGCATTATTTTATTGACATTCCATCCTTTCAGGAGGATACGGGGAACAGCCAAGCAGTTGGCGAAGAGGTAACTATAATCTCCTCCGACTCAGAGCCTTTGCCAAAGCAAAAAATCCGAAGGGTGACCCGGAAAGTAAGATTTTCACATACTCTAGCTTATTAAGATCCTCAATTTCTTTTGAAGCAACAACAGCTTGAAAACCGGAGGCAGACCCGGACCAACAAGGATGCGTAACTCCTCCGCTTACTTACGACGTAACTAGGAAGCGTCGGTGAGGTTATCTCTGATTTACGTTCTGTTTTACCTTTGGCGGGTTTAATTCGCCAACCTCTCAATTCATCTGACCCCAATTATCAGGATACCTCTCCTTCCTCCGGCGAGTCTATGCAATCAAACATGCCGGCTTCCAAAACTGCTCCCGGGTACTGTAACTTTAGTTACTTTAGGCTTTACCTTACTCATGCTTTAGTATTTATCCTTCTACCTTTATTGACAGCATGCAAGCGAAGCCCAGCAAGAGGGCAAAGAAGAATAAGCCGTCCCAAGACCCGGTTGTGACTGAACCGGCGCCTGATATGTCTGCTCCTGACAGTTCCACTCATCAGCCGCCGCCTGAACCGACTTCTGATATTCCGGTGCCAACCTCTGACCAGCCTGCCGGAGATACTCTCAACAGCTCCGATAACCCGGAAACTCCTAGCCCGGTCAAGAAGAATGACCCGAAAGTTGAGATTGTGAAAAGTCAGTTTGTTGAGCCAGGACGGCCCACTGTCCTTGCCAAATGTTATGCCAAGGAAGAACTTGTCGAACACCGAAAGGCCAAGCTGGACATTACTGATTATTCTCACTTAAGTATTGGCGATATAGTCTCGGGCTATCTGAATCAAGTGCATAACAGCCGTGACCTGGAAATTGACATGGTAAAGCAAATACAGCAAAAATCTGAGGTATACCTTATGCTCCTTTTTTTGAATCATACTTACTGCATTAGCCCCCAAGTCTATTGCTTATTGATAAATATGTCGCAGACTTAGAAATCTGCTCACTGTTGTTTTGTCCGGTTTAAAGAGAAGATAATTAACCCGGTTGTAGTTTGAACTTTGCGATACACATTAGCCCCCAAGTGTCAAGTACTTTACTTGTAAAGTGCTTGGGACTTTATATGCATGACCCGGCATTGTAGGTTAGAAATTCTTCAGCATACATTAGCCCCCAAGTGTCAAGAATCTTTGCTTGCAAAGTACTTGGGACTTCATGTTATCTTACCATGATTCTTACTACAACCCAGTATTGATGCAGGCCACCATAAGTCAATTTGAGTCGGAACTTGCTGACCAGAAGAGCCTGCTGAAAACTCAAGAACTTGAAACACAAAAGGCCAACTCCAAATTTGAATTCAGTGTCTCTGAACAAGAGAAGATGAAGAAGAATTTTGAGTCAGAGAAGAAAATCTGGGCTGATGAGAAGGCTTCACTGGTGACCCAGGCCGAGATGGCAGAGGCATCTCTTGCAGAAGCAACAACTGAACTGTCCGACTTAAAGCGCCAGATATCACAAATGGTCTCAACCATCTTTGGTAAGTTACTGCACATAACCTCAAATATTGTAATCCTTCTTTTGATGCTTATTGTAATCTTTATCTCCGGCTCACTTTTATGTTTGTGTACACACAGGCCCCAGAAGCACCAACCTCAAGCAGAACATGCTGATCAAACTTAAAGCAGTTTACACCCTAGTGGAGCAACTGTACACCGGGTCACAACGTGCTTTGGCTGTTGTTGCTTTATCAAATACCACTCCCCACCTTCTGCAAGACGTACTAAAGTGCGTCGTTGTGCTACCTCGGCGGATCCAGGATTTAAGGTGGGCGTCTTCAAGAACCGGGGCCATAGCTGCGCTGAGCCGGGCAAAGGCATGGATTCCAGAACTAGACCCGGCCGACCTCGCCCTTGGATACCCGAGTCTGAAGGGGGATGGTACTATATTTGATGATCAGGATTTCACCGCCTGTGTCAAAGTGATACGCCCCTTGGCTACCCTCATTGGGAACGACACTGACCTTACCAAGTATTCGCCGGGCTATGACAGTGAGAATCAGAGAAGTCCAAACACTCCATATGATCAAGTCAGCCTGATCCCTCCAACTCGTAAGCATACTTTTGCCCCTGAAGTGGACCCAGCCGGTTTAATAGATGATGAAGCTGAGTTTGAAGCCTTGAGTGGCATTGACTGGGCCTTGTCACCCTTCCAGGACAAAGCAACTGACAGAGAGGCAGGGAAGGATAACCCGGAATCTTCAAGCCCATCTAAGGAGTGAGCCGCCCGGCATTTTATGACTTTGCAAAAACAATGATCCATTTATTCAGGCTCGGGGAGCCTTGTAATAGAGTAGAAAAAACCTTTCAATGTTTTGTCATGCCTTCACGCATGTTCATGGCGCTTAATACTTTCGTAAGCCGCCATCGCTATATATTTCCAGCTGATGTTGATCATTTTACTTCCTTGATGTTTAAATTTACTTGCCTTGCCCTGCGATCCCCTCGGTAATCTCACCTGCTTATATGATATTCACCTGGCACTTTAACAACCTGGGGTGATCAATATTAAACAGGAAGAATCAAAAACCATCTAACAATGCTTGCAAGAAGGTCTCAAGATAATCAAAGTAATTATGCTTATAATGGATAATAAGCAATGTTTACAGGCTCCTGATTCGAATACGATCAGTAAACCGTCCCAAAGGGGTTAAGCTAAGATTCGGATACGATCATATAGCCCCTAGTGGCTTTGGCGATGCCGATCATGTGGGTATCAACAGCTATGTTATCTTTGGTTCGAATATGACCTATGTTTGAACAGGAAGCCCCCAAGTGACCATAAGAGTTGTTTAATGACGCTGATTCGAATACGATCCACGTCAGACCCAAAGGGGTTAAGATGTGATTCAAATATGATCAAGAAGCCCCCCAAGTGGGTTTGGCAATATGCTGATCAAGTGGGTATCGACAGCTATGTTCTCTTTGGTTCGAATACTACCTATGTTTGAACAGGAACCCCCAAGTGACCATGGCTAGATTCAGATATGATCATAAGCCAGACCAAAGGGAAAGCTGGATTCAGATGTAATCCGCTCCCTGTTGGTTGTCTCCACTACCTGATAAAGAAGACACATAAATTTTTGAGGGTAAAAAAAGGACAGAGGTCCTGCTTCATTTCTTTAGATAATATATACACATTGTCAAAATATATACATCTGGAGAGCCGGTGACTTAAGTATAGTAAGATCGAAGATGAGCAATAATCCACGGCCGGCGGGTCTCCTCCTCCGACTTACGTGAGTCTTTGTGCTCTCGAACATCGATGAGGTAGTATGACCCGTTGTGCAGATTCTTGCTGACCACAAAGGGTCCTTCCCAAGGCGGGGATAGCTTGTGCATGTCAGACTGTTCCTGGATGAGCCGGAGCACCAAGTCGCCTTCCTGAAAGGTTCTGCTCCTAACTTGGCGGCTGTGATGGCGGCGCAGGTCTTGTTGATAAATCGCCGAGCGGGCTATTGCCAAGTCTCGCTCCTCATCCAACAAGTCAAGTGCATCCCGACGAGCTTCTTCGTTGTCGGCCTCAACGTAAGCCGCCACGCAGGGTGAATCGAGGCAGATGTCACTTGGCAGGACTGCCTCTACACCATACACCATGAAGAAAGGTGTGTAGCCTGTAGATCTGTTAGGCTTAGTATTGATGCTCCACAATACAGAGGGTAACTCCTCCACCCAACAATCCGGAGTCCGCTGTAAGGGGACGAAGAGCCGGGGCTTGATGCCTTTCAGGATCTCTTGATTAGCTCGTTCTGCTTGACCATTGGATTGAGGATGAGCAACAGCCGAAACATCAAGCCGGATATGTTCTCGTTGACAGAACTCTTCCATGTCACCCTTGGAGAGATTAGTGCCATTATTAGTTATAATGCTGTGTGGAAAACCAAAACGAAAGATCACCTTTTTCGTGAACTGAACTGATGTGGCTGCATCACACTTACTGACCGGCTCTGCCTCAACCCACTTTGTAAACTTATCCACTGCGACCAGGAGGTGTGTCTTTTTATCCTCAGACCTCTTGAAAGGTCCAACCATGTCAAGCCCCTAGACTGCAAACGGCCAAGTGATTGGAATCATCCCCAACCCTTGAGCTGGCACATGAGCTCTTCATGAGAATTTTTGACATCCGTCACATTTACTGACTAGATCTTCCGCATCAGCATGAGCCGTCAGCCAATAGAAACCATGACGGAAAGCCTTGGCAATAAGAGATTTGGACCTGGCATGATGGCCACAATCCCCTTCATGTATCTCACGAAGTATCTCCTGGCCCTCCGCAGGCGAACACAACGTTGAAACGCCCCAGAGACGCTTCAATGATGTAGCTCGCCATGAACAATCGTCATAGATTTGGACCGCCTGACGATTTGTCTTACCAAGGTCTCATCCTCAGGCAGCTCTCCCTGGGTCATATAGGCCAAATATGGCATCGTCCAATCCGGGATGACGTGAAGAGCTGCCACCAGTTCTGCCTCCGGGTCTAGCACTACTAGTTCTTCCTTTGTAGGCACCTTGACAGAAGGATTATGCAAAACATCGAGAAAGGTGTTAGGCGGCACCGGCTTACGTTGAGATCCCAACCGGCTTAAAGCATCAGTCGCCTCATTCTTCCTTCGATCAATGTGCTCCACTTGATAACCTTTGAAATGAACAGCCACAGCATCTACTTCACAATGATAAGCCGCCATAAGGGGATCCTTGGAGTCCCACTTGCCTGACACCTGCTGGGCCACGAGATTTGAGTCACCCAAGCACCTTACCCGGCTTAAGTTCATCTCTTTGGCCATCCGGAGACCATGGAGTAAGGCATCGTACTCATCTGCATTGTTAGTACAAGGGAACATAAGCCGGAGCACATAACAAAATTTGTCACCTCGAGGGGAAGTTAAAACAACTCCAGCCCTCGAGCCTTCTAACTGTCTAGACCCATCAAAGTGAATAGTCCAATATGTGTTATCCGGCTTCTCCTCAGGTGCCTGCAGCTCTATCCAATCATTGATAAAATCCACCAAGGCTTGAGATTTAATAGCAGTACGTGGCATATATTTCAAACCATGAGTTCCAAGCTCAATGGCCCACTTGGCGACTCGTCCTGTGGCCTCCCTATTCTGGATGATGTCTCCAAAGGGGGCAGAACTTACCACAGTTATAGGATGACTTTGAAAGTACTGCTTCAACTTCCGGTTGGCCATAAATACTCCATAAAAAAGTTTCTTCCAGTGCGGATACCTTTGTTTAGACTCAATAAGCACCTCACTGATATAATAAACCGGCCGTTGAACCGGATGCTCTTTGCCGGCTTCCTTGCGCTCCACCATGATTGCAACACTAACAGCTCGTGAATTAGCAGCCACATATAACAGCAATGGCACTTTATCAATAGGAGCCGCAAGAACCGAAGGTACAGATAACTGTCTCTTCAAATCTTTAAAGGCAGCATCAGCAGCATCACTCCAGACAAAAGTGTCTGTTTTCTTCATCATCTGATACAGCAGTAAGGCCTTCTCACCTAACCGGCTTATGAACCGGCTTAAAGCGGCAACACGACCCGCCAGTCGCTGCACATCATTGATGCACGCCGGTTTAGCCAGAGAGGTAATCGCCTTCATCTTCTCCAGATTAGCTTCAATGCCTCTGTTTGAGACTAGAAAACCCAAGAGCTTGCCTGCAGGTACACCAAATACACACTTGGCCGGGTTAAGCATCATTTTATAAACCTGGAGATTATCAAAGGTTTCTTTCAAGTCAGATATCAAGGTTTCCTTCTCTCTGGACTTCACCACCATGTCATCCACGTATGCATGAACATTGCCCCCAATTTGATCATGTAGACAGTTCTGCACACATCGCTGATAAGTCGCCTGAGCACTCTTGAGCCCAAATGGCATAGATACATAACAGAAGGCTCCAAACGGAGTGATGAAAGCCGTCTTCTCCTGGTCCTTAACTGCCATTTTGATCTGATGATAACCGGAGTAGCATCCAGAAATCTCAAACATTCACAACCCGCTGTAGCATCAATGATTTGATCAATACGGGGGAGAGCAAAAGGATCAGTCGGACAAGCTTTATTCAAGTCTGTGTAATCCACACACATCCGCCAGGTGCCGTTTTTCTTGAGGACAAGCACCGGGTTAGCCAACCACTCCGGGTGAAAAACTTCAATAATGAACCCGGACGCTAAGAGCCGGGCGACCTCCTCTCCAATAGCTTTCCGTCTCTCTTCATTAAACCGTCGAAGAAATTGCCTGACCGGCTTATACTTCGGATCAATATTGAGAGTGTGCTCAGCGAGTTCCCTCGGTACACCCGGCATGTTAGAAGGCTTCCATGCAAAGATGTCCCGGTTCTCACAGATGAACTCGACGAGCGCACTTTCCTATTTAGGATCCAAATTGGTACTGATGCTGAATTGCTTAGAAGGGTCAACTAGGGTGAAGTCAACAAGCTTCGTCTCAGTGGCCGATTTAAACTTCAACGCCGGGTCATGCTTTGTAGTTGGTTTCTTCAAGGAGGTCATATCCGCTGGGTCAACATTGTCTTGATAAAATTTGAGCTCTTCCGCCGCACAGACAGACTCAGCATAAGCCGCGTCGCCTTCTTCACACTCCAAGGCTACCTTCCGACTTCCATGCACAGTGATGGTGCCCTTGTGACCCGGCATTTTGAGCTGCAAATAGACGTAACACGACCTGCCATTAACTTAGCATAAGCCAGCCGCCCAAACAGAGCATGATATGGGCTCCTAATTTTGACCACTTCAAACGTTAGTTTCTCATCCCTGGAATTATATTCATCTCTAAAGGACACTTCCAGTTCAATCTTGCTAACTGGGTAAGCCGACTTACCAGGAACCACCCCATGGAAAACAGTGTTTGATGTCCTCAAATTCTTATCGGTCAACCCCTTGCGTCGAAAGGTCTCATAATAGAGGATATTGATGCTGCTGGCTCCGTCCATGAGTACCTTAGTGAATTTATATCCACCAACTTGAGGTGCTACCACCAAAGCTAACTGCCCCGGATTGTCAACCCGTGGAGGGTGATCTTCTCTGCTCCATACAATGGGCTGCTCTGACCACCTCAAATAAAGAGGGACTGCCGGCTCAACAGAATTTACAGCCCTCTTATAAGCTAGTGGAGAATACATGATACTGCTCACTATTCAACTGCTTCGGATGGCTCTAATAACCCAACTGCTGCTGCTGTTGTTCTCCTTGACCAGACTATTGTTAACTATGGCCACCTTGATGTCCCTGAAAGCCGGAGCTTGAACCACCACCCGGGCCATGAAAGCCGCCAGCCCCCAAACCACCGCCGGATCCATGATTGCCATCAAAGGTGTTGGAATTCTTAAACACCTTCATGATCGCACAATATTTCCATAGGTGGGTGGCGGGTCGCTCCCGGGTGCCGTGTCTCGGGCAGGGCTCATTGAGTAACTGCTCAAGAGATGGGTCTGACCCGCCAGATCGAGGCGGCTTGCCCTTTCGTCTCTGATTGTTATCTTGCGCATTGGCGTTGTCTACAAACTCCGGGTTACCATCCGCCTTACGCTTATTGCCTCCCTGATTCATCAGATTATGCTGCTGACCCTTTCCATTGCCGTTCTTCTTTCCCTTCCTGGTCCTTTCCTCATCAGACGCGGGATCCTTGGTACTGTCATAATCGGCATATTTGACCAAAGCCGCCATCAGCGTACCCATATCGTTGCAATCATGCTTAAGGCGCCCCAATTTCTGCCTCAGCGGCTCAAAGCGGCAATTCTTCTCCAACATGAGGACTGCAGAGCCAGCATCCATCTTGTCAGATGAATGTATTATCTCCTTGAGCCGGCGTACCCAATGAGTCGTAGATTCACCCTCCTTCTGCTTACAATTTGTCAAGTCCACAATCGACATAGACTACTTGCAAGTGTCTTTGAAGTTCTGGATGAAATGGGCTTTTAACGCGGCCCGTGATCCAACAGAATTGGGTGGCAAACCCTTTAACCAAGACCGGGCCGTTCCATCTAACATCATGGTGAAGTACTTAGCCATTGCTGCGTCACTGACCTCCAACAGCTCCATGGCCATCTCATAACTTTCGATCCACGCTCCGGGCTGTAAGTCGGCCGTGTAGTTCGTCATCTTTCGAGGTCCCTTGAAGTCCTTGGGTAGGCGCACATTACGCAGAGCCGGTACCAGGCAAGGAACACCGCCGGTTCTAGTGGCTACTCCCGTCTCAACGGAAGTCGTTGGATACTTTGGGAAATCTTGATGAGCCATCTGCTGAGCCGCTAACTGAGCCGCCCGTTCGTTCTCTTGACGTATTCGGTCCTGCACCGGATTATAGCCACCGGGTTGGTTACGGCGCTGGGCGTTGCTTGACAAAGCTTCAGACTCCATGTGCCTGCTGTAACTCGGACTCCGATTTTGACGAGGCGGTGCTAACCAAGGCGGAGGAGTTGAATGAATCCTGTCCCGGCTGTAAGAATAGGTCTCTTGCTGAGCCAAGGCCATCTGAAAAAGCTCTCTGACCCTCCAGGTCTCCACCGCTGTCGGGTCATCACCGTCCGCGGGACGAGCCGCCAAGCGCGCTGACGCCGCGATTAAGTTCTCCATGGGTCTGGAAAAGTGACCCGGCGGTATCGGCACATAACGAGGCGGTGCCATGCTGCCATGAGGGGGTGGCATCTCCCGAGGCTGAGCCGGTCCTCTTGCTCCGCCTGTCATAAACTGATTAGTCTCTGGCGGGTTACTTGGGCCGGCTCTGGGTGTAGAGAAAAGAACCCGAGGGTCGTAATTCGGAGGTAAATGGGACTGGGTTTTTGGATGTCTCCTCCTCATCACCTCATTAGACGCGTTTAGGCTCATCGTGAGCTGGTAAGCTTCTGACTGTAGCCGCTGCGCCCATGCATCTAGAGCTGTCCGCTCCGTGGCTAATCTAGTGTCCTTAGCTGCCAAAGCCTCCTTGGCCCGAGCTATCTCCTCTCGCACCCGTGCCACCTCCGTGTCATGCTCATCTTTGTTTGCAGGAATAACCGTGGCGGTTAACAGGGTCGTAAGCTTGTCCATGAGATCTATCAGCACTTGAGCCGGCGGGCATACATGGCCTCCTGCCCTGGCCATTCCAGTCCCGGATGTTATTGCTGTAGCGGCCGTAGAGTTCTGTCCGGGTTGAGTCCCAGCCATGAAGACTCCTGCCCATCTTGGCGGCTCATAGGGGTCCGAAATACTTGTGCCATCGGAACAACCCCCCAGCCCGCTGTCTTGCACTTGGTACAGTGAATCTGTTGAACCGGCGGACGACTCATCATCCGAGAGGACGGTCGTCTCACCACCATCTTCAGATCCTTCAGACAGTTTCTCTCCGTGGATGCAGCCCACGAAGGCACGCTTCATGATAGGTTGAACTTGGGCCTTCCTCACACGCTGAGCCGTCTCGATGAGGTCGGTGCAGTTGTCCGGCTCAGGGCCCGGCTCACCAATCCGGCCGATGAATACGTGGATTCCGCCGAAGGGGACCCGGTACCCATACTCATTGAGCCGGCGTCGGGGGCCCAGCCTTCGTCGTCGATGTAGATCTTGCCGCGATGACTCTTGGTCATCCGGCCCACCATGTATCCCTTGAGCCCTTCAAAGTTGCCCTTCAAGAACTCAAATCCACCGTGCGCTGGCCCCACGGTGGGCGCCAACTATCGTGGAATTGTCACGTCAGATGTCCTCGTGAAAGGACTTAGTTGTGGAGCCATCGCAACTAGGAAGCTTGAAGGGGTTAATCGGGACAAGGGACACGAGAGGTTTATACTAGTTCAGCCCCTTACGGTGAAGGTAAGGCCTACGTCTAGTTGGGTTGGTATTGATGTTTCGATGACCGGGAAGCGAGATACGATATGCCCGGCTCTCGATGAGTTGTTTCTTGCCCTAAGCCGCCAACAGGTCGTCCCCTTATATACACGGGTTGACGCCCTGCAGCCTACAGAGTCCCGGCCGGCTTATAAACAATGTCCGGCTCTGTGACTAGTTAAATCTACCTTATGATACAAGTCATACCATTACGGCGGTTTACTACGACGGGCCTTAAGTCGCCTGTGGGCCTTAGGCCCTTTATTGAACCGCCATCTTCATGCTTGGTCTTGGGCTTCTTTTTGGTGAGTCTTCTTTGCATAACCCGGCCCCTCCTGGGGGGGCTTACACAAATAGTTATAGCCCCAACATATACCATGCTCCATTAAAAGAAATTATGTTAGAACTGCTTTATGTGATCTTGGAGCCGGTGTTAGTGTTATGCCTCTCTCTTTATATCTTAGACTTGAATTGAATAAGTTGACACCTACTGAAATGTCTTTGCAAATGGCTGATAAATCAACTGCCATACCTGTCGGTATTTGTGAGGATGTGCCTGTTGTGGTTGCAAATGTCACTATCTTAACGGACTTTGTTATTCTTGATATTCCCGAGGACGATAGTATGTTGATTATCCTTCGTAGACCCTTTTGAATACTACAGGGGCTGTTATTGATTGCAACAAAGGCAATGTCACTTTTCATGTTAGTGGTAATGAGCATATCGTACACTTTCCGAGGACACAATCTCAAGTTCATTGCATCAATTCTATTGGAAAAGTTCCAACTATCATTATTGGAGGTTTTGAATTTCCTCTTCCTACTGTCAAGAAAAAATATGATATTATTATTGTTGGGTATGTTCATATCCCGTCGAGCTAACTTAGTGCTATTCGAAATTTCTCCGGTTCCGTGTTATTCGGAATGAGTTTGTTAACAAGACTTGATCAACCTTATTAGTAGATTCATTTTGGTGATCACGAGATGGATGAAACTAGAAAGCACAACCTTCTGTACCCTCTTTTTACTTTCTGTTATTTAGATTAAATAAAGCAAAAATAGAATTATCTGTCTTTTTCTGAATTATCCGTGCAATAAAAAATATCCCAAAAATAAAATTGCTCCAAATGCCCTGCAAATTTAGTATGATTTTTTATGGAATATTTGAGGATTTTAGGCACTGAAATCACTGCAGGAGGGGCAAGCACCAGGCCACGAGAGTGGAGGGCGCGCCCACCTTCCCTGGGCGCGCCCCCTGTCTCGTGGGCCCCTGGTGGCCCCCCTCCACTTATGCCAGCACACACACACACACTACAAAAGAAAGACACATCCGTGACATTTTGGGCCGAACGAATTTTTTTCTGTCATACATATGACATTTCTATGAAGATAATTGTGGCAAAACCCGGTATCATCATAGATGTGGTGGGCTCCTACTTCTATGACAAAAAATCATGACAGAAAATGGGCTTTTCGTCCTGGGTGGGCTGGAGAGGCAGCTGCATGACATTCTTTGGGCCGTCCATGACGGAAAAAACCGTGGTAGAAGCGAGGGGAAGAAAAATTTCGGGGAGTTGCCGGTTACGGTGGGAGAGCGATGCGTGTTTCTCTCATACACGTACGCGCGTGTGTGCGAGGCGTTGGCTCTAACTGAACCCGAACGAGGAGTTGGGCTCTAATCAACCCAGCGATTGCTGCGGGCTATGTGCTCTCGAGCCCGATCGATCGATCGATGGTCGTTAATCAACGATGAGGGATTCGCCGCTCTGCGCTAATGAAGCCGATCGATTGGATGAGCAGTGAGTGTTGCGGGGGGGTTGGATGAGCGAGGCGGTGGCGTTGCCTCTGGATGAATAGGAACCCGTGGTGTGGAGGGCTGGATGAGCGATTACGGTGGAGTGGTGCCCGTGGAGGGTGGTTGAGCAGGACACCGTGGTGTGGAGGGCTGGATGAGCAGTGAGACGGTGGAGGGGTGCCCGTGGAGGGTGGTTGAGCGATGTCCGGTGGAGTAAGCGCGGTGCGGCTGGATGAATAGGACCCGTGGAGGCTGGAGGAGGTCGGCGGTAGCCGTGGAGGCCGGAGGAGGTCGACGGTGTGGAGATGAACAGTATCCGTGGAGTCCGTTTTGCGGTATGCCACACCGTCCGATGAACAGGACCCTGTTTGACCGTAGGAGGTCCGTTTAAATCCATTTTGCGATGCGCCACACCCTCTGATCAACAGGACCCCGTTTGACCGTGGAGGTCCGTTTCATCCGTTTGCGATGCGCCACACCCTTCCGATCAACAGGACCCCGTTTGACCGTAGGAGGTCCGTTTAAATCCGTTTTGCGATCGCCACACCCTCCCGATCAACAGGACCCCGTTTGATGTGGAGGTCCGTTCCCTCTGTTTTGCGATGCGCCACACCCTCCCGATCAACGGGACCCGTTCGAATGTAGGAGGTCCGTTTCCTCCGTTGTGCGGTACGCCAGACCTCGTTTCCATTGCCTGTTCCGTCCAAGCCGGTTGGCTCCCACGCGTTCCGTTGCCTCCCGATGAACACGACGCATTCCGTTGCCTCCCCATGAATACGACGCATTCTGTTGCCTCCCCATGAACACGACAACGACTCTGTTTCGCCGTTCCGACCCAGCCATGTACGTACGCGCAAGTAGGTGTTTGAGACCTCGCACGTATGTGCGTACGTGGCCGTATTTTCTTTCTTGCACCCTGGCCGATGTACGTATGTGTACATGCTACGTGCGCGCCTCTACTACGACACGTGCGCGCCTCTACATCGACCAGTATCTATGTACGTACACGTTCGCGACCAGAACGACAACGCTACGTACGCTTCGACCAGGTGGGTCCCGACTATCAGGCCCTTCCTTGCCTGCGAAGATGTAGCTTGTGGGTCCCAGCAGTTAGGGGGGAAATCGTTTTTTTTTTGCTCGGACGCACTTCCTTGCGTGCGAAGATGTAGCTGGTGGGTCCCAGCAGTCAGGGGGGAGAATCGTTATTTTTTTGCCCGGACGTGCTTCCTTGCGTGCGAAGATGTAGCTGGTGGGTCCCAGCAGTTAGGGGGGCGAATCATTTTTTTTTGCCCGGACGCACTTCCTTGTGTGCGAACATGTACTTGGTGGGTCCCAGCAGTCAGGGGGGCAAATCATTTTGTTTTTTTGCCCGAACACACTTGCTTGCGTGCGAAGGTGTAGCTGTTGGGTCCCAGCAGTCAGGGGGGAATTTTCGCGAAATATGGTGGCCCGTCCGATGGGTCCCCGCTGTCAGGTGGAGGAATAATTATTTTGCGCGTAATAAGGAGGCACTTCCTTGCTGCGGCCGTGGACCTAGCTGTCAGCCTCTCCACGTACAGTCCACGTCCGATGGAAGCCGTTCCTTGAACATGTTGACCACGCCGCGCCGAGAGCACCAGGGCGGTGGGCGACGGCGAGGCCTAGGAAGGGGCGGCGCGAGCCGGGAAGACGTGGCGATGGATGCCCATGCGTCTGAAGTACGAGGTTCACCGGTTCGCTGCAGTGTGAGGCTGTCGTTGCCTTGCAGAATAACGAGGGGTGTGGGTGAGTAGAGGATGGCACGGCCAGCGGTGGGAGTAGTAGGGCGGTGAGGCCTCCGCCGCATCGTGGCCCGACCACGGGAGGCGAGAGCACGAGCCACGACCGATGCTGGTTTGGGCGGCTGGAGCAAGAAGACCAGAGGTTGAAGAAGCACTACGGCCGTTGGAACATTGTACGGTCACTGGAGCTAGAATCGTGCATATTGACTAAGTTGACAAAGCCTCCGTCCCCGTCAACTTAGTAGGCCCACAAGTCAGCCTGCCACTATACTGGGTCCCAGCTAACAGGGGGAGTATTCATTTTTTTGTGCGTAATAAGGAGGCACTTCCTTGCGTACAAAGATATAGCTGGTGGGTCCGAGCTGTCAGAGCTGGCCGCGGGGAGGAGGGAGCAGGCAGTCCCACCGGCGCTTGTTTGAGCGGCTGGAGCAGGAAGAGCAGAGATTGAAGAAGCACGACGGCCATTGGATGGCCATCCAACAGTCACTGCTTGTGCGTCAACCTTTTTTTTAGGAAAGCCTCAAATCTATGGAAAACAGCATACAGCCCATCTGCAATTATTTTTAATAATTTACAGCCCATTTGCTAATTCTTAAGGATTTTTTGAAGCCCATATTCTTTTTGTTAGCATTACAGCCCATATTGTGGCCACCGTTAAAAACTTATATGAAATTTTGCATATTTCGGTGCGGTCCGAACTGTTTTTAATCCCGAAATTTCGACTCACATTCAAACTGATTTTAAATATAAATGTATATCAATATAAAATCCAACAAATTCTCCTCGCATAAAAATTAATGTAATTTAAAATCTCGAAATGAAAAAAAAAGATATTTGAAACTGATTGTCGGTTTGATGTGTTTTAAAAAT
Source organism: Aegilops speltoides (assembly GCA_021437245.1). NCBI lineage: Eukaryota > Viridiplantae > Streptophyta > Magnoliopsida > Poales > Poaceae > Aegilops > Aegilops speltoides. The sequence continues at coordinate 477,654,441 of CM038146.1, read as the reverse complement.
GTACAACCCATTTCTCATTACTGATGGGCCAGTTTCTCGGCCAGCCGAATGAAAGCTCTCCTCGTCTTGAAAGATTTGCAGCCCAACAGGCCTGACAAAGCGACTTACCTGGCAAATCGCAAAAAAAAACTGGGCTGTGGCCGTGGACCTAGCTGTCAGCCTCTACACGTACAGTACTCTCCCGATGGAATGTCATTGACCACATTGACCACGCCGCGCCGAGAGCACCAAGGCGGTGGACGACGGCGAGGCATAGGAAGGGGACGACGCGGAGCCGGGGAAGACACGGCAGTGGATGCCCACGCGGAGAGGAGTATGAGGGTTCACTGGTTCGGCTGCGGTGTGAGGCTGTCGTCGCCGCAGGGCCTGGCTAGCAGTGGGAGTAGTAGGGGGCGATGAGGCCTCGAATATTACTCAACTTTTTTTCCTGGGAAAGTTCTTGACGCTGCAATATTTCCATATATTTGAATTTAGCTCTAGTTTGTGTTTATTTGGATTTGGACGTTTTAGGTATGCCCTAGTTATTTTAATACTTATTTTGTGTGTGTGACTGAGAGAGAACGTGTGTATGTGTCCATATGTGTGTTGCGGTGGAAGGGCAATGTGGAGACGGTGTGCGTGTGATACAGACATAGAGAGGTGTGAATGTGCAAATGACCATGCATGAGTGAGACATAGACAGATGCCGATACGTTGTGTATACATGAGAGAACGGTCTTCTAGTTTACTTGTGCGTGTGTGTGTGTGAGAGAGAGAGAGAAAGAGAGGAGCATCCGTAACACAACAAGCATCTCTCTCGATTCGTCTGTCCCTCGCACGATCGCATGCAACATATGCATCAACGCGCACATTTTGACACCCTCACTCGGCCCCTGCCCACCTCAAGGCTCGCGCAATCTCTTCGTGAATACCCATTTCTCTCCTTAGGTTTGTTTTCGCTCAATATGTGACACACACACACACACACATAGCACAACACACACACACACACACTCCCCCGAGCACACAATTCATCCCCATCCAAGGTTATACGGCGACCACTCTCGCTTGTGCTTCTTTGCACCCCAACATGCACAACACCTCAATCTTCAAAGAGGGCATCGAGCAGATCGAAGACGGCGACCACACTCACGCTAGAGAATGCGGGGGTCATTTGGAAGCAGGGGTGATGTGATGACGGTGACTGACTCCTCCCCACCCTCTCTCTCTCTCTCTTGCACAAAATTACCAATCCCTCTCTCCCCTTTAAAATTGTCAATCCCTCAACCCATGAGATCCTTCCCCTCTCGTCCATGTTTTTCTAGCTCTCTCATCAAACATGTTGTCTCTTCTCCTTCCACGTATGCAGAATCACATATATTACATGTCTCTATCTTTCTCACGGACCTAACTTCTTCCTCTCTCTCTCTCTCTCTCTCTCTCTGTGTGTGTGTGTGTGTGTGTGTGTGTTAGGTTTGTCTCCTACTCTCTCGTCCACATACATACAATCTTTCCCGCCCTATCTGCTCCATCTTCAAAAGCTCTCTCTGCACGTTTCATTCACACAATGCGATATGTCAAAATGTTGCTTCTATAATGGCTGATGTAGAGTTTTGGTTGTTTTTGTTGCATCCTACAAAGTAATAACTATGAAATGCATTTAGATTCTCATTTGACTGGGATTATGTGAGTTTGAGCATGTTGTGAAGACCTTGTATACATCTTGGGATTCGACAATGATTGTAACTATTGAATTGTATAGACCATTACATTCGAAGTCAATAGCCTAATATATTTATTTCACAATTTCAACAAATGATTAGTTCACTACAAACTAAGAAAACAAATGTGTACTCCCTCCATTTTTATTTAAGTCCGCATATTAGCATTGGTCAAAGTCAAGTTTTGTAAACTCTCAGAAAGCTTATAACAAAAAATATTAACATATACAATAACAAACAAATACCATTAGATTCATTATTGAATGTACTTCCACATCATACATATTTGTTATGGTAAATGTTTATATTTTTATATAAACTTGGTCAAACTTTAGGAAGTTTGACTTTGGTCAAACCTAATATGCAGAGTTTACTACTACTACTCGCTAGTTGCTTAGCCGAATCACTCAACACGCCACACGGGGAGTCCAATGTCACAAAATTTTGAGGTCGGCGGGAAAATCTCCCGCGACCCTAATTCGAGCAGTGGGAAGTTATCATCATAGCCTTCGGAACAGGCCTACGGACGACGCTTGGTAGGGGGCTGTTTTCGTAACTTCAGGTTCACCCTACCCAGCCACCCCCACCCCGGCACCCAAAGTAGTACACCTGAATACTCCCCATTTTCTATCCCCACCGCAGAATAAACTTCTCCACGGCACCGCAGCCTTCGTGCTCCTCCCCTTTACATCGGCGCACTCGTCCACCGCAACGCATCTGCCACATCGACGACCTCGTACGCCGCACTAGAGCCGGTCCACCGTCGTCGTCGTAGACGGAGCCTCTTCCCCGGCATCGTCTTCCACGGTCTTGGATCTGCTTCCCGGAAGCCGATGCCAAGCGCAGAAGTACCACCGTCGTGGACAATGAACTGACTCCCGTTGCCGACCATGACTCACAGAGGCCGCTGCGACCATCGTTCTCCTCCTCGGTTGGTAATGTGTGTATTGAATCACTTAGCAGTACATGTGCAGTTCCAATTTTGTTCATACCTACCCTTCAATTTTCCCAGGTGCTATTGTTCCGTAAAAGTAATTGGTTATAGCCTCCATTGTCCAAAAGAATATCAGCTTGTAATTGTGCGTCGCTCCTGTATCGCGCTGTGCTTGGGTAGGTTTTTCATTTACAACCAGCAGTGTGGCAAATGATGGAAAGGTTTTTAGAACTAGCAAGATGCCCATGCATTGCACGCATCATGATGCATTTGTATGAGTAGTTTATCTTGTGGGAGAAAAGGATGAACGAGGGAAGGCCTTATTTGCAAATCTGGAGAGGGGTATGGGTATCTTTTTGCAAAATTCCAATTTGTTTCCTTCCTATCTGTCAGATATAAATCGGACGGCCTATATTGCAAGAAAAAAAAGTATAGGGAAAAAAAGTAGACAGTAAAGGAAGTAGAGATAAATATAAAATATAAAATATAAAATAAATATAACCGTAGAGAAGAGAGTAGAGATAGCAGAGACGTCGGGAAAGGATCGCGCGCGCGCGGGAAAAAGCGGCCGGGTATGCGCTAGTTTTGGCGTGCGGCGTTCGGCACGCTTTATAAAATCCAATGCCCTCCCACCGCTCTGTGCCTTGCCACCGCTCTGTGCCTCGCCACCGCTCTCTCCCCACTCTTTTTCGCCTCGCCACCGCTGCGTCGCCGGGAAACTTGGGGATACCACGGCGTCCGCGCGCGCCCCTCCGGCGGCATCTCCACCGAGATCCGGTTCCGCGGGATGCGCCTCGGCCTCGGCAATTTCGACACCGCCACCGAGGCCGCCTGCACGTACGGCGCGGCGGCGTGGTGCCTTTGATGGCCTCGTAGAACATTGAACTTCCCCAACGTGCCGACACGGGAGCGGGCGCAGGAGCTCGCGCCTCTGCCGCGGCTTAGCACCGACGAGGATCGTCGCGACAACCGGAGGCGGGAGCACCATCTTGGCATCGCCGAGATGGACGAGGAAGCCATTGCGTTGTGGCGCCAACACTTCCCGCAGGAAATCATCAACGAGCGCGAGTTCTACGCGCAAAGGAGGGCGGAGAGGGATAAGAGGAGGGCGGAGCGAGCCGCCTATCGCGAGGACAAGCGTAGGCGAAAAGAGGACGCTCAATTCAACATGAAGCTAGGAGCAGTGTCGTCCTAGGAATCCGACGACGATCGGTATCTTCACGCCTACGGTCAGACGTCGGAGGAGGACATCACCGAGGAGCAGTCGGACGACGAGGAGTAGTTGAATTATCTTTTTTTATCTATCTATGCTGAGAACTATCCTCTACGCTCTAGTATCTACTTCTCGATCAATGCCTGCGCTATGAGAGATCGCGTCCGTGTCAGAGCAATCACTCCCTCCAGTCCTTTTTTGTTTGAGTATATCAAAATCTTGTTTTCCATTCACATTTTACAAGTAAAATTCGTGGACAAACTTTGAACCAAAGTACGATGGGGACTAGTAAACCAGAATGGAGGTAGTAGTTCTTTTAATCAAAGAAGGGTTTCCCCTTCCGATTACTGAAAACCAGCATCTAAATCTAAACCATAGTATTTTCCCTAGAACTACCAGGTTCAACATCTCATAACATAAACCCATACAACCATATGCCAAGGAGGTACGTAGTACTATGAATTCCATTTTCGCTCCATACCAATCGTTCAAAAAACTACTTACTACTTATAATGTGCCATTTAAAATCGGAACTCTTAACCCGGCTAAAAAACGATATTTTAAACGTGGCTACTCGATCTGTGGCAATTGGCGAGCCACCGCGCTCCAAGTCGTTCACCTATGGTCCCGACCATCAACTCCTACAAAGGTGCTCCACCACGTACCCGGTACCCGCGAATGCAGCAATCGTGCACCTAGGGTTTTTGGGTTTATTTGTTAACGTCGCCTTTACGTAACACTCATGTGTGCGAGACAGCGAGAGGACGACTGTGTGCGTGTGCCTCTTCTCTTCGTATATGTACTCCACCGTTTGTCTGGTGTCCAAAAAATTATAATAACTACTAGCAATGTGCCAATGCGTTGCCACACGATCAAAGTAGATTAATACATACTCACCAATTTGATAGAAAAAAGTCTAGTTTTGAAATACGTATATCACTAAAAAATATGTTATGTTTCACTCAAATATATTCCTTTGGCGGTTTTGATGAGATAAGGGAGCCATGTTGTTGGTTTCAAGATTCGAGAAGTGGTATATGTCTAATTTCTACTCTTACTAGCAAGATGCCCGTGCGTTGCACGGAACATCAAAATCTTGTGGGAGAAAAGGATGAACGAGGGAAGGCCTTATCTGCAAATGTGGTGAAGAGTGTGGCTAAATTGCCATATTTTTCTTCCTATCCGTCAGATATAAATAGGACGACCTATATTGCAGGATGGCAGGCCCACCATCATCACCAACTCTATTTTTTATCCCTACTCTTATAAAAAGCATTGTCTATGATGATCGTGTGCTGCCATCACGCAATATAGGTCGTCAATCTATATCCGATGATAGGAAGGAAACTATGGCAATATTGCAAAAAGATACCCACACCCCTCTCCACATTTGCAAACAAGGTCTTCCCTCGTTCATCCTTTTCCCCCACAAGATAAACTACTCATACAAATGCATCTTGATGTTCCGTGCAACGCATGGGCATCTTGCTAGTTGTTGCAAAAAGCCCATGTGTGTCTGAGAGAGAGGGAGAGTGTAGGAGGACGGAGTGCATGTGTGACAAAGACAAAAGTAGTGTGTGTGCGATAGGTATCAGCTTAAAATGAGGCGATAGTGTGTGTGTGCACGATCGAGAGGGCGTGTCTCAAGAAGGGAAGAAAAAGCTACATAGATACAAGGAGCGGGAGAGAGACATGTATGCGATGGTGGAAGCATGAGTGTGTGGGTGTATAAACCTATCTAGAGGCTAGCTAGTCAATAAATGTTTGTGAGAGAAATACGAGTCGGGGTGCGAAAGCGAGAGTTTTGTGTGTGAGAGAGAGAGACGGTAGTTGGGAAGGGGAGTGGAAGCAGGAGTTGTGTGTGTGTCTATGAGAGAGAGAGGAGATGGTAGTCGGGAAGGGGAGTGGAAGAAGGAGTTGTGTGTGTGTGTCTATGAGAGAGAGAGAGGAGACGGTAGTCGGAGTAATTTTAGTGGTATGAGTCATATGTAGAGACATATAGGGTGTGTGAGAGAATCCCGTAGAGAGAAAGACAAAGTGAAAGACGAGTGGAGACCGTGTGTGTGGCGGTGAAAAAGAAAGCTTAGGTACCGAGTGATACCAGAGAACAGTAGAGACGTGAGAGATAAACAAAAACGTGTAATGTATAATGATACGGAGAGTGTGACACTTCTCAAGGGAGACATCGAGAGACCATGTTTGCGAGGATAGAAGAAACATGAAGTGGCGTCTTGGGTGAGCTGGAGAAAGCAGTGATGGCTACTGAAGGAGCATGCATGCGAGAGAGATGGGCGTGAAAGGAGTGAAAAAAAAGGGATTCAAATATTTGAATTCGAGATGATGATACATGTAATCCATACTCGAACCAAAATTGATCTATCAAACATGCATACTCATATGAATTCACGCACATCTATGTTATTTAATATGTAGATATTACTGATCCATACATTTTAGTAGAACATAATTTGGTTAAATTTTTCCGAATTCAACCTTAAGATTCGAGATCGTTGTATTTGTAAATCATATTGTACATAAAGGAGCAGAACTCTTTGTTGTGCTTTTGAAAGTATATATGTAAAAAAATGATGTATATAGAATGTAATTCCAACTGAAAATTGATCCCGCCCGAAAAAAATAGTAGAATACAAACGGGATTCGAATTGAGTTGGCACGGTAAACGTGCACTATGCAAAATTTGAACGAAGTGGGGAAAGTCATAGTAACCGCCTGAAACAAAAATCTGCGAGATGGAAATCACTACTGCCTATCCCTGCCGCGCAAAGCCTATCTGCTTGATTTCTATAGGTTTCAATAGGGGTAGGTTTGTAATTTCACCCAAACGTGACGTAACCGCCTCTCACCCGGATTCATACGGTGGGCGCCAAAACACAGTGTGCCCTCGGCGAAATCGACTCCTCCCGATTCATATTCATACACGGTGGGCGCTAAAAACAAACTCTCGTCGGCAAATATGCGGTGTATGCGAGATTACCGTCCTATCCCTGACCGAGTAATGTTGCTGTGATGAAGTAGAAATTTGAAACGGGGGCTAAGTTTGTAAATTTCCTCGCATTTGAGACAAGTGCGCCCTGAATACATGGTTCCCCTCTTCCTCTCTACCTCCCTTTTCCCCATTCGTACTCAGTGGGCGCCAAAACACCCTCTCCACCCCACCCTCCTCCGTCTGCCGCCGTCCGCCACCCCATCCACCGCCGTCCTCCTCCACCATGGCGGAGCTGCTACCCCAACACCGTCGTCCATTACAAGAGATCGACCTCTCTCATCCACGCCTTCGGACCGGGATCCTTGCATCCCGTCCTCTGGCTTCATCCCCGCCGTCGTCCACCTTGCTGGCGCCGCTCCTACGACCGTCTCGTCCACCGCGCCCCGCCGCCACTGTCTACCCTCCTAGATCTGCTTCCACGTTGCCGACAGCCATCGCTACCGTAGCACCGTCAAATTATCACCAGATGCGTACATGGCACCGCACCAGAGGCGGTACTCTTTCGTATCTGCTTAACTTATTTATCGCAGCAAGAAAATAGATCGCCACTGCTTTACTCTGATTTCTTGTCTTGGTTGCGAAGTTGCCTTTGTCCGGTTTGCACCTTCAGATCCGCCATGGCACGCTCAAAACTATACTCCCAATGCTTATGGTTTTCCCCTTTTATATTCCACACTAGTTAAATCACAGTAGACTAAATTTCAAAATTGGGTCAGTTGATTTTTCAGAGCTCGCGCAGAGTTCGCCGGTGCGATACAAGGGGCTCGGGTGGTTGTGGGGCCACGCCGAACGAAGAAAACTCGACGCGGGTGGGGGCACTACGCAACCAACATTTTATTATCCAAAATCTGCTTGCTCTTCTTTACCATGTTCGATAGTGCTGTGACACAAAACGTAGGACCGACTCCAGCAGACTGTACCCATACTTCACTGGCCACACCACTAGCCCCACCACACAGGACCTGCACTCCAGCAAAAGTTATACCGATTTCATTTGCCATAGCACCAGCTGTACCACAGAAAAATCCCACTCCAGCAAAAAAGTACAGCAAGTCCACCAGCCGAAGACCTATCCCAACTGCAGAGACAGCCAATTCTTGCAGATTGGAACCCCATTCCATTTATTCCCAGTTTAAAAGACAATGCTTTCAATGTTGTTAGGGACTACGTGCATATATTCCCATCATGGGAAGATTATTGTGAAGACAAACACCATTTTCACATCTTCCTGTCCAACTTACGTGTAAGTGCTATTATTCATGGTTATTATTTTCCTGTTTTCTGCTGATTGAACACATCAATGATTTACATTACATTGTTGTAACTAGGCGAGGTCAATCTGGATAGTCATGACGAGCAAAGCTTGCTTGTGCTTTTCAAGGAAGCATTGCAGCGATGATCGGTGTTACCCGAGGAAATCACACTTTGGTGGCAAATCTATAAGCGAATTTCGGTGAAGTCTCCTGTGCTAAATTTAGAAGACATTGAATGGAAAAACATTGTTATGCCTTGCTCTCGTTCCCAGGATGAGGTACTGTCTATGAAATCACATGACCATTTGAACTTCTACTTTTCTGCATGTGCCTTACGGATCTTGTTTGCAGGAAATCTGCTCGAAGAAGAATTCCAGTTTGAAAAGAATGACAGGATATCGCAAATATGCTGCCGCTGCTTTGCTCTTGTTAGTACCTGTTGCCCTGTATCACTATACTTGCATACATACCTGGTTCATTATGTGACAGCAGTATGCATGATAGCTTGCTTATCAATTGTTCGCTCCAAATTATCTGATCTGTATGAATGGTTACATTAGTGTAGAATATATCCAATGCCAATGTTTTTTTAGCTCTGCATTGTTCTTGTAAGTACATGTTGTCCTTTATCAGTGTACTTATAATGACAGGTAGTTGTTCATGTACCATCACTCTGCAGCTTATTTTCCTTTGCCCTCCATTTTCTACACATCAGATCTATATTTACTCTTACCAAAAGGTTGGTACTGAAGAAGTTTAGCTGTGCTTTGCTCTTGGTTGTACCTTTTGCATGTATCGCTGCACTTACATTTATAGCTACTTGGTTATGTAGCATCACTCTTCATCTTATCTTAAATATTCTCCATTTTTTCGTATATTATCACATCTATACTTACTGTTAACAAAATGTAGAATAAAGGCAATGCTTATGAAGAAGATTATGTGGTAAACTTCTTGAATTGCCCCCATCAGCATGGACAAGGCCTTTATAGAGCCTGTCATCACTAATAATGTAAGTTTGTCCATCTCAAGCCTTCAAACTCTGTTGTATATATTTGGTTAGGCATGACTGCAACAGATGTTTAGTTTTGATGTTTGCATCAAATTGCATGTTTAAAGTTTATTATGTAGTTCATAAACAAAAGTTTGTCCTTTCTCAATTTAAGTTTTCATTTATACAACCAAGTTCCTTATTCATACCATGTAAATTAAACTATACAGAGCAAGTGATCTTCTTTTGCACTGCTCGTATGCTTCTGTTCTTCATCCGTAATCCAGTGGTGTGGTGAACCTACCCACTACAGCACAATGTCATATTCTACAATGTCTTAACTATGAACAATGTCATATCATTCTACTACTCCCTCCATCCGAAAATACTTGTCATTGAAATGGATGTATCTAGATGTATTTTAGTTCTAGACACATCCATTTTGATGACAAGTAATTCCGGACGGAGGGAGTATTATTTAAACCGTCTCTTTATTTGCCAATCTGAAATGGGATAAATTGACAGCACACTAACCATTGATACTTATGAGTTCTTGATACTTTTATGTGCAAAACATGTCATCTGTCTGCATGTTTATCTTTCAGAGTGAGGAAGATTTAAGTGTTGAACAAGCGCAGTGTCATCATCTTGCTCAGCTGCTTGCGCTGCAGCTCCCCAGCAGGGCTAACCTTTCTTGAACTCTATTAAAGTGCTGTTGTTTTGTATATTATTTTGTCGGCGTGTTTATTTGCACTGGTGGCGATCTTTGATGCCCAGTGTATGTAATCTGCTGTCTTCTTGTGCTTTATTATCATAGTGGCGAACTTTGATGACCAGTGGATGTAATATGCTATAATTTCTTTATTGTATAGTCTAGGTTTTTTCTTATTCATGATGTTGCAGTTATTTTACTGTATATTTATCCTGTCTTCGCAGTAAACCGACCAAACCGTAAAATTACGGTACATAATCGGGCCGTCATGCAATCACGATGTAGGTTGGGCCTCAAACGTGCCGAAAGCTAACGGGCCGACAGCAGCCCAAAATGAACCCCGGCCCATGATTGTGTGAATCAAATCACGGGATTTTAACAGGCCAAAATTGTCTCGGTCCTTGTTTGGCCCAATCAGATATCGGCTGCGAGCAGGCCGGATGCAAACCGGGCCATAGTTAGGCCCAACTATATGACGGGCATTTAACAGGCCGAAATTAATATAGGGCCGAAATGTTAAACGGGTCCTTAAGAGGCCAAAACTAATGACAGGCCGAATTACTAAGTGGGCCTCTAGCAAGTGGGCCCAAAAGCATAGTGTCTAGTTGACGGGCCAAATCTGATATGGGCCATAATTGAGCCCATAGCCTCTTAAAGGGCCATACCTGATCTGGGCCGTAATTTGGCCCAGAACGTGGTAGGCTTTTAACGGGCGGGATCTCAAATGAGCCATTATTAGGCCTGGAACGTGGCAGGCCATTAATGGACCGGATCAAATATGGGCCGGCATTTGGCCCAAAACATGGCAGCCAGTTAATGGGTCGGCCTACTAGGGTCCTCAAATTATTTTGGGCCTACAGCTGGGCCGGCCCGTTAATGTCGGTGAAATCTCGTGGGCCTTTAGCCATGCCGGCCCATTATGATCCACAAGAATCTTGTGGGCCTTTTCCTGGACCGGCCCATTATGGCAAACAAAAATCTTGTGGGCCTTTACCTGGGCCGGCCCATTATGGCCCGCAAAATCTTGTGGGCCGTTAGCTGGGCCAGCCCATTATGGTCCACAAAATCTCATGGGCCTTTAGCAGGGCCGGTCCATTATGCTCCGCAAAATCTTTTGGGCCTTTAGTTGGGCCGGCCCATTTAAACTTGATGGGCTGATCCACGTGTCAACATATCATAGGTGTGTCTCGCCCATTGGATGAGTGACACCTGTGCCAGCACGGACCTGACATGTGTCTCCTCCAGCCAATGATGATTTTACATGTGGAAAATCCCCATTGGTTGGGGCTGTTAACGGGTTATCGGATCCAAAACCCGACCCGATAGCTTAACGGTGTTCCGTTACGGTGGATGCCACGTGTCGGTCACCCTTGACGAAAGCACTTCTGTGACACGCGATTTATCGTCATGGAAGTGGACACTTCCGTGATGATAATTTTGGTAATGTCATGGAACACTTCTCTGACAAAGACAGTATGACTATCTTGATTCAGTCATAAATTTGTCATGGATGTACATGCATGACAAAAAACGCGACCTATTGTGACAAACACGTATCATCATGGAAGTGTATTTTTTTTTTGTAGTGACACTCCATCTTCTTCCCAAAAAATCCCCATCCAGCTCAAGCACGAGTTCTAGCTCATTTTGCTGCTTTTTTCAATCTCCTTTCTCAAGGCTCCATTCACAAAACTGCTTTGGGAGATTGTTGCTTGGTATGTGACTCCTCCATTGGTCCAATTAGTTTTTGTTCTACTGCTTTATTCATTGCAAATTTTTGCTGCATAGGTGACCATGTTCTTGAGCTTGCATGTTAAATTTATGAGGTCCCAAGTAATTCTAATGCATGATATAGGCTCTAGGCACTTGTAGGAGTAGTTCCTATCAATCTTGTTTAGTTTTATTCACTTTTATTTCGAAGTTACTAAAATTTCAGAAATTTTTCAGAAAAAGAATTATGTCTAGGAGAATGTACCAAGGTGGTTCCTCGGTAAAGAAAGGACCCAGGATTGCTATACGTGAACAAGATGAGGAACTACCGAGGGACCCAGATGTTCGAGCTTGTGAGTGGCCATCCGACGATTTTATTGTCGAAGCAGGCTTTAAGGAGGAATTTGACGCGTATGTGCGTAATGCTGATCTGGAGGACTTCTTACAAGATAAGTGTTCTCAGTACTATCAATTGACTGATTCATTTGTGCGAATGTTTAAATATAAATGTACACGTAATTCTCCGAGTGTCCTATTTGATATCTATGATACATCTTATACCATGGACTTAGAGGATTTTACAACTGCTTGCAAACTTCCGCGGTGGGGTAATATTAATGATCCCCACAAATCTGAGTTTAGAGACTTTTTTGCTAGTATTACTGTTGGAGAATCTATGGACATAGCACAAGCTACCATAGGGAGCATTCATTTTCCTGCTATACATTATTTGCTCTCTTCATTGGTAGATGCATTAACGGTAAAGATGAAGCATGTCATATGTGTGTCATCTTAGTGTCCCCAAGAGTGTCGTGTTAGATAATAAAGATTACAACTTGGGGGCAATAGTTGCACGTAGGTTGCATAATAATGGTAGGGCTGGAGATTTATTTGGAGGAATTTATGCGACCCGTGTGGCTAATTATCTTGGTATAGCCCTACGAGAGGGGGATATGATGTTACCTCCTGCTTATTTAGATTATGACGCTATGGTCCAACATCATTTTCTTAAGAGGAACGAACAATTCCTCCTGTATCGACTAATCTATGACAGATGCAGCGCTGTCCAGGTTACTCTTCCTGCTCCTCTCCTTTTTGATTACTAGGCAGATATGTTGTTACTAGGGAGGAAGCAGCTGAACACGAGGGAAGAGCGGAGGCGGCTCTCCAACATGCCGCAGCTCAGGAGGCATTTGCTGCTGCATCTCAAGACGACCCGATTACAACTACGGATATCAGCCAGGCTATCCTTGGCAATAGACCAACTTAGGCCAAAAGCCTAAGCTTGGGGGAGTATGTATTTCTCACCGACTTTACATTCATGTTCACACACTATTCTAGTTGTCGGTGCTCATACTCTTTCATTGTATTATCCATGCTAGTTTAAATTTCTTTTTCTAGTTTTCTTCTTGTGTGTTTGATAAACCTTTAGAAAAAACAAAAAAAATTAGTTAGTTTAATTTCCATGCTTGTAGTAGAAATTAAAATGAAAACCCAAAAAGATTTCTCGTTCTTCTTCTTACTTGTTGGGAGCTTTCTCGTGTAAATAGTTTTGTTTTGTTTTCTTTCCTTTGGGGGTCGAGAGTAGAATACCATATTGAAAATGTTTGGTGGCTCTCATATGCATATGATTGTTTATTTACTTAGAGCCCATATTACTTGTCTTCTCTCTTGAATTGAATGCTTGCAGATTCCAGCTTAGTCCAATGGACGTGCACTATTATTATTATACACGTCGTTCGGTCGTGCAAGTGAAAGGCAATAATGATGATATATGATGGACTGATTGAGATGGGAGAAACTGGTATGAACTCGACCTCTCTTGTTTTTTAAATATGATGAGTTCATCGTTCCTGATTCAGCTTATTATGAAGTAAACATATTTGCAATGACATTTAGAGATTATATTTGCTTGTGCCATGCTTGATTAGCTATGAGTTATAATGGTTTACCTTGCGTGCCAATATGCTATTAGAATGCTTATGATGTGGTATGATGGGATGGTATCCTCCTTTGAATGAATTGAGTGACTCGTCTTGGCACATGTTCACGCATGTAGTTGAAACAAATCAACATAGCCTTCATGATATTTATGTTCATGGTAGATTATATCCTACTCATGCTTGTACTCGGTGTGAATTAATTTTAATGCATGTTTATGACTGTTGTCGCTCTCTCAGTTGGTCGCTTCCCAGTCTTTTGCTAGCCTTCACCTGTACTAAGCGGGAATACTGCTTGTGCATCCAAACTCCTTAAACCCCAATGTTGTTCCATATGAGTCCACCATACCTTCCTATATACGGTATCTACCTGCCATTCCAGGTAAATTTGTATGTGCCAAACTCCAAACCTTCAAATGAAATTCTGTTTTGTATGCTCGAGCAGCTCATGTTTCAACTAGGGCTGCCTATATCTTCCATGCTAGGTGGGTTATTCTCAAGAGGAGTGGACTCTGCTCCTCATTCACGAGAAAGGGCCAGTAACCGGGATGCCCAGTCCCATGATCCAAAACGATCAAAGAAAATCAAAATAATTAAACAAAGCTCCCCCAGGGTTGTTGTATGTTGGAGGCACTCGTTGTTTCGAGCAAGCCATGGATTGATGCTTGTTGGTGGTTGGGGGAGTATAAACCTTTACCATTCTGTTTGGGAACATCCTATAATGCATGTAGTATTGAAGATACATCCATCTCATAGTTGTTGCGTAGACAGCGAAAGTATGCCGCTCAAAATGTTATTCAATCTCTATTTTAAAATCGAGCTCTAGCACCTCTAGAAATCCCTGCTTCCCTCTGCGAAGGGCCTATCTATTTACTTTTATGTTGAGTCATCATCCTTCTTATTAAAAGCACCCGCTGGAGAGCACACTGTCATTTGCATTCATTACTATTGGTTTATATTGGTTTATGTAGGTAGAATTTCGTTCTGGCTAGCCAAGTTTCTCAAGTGTGGACAATCTTATAAAAGGATGGCACACAATTGTGAAAAATCCATCACGTCATGCTTATAGTGTACCACATGGACAGTCTGATGATGAAGCCTCTAAAGCTGAACTTGACAATGGCGATGAAGATGACTTGCTTCAAAATTCGACAACAACATCACGTAGAAAGAGAACAATGATGGCACTAGTTTATGCAACTCTTAATGTGTAGTTCTGTACTAATCGATTTGCTTCATATTTTAGCTTTTACCTTGTTAATAAACAGTGACACAAGTAGTTCTATACTGACTTTATTTGATTTAGCATTCAGTAATTCATTTTCAGTACATCAACATTGACTTATTTAATACAATTGTACTTTGTATAGCCATTGTGCACGCTTCAAACTAACGTTATATATATAGTGTATCATAATGAGTCATCACCGGTATGGAAACTTGACAGCATTAGCTCGGGAAAGATGCCACTCACAGCTGAATAAGTCTGAACAGCACCAAGGTATTGTTGGGCAGACCTTGCCTGAGAAATCAAGTCAAATAGCAGATTTCAGCAGAAAAAGGGTTAGCTACAAAAAGGTACTACACAAACATAAAATTATTATTCAAGCTATCTTCTACTGGATGATATAATGTGGTTGCTTGTTTTCATAGATGGAAATGATGCGCCAAGAGATACACCATCTTGTTTACTACTAATTGGGATGCTGATGATTCCGAAAGTGGGCTTAAGTATCAGGTACTGTACCAAGAATTGTTTGTACGCTTTATTATCTTCAAGTATCTTGCAGCTATGAATGATGAAGTTGATGCCAGCAATGAAGGTGACATGGGAAATGATATGGATGAATTTTATGGTATGAGAATCGTCAAATTTTCATTTTTCCTGCATCCACTGTGCTGACCGGTTGGTTGTACAATTCGTACTTAGAGATAGAAGTTGATACAAATAATTTACTGTTGGCATTTCAGGCACAAACTAAGACCATAGTCCATTTCAAATGATGAAGTCAACCAGAAATGTGACACATCTAAACAGCGTGGTCGCATGGTTGGCTTTGGTGATAGAATTAGACTAAAAGATTTACAAGGACTAGCATTAAGTAAGGCTGAATTGGTTTCTAAACTTCAACCTTCCGAGCAAGTGAAACAAGTACTCGAAGTAAGTGATAGTTCTCATGAACCCCAACATGATCAAGTAAGTTGTTCTCATATATTGATTTTATATGTCATTATACTTTGAGACCATTTATTTACATGGACTGACTTTCATAAACTACTCATCATTTTGTAGGACTGATTGTCCACTGTAATATATAGAAGCATAAGGAGGCATTGTAATCGCTGATGAAGAATGATATCCATTCAAGCAACGATGGTGTCCCTCGATTGAAGATTAATAAGTATTATCGATTATGTTTTCTAGTTGTCTCGTTTTCCAGATAGATATGGTCAAGTACATTGGTAATATAAGGAGTGCTTTTGACTCAAATTTCTTTTATGATATTTTGATTTCAGAATATTGGTATTTCTATCAATAAAAGAGGCTATGATCCTTCCAATTCAGATTCTTTTGTTTCTATATTAATGTGGATGTTCAATATTGAAATGTTGGATGCTGCATAAAGAGATTGCTAAATGGAATGTTATACTAAATATAAGTGGTTATGAAGGATATCAAAGTGTGACGATAGTGGTCGGTAATGATACTTTAGCTAGCATGATAACATTATTAACGACGATAAAAGTGGTCGTTAATACCTAAAATTGTGGTCGTTATTTCCTTGGGATCAACGACGACACACAATCCTGTCGTTACAAGAATAACGACCACAAATTGTGGTCGCTATACTTTTAACGACGGAGCCTACTACGACCAGCAGATTGTGGTTGTTAATGACCTTTAACGATCACAATTTGACTTTTAACGAGCACATATACTGTCGTTAAAAACTGTTTCCCTAGTAGTGTCTTCCATGCTAGGTGCGTTATTCTCAAGAGGAGAGGACTCCGCTCCTCATTCACGAGAAAGGGCCGGTAACCGGGATGCCCAGCCCATGATCCAAAAAGATCAAATCAAATCAAAATAATTAAACAAAACTCCCCCAGGGCTGTTGTTAGTTGGAGGCCCTCGTTGTTTTGAGCAAGCCATGGATTGATGCTTGTTGGTGGTTGGGGGAGTATAAATGTCACGCCCAAGATGCGACCCTATCCTAAAGGAACTCGAAGGTCCCACCAAGGATAGAAGCGCATCTTGAAGACGCTTTTGCAAGGTGGATATCATTACATCAACATTACATAATAGATGGGGATACATACAAAAGGCATACAATGCCACACAAATACAACATCATCATACAAGAGACCAACATCCGACTACGGATGGAACACAAACATAAACTCAAACGACATGCACCCTGCTAGCCCAGGCTACCGGCCTGGAACCTATCCCCTGATCGAAGACGAAGCAGAAGAACTCCAAAAACAAGCAAGCATCACTCTCGCGTCATGATCATCGCAAAAATCTGTACCTGCAACTGCTGTTGTAGTAATCTATGAGCCACGAGGACTCAGCAATCCCATTACCATGGGTATCAAGACTAGCAAAGCTTAATGGGAAAGGAAGGGGTAAAGTGGTGAGGTTGCAGCAGCGACTAAGCATATATGGTGTCTAACATACGCAAATGAGAGCGAGAAGAGAAACAAAGGAACAGTCGTGAAGCTAGCAATGATCAAGAGGTGATCCTGAACACCTACTTACGTCAAACATAACCCAGAAACCGTGTTCACTTCCCGGACTCCGCCGAGAAGAGACCATCACGGCTACACACGCGGTTGATGCATTTTAATTCGGATCTGGTGTCAAGTTATCTACAATCGGACATTAACAAATTCCCATCTGCCACATAACCGCAGGCACGGCTCTCGAAAGTTTATACCCTGTAGGGGTGTCCCAACTTAGCCCATGATAAGCTCTCGCGATCAACGAAGGATATACCTTCTCCCAGGAAGACCCGATCAGGCTCGGAATCCCAGTTTACAAGACATTTCGACAATGGTAAAACAAGACCAGCAAAGCTGCCCGATGCGCCGACATCCCGATAGGAGCTGCACATATCTCGTTCTCAGGGCAACACCGGATGAGCACTCTGTACAACTAAAACCAGACCTCAAGTTTCCCTGAGGGGGCGCTGCAAAGGACTCTAGTTCGGACCGACACTTAGACAAGCATTGGCCCAGGGGGGCTATAATAAAGATGACCCTCGAGAGAGCGACTCCCAAGGGAAAAGTAGGTGGTGGTGAGGCAAATGGTAAAACCAAGGTTGGGCCTTCTTTGGAGGAGTTTTATTCAAAGCGAACTGTCAAGGGGTCCCATAAATCACCCGACCGCGTTAGGAACGCAAAATCCGGGAACATAACACTGGTATGACGGAAACTAGGGTGGCAAGAGTGGAACAAAACACCAGGCATAAGGCCGAGCCTTCCACCCTTTACCAAATATATAGATGCATTAATTAAATAAGAGATATTGTGATATCCCAACATAAGCTTGTCCACCATGGAGCAATCTTCAACTTCACCTGCAACTAACAACGCTATAAGAGGGGCTGAGCAAAGCGGTAACATAGCCAAACAACGGTTTGCTAGGAAGGGTGTCAAAGGTTAGAGGTTCATGGCAATTCGGGAGGCTTGAAGAGCAAATGATAGGTAACGCAACATAGGGATAGAACGAAGCAACTAGCATAGCAATGATAGTAGTGAGATCCAGGGTAGCGGTCATCTTGCCTGAAATCCCGCAAGGAAGAAGAACGAGTCCATGAAGAAGACGAACGGGAGTAGTCGAACGAATCCTCACAATCGCAACATTACCGGAACTAGGAAGCAACACCAGAAAGAAACAAACAACATGGTAAACACACAAGCATAAACATGGCATGATTCACAATCAAGTATGATGCATGTCCGGTTTAATAAGGCATGGCATGGCAAACTGCAACACACAAAACTACAAGTTAAGTGGAGCTCAATATGCAACGAATTGCATATTGACGAAACACCACATGTAATTATTTAGTTTGATCTTGTTATAAGCTACTCAACAATATTAAATGTTATTAAACATGGCAAGGGGTGAAGCATAATAAAACTACCTATCTAGACAAGTTTAAATGAGGCCGGAACAACAAACAACAATTCCGGAAAATCCTCATGTCCATATTTTGAATTTGGTACTGTTCTGCCCTAAACCATATTTTATAGTTGTTAAACAGGAAAATAAAGTGAACCATGTTAATCTATGCATTTTTCCACCCCATTTACTTATAAAGTTTATTAAATTTGGAGCTACGGTTATTTAGTTATGAAATAAATCATTTTAGCATGGCATTTGAGCAAATTTAAACAAACATCATTTTAAACATTTTAAACATGGATGACAACAGCAGATTATGAAACTAGATGAAAAACTAAGCATTTTTCATATATAAATCATTTCAATCCGATGCACGGTTTGTGAGATATTAAATGCGTGAACATGAGGCTTTTTCTGCAAATCATACTCTGGATAAATGCTAAATCGCAGACATGGGAAAAAACTACATCGGGCTGAATCTGGAGGGCGGACTGGGCTGCTCACCATGGGATCTTGGCCCGGCTGGTGAGGAGGAGGCCAGGCAGGCCGGATCTGGCGCGGCTGGCCCTTGGCAAACAAACGAAGGGGAGGCAGCCCACGCGCGGTCAGCGATCAGTCAACGAGCGCAGCGTGCGCTCGAACGGCTCGAGGCAGAGGCGCCGTCCTCCTCTGCTCGACAGGAAGCAGAGCAGCGGCAGCGATGGCGCGAGGAGACCGGGCGGAGCTCGTCGTGGACGCCGTGAGAAACGGATCCGGCGGCGAGTTGAGGCCAGGGCCGCGGGGTCGATGCGGATGAGCGAGACGAGCGCTCCGGCTCGTTGTAGAGGAGGAAAACCAACAGGTTCAGGGGACGACGCCTTGCAGGGCTGCTGGGCCTTGGCGCCGGAGGGGCATCTCCGGCAAGGCGAAGATGGGCATGGCGCGGGGTCAGGGAGGTCGCGAGCTGGCTGCTGCAGCTCTTCCTAGCGCTCGACGGGAAGACGCAGGCGAGGAACTTGGCGGAGCAGCGGCTCTCGAGGCAGGCGCGCGAGGTGAGGGACTTGGCGGCCCGGCGAGGAGGCGTCGGAGATGGCCGGAACGGGCTTGGACAGTGCCGGTACAGGGATGACGCGGGGACGGACTTGAGGCATAGGGGAGCGGCAGCGGCGGCGAACCAGAAGTGGAGGCGGAGCTCGAGCGAGGTGCCCCCATGGCGTCCTGTAGAACACAGAAAGCAAGAGAGTTTGAGAGACTAGAGGGAGAGAGAACCGAAGGAGAGAGAGGAAGCAGGGGCATGGCCTAGCCGTGGTCGATTCGGCGCCGGGCGCCATGGACCGAGAGAAGGGAGCTTGAGCTCCTGGATGCTGCTGGTCGAGGAGGGCCGTGAGGATCACTGGTTGGTGGGGATCGATTGATGGATGGATCGACGGGACTGAGTGGCAGGGGAGATCGAGGTAGGAGGAGGCTGCGACTGATTGGAGCGAAGGGGATCTGGGAGGATCCCGAGGTGAGAGATGAGTGCGGCGGCGGAAGGACAAATCTCCTAGAATTTAGGGTTGGACTGTTTATATATCAAGAGGGTTTTGGTTAGGGGCTAATCTGGTCCATCCGATCGTAATCGGGCGGCCGAGAAATAAATAGGTTAGGAAGACTAATTAAGAAAACGAAGATGTTTTGTAGATGTTTGGGGATGATCCGAACCCAACGGCGACGACAGCCCGGGTCGGGTACGGAACAGCTTTCGGACACGCGCGAGGGGTTTGAGTATTGTGCAAAGAGGGTCAAACGGTCGGGCAACAACAGAAGGGTCAGTCTGAAAAAGGTCAACAGAGATGAGGAAGAAGCGGCAACTAACAACGGCTACGAGGTTTTATGAAAGCATGCGGATGATGCTATGAGATGAAATGCATGGCATGAACAAAATGCAAAACAAACGACAAAAAAACCCAACCATGAAGGAAATATCATATCGCATCTCCGAAAAAGGCAAGAGTTGGAGTTACGAATACGGAAAGTTGTATCCGGGGCGTTACAACACTCCACCACTATGAGAGCATCTCGTCCCGAGATCTGGGATGGCACCGGAGGGAAAAGGAAGAGGAAGATGAGAGGTAAACTAAGTTGCTTCTTTGACGAACGAGTGAAACCACGAACCTTGAGAGGTTGAGCAATTTAAAAGAAAGAGTACAACAGAGATGAACGAGATTGCAAACAATCCGGTGGAAAAGAGGAACAAGGAGTATTACGAGAACTTGAAGGTTGAAAGACATGGAAATAAGAGCTTCACAAACGAAAAGAATATGACCACCTCGGTATAATGAGATAGCCAAGTAACAAGAATGACAGAATTTGGACAGCACTTCGGTAGAAAAGAAAAGAAAACTTGATGAGATGAAAAGATATTGAAGAGGTGAAACAACACTCCGGTTAAATGGATAAGCAAGAAAAGAACACGATCCTCACAAAACGAGGTGATGGGTGAAGAGCACAACATCACAATGCCTCCGTAACGAAAGAATGGAAGTTAGATCATTGGAATAAAAGAATGGAGAAGAAAATGCCAACTTCTGCCACAAATGAGCTTGGAAAGCACCCTTCCAAGAAGGTTATAACAGAGTTGTTGGAAAAACCAACAACGAAATGAATAAGCTTGTAGTGGGCTTATGGAAAATTCTCAAAATTTGAGGTGAAATTCTGCCACTACCGAAAACAAATGCTTGCTTGAGATCAACGAAGAGATGAAAATTGCTTTTGCCGAGAGGATAGGAGAAAACTGGGATCATTGATAAGCACCACAAAACAACATTCCTTAGGGAAAGCTTTAGGTGAAATCTATACCAAGATAACTCCAACAAAGAGATTGACGGATTTAAAATACCTCGTTCTTGACAACATGTGAATCATGAAACACGAACGGAAAATATCAAGAATGGCATAAAACCACCTCAAAAGATAAGGTAGAAAGAATTGCACTTCGAAATGCAACAAGAAGAATACTTGAACTCCTCACAAAAAAAACATGTGTTGAGCACCATGTTTAATTTTGAGTATAACTTGGCGGATCTTAACTTCAAGAGAAATCTTGAAGAACAATTGAAGAATGAAAAGAATCCTTGACGAACCACCATGTAGATCCTTCAAGAAAAACTCCGGTAATAAAAGGATGATAAAAAGAAAGAGATTTTGAAAACACAAGGTGAAGCCTTGCAATGATTTAGATGGAGCTTCGCGATGATATAACCGAGAGAACTTGGAACTCCGGAAAGAAAAGATGAACACTAGAACCAAGAATTACTTCATCATGAACAATCTCCGGAAGAAAAGAATTGAATCACCTCAAGGAAATAAGAATAAGATTTATTGTATGCTTATCCTTCATCAAATTAAATTGATGACAAGCAATGGATTTGGCATACTACTTATTCTCATTGAAAAATGATTACAGATAGAGATATAGCGCAAACTTCAGAAGGTATTGATGGAACCGCCGGCGGGATTTGGAAACAACGAATATTTGATATGATAACGGAGGAAGAGAAATCCTGAACGAACCACCGTAAGAACTGAGAATGAATGTAGCAAAGGCACGATTCACCGGGAAGATTTGTAAAACGAATGAAGATACTTGAGGGGATTTAGATACATGAGAATGAAGAGGCCATGAACTGATTAGAGGGTATTTGAATGATGCACCGGTAAGATTTAAAGAATGAGATCTGAAACCTGAGAATGAATAATTATGACATGATGGCCTTCGGAGGAAAGAAACGGAAACAACTCATGAAATGCTCCGGATGGTAAGAAAAGAATTGTCACAATCAAAAACAGTTATGAGAGGATGGCATCAAGCTAGAACCACGCATCTTTGGAAGAACGGGTAAGGATTTAAGAGGAACTCTTCTTCGGTCTTCAAAATGACGACGAGAAACACCACCGAAATTGCTGACATACTCCGGAAGAATGAAAACCGAAAAGGTTGAGCCAACAATGAAAATGATTTAAAATTGATCTTGGAAAAGACCTGACTGATGAAATTCATACTTACGTCAAACTTTGAAAGGAATTTGAGAATAGCTCCGGGAAAATTAAGAGAGTCAGGTAATATCCTGGGAAAAGACCTGTGGGTTAGGGCCCACTGAAAAGGAACACCGTTGAAATAATTTTAAAGAGAGATTGCACCGGTTGAATTAAATGGCTTGAATGAGATAACAATCTCCAAATAGCTTGAACGGATTAAGAATGGAAACACAAATCTTGTGAGATATCTTCAGCACTCCAGATATGAACTGGGAGAGGTGAATAAATAAGAGAGCCTTGGATAAGAAATTCAGATGGGAAGATATGTGAAACAAAAGGAAGAGATATGATCAACATCGAAGCTTGAATTGAAACCACCGGAGAAGAAGAAAACGAAGGATGATGAACTTGAAGCTCGTGAGCATCTTCACGAGGGACCACCGGATCAGAGCATTGATCGAAAAGAGTGAAGTGACTTCACATGAATAAATGGATACTTGATTAAAATAAATGAGTCCTTGAAGAAAAAGGGTGGGAGGGTGGGGAAAAACAAAGACAACTTGGGAACGGATGAAACGGATACCGTTGAGAAAACTTAGAATTGATCTCACAATTGTTGAAATGATCAGATCCACTTGAAGAGAAGCACACCGGTTGGAAAGAATTGACATGACAATCTCAATGATCAAAAGGATTAGTACTCCCATAGAAATATGAGAACACCGTTTAGGAAAGGTATGGATTCAACACTTGACATCGAAGCAACTCGAATACCACAAATAAACAAAACAAAGGATTTGGCTTGCAGAATAAGCCGGAACAAATACATATGATAGGGATTTACCCAATCCCATATCAAGCATCTGTCGGAAAGATATTCTAGGAGCTACTTGAATTCCCACCTATAAACTCCCGAAACTTTCTGGTTATGCAATCTGGTGCTGGGGATACAGGGGAAGCAATATATATATATATATATATATATATATATATATATATATATATATATATATATATCACCCAAAACTAACAATCCCTACATCCAAGTTGTATCCATCCGTCAACACATAACCAAGAAACCTTCGGAAATCGTGTACCTCAACCTTCGAAAAGCATCCGTTATACGAGCTATGGCAATACTCCCGGACTCCCCAGTACTGGGTGACGTCGAGGTTATCTCACCAACAACTGCATAAAATAGATTTTCGATGTCGGCAAAACTCAGGTATTCCAGAACTGCAACGATAAAATTATGACGACAACACCTCGGAGCTCAACTCCCCGGGACACTGCCACAACCCCTAAATGTCAGGAGGCTCCAAGAACAATGTTCTCGTCATAAGAATATCGGAACGATCCCAAGATACCCGCGTGATCCTAAAATAACTTCTAGTGAAATTTGAGGAGAGGAAAGACAAAACATCTACGTCAGGAGTCCTCACCAGAGCGACGAAGGGGCTGAGGAGTAAAAAGAATCCTACTCTCCGATATATATAATCCTAAATCTCAAAATAGTTTTCTTCTAGACTCAACAATGGCCAACAAACATAAACTCAAGATTACATAATAGATGGCCAACAAGGTCCCACCAAGGATAGAAGTGCATCTTGAAGACGCTTTTGCAAGGTGGATATCATTACATCAACATTACATAATAGATGGGAATACATACAAAAGGCATACAATGCCACACGAATACAACATCATGATACAAGAGACCAACATCCGACTACAGATGGAACACAAACATAAACTCAAACGACATCCACCCTGCTAGCCCAGGCTGCCGACCTGGAACCTATCCCCTGATTGAAGAAGAAGCAGAAGAAGAACTCCAAAAACAAGCAAGCATCGCTCTCGCGTCATGATCATCGCAAAAATATGTACCTACAACTGTTGTTGTAGTAATCTATGAGCCACGAGGACTCGGCAATCCCATTACCATGGGTATCAGGACTAGCAAAGCTTAATGGGAAAGGAAGGGGTAAAGTGGTGAGGTTGCAGCAGCGACTAAGCATATATGGTGGCTAACATACGCAAATGAGAGCAAGAAGAGAAACAAAGGAATGGTCGGGAAGCTAGCAATGATCAAGAGGTGATCCTGAACACCTACTTACGTCAAACATAACCCAGAAACCGTGTTCACTTCCCGGACTCCGCCGAGAAGAGACCATCACGGCTACACACACGGTTGATGCGTTTTAATTCGGATCTGGTGTCAAGTTATCTACAACCGGACATTAACAAATTCCCATCTGCCACATAATCGCAGGCACGGCTCTCGAAAGTTTATACCCTGTAGGGGTGTCCCAACTTAGCCCATGATAAGCTCTCGCGATCAACGAAGGATATACCTTCTCCCAGGAAGACCCGATCAGGCTCGGAATCCCGGTTTACAAGACATTTCGACAATGGTAAAACAAGACCAGCAAAGCCGCCTGATGCGCCGACATCCCGATAGGAGCTGCACATATCCCGTTCTCAGGGGAACACCGGATGAGCACTCCGTACAACTAAAACCAGACCTCAAGTTTCCCTGAGGGGGCGCTGCAAAGGACTCTAGTTCGGACCAACACTTAGACAAGCATTGGCCCGGGGCTATAATAAAGATGACCCGAGAGAGTGACTCCCAAGGAAAAGTAGGTGGTGGTGAGGCAAATGGTAAAACCAAGGTTGGGCCTTGCTGGAGGAGTTTTATTCAAAGCGAACTGTCAACGGGGTCCCATAAATCACCCGACCGCATTAGGAACGCAAAATCCGGGAACATAACACCGGTATGACGGAAACTAGGGCGGCAAGAGTGGAACAAAATACCAGGCATAAGGCCGAGCCTTCCACCCTTTACCAAATATATAGATGCATTAATTAAATAAGAGATATTGTGATATCCCAACATAACCCTGTCCACCATGGAGCAATCTTCAACTTCACCTGCAACTAACAACGCTATAAGAGGGGCTGAGCAAAGCGGTAACATAGCCAAACAACGGTTTGCTAGGAAGGGTGTCAAAGGTTAGAGGTTCATGGCAATTCGGGAGGCTTGAAGAGCAAATGATAGGTAACGCAGCATAGCGATAGAACGAAGCAACTAGCATAGCAATGATAGTAGTGAGATCCAGGGTAGCGGTCATCTTGCCTGAAATCCCGCAAGGAAGAAGAACGAGTCCATGAAGAAGACGAACGGGAGTAGTCGAACGAATCCTCACAATCGCAACATTACCGGAACTAGGAAGCAACACCGGAAAGAAACAAACAACATGGTAAACACACAAGCATAAACATGGCATGATGCACAATCAAGTATGATGCATGTCCGGTTTAATAAGGCATGGCATGGCAAACTGCAACACACAAAACTACAAGTTAAGTGGAGCTCAATATGCAATGAATTGCATATTGACGAAACACCACATGTAATTATTTAGTTTGATCTCGTTATAAGCTACTCAACAATATTAAATGGTATTAAACATGGCAAGGGGTGGAGCATAATAAAACTACCTATCTAGGCAAGTTTAAATGAGGCCGGAACAACAAACAACAATTCCGGAAAATCCTCATGTCCATATTTTGAATTTGGTACTGTTCTGCCCTAAACCATATTTTATAGTTGTTAAACAGGAAAATCAAGTGGACCATGTTAATCTATGCATTTTTCCACCCCATTTACATATAAAGTTTTTTAAATTTGGAGCTGCGGTTATTTAGTTATGAAATAAATCATTTTAGCATGGCATTTGAGGAAATTTAAACAAACATCATTATTAACATTTTAAACATGGATGACAATAGCAGATTATGAAACTAGATGAAAAACTAAGCATTTCATATATAAATCATTTTAATCCGATGCACGGTTTGTGAGATATTAAATGACATGGGAAAAAAACTACATCGGGACGAATCTGGAGGGCGGACTGGGCTGCTCACCATGGGCTCTTGGCCCGGCTGGTGAGGAGGAGGCCAGGCAAGCCGGATCTGGCGCGGCTGGGCCTTGGCCAACAGACGAAGGGGAGGCAGCCCAGGCGCGGTCAGCGGTCAGTCAACGAGCGCGGCGTGCGCTCGAGCGGCTCGAGGCAGAGGCGCCGTCCTCCTCTGCTCAACAGGAAGCAGAGCAGCGGCGGCGATGGCGCGAGGAGACCGGGCGGAGCTCGTCGTGGACGCCAAGAGGAAACGGATCCGGCGGCGAGTTGAGGCCAGGGCCGCGGGGTCGATGTGGATGAGCGAGACGAGCGCTCCGGCTCGTTGTAGAGGAGGAAAACCAACAGGTTCAGGGGACGACGCCTTGCAGGGCTGCTGGGCCTTGGCGCCGGAGGGGCATCTCCGGCAAGGCGAAGATGGGCTTGGCACGGGGTCAGGGAGGTCGCGAGCTGGCTGCTGCAGCTCTTCCTGGCGCTCGACGGGAAGACGCAGGCGAGGAACTTGGCGGAGCAGCGGCTCTTGAGGCAGGCGCGCGAGGTGAGGGACTTGGCGGCCCGGCGAGGAGGCATCGGAGATGGCCGGAACGGGCTTGGACAGCGCCGGTGCAGGGACGACGCGGGGACGGACTTGAGGCATAGGGGAGCGGCAGCGGCGGCGAACCAGAAGTGGAGGCGGAGCTAGAGCGAGGTGCCCCCATGGCGTCCTGTAGAACATAGAAAGCAAGAGAGTTTGAGAGACCAGAGGGAGAGAGAGAACCGAAGGAGAGAGAGGAAGCAGGGGCATGGCCTGGCCGTGGTTGATTCGGCGCCGGGCGCCATGGACCGAGAGAAGGGAGCTTGAGCTCCTGGATGCTGATGGTCGAGGAGGGCCGTGAGGATCACTAGTTGGTGGGGATCAATGGATGGATGGATCGACGGGACTGAGTGGCAGGGGAGATCGAGGTAGGAGGAGGCTGCGGCTGATTGGAGCGAAGGGGATCTGGGAGGATCCCGAGGTGAGAGATGAGTGCGGAGGCGGCAGGACAAATCTCCTAGAATTTAGGGTTGGATTGTTTATATATCAAGAGGGTTTTGGTTAGGGGCTAATCTGGTCCATCTGATCGTAATCGGGCGGCCGAGAAATAAATAGGTTAGGAAGACTAATTAAGAAAACGGAGATGTTTTGTAGATGTTTGGGGATGATCCGGACCCAACAGCGACGACAGCCCGGGTCGGGTACGGAACAGCTTTCGGACGCGCGCGAGGGGTTTGAGTATTGTTGAAAGAGGGTCAAACGGTCGGGCAACAACAAAAGGGTCGGTCTGAGAAAGGTCAACAGAGACGAGGAAGAAGCGGCAACTAACAACGGCTACGAGGTTTTATGAAAACATGCGGATGATGCTATGAGATGAAATGCATGGCATGAACAAAATGCAAAACAAACAACAACAAAAACCCAACCACGAAGGAAATATCATATCGCATCTCTGAAAATGGCAAGAGTTGGAGTTACGAATACGGAAAGTTGTATCCGGGGCGTTACAATAAACCTTTACCATTCTGTTCGGGAACTACCTATAATGCATGTAGTATGGAAGATACATCCATCTCCTAGTTGTTGCATTGACAACAGAAGTATGCCGCTCAAAATGTTATTCAATCTCTATTTTAGAATCGAGCTCTGGCACCTCTACAAATCCCTGCTTCCCTCTGCGAAGGGCTTATCTATTTACTTTTATGTTGAGTCATCACCTTCTTATTAAAAATCACCTGCTGGAGAGCACACTATCATTTGCATTCATTACTATTGGTTTATATTGGGTATGACTTGACTGGATCTCTTTTACCATGAATTACAATGTTTAGTCAGTCCTTGATCTTTAAAGGTGCTCTGCATTTATGTTTTGCAGTCTCAGAAAGGGCTAGCGAGATACCATTTTGTTATATCATGTTATGATTGTTTTGAGAAAGTGTTGTCATCCGAGTTTTATTATTATGGCTTGCTAGCAGATTATGCTATTGCTATGAGTAATTGTGAGACCTAGGTTTTATTGTGAGTATGGTTAGTTCATAATATTTGCTGAAACCTGAATGCTGGCTTTGCATGTTTACAACAACAAGAGCAAATAGAGGATGTAAAAGTTTTTCTTTATCACTTTCAGTTTATCAACTGAATTGCTTGAGGACAAGCAAAGGTTTAAGCTTGGGGGAGTTGATACGTCTCCAACGTATCTACTTTTCCAAACACTTTTGCCCTTGTTTTGGACTCTAACTTGCATGATTTGAATGAAACTAACCCGGACTGACGCTGTTTTCAGCAGAACTGCCATGATGTTGTTTTATGTGTAGAAAACAAAAGTTCTTGGAATGACCTGAAAATCCATGAAGGCACTTTTTGGAAAATATAAAAAATACTAGCGAAAGAATCAAGACCAGGGGGCCCATACCCTGTCCACGAGGGTGGGGGCGCGTCCACCCCCCTGGGCGCGCCCCCTATCTCGTGGGCCCCCTGAGGCTCCACCGACCTCAACTCCAACTCCATATATTCCGTTTCGTGGAGAAAAAAATCAGAGAGAAAGTTTCATCGCGTTTTACGATACGGAGCCGTCGCCAAGCCCTAATCTCTCTCGAGAGGGCTGATATGGAGTCCGCTCGGGGCTCCGGAGAGGGGGATTCGTCGCTGTCGTCATCATCAACCATCCTCCATCACCAATTTCATGATGTTCACCGCCGTGCTTGAGTATTTCCATCGTAGGCTTGCTAGACGGTGATGGGTTGGATGAGGTTTACCATGTAATCAAGTTAGTTTTTTGTTAGGGTTTGATCCCTAGTATCCACTATGTTCTGAGATTGATGTTGCTATGACTTTGCTATGCTTAATGCTTGTCACTAGGGCCCGAGTGCCATGATTTCAGATCTAAACCTATTATGTTTTCATGAATATATGTGTGTTCTTGATCCTATCTTGCAAGTCTATAGTCACCTATTATGTGTTATGATCCGACAACCCCGAAGTGACAATAATCGGGATACTTCTCGGTGATGACCATAGTTTGAGGAGTTCGTGTATTCACTATGTGTTAATGCTTTGGTCCGGTTCTCTATTAAAAGGAGGCCTTAATATCCCTTAGTTTCCACTAGGACCCCGCTGCCACGGGAGGGTAGGACAAAAGATGTCATGCAAGTTCTTTTCCATAAGCACGTATGACTATATTCGGAATACATGCCTACATTACATTTATGAATTGGAGCTAGTGAAGGAAATATGCCCTAGAGGCAATAATAAGTTATTATTCATTTCCTCATATCATGATAAATGTTTATTATTCATGCTAGAATTGTATTAACCGGAAACATGATACATGTGTGAATACATAGACAAACATAATGTCACTAGTATGCCTCTACTTGACTAGCTCATTAATCAAAGATGGTTATGTTTCCTAACCATATACATGAGTTGTCATTTGATTAACGGGCTCACATCATTAGGAGAATGATGTGATTGACTTGACCCATTCCGTTAGCTTAGCACTTGATCGTTTAGTATGTTGCTTTTGCTTTCTTCATGACTTATACAAGTTCCTATAACCATGAGATTATGCAACTCCCATTTGCCGGAGGAACACTTTGTGTGCTACCAAACGTCACAGCGTAACTGGGTGATTATAAAGCAGCTCTACAGGTGTCTCCAAAGGTACATGTTGAGTTGGCGTATTTCAAGATTAGGTTTTGTCACTCTGATTGTCGGAGAGGTATCTCTGGGCCCTCTCGGTAATGCACATCACTATAAGCCTTGCAAGCAATGTAGCTAATGAGTTAGTTACGGAATGATGCATTCCGTAACGAGTAAAGAGACTTGCCGGTAACGAGATTGAACTAGGTATTGGATACCGACGATCGAATCGCGGGCAAATAATATACCGATGACAAAGGGAACAACGTATGTTGTTATGCGGTTTGACCGATAAAGATCTTCGTAGAATATGTAGGAGCCAATATGAGCATCCAGGTTCTGCTATTGGTTATTGACCGGAAACAGTTCTAGGTCATGTCTACATAGTTCTCGAACCCGTAGGGTCCGCACGCTTAAGGTTTCGATGACACTTATATTATGAGTTTATGAGTTTTGATGTACCGAAGTTTGTTCGGAGTCCCGAATGTGATTACGGACATGATGAGGAGTCTCGAAATGGTTGAGACATGAGGATTGATATATTGGAAGCCTATATTTGGACATCGGAAGTGTTCCGGCTGAAATCGGGATTTTACCGGAGTACCGGGAGGTTACCGGAACCCCCCCCCCCCTCCCGGGAGCTTAATGGGCCTACATGGGCCTTAGTGGAAATAGAGGGCAGCAAGGGGAGTGTGGGGCACGCCCCCCCCCCCAAGGCCCAAACCGAATTGGTTTAGGGCAAGGGGGGCCGGCCCCCCTCTTTCCTTCTCCTCCTCTCCCTTTCCTTCCCCTCTCCTAGTCCAACAAGGAAGGAGGGAGACCTACTCCCGGTGGGAGTAGGACTCCCCATGGCGCGCCCCCTCCTAGGCCGGCTGCCCCCTCCCCCTTGCTCCTTTATATACGGGGGCAGGGGCACCTCTAAGAGACAACAATTGATCTCTTGATCTCTTAGCCATGTGTGGTGCCACCCTCCACCATAGTCCACGATAATATTGTAGCGGTGCTTAGGCAAAGCCCTGCGACGGTAGAACATCAAGATCGTCACCACGCTGTCGTGCTGACAGAACTCTTCCCCGACATTCTGCTGGATCGGAGTCCGGGGATCGTCATCGAGCTGAACGTGTGCTAGAACTCGGAGGTGCCGTAGTTTCGGTGCTTGATCGGTCGGGCCGTGAAGACGTACGACTACATCAACCGTGTTGTTCTAACGCTTCCGCTTTCTGTCTACGAGGGTACGTGGACAACACTCTCCCCTCTCGTTGCTATGCATCACCATGATCTTGCGTGTGCGTAGGAAATTTTTTGAAATTACCACGTTCCCCAACAGCTAGTTCTGTGTCACCCTATGTTATAGCTATTACATGAGGAATCACATCCGACATAATTATCCATCACTGATCCAATGCCTACGAGCTTTTCACATCTTGTGTTTTGCTTATTTACTTTTCCGTTGCTATTGTTAGCATTACTACAAAACCCAAAAATATTACTTTTGCTACCGTTACCTTTATTATCATACTACTTTGCTACTAAATACTTTGCTGCAGATACTAAGTTATCCAGGTGTGGTTGAATTGACAACTCAACTGCTAATACTCAATAATATTCTTTGGCTCCCCTTGTGTCGAATCAATAAATTTGGGTTGAATACTTTATCCTCGAAAGCTGTTGCGTTCCCCTACACTTGTGGGTTATCAGTACTCTATAGGATAGAGACATGTCCCCAAAGGTAAAAAAATATTCAATGAATTCGAAGATTTCCTTCCCTTAGATGTCTTGCTCCCCCTGAATCTTATATGGGATACTGGGAGAAGATAGGGAAAAGAAAATCAGCGCAAAGCAAACAAACAATCAAACACAAACATGTCTTTCCCCTCTAAAGACATGTAACTTCTCTCCTCTTGAATACCAAGCATCTGGGGCTTTCTCTTTCTTTGAAGTGAATATCTCTCTCCCCTTATGATATGATTAGGCTTTGATGTGAGCTCTCTCTCCCCCTTTGACATCAATTTCCAAGAAGGGATCTTCTGGAGTGTGAATCAAAATAGGTTTGGTCCTTGAGTCACATAGCAAAGCAGCAGGTAATATGAAATGCTGGTACAGGATAAGAATCATCGAGTGGAGCTGGAACAAATATGCAGGATGCAAATGTCAAATTGTTTTCTCAGCATTGAAATCGGTTACACCAAGTTGTTTTCTTCGGTGGCGCCGAAATGTTTCGTTTGGACCGAAAGAGACAAATCAGTGTGTCCGAGTTCATCACAGAGAGAACACTAGTCACCTCAGCTCACTAGGCAAATAAGATCTCACAAAGATTTGCAAGGAATTAACCAAAGGATTTGCAATGAATTGGATGCAGGGAATGCAGAAAAAGAATAAAAAGAAAAGAGATCTAGATGAAGTTTTTTTTGAAAGGGGAAACAGATATGCATGAGACAAATGCAAGAGCACAGAGAAACACTAGAGAACTTCTAGAATTGGTCGGCGACAAAGTCACCTATGTTAGAGTATATTGACTTAGGAGTCAAGTGATAGCACTTGATCATAGGTCATACTCATCGTTTAAGCTCAAAATGGGGTTACCATTTTTTGTTTAAGTATCTTGATGTATTCTCATCTTGTTGAGTTGCTTTGACCCAAGACTTGGGGTAAAGATTCTCTAAGATGGAATACCATACCTTGGGTGGTGGTGTTGATCTTGATCATGTAGTTGAACTTGTGTGGGATGCTCAAGGTTGATGTAGCTCATCAAGAGTTGGGAGCTCCACTTGGAATTGGAGTTCATCTACCTACATGGGTTAGTTTTGCAAGAAAGAGCACTTGTGTATCCAAAGTGACATTCATGAAATATGATACCAAAATAAATTTGATATATAGAAATTGTCAAAGGATATGTTTGAAGGGTTTCATGCTTCCTTGTCTTCAACCACCTTATTGTAGAGACTTGGTGATGTAGAGATTGCTCAAGATGTGAGTGACTTGCAATCTCATAGATTTAGATTCATCCAAGTACCTACAAGGGTTATATAACAAGCAAGGGTGCAAATATATCCAAGACATATGATTATCATCATAAGAGAAATATCAAGGATTAGTCAAAGGCTCATGCCCTGCATGTATCCAAATGGAGTTCCTACTCCAAGTTTGAAGCATCAATGATGTTCAATTCACCTCTCAACCGGCAAAATACTTTCTCATCAAGCGGTTTGGTGAATATATCCGGCAAATGCTTGTCGGTACGAACATGCTTAAGATCAATATCACCTTTAGCAACGTGATCTCGAATGAAATGATGACGAACCTCAGTATGCTTAGTTCGAGAATGTTGCACGGGATTGTGAGCAATCTTAATAGAACTTTCATTGTCACAAAGCAATGGAACATGTTTCACATATATCCCATAATCTTTAAGAGTTTGGGTCATCCAAAGTAATTGAGCACAACATGAACCGGCGGCAATGTATTCCGCTTCGGCGGTGGATAAGGATACCGAGTTTTGTTTCTTAGAGGACCAAGACACAAGAGATCTACCAAGAAATTGACAAGTACCCGAAGTGGACTTTCTATCAACCTTGTCACCGGCATAGTCCGAATCGGAGTAGCTGACAAGATCAAAAGAAGACCTCTTAGGATACCAAATGCCAAAGTTTGGTGTATGTATTAAGTATCTCACTATCCTTTTCACAGCCTTAAGATGACATTCTTTAGGGGCCGCTTGATATCGTGCACACATGCACACACTTAGCATAATATCGGGACGAGATGCATATAGATATAACAATGAACCAATCATAGAGTGGTAAACTTTTTGATCAACCGGTTCACCATCTTTAGTCAAATCAAGATGTCCACTAGTAGGCATGGGTGTATTCATACCTTTGCATTCTTGCATATTGAACTTCTTGAATAAGTCCTTGGTGTACTTTGTTTGAGAGACAAAGGTACCTTCCTTAGTTTGCTTGATTTGCAAACCAAGAAAGAATTTGATTTCACTCATCATAGACATCTCAAACTTCTCCGACATTAGCTTTCCAAACTTCTCACTAAAATGAGGGTTAGTCGAACCAAATATGATATCATCAACATAAATTTGGCACACAAATAATTATCCATTAACCCTTTTAGTGAAAAGAGTAGAATCAATTTTTCCAATCTCAAAGCCGTTTTCAATAAGGAACTTGGTCAAGCGTTTATACCACGCTCTAGGAGCTTGTTTAAGACCATAAAGAGCTTTGTGAAGTTTGTAAACATGATTGGGTTTCTTAGGATTAACAAAGCTGGGAGGTTGTTTAACATAAACTTCCTCCTCAATTTGGCCATTTAGAAAAGCACTTTTAATGTCCATTTGGTACAAGGTAATATCATGGTGATTAGCATAGGCAAGTAATATGCGAATGGATTCAAGTCTAGCAACAGGGGTATATGTCTCACCATAGTCCATACCTTCGACTTGAGTGTAGCCTTGGGCGACGAGACGTGCTTTGTTGCGAACTACTTGTCCATCTTCATCTTACTTATTGCGAAACAACCATTTGGTACCGATGATGTTGTGGTTGTTGTCGGGCTTCTCGACCAATGTCCACACTTGGTTTTTCTCAAAGTTGTGTAGCTCTTCATGCATGGCATTTATCCTATCCGGATCTTCCAATGCTTCTTCAACCTTCATGGGTTCAATGCTCGAGATGAATGAATAATGTTCACAAAAATTAGCCAAACGAGTTTTAGAGCGAGTGATTCTCCCGGTTTGGATATCATTGAAGATCTGTTCGACGAAATGATCTCTTGAGACTCTTGCTCGAACTCGTGAGAGCTTTTGTTTTGGTCGGGGTGGAACATCTTCTTCATCATCTTGCTCTTCTTCTTGGCCTTCTTTATTGTTGACATTGTCGTTCCCTTGTCGTGGTGGAGAAGGAGGTTGATGAGGTTCATCTTGGTGTACTTCCTCATTTTCTTTATCTTGGTGTGTCCCACTTGTGGATGCTTCCGTATCAACTCTTGGTTCACCTTGTCGTGAGGTAGAAGCTTCCACTTGGATGGATGAGGTACTCTCCTTCACCTCCATTGGATGGATCTTGCCAATAGATAAGTCTTGGATTGCTTCCGAAGGGTCTTTGTCTCCTTTGCTCTACTTGTGAGCCATTAGATTCATCAAACTTCACCTCTACCGTCCCTTCAACCTTTCGGGTGAAATTATTGTAGACACGGTAAGTGTGAGAGTTTGAGCCATAACCAAGTAGGAAACCTTCATGAGATTTAGGAGAAAATTTAGAATGACGATGCTTATCAAGAATGTAGCACTTTGAGCCGAATACTCGAAAGTATCCAACTTGGGGTTTGTTACCGGTGAGAAGCTCGTATGTCGTCTTGCCGAGTAGCTTGTGAAGATACAAGCGATTTGTTGCATGACAAGCTGTCTCAACCACTTCCGCCCAAAAGTGTTTTGGTGTCTTCTACTCATCAAGCATTGTTCTTGCCATCTCAATAAGAGTCCGGATCTACCTCTCAACAACTCCATTTTGTTGAGGCGTGTACGTAGCCGAGAACTCGTGTGAAATCCCTTCTTCATCAAGAAAGGTATCCACATTTCCATTCTTGAACTCCGTTCCGTTGTCGCTGCGAACCTTCTTGCTCTTCACTTCCAATTGATTTTGGGCCTTCCTAGCGAAGTTCTTGAAGATCTTTTGAACCAGCGATTTATCATCAAGAAAGAACACCCACGTAAATCTTGAAAAATCATCGACTATAACTAGACCAAATGAGTTTCCACCGAGACTTTTGTAGGCATTGGGACCAAAGAGATCCATATGAAGTAGCTCGAGCGGTCTTCTCGTGGTCATGATGTTCTTCATAGGGTCGCTTCCTCCAACTTGTTTTCCTACTTGACAGGCACTACAAAGTCTATCCATGTCAAATATAACATCTTTTACTCCAAGGATATGATCACCTTTAATAAGCTTATCAAGATTTCACATGCCCACATAACCTAACCTTATATGCCACAACCAGCCATTAGAGGATTTAGCAATTAAACAAGTTCTAGGTTGAGCCTTTTTAGTGAAATCAACAATATATAGATCGCCTCTACGTATACCGGTAAAGACCATTTTATGATTATCTCTACGAAACACTTGGCAATCTACTTTAGTAAACAGGACATTGAAGCCAAAGTTAGCAAGTTTAGATACGGAAAGTAAATTATAGCCAAGAGATTCAACGAGCATGACATTTTGTATGGAGCTATCATGTGAGATGGCCACCTTACCAAGGCCAACCACCTTACCCTTTGAGTTATCACCAAAGGTGACATACTTTCGAGGGCCGTCGTTTTCAGCAAGCTCACGAAACATATCCTTGTCTCCGGTCATGTGATCGATACATCCACTATCAAGGACCCATTCCTTTCCTCCAGCCATGTTGCCGCGAAGATTAGCCATAAGACTAAAGTGTCTCATAGACTCGTCGAGATCAAAGTCACTATCATCGTCCTCATCATAGTATCCATGTTCAACATCATCATGTGATGGATCAATTCCTAGAGAGAGTGATTCATTAGATAAATGATCATCACAATAGTCATCTTTATGAAATCTAATGGCTTCGGAGATGATATTGCTAATGATTCCTACATCTCCTTTGGCACGCATAAGGTCACGAAGCTCAAACAAACAAGCACCAAACTTAGGATCACTAGTACTCATCCTATTTAAGGAAATTGACTTATGAAGAATCTCATCTAGATTTTTCAGGGAATAATTTGGAAATCTTTCCTCAAGAAATCTCCATATGGTATAGGCACAACCAAGAGCAGGCAAGCTAGCAATCAAGTTTCTAGGTAATCCTCTAGTGATAAGATTGATAGTTCTAATATTACGGATCATGTCAATAGACTCATCAAGGGTAGGATGCAAGGGGTCAACAAGGCGAGCACAAGGGGTAGTAATGTACTTGCTCAAATGATATTCATTGAAAATATCAAGCATCTCATTTTTCCACTCATGAAAGAACTCTCCATCAAGTATAGGCACTCTATGTCTAAGACTCCCCAACGTAGACTCATCCATGTTCCTCCAATGGTGATTAAACCAAAGCAATGGAGACCAAAGCTCTAATACCAATTGAAAGGATCGAGAAGAGGTGTCTAGAGGGGGAGTGAATAGACTCTTAGCAAGAAAAGTAGCAGTTTTTAATTTCTTCAAGTTGAGGTGGAGTTTAAGCACAATTTTAAACATTCACAATACATATCAATCAAGAATGACAAGAGTATATGAGCAGCGGAGAGTAAAGCATGCAATTTGCAAGAATGTAAAGGGATGTGATTAGAGTGTGCAAACGCAATGTAGACACAGACATTTTTTTTATCCATGGTTCCGATAGGTGGTGCTATCGTACATCCACGCTGATGGAGACTTCAACCCACAAAGGGTAACGGCTGCGCGAGTCCACGGAGGGCTCCACCCACGAAGGGTCCACGAAGAAGCAACCTTGTCTATCCCACCATGGCCATCGCCCATGAAGGACTTGCCTCACTAGGGTAGATCTTCACGAAGTAGGCGATCTCCTTGCCCATACAAACTCCTTGGTTCAACTCCACAATCTTGACAGAGGCTCCCAAGTGACACCTAACTAATCTAGGAGACACCACTCTCCAAAAGGTAATAGATGGTGTGTTGATGATGAACTCCTTGCTCTTGTGCTTCAAATGATTGTTTCCCCAACACACAACTCCCTCTCTCATGGATTTGGATTTGGTGGAAAGATGATTTGAGTGGAAAGAACTTGGAGAAGGCTAGAGATCAAGATTTATGTGGTTGGAATGGAATATCTTTACCTCAACACATAAGTAGGTGGTTCTTTCTCAGGAAATGTATGCTGGAAGTGTAGGCACGTTCTGATGGCTTTCTCCACGAATGAAGAGTGGGTGGAGGGGTATATATAGCCTCCACACAAAATCTAACCGTTACACACAAATCACCAAACTCGATGGGACCGAATCATGAAACTCGGTCGGACCGATTTAGTTCATAATGTGATCGTTAGGCATTTTCGGCGGGACCGATATGATCAAATCGGCGGGACCGATGTGCTTGGGTTAGGGTAAAACCTCATCTCGGTTTGATCGATTACGCAAACTCGGTGGGTCCGATTTTGGTAATAAGCGAAACAGAGAGTTGGTCAAGCAAACTCGGTGGGACCGATTGCATATCTCGGTGGGACCGAAATTATTGCAATAGGCAACAGATAGTTTGCAAGCCCATCTCAGTGAGACCGAGATCCCATTGGTGAGAACGAATTGATTAGGGTTTCTGGCAGTGGCTATGTCAAGTGAACTTGGTGGCGCCGGATAGAGCAAATCAGTGAGGCCGAGTTTGACTTTTGGTTTGGGACATATGTGGTTATGAGAAAGTGGTTGAGGGCTTTGGAGCATATCACTAAGCACTTTGAGCAAGCAAGCCATTAAGCAACACCTCATCCCCTTTTAATAGTATTGGCTTTCCTATGGACTCAATGTGATCTTGGATCACTAAAATAGAAAATGTAGAGTCCTGAGCTTTGAACTTGAGCCAATCCTTTGTCATTAGCATCTTGAAGGGGTTCCACATCCTCTTGTCCAAGCCACTCCACTGTTGAACTCATCTGAAATATACTAGATAAACGTATTAGTCTAACAAGAGATATGTTGACATTAATTACCAAAATCACCCAGGGAGCACCTGTGCTTTCAGTATCCCATTTTGGTTGCCTGAATTGGGAAGCACTTTACAAGATGTATGATTTTCATGAGGGTATGCTTGTCACCTTGGATCTTGGTGATCCCGACATCGACGAAGAGAATATGGACATTTGGGTCCTTGTTGATACACTTCCAATTCTACCGCTATGTGAGTTTCTCAAACATATTTATTAAGGAATGTATATTGTTTATTTCAAAATAGTTGACAGCTTATTTACATTGACAGCTTATTTTCATTCTTCAAAAAATGTACGAAAAATGGTAGACAGAACCTACTACATCGATGGCGCAGAATTAACTTATCAGGAAAGATCATCTTATCTCATTTATTATTGATGTTGAGAATTACAATAGCAGTTATGACACTCCTGCACATTATGGTCAATACGTGCCACTAGTGCACGCGTTGAACTACGTTAGCATCCATGGAGATGTCATGGTAAGATTTTTTACTATTACAACATTCGTGCATCTTTTGCATATATTCTTCTAAAGCTAAACTACATTGCTAACTACGATGTTATTATTACGTTTTTCAACAGAAAATCCCGAAGGATTATGTGCCTGATATGATGTTTCCGAAAGGTCGGCTTGATGTTATTAGCTTATGGCCAAGTCTGCCTAGGCTTCACAGCTATTCATACCGAATTTCTAAAACTGATGAAGACATGACAATCAAAGAATGGAAAAAATGTATGATCATAGGGAGCTACTTGGAAGCAACATTGTGCAAAGCGCAAGAATTGGAGACATGATAGTCTTCATTCTCCATAATGGAGCGTCGGGGCCTATCTTGTTTTATGCTATTTTACCTTAGAGAGGGTAGTAGGTCCTATGAGAGAGGAGTAGGTCCTTGGTACAATGTGTTATTATGTGCTACAATGTGTTAGAGTTGATGATGAGGAGGAGGAGGAGTTGTGATTGTGACTAGTGACCAAGTTGTTATATGATGTCTCATGGACAAAAATGATGATCATGAGGAGTTGTTATATGACAATGATGTAAATAATATTTTGACTTTATTTTAAATTTGAATTTGAGGTTGAAATATTTCTTAATTGATTTTCTTAGGGCACAATGATGATGACTCTGCATGAATGATTAGCATATCCAGGGTTTAGTAATCTGGGGATGTCACAATAGTGTGGGTGGATCCTCCTACTGGATTAGTAACCTTGTTTTCATAACTGAGGGATGATGTGCTGCATCATCCTCTCCTCTTCGGGGAAATACCAATGCAGATACAAGCAATCAGTGCGCACCTCTATGCGTCACCGGCACACGGCTTAAATAGTCACAAGCAATCCAGCGGAAGGGGCGGTCAGCCTGCTTCAATGCGGCACAGCGGCCGGAGTTGGTTTCTCGGGACGGGGCGTCCGCATTGAAGTGACGACGCCCAAGAGGTCACATCCATCAGTGTCGCCCTCGATGTCAGGTCAAACCATGGCATCGATGTTGGGCGTTGTATGCTCTGGGCCGACATGAATATGACACGACAAATGAGGCAAACGTTCGGAAAGCGCGAGAGAGGCAGACGTGGTTGTTTTGGTGGGTCATGACGGCCAGACGCGGGCATGTCAGCGGTCCGGACGCCTGCAAAACCCTCATTTTGTTTTCGATTTACAAGAAAAAGTACATGTGGACCGTCAGACAGACCGTTACATGCGTGCATTGGATGACATAATATGTCCGGACATATGCGGACAGTTGAGGGTCCGTGTTGGAGATGCCCTAATGTTTTTCATATTTCAGTTAGACGACACTAGCACTTGCCTACTGTTCCTATTTGACCTTTTCTCTTCTGCTCTTTTACTTTTTTTTCCCATTTGCATTTTTCATCTTTCAACTGCGTGTACTTCATTTGGCCTTCACGGACATTTTTTGAATATAAGGTAGACATCGTTACCGTTCCTAAGGAAAAGAAGTATTAGAAGGAGCGGGCATTGCAGGTGGCCGAATGTTATAAAAACATTTTTTTCTCACGGAAAGGAGGTGACCCCGGCCTCTGCATCATCAATACAATTTATAACTTTAAGTGATCTAGTTTGTTCAAGTTTGCACATGACCAATGTTGGAAATTACGGGCTATACGGTCTCCCTTTCACTTTGCTTGTTGAGACTAAAAGGTAGGGACCTACTTTTAAAAAAAATTGATAAGGACTTATCTGTAGACTTCACTTTCATGTGTTTTTATCATTCCACCTATTTATGAAAAGATCCATACGACTCCTGAGTGATGTTGTTACCAACCACAATGAAATACACCAGTTTTCTGAGTCTAAATATACTAGTCCCTAGTACACATATGTGAGTCATGTGCCATGATTAGATTGTATGTGTGAGATCAACTTTTAATCTTAATCATGTGGGTTAATAGCCTGAAGAGCGATCCTGCAAAACAAACCCAGCTCTTCCACGTCATGATGTCCCGGAAAAAATACATACTTTCATATAAAAAAATTCAAAAGAGTCAACCCATATTAATTCCTTTATTATATTCCATCACAGTCGTCCTCGGCACCTCGAGCATTACTTACTCGAGTGAAATTCCAAGTCAATTATTCCCCGTCACAAATATTAATAATATGAATAATTCCACATTGAGTTAAATAAATAATAATCATGTGAAATAAATGTTAAAAGCCACATAAATATCCAACAAAATGCAAATCAAATGATGAATTGACCCCATCACATATTCATGATCCATTTTGTTTGTAAATTTGACAATGCTAATGAGTTGGAAATGACAATTTTTTTGGAAACAAAACAAAGGACAAACTTATTGCACAGGATGCATGTTTCGATAAATCACCAGAGATTTCTAGTCTTAAACAACTACATACACATAATATTTTCTAAACAAAGAGAGACTGAGAGAAAGTTTGTGTGATGCCAGATAGGTTGTCGTCCTTTCCATTAGACTAGATGACCCGTTGCGCCCATGGCGCAAAGGACGAGTGCAAGCCAAGTATTGAAAGAGTGTGCATTACAATATGTAAACACAAAATGGGATTGATGATAGATAGATGGTGGTTGTTTCAAAAGCATACCACACTACAGTCTAAGAAACAAATAACCGACAGTTAAATGCACATGATGGTCTTAGGGGATTACATAATATCAAAAAGGATGATAAACATAGAAGTCTTGGTAGGCATCTATACTAATGCTAAGTTATGTAACAAGGGGCTCCTGCAACTTGCTTATATTGAGTAGACGATCAGGCGCAGTCCCTTGGAAGTGCATTTGAAGGCGAAAGCATATGCTTGCCCTTTTGTTCATGCTAGATGACCCATTGCGCCGATGGCACAAAGGGCAAGAGTGAACCAAGCATTCAAACCGTGCAAGTAAGAATATTTAGAGATCGGTCATAAAATCTTGAAGCATAATGAAATATATTTAGGTACGTTCATACATAGCATTATATAGTCTGAACCAATCACATGGTAACAATGAGCATAAGAGAGGCATAGGAAACACACAACTGAGCTGAAAACAAAGGACACATCTTACTGGTTGTGTGTATATCAGAACATAAAACCATACACATTCACACCCACACATACTGTCAGCAAAACAAAGAATGTTGGCTGCTCCTGAATTATCTGCAAAACATAAGGAAGATGAACAGGACAATCTGACAGGACATAAAATCAGATCTCAAGCTTCTCGACAAAGAAAGCTAATTTCCTACCGCCTGCCAGTAATGTTACATCGTTACTTGGTTATCGCCATACAAATCAGTGTAGTTAAGAATGCTCAAAGGTTGCAGGCTATAGATAAAACCTTCTCAAAATAGGCTTTCACCCCGCTTTATAAATAAAGCAAACATCCATACAACCAGGCCAAAGTAGCGAAGCAACTAAGATGGCCGGGGCAACAACACGACCATGCCCAAAGAAAGCAAAAAAGAAATAGAGAAAAAAGTCACCGAGTGGCAGTACGCATAGCCGCACTACGAAGAGGAGAGACGGCAGTACAGATAAAACCCTCTCTGAGAAAAACATGATGCAACAATGACCATATGAAAGGTAAAAACCTACCCGGGCAAACACGACGTTGCATCTCCGAATAGAAAGTGACGCACCAAGCAAAAACTCCCTTTGCAGAGACAACGACACATCCTTAAGTTAGTTCTGCACCCCTCATCAGCATGAAAGCAACAGCTCCAGATTTGTTGTAATTTCACCAACCTGAGACAAAAATCGCAAAAAAATATCTGAAGGTCATAAATAAATGTGTTAAACATCTGTGTGTATTTATATCGGTCTAACCTATAGATTTAGCACATCACGATGGATAATTTGATAGACTGCCATTACCTTGTCAACATGCTTCTATAAGCATGTAGTTGTTTAAATTCGGAAAGTGTATGATACAAACGTGGATTGGGTTATTTATACGGACAGGATAATATATAATTTGATGCATATTCCTAACCAAAGCCTACACACTATCTGATTCTAAGTGTCCACATCCATTTATGCCGACCAATTTTTTGTTTTGCCAATCAGTGTGTGAGTGAAACTTGTTTATCAGGATATTAACATTCCCATTCAAGTTCACAGAATTTTACAAAGGATAGTTTAAGTTTAGTAGTATCAATATTGGGTGAGAGAGATACCTGGGATAGATGACATCAGCGAGATACCCAAGATCTCCAGACCATAGCCAAGATGGTAAGGACATCACTGAGTCATCTACAAAATGTATGGTGAAATTACCTCACTACAAGGCTGTCTTGTGAATACTTACAACATATTTCACATGAAGGTTATATCCAACAGCGGCCAGCTTGTTAGACAGAAAACAACTAAATTCTGAAAC
This sequence comes from Aegilops speltoides, assembly GCA_021437245.1. Lineage (NCBI taxonomy): Eukaryota > Viridiplantae > Streptophyta > Magnoliopsida > Poales > Poaceae > Aegilops > Aegilops speltoides. The sequence goes on along the minus strand of CM038146.1, from coordinate 477,610,718 downwards.
TATATATTTACCCAATTTACATAGCATTGAAATAACCAATCTGTTTTTTCATGGCTGGGAATATTACAATCCTGAAAGGAATGAAAAAACACCTAAAAGAAGGTGTACAAGGCATGATGGTATATTCTGTTAATCAACCTCTTCTTGACTCTTTCAAAGTGGCTATCCAAATACATAGCAAAAATTATGTATGCTTCTATACACATACACTACTTAGTAGATCACCAAACTTACTTAAGAAATGTATGCTCAGATCCTTGTTAACATCATTGAATGGAATATGGTAACTTGGTAAGTGAACATTGTAGAAATCAAACCATTGAGATGATCCTGAAATTAGCTGAAATTTACGCTAGCTTGGCTAGTGAACATCAGATCACATTATATGTATATATGCATTAACCCGATGAAGAAAATAACCTGGAATTTTGTGCCAAGACATGGACCTAAATATATGAATATTAACAAGGCAAATCGTGTTGTGCAGCTGCCTAGAACCTATGACGACGCTTCCCAATTTGTTTTGATGATGAATCCATACATGCAACAAATTCATAACCATTTTCACCAACTCCTAGACAACATAAGCACCTAACTGCTCGTTAGGAAGACACCACACATTATAGCCTAGGCAGAACAAATCATAACAATAATTGTCATATTATGCTCTTGGATCAGCAGCAGAAGAATACTACAGCAACAAAGGGTGCTAATCAAGCAAAAAAATAACAGAAGATTCTAATGTCTGTTTTTAACGGATGAGGTGTTAACCTAAATGTAATAACAATGATATCAAATTTAAGAGTGTATTCATTCTCGTCGGGAGCACAAAGAGCTAGGGACAACTAACATAAGTCCTAGATCTTATGGTGCAGTGCATCTTCTTTCATAATTCATCATAGGCATCATGTAGTGTAACTGACAAACGGCACAAAAAGACAGTAGTACTTGATAAAGAGACCATTTGCAATTTCAACAGTTAAGGGAAAGTCATGGGCTAGAAGGTGTATGACGTTTGACATGCCATTAAACTAAACAAAGATAAAATATTCACTTGTCAACCCTCCTAGGCATCTTTTGATTTACGCATAAAATCTATAAAAATTTGTTGAACGCAAATTAGGAGGCGATAGCAATGATAGGGTGCTGCATGAACTACCCGGGAGTAGCTGTTGCTGCTACACCGAAATTAAAAATCACTAAATTGTAGAACATGACAATTGATAGAAAAATGCTTAAATATCCTAGAAGCTTGAAGGGAAGACATCAATTTTTATCACCTCTTCACCCGTCGGTACAATCACCCCTTAGCACGATTCTTCAAAATCTGAGCACAATCACATAAAACATGCAAAGAACTGAGCCTGACATACATAGTGTCCACTCACTTTGGTTATTGGCATCAAATTAGGAATCAACGTATGTAGTTTTTCGAACTAAAAAGTAACAACAATCTTCACTGGTATATAAATCAGGGACACAATATAAACCACTTTTCAAACTGTGCTTTTATAAAAAGCAAATTTGTTCATAGACTTGGGCCCCAAGGACGCCACTAAACTTACATACAACAAAATTTTAAGAAGTACTCCCTCCGTTCCTAAATAGATGACTCAACTTTGTACTAACTTTAGTATAAAGTTAGTACAAAGTTGAGTCATCTATTTTAGAAAGGAGGGAGTACAAATCTTTGAATCCAAGGATAACATTGAAAAAATTAAAAGTATAATTCATGTCAGTGGAACATAAAAGCAGACGTGCTTGTCCCCCCTGAAGTTTCAACACAACCAAAACACTCCATCCATAATATTTTTATCTAGTCAACATAGTAGTATAGTACATACTTCCTTCATTTATCTTGTTCTTCACCAGCTGCAGCAAGCTGGCCGTGGAGAGAAAAGTAAAGCACACCCACATCAATTCGTGACAACAAAAGGAATAAAACACCATGTCATTCATAATGCTTATCCTAAGATGGACCGGAAATAATAAACAGATCCACTATAAGTTTTGCTTTTTGAACACAATGAATCAACTACGATGAAAAATCCTATTTTGCAATATCTGATATAAAATAACAAAGGTCATGGAGATGAAAGATAAGAAAGCATTTGTGAGACATTACCATCCTTTTCCCAGGAGTGGCAAATGTTTTGCTCATGTGGCAGACATAGTAAAAGTCGGATGTTCTCTCATCGCTGATTAAGTTGCGTAGGTTGCGAACATGGCGTTTGTATAGGGTGACCCTATTTCCCCATACACAATGGCCACTGAACTCATCTATGCGCCACAAGCTAGGAACACCTATGACAATTTACATGAAATGTATAGCATTTAGTATGTTTTATAAGTGCTGCCAGGTTCTTATCATCCTTTTCCCAGGAGTGGCAAATGTTTTGCTCATGTGGCAGACATAGTAAAAGTCGGATGTTCTCTCATCGCTGATTAAGTTGCGTAGGTTGCGAACATGGCGTTTGTATAGGGTGACCCTATTTCCCCATACACAATGGCCACTGAACTCATCTATGCGCCACAAGCTAGGAACACCTATGACAATTTACATGAAATGTATAGCATTTAGTATGTTTTATAAGTGCTGCCAGGTTCTTATCACGGACAATGTGTTGTCAATTAGCCAAATGGATTCTTTTCTGTTGATGCTTGGGGGCTGAACGAAACTGTTAGGAAATAGAAAAGTACATACAAGAACAATTGCATATAACTTTTCCACCACAAGAAGTAATCATAGTTATGTAACATGCATCTCAATCCTCATTCTATGGGTCGAGAGGAGAAAAATCATAAAACAGAGGAGGCAGCTCAGCTCATGCCTAATGGAGATCCAAGTTTTAGTAAAGCAGAAGAATTCATGTTTTCTAAAACTCTCTTGCACAAATTAGCACAGATCAAGGAAGGTCACCAAGAAAAACAGCAATCTAAAAATTAGCAGAGAGGAAGAAGCAACACCGGAATAATGCTTTGAAAAGGTTGATTTGGTGTGAGCACAAACTGTGGGAAAAATGCAATGTGTATGTTTAGTGTATCAATTTCACAAAAGCGCAGGACCTAAGTTACTGCTGCCCAGCATAGAGTAGAACTACCCTCAGTTGCAGCCTCAGTCCATATAAAATAGTTAGTCTACCAGCAACCGTGGCTACAAACCTCTTCTACTCTCGCATAACTACTTCAGAATCTGAACATACAGTAGAGTTCCTAACTGAATCAAGGGGAAGAAATGAGATGTTATTATTTTAAATGAGATGACATTTTCTAATCTAACTGAACGTATTGTAAGTACATCAGTTCCTGACATGGCAGTCTCACCAACAACAGTCTGAAGTTAAAGTGAAATTGCACAACTTTGGCTTAAGCCACCACACCCACCTCTTTTCATCTTAGATGCCCTCAAAAAAATCATAAGCATATCACACTAATCAGTCTATATACATGACTTTACTCGATAATTAGAATCACTATGCGTTCCCAACCCATATATGTAACAAAATCTAAGTGTTGGCCATAGTAACAATAGTATATCTGGCAGTACTTAGGTGTCATGAATCACGGTAAGGGTGTGTCTCTCTTCTCTTGTTCCTATACCTCTATTACCAAAAACTAAGAAGCACACGAGATCAGTCGAATTGAAATTCCTCAGAGAACAATGAGACGCACACTGAATGTCTACTAATGCTTATGATGAGAACCACCCTTAGCTGAATTGAAAAGGTAATATGTAGTCACCTGGCTGCTAGAGCATACAGAAGATAATAATTTGAAAGAAGTATATTTTCTTCCTGTTAGAAAGGTAGGGAGTTCAGTCACCTGTCTTGAGCAGAGTAAGTCGGCACCTTTCCGTTTACATCATCAAACTCCACGAAACCTGGCCACCTCGACGATTCTGTCTCAAGAAGAGGGAAACCAGCATCTGACGTTCCACGGCGTATATACCTTGAGAGTAAAATGTCGTTTAGCTATAATATGATAAAGTAGAAGGCTAGCGGTGTAACAGGATCATAGGAAGTCAAACTCACTCAATTCGAGTTGTCCTGCATCTTAAAGCACTGAGATTTGCAGAACCATGAACTGATACGGTTATAAGCAAGTCATTGTTCTTGTTATAAAACAAACTACGGATGACTTCATCTGGACTTCCATTCAGAAAGCAAATCCGCTGGTTTGTCACTGGAAACAAAGAGAATATAAGAATGGTTGTTTGAACCAGGACCTGTCATTAACAAAAGCTCAAAACAGGTGTACCTCTACTGAACGCAGCACATACTCCCAGCTGTGATAAAGCAAAGATAATATCACGGGCTCCAACTATCTCGATAATTTCAGACCGCTTCCTCAACTAAGGTAGTAGCGAACTATTCTCCTTAGGATCATATGTATCAAATTCTTCCTAGAAATAAGAATAAGCAAAATAAAACATATCAAGAACCCTAGATAGCATTGGGTATGTCACTGGCAGATTGAAGAGGGGGGGGGGGAACAAAGGGAGGACAGCGGCCGGAGGCGGAGCTAGGTCGCACGTGATGAAGAGGGGTTGAGGACGGAGCTCAGTCCGCCGCTCCGCTCGCCCGTCCTCGCCAAACGCAGGCCGCACCCAAGAGGGGCCGGGGAAGGAGCTCAGTTCACTGCTGCGCTCGCCCTTCCTCGCCAAACGCAGGCCGCGCCCACGGCCCCAGCTCCGGCACGGGGCTGGGGAATCTACCGCCGGTGACGCTCTCCCTCCCGTTGCCGCACCTCCCTCTCCTATTTCCTCTCTATTTCTTCCACCTCTCTCTCCTACAGATTGAATCGAGCGCCACCGCCGTCACACTTTTCCTGCAGGGGCCACCGCCGCCGTTGCCTCCCTTTGGTCTTGAGTGGAGCGCCGCCGCCTGCGCGCACCAGCCGGTCTGCAGCTGGTCCAGAGGGGAGGTGGGTGCGTGGTGGAGCAGTAGAGGGTGGGTGGTGGCGGCTAGGGTTGAGAGGGAGGAGACGGAGAGAGAGAGAGGAGAGGGGAGGAGGCGATGGCAGAGGCGAGAGGAGGGGAAATGGGGCGCTCGGGACTTATCTCTCTCCGTGTTGCTACAGTGGCGAATAAAAGAAGGGAGTACCTAGAACTCATCTAGATGAGATATAATTTGGTCTCATTCACTTTAAAAACAAGAATGATCTGGCTCACGTCAAGACACACGCATCTTATAAAGATCACATCCAATGGTATAAAAGCGAATGATCAAACTATATCTCATCTAGATGAGTTTTAGCAAAACTGATAAAAGAAGCCGTGGCTGGTGCCGCTAGTTGGGCGCACTTGCTTGTCCTTTATATGTTCAATTTTAGCTCTGATTGATGCGTACATGCATGTTCAGGTGATGTATTATACAGTATACGATAGCTTGTCCAAAAGTGAACCAAATCAAGCAAATACTTGTCGCTAGAGTTCATCTACACGTAGAACTTTGCGCTGAATTCATCCGCATCCACGTCCACCCCGTGCCCTCCACCGAGTGTCGCCTTCATCATTGCTTGCCCGAGGGGGTGGAACCGGAATGCTGGCGTCCCGTCGACTGAGAATTCTTCCTCGCCATAGTGCAGCCAATGGTTGCGCCCGCCGCCGAGGCTGTGTCGTGGTGTCTTGACCAGGAGTAGTACTGCACTACCCTTGTGAGCACCGCCAACCGCAATAGCCGCCACGTCCGCCGGCTGATCGGGGCCTTCATCGTTGTCTTGCATCATTTTTTCTCAAACTTAAAAGAATTCCATATGAATTTGATAAAAAAACAAATATCTCCCAACAATCCATGCTAGTAAATCAGCAAGGAATGTAGTATACACTAAGTAAGAACTCTGGGAACAAGAAAGAAACTAAAAAATAGGCTTAATAGTGTATTTTAATTGGCCCTGGCTGCCATGTCTCTCCCGCGGGCGGCCCGGGAGCGAACCCTAGCCGCCGCTAGCAACACCCCCTATCGCTTGGACTGGGCGGCACGGGGTGCTTCGCTCCAGTAGGTGCTCGGCTGGGCGCGCGCGCTGGCACGGCGAGGCAGGGCAGACGGGGCGGCTTGTCACGGCTGGTGGAGGAAGGGCACTCCTATGTCTCGCTTCGGCTGCTCATGGCGCGACACAGTGGCTGTGGCGCAGATCCGGTGGGTGGCTCTTCCGGCGGTGTCTCCGGGCGAGATGTGGCCGGTGTCCAAGGGCCCAAATCCGATGGATGGCTCCTCCGGCGGCGGCTCCAGGCACGGTGTGCAGATCCGGTGGCCAAGGACATGCCCATGCGGCGTCGTGCAGGAGTCCCTGCCTCGGTTCTCAGTTCCAGCCGGCCTCAATGTGGGGTGGGGTGGCAGCCCCCCCGGCCCTCTGCTTGCAGGCTTCATGCTGGCCTGCCTTTGTGGGCCACAAGCTACAATGCAGTCGTGTTGCTCGGCTTGGTCGGCGGCAAGGTGCAGCGAGGCTGACCTGTTGCAGTGGTGCTTCTCAAAATGGCAACTGAGTAGGGGAGTGCGGTGGTTTGTGGTGGCTCTTCGATGATGCTGGCGCGGTGTCCTCATGGAGGTGGGTGGGCCAGTGGAGGTGCTGTGCGTGGGGGTGATGGTGGTGTCCAGTGCTCCGGGCGAAAGTTTAATTTGCTGGGATCTTGCCGGCCAGCGGCGGCGGCGGCCGTGGGCGTCGTTTCACCTCCTTGGAGGCACCGTCGTGGAGCCTCGTGACCACCACCCTCGGATGCCGCTCTTCAGGTGAAAACCTAAGGCCTGATCGTGTCGGGTGATGGCGTCGTTGTCGTGGTTCTAAGTCTGACAGTAGAGTGGGGGGTAGGTATGGAGAGGCAAGGTCCTAGCTATGGAGAGGTTGTAAACACAAGAGATGTACGAGTTCAGGCCCTTCTCGGAGGAAGTAACAGCCCTACGTCTCGGAGCCCGGAGGCGGTCGAGTGAATTATGTGTGTACGAATTACAGAGGTGCGAACCCTTTACACTGAGGTGGGGGGTGGCTTATATAGTGCCTGCCAGACCCCTCCGGCCCTCAGTAATGCGGGGTTTAAAGTACATTAAGTCTAACGCCCCACATAAAGTGTCTTAACTACCATAAAGCCTACTTAATTACAGACCGTTGCGGTACAGAGTGCTCCTTGACCTTCTGGTAGTCGAGTGAGTCTTCATGGTCGAGTCCTTCAAGTCTGTCGAGTGGAGTCCTCCTTGGTCGGCTGGAAGGTAATCTCTTCTAAAGGTGTCCTGGGGTAAGGTACTTAGATCAGGTCTGTGACCCTACCCTAGGTACATGACTCCATCATTAGCCCCCGAATGGATTGAGGCTTGAGTGAGGAAGGAGTTGATGTTGTTTCCGACTTGCTTTTGCGTGTTGGATATGCGTCGTCTTGGACCAATAACCTCTTTGTTGATAATCAGCAACTTTTCTTGAGTCGACTCGATCCATTCTTTTCTTTCGTCGAGTGACCTTTTGAACTTAACAATTCCCGAGCGACGGATCGCGGGAGACCTCGCGCCTGACAGATCGATCTGCCGTTCGCGGATTTTGTGGGATACGAAATTTGGGGAAGCGCTTGGCGGGCGAACCATGGCCTTCGGATGGGATAGGGCATAGACGCCTCGATTCTCGCGCCACCTTTTTTCGCCACGAACGCCAGACGCTGATCGTTTCGGGATGTGATTGGATCTCTGGGCCACCTGTCATCCACTGAATTGATCTTATAAAGGCGCCCGGCGAGGAACTTTGAACAAGACTCTCCATTCTCTCTCTCGCTGCCCCTCGCCTCCGCCCATCGCGCTTCGCTCCCTCGCTTTTGCGCAACCGCCCTCGTGCTCTTCGCCGTAGCCATGGTGAAGGAGAAGACGGCGGCGTTGGAACGCTGAAAGAAGGCGCGGCGACGGGAAGGCGAAGGGAGAACCACCACGAGATGGGTCGTCGTCCGATCTCGCTCGCCGAACGGCCGGGTCCAAGGAGATTGATCCGGCCGACCATCACGGAGAAGGATCTCTCGACATGGCTAACGACGGTCCCGATCCCCATGGAGCAGCAAGGCTCCCGAGGAACGGTGGCAACCCCAAATTGGAAGAGGGTGAGTGTGTCCTTCGCTACCCACGCCGGCCGCGGGTTTTCTTTGCCGCCAGTATTTTCTTCCGTGGTTTCTTAAACTTTTTGGAGCGCAACTCCACCACTTCACTCCGAACTCTATCGCCACCTTGCCGCATTTGTGTCCATGTGTGAAAACTTTACGGGTTGCCGACGTGACCGGGGCCTATTCAAGCATATATTCACGTGTCGCCTCAGACCATGAAGAAGGCGAGTCCAGATGACGACAAAACCAAAGTTATCCAGATGTGTGGAGGTCTGGGGATCCAGATGAGGAACAAGAGCACCTTCCCAGCCATGACGCTCCCCGAGTCGGTCAGAGGTCGGCAATGACCGGTTCTATCGCGGAATGAATCGACGCCGGACGATCGAGTGGACTCCTCGCTTACCATGGACCGAGCTAACAAACCTTCCTCTCCGAAGGTGATTCCGGAGGAGAAAGCCGACGGAAGATGCTGATGGAGCGCGAGTCCAGCTTGGTTCGGGAGGGAGTGACGGTATGGATCTCCGGAGGTTTTTCTTAGGCGGCGATCCAGCCTCTTGATTCCGGAGCCATTGCATGTGGTTGTACCGCGGGATCAAGATGAGACTCGGATCAATCCGTAGCGATCGACGATGCCACACCGAAAGGTGGATGGTCGCGTCACTCGAACAAGGATAACCTCGTGGAGCCACGAGGATTCCTCCACTCGACCATCGCAGATTCCGCATAAGGTATGCCCACTCTACCTCCAATTGTATTCTTGCCATACTTATTTCCGCTTTTCTCCGCAAATTGGTCGATTGATCTTTGTCTTGATGTCTAACAGCCCTCACCGAATCTGTACTCGATGCCCAATGGAGCACAGACTCCGATCAAGAGGGAGAAGCGAGTGGGCGAGAGCCGAGGAGGAGGGACTCGGATGTCACCAAGATGATGATGATGATGATGATGAGGAGGAGGAAGAAGAAGAGGACGAGGAGGAGGAGGTCGCACCACCGCGTTTGGAAAGGCGGTTGAAGCTTGCCCATGACCCTGCGACTGAACGTGGTAAGGGGTTGCGTTCGTCAGCAATCGACCAAGCGCCTCGACCACTTCTCCGTGCCGATCGAAAAGGCTCAAGCAGTCCAGTATGGCACCGTCCGGGTTTACCAAGGTCCTGCCGAAGATGAAGGTGTCCATCCCCACCATATTAGGGTAAACATGCTGCTTGAGTCTTCTTGTTTTGTGCGAGCTTTATCTTTGATTGACACTTGAGTTAGCCGACTAATTTTTTGGAATTGCAGTGCTGCTACTTCCGATACCTCAGCCAGGGCTGACGACCATGAGATGGAGGATGCCGCCACCTCAAAACCTGGTACCACTTTCTTAATTCCGTTTTTAGTCAATTGACTCTTCGTCTCTAATTCTGATTCTTTTCTGTAGCTCCATCCAATGTCGTTATCACTCTTCCTGATGATGATGACGATGAGGAACCACTAAAGCACAGGAGGAGCAGGAAAGCGTCTGCCGGTAGGGTGGCCCAGGATGTGACGGCGCCCGAGACTCTGGTCGCGGAGGAGGAGAACACCACTCGACACACCGTGTCCTTCGCGGTGCCGTTGACGAGTGCTCACCCCGCTTCGTTGAGTGCCGCACAACCTTTCTTCTTCACTACGCACCACGCCCCGTGAGGACCAAGCCGCTTTGCAGGAAGCGATACGCCAAGGTGGATCATGATGGAGCGGTGAAGGCCATCCGGAAGCAAGCCAGCAGCTTACGACGCCATCTCGCCCTTCAAAGCAATGTTCAGTCACCGATCATCGCTTGTTCATTAGGATATGCTATCCGAAAGTCTTTCTTTCGAATCAGTAGTAGTCACCCACCGGGTGTGTCGATTGAAACTACGGTTTAGCGGGGCACGCTGAGCGCCTACCGGGTGTAGTCCCCAAGTTATGGTCGATCACCGGCGATCGGTCATAGGCTTTATAAATTGTTCTTCCGCCATTCGACTAAGTCGAATGGATTTCAGAAACCGTGGGAGCACGCTGAGTGCACCCATCGGTGTAGTCCCGAGACCGTGGTCGATCACGGCGATCGGCTGACAAATCAAGAAGACGATCGTTGTTGTCGTTTTTTTAGTTGACTGGTCGACTCTATCTTAATAGAACTAGTGGGGGCACGCCGAGTGCACCCACTGGGTGTAGTCCCCGAGACTACGGTCGAATGTTTGTATTCGGCTGTAGTCTTAGAAACACATGACTTTTCTTTATCCCCTCGGAAGTGAATTATCTTTGACATTTTGTCGATTGGTTCTTCGCAGAAATCCTGCGACCTTGTGGCTCGTTACACCGAGCTGGAGAACAAGCACATTCAGCTTGAGCTGGATCTGAAGCTGGTCCAGGAGAATCTGACGAAGGCGAAGGAGGAGACTAAAGGTATGTTCGGTGAGACCTCGACGACTGCTTTTTCCCTTCGTTTGTTTCAAAATCTGACCTTGCTGTAACTTGTAGGCAAGGTGAAGGAGGCCCAGAAGAAAAAAGACCTTGAGCTAGCTGAGAAGACTAAGCTTGCTGACGAGAAGTTAGCTTCAGTCACCAAGCTTGAAGAAGAAAATACTAATCTGAAAGCTGCTCTTGCGATTGCCAACAAGGAGGTCAGTCGACTGAAAACTGACAAAGCTGCCCTGAACGACAAGGCTACCACTTGACCGGAAGAAGAATGATCTGGAGGCCTTCCTGAGTGGACTTGCCAAGAAGTTGTTCCTCATGCTCGAAGGTAATCCTTTGCACTCGACAATCATTTTTAACAGAGATCTTTCCATTCGACCATTGTCTTGATTCAGTGATTGTATTTGCAGAATTTTGTCAAAACTTTGAAGAGGAAACTAGTTGGCTGGAACCGAACATGGACCCCGTCAACTCTCCGGTGAACAATGGAGTTGCCATGAACGTGTTCCGACTCGAGTCTCGCGTTGCTGCTGTCGTTGATTATCTTGCAAGGCTGAAGGTCGCCACTTCTCGCATCGACTCCACGCTCTGGCCCGGGGAGACACTCCAGAACGACCTCGAGTCGCTGATGGCTCGACTAAACACGGTTCCTGGTCGAGTGCAGGAGTGGAAAAAGTCCTCTACTAGGTGCAGCGCAGATGTTGCTCTGTGTATGGCTCGAGTCCACTGCAAGGATGCGCGAGAAGACAAGCTGGCGGCCCTTCGGGTGGCCAACACCAAGAAACACGACTTCAGGTCCTTCATGGAGACCTTCATCGCTGCTGCCACTCGGATCGCGGACGGAATTGATCTTGATGAGTTTGTTGCACCTTCCAGCCCTCCACAGGAGGGGTACAAAACTTCTTTGAGCTCGACAATTTAAATTTGCCTCAGTATGCCGAGTGATTTTGTAACCGATAAACCTTAACAGGCTTAGCGCGTGAGCACTTTCGGTTCCTTTAGGTATCGATCTGAACTTGGATTTGATGTTTGAATATGCTTGCTTTTGGCTCGAAATGTCTTTTGCAGGTTTAAAGCAAGACGCCCACTGCAGTCAACTTATTCTTTAATTCACTTAGGCAAGCACTAGGCTGCGGCTAAGTCCCCGAGTGGGATGTCTGCTCCTCACTTGGTGGGATTTTATAACTTAGGCGAGCACTGGGCTGCAGCTAAGTCTCCGAGTGGGATGTCTGCTCCTCACTTGGTGGGATTTTTGTAACTTAGGCGAGCGTTGGGCTGTAGCTAAGCCCCCGAGTGAGAGGTTTGCTCTACACTTGGTAGGATTTTTATATCTTAGGCGAGCACGGGGCTGCAGCAAAGCCCCCGAGTGGGAGGTCTGCTCCACACTCGGTAGAATTTTTATGTCTTAGGCGAGCACGGGGCTGCAGCTAAGCCCCCGAGTGGGAGGTCTGCTCCACACTCGGCAGGATTTTTATGTCTTAGGCGAGCACGGGGCTGTAGCTAAGCCCCCGAGTGGGAGGTCTGCTCCACACTCGGTAGGATTTTTATATCTTAGGCGAGCACGGGGCTGTAGCTAAGCCCCCGAGTGGGAGGTTTGCTCCACACTCGGTAGGATTTTTATATCTTAGGCGAGCACTGGGCTGCAGCTAAGCCCCCCGAGTGGGAGGTCTGCTCCTCACTCGGCAGGATTTTCCCACAGACTTGTGGCGGCTCAAGAGAGGGACGCAATGACCAAGATCTCGTCCTCCTTACGACAAGACATTGTACTTGTGGCGAGCTCAGAGGAGAGGGACACAATGACCTGCACCTCGGCCCTCCTTCTGATCAGACGTTGTATTTGTGGCTTAGCTCAGAGGAGAGGGTCGCAGTTGACCTGCGTCTCGTCCTCCTTGCGAGCGCACGTTGTATTTGTGGCGTAGCTCAGAGGATAGGGTAGCAGTCAACCTGCACCTCGTCCTCCTTATGACCGTACGTTGTATTTGTGGCATAGCTCAGAGGAGAGGGTCGCAGTCGACCTGCATCTCGTCCTCCTTGCGAGCGCACGTTGTATTTGTGGCGTAGCTCAGAGGAGAGGGTAGCAGTCGACATGCGCCTCGTCCCCCTTGTGAGCGCATGTTGTATTTGTACTTAGGCGAGTGCTCGGACTGCAGCTAAGCCCCCGAGTGAAAGTCTGGCTTATCACTCGGTAGGATTTTGTTCAAACTTAGGCGAGCACTGGGCTGCAGCTAAGCCCCCGAGTGAAAGTCTGGCTTATCACTCGGTAGGATTTTGTTCAAACTTAGGCGAGCACTGAGCTGCAGCTAAGCCCCCGAGTGAAAGTCTGGCTTATCACTCGGTAGGATTTTGTTCAAACTTAGGCGAGCACTGGGCTGCAGCTAAGCCCCCGAGCGAAAATCTGGCTTACCACTCGGTAGGATTTTATTGAAACTTAGGCGAGTGCTTGGACTGCAGCTAAGCCTCCAAATGAAAGTCTGACTTATCACTCGGTAGGATTTTATTGAAACTTAGGCGAGTGCTTGGACTGCAGCTAAGCCTCCGAGTGAAAGTCTGGCTTATCACTCGGTAGGATTTTATTGAAACTTAGGCGAGTGCTTGGACTGCAACTAAGCCTCCGAGTGAAAGTCTGGCTTATCACTCGGTAGGATTTTATTGAAACTTAGGCGAGTGCTTGGACTGCAGCTAAGCCTTCGAGTGAAAGTCTGGCTTATCACTCGGTAGGATTTTATTGAAACTTAGGCGAAACGGATTCGCAGCTAAGCCCCCGAGTGGGAGGCTGACTCACCACTCGGTAAGGATTTTTTTTACAAACTTAGGCGAAACGGATTCGTGGCTAAGTCACCCACTGAGGGGGAAATTTTTACTGAACAAATAAAAGTGACAAAAATCATTGGGGAAAATATGACACTATTATCTTGCAAAACATGGACTATGTATACTTTTATTACAACTCATACGAAAGTGATAAACTTAAGTGTAAAATGGGCGGAGTAGTTCCGCGTTCCAAGTTCGGGGCTCGTCGATATTGTGTTTGACGTTGTAGAGATGGTATGCCCCGTTGTGGAGGACCTTGGTGACGATGAAGGGTCCTTCCCAAGAAGGAGCAAGCTTGTGTTGTTTTCACGATCCACTCGAGAACCAAATCTCCTTCCCGGAAGGCTCGACTCTTCATGTTTCGCATGGAAGCGACGCAAGTCTTGTTGGTAGATGGTCGATCGGATCGAGCCATCTCCCTTTCTTCCTCTAAAAGGTCGATCAAGGCCCTACCGCGCTTGTTCAGCTTCTGTTTCGTTGTAGAGTTCAACTCGAGGAGCATTGTGGAGAAGATCACTCGGCAAGACTGCTTCAGCTCCATAGACCAAGAAGAATGGAGTTCTCCCGGTCGACCGATTAGGCGTGGTCCGCAGTCCCCAAAGCACCGAGGGAAGTTCGTCAACCCATGCTCCAGCCGCATGTTTGAGATCGCGATCGATCGGGTTTGAACCCTTTGAGGATCGTGCCATTGGCTCGCTCGCTTGTCCATTCGATCATGGATGGGCGATCAAGCGTAGTCGACTCGTGTGCCTTGAGAGTTGCGAAATCCTCAATTCTTCCGAGTCAAAGTTCACCCATTATCCGTAATGATGCTGTGGGACTCCATATCTGAATATCGCCTCGATGAAGCTAACAGCAGTACCGGCGTCTAGATTCTTGATGGGTTTAGCCTCAATCCACTTGGTGAACTTGTCGATCGCCACCAGTACATGCGTGAAACCGCTTCGACCTGTTCTCAAGGGGCCGACCATATCCAACCCCCATACTGCGAAGGGCCAGACGAGTGGAATGGTCTTCAGAGCTGACGCAGGCTTGTGTCACATATTTGAGTAGAACTGACATCCTTCGCACTTGTCCACTATTTCCTTTGCCATCTCATTCGCCTTTGGCCAGTAAAATCCAGCTCGGTATGCTTTGGCCACGATGGTCCGAGAGGACGCATGATGACCACAGGTCCCCGAGTGGATATCATCAAGGATGATTCGACCTTCTTCTGGCGTTATGCACTTTTGACCAACTCCAACAAGGCTCTCTCTATACAACTGTCCTTTGATTACGGTAAAGGCCTTGGATCGACGGACGATCTGCCGAGCCTCTTCCTCATCCTCTGGGAGCTCTTTTCTCAGGATATACGCAATATATGGAACTGTCCAATCAGGAGTGACTACCAAGACCTCCATAACCAAGTCGACCACTGCTGGGACTTCTACTTCAGTCGGATCCGTGGCACTCTTGGGTTGTGGGGCTTCTTCAGTGAAAGGATCTTCTTTAACTGACGAAGTATGAATATGCTCCAAGAACACACCACTCGGAATGGCTTCTCTCTAGAACCTATCTTTGCTAGATCATCACCGCTTGATTTTTCAATCGGGTATATGATATAGCTCTAACCCTCAAACTTCTTTTTCCAGCTTCCTCATCGCATTGCAAGATCCAATCATGGTCGGGCTTCTCACGTCCCCACTCCTTCATCACTTGGTTGACCACTAAATCTGAATCGCCATAGACCATTAAGCGGCGGACGCCGAGTGAAATGGCCATGCTAATCCATATAAGAGGGCCTCATACTCGCCTCATTGTTGGAGGAATCAAAGTGAATCGGAGCATGTATCCGAGCTTATCTCCTCTGGGGAAACCAGAAAACCCCAAAGACCATAACCATTCAACATCTTAGAGCCATCAAAGAACATGGTCCAATGCTCCGAGTGAACCTTAGTCGGCCATCGTTGTTCAATCCACTCGGCGAGGAAATCTGCAATTGCTCGACTTAATGGCTTTTTTGCCTCAAACTTGATATCAAGGGAAGAAGTTCAATCGCCCATTTCGCCACTCGACCAGCTTGCATCTCTGTTGTGCAAAATCTCGAAGTGGAGCGTCGGCGACGATCGTGATGGAATGATCGGAGAAATAATGAGCAACCTTCTTCGTGGTCATGTATATCCCATACACAAGCTTCGATAATGAGGGTATCTCGCTGATGGAGTCAAAACTTCGCATAAATAATACATTTGGCGCTGAACTTTGAAGGCTTTCCTTCTTCTTCCCGCCGACCGTAAGTATCAGATCGACGACTTGTCCCGTTGCTGCGATATAAAGCAACAGAGGCTCTTTGCTGATTGGAGAAGCAAGCACCGGCTGGGTGGAGAGCGAGCTTTTAGCTTGGCAACGCTGCATCGCTTCGAGTCCACTCGAACTTGTCCGCTTTCTTCATCGGTCGGTAAAGATGCAATGCCTTTTCACCGAGTCGTGAAATGAATCGACTTAATGCGCCAAGCATCCAAGAAGCTTCGACATCGTGCACTCGCACGGGGCGTTTCATTCGGAGTATAGTGCCGATCTTTTCTGGATTAGCATCGATCCTCGCTCGAAACGAGAAAACCGAGTAACTTGCCACCAGGAACTCCGAATGTACACTTTGATGGATTGAGCTTGATATCATACCTTCTGAGGTTGGCAAATGTTTCGGCGAGGTCAGTGAGCAGGTCGGAACCTTTTCGTGACTTGACCACGATATCATCCATATACGCTTCCACATTCCGACCGATTTGAGTGAGCAAACACTTCAATCATTCGCATAAATGTGGCTCCGCATTCTTGAGGCCGAATGGCATGGTGATATAGCGTAAGCACCGAATGGAGTGATGAAAGCTGTTTTATCTCATCGGGTCCGTCTGACGGATCTGATGGTACCCGAATAGGCGCCTAGAAAAGACAATCTCTCACATCCCGCGTCGAGTCAACAATTTGATCAATGCGAGGAGAGGAATGATCTTTCGGCAGGCCGATTGATGTGCTTGAAATCAATGCACATTCGAGTGATTTGTCCTTCTTAGGAACCATGACGACATTAGCGAGCCACTCGAGTGGTATATCTCTCGATAAATCATGCCGCCAACAATGAGCCACTTCCTCACCAATAGCCTTTCTCTTCTGGACGGCGGACCGCCAAAGATGCTCTTTAACTGGTTTTGCTGATGAGTCGACTCTAAGACGATGCTCAGCCAGTCCCCTGGGAACACCCGGCCTGTTAGCTGGCTTCCATGCAAAAATGTCCCAGTTCTCACGGAGGAACTGGATGAGCGCTTCTTCCTATTTAGGGTCGAGTGTGGTGGAGATGTGGGTCGGGGCTGCATTGGGGTCGGTCGGGTGAATGTGGACAAAGCTTCGCCTCACCGGACGATCAAATGCGATTCTGTGGCGGGTTTCTTGGCTCGCAAAGAAATCACTCGGATCTGCGTTTTGCTTGTATTCTTCAAACTCGACATTGCCACCGAATCGGCAATCTTTGAGCCTTTAAAAACACTCTTACGCTTTTTCGGATCACCAAAGGATGTTGATCACTCCTTTGGGGCGGGCATCTTCGCTTGAGGTAGACGTAACATGGTCGAGCCATGAACCGTGCGTAAGCTGGTCTCCCCAAAATAGCGTGACACGCACTCTGAAAATCCACGACCTCAAACGTCAGCTTTTCCTTGCGAAAATGTTTTGAATCACCAAACACCACGTCCAGAGCTATTTGTCCGAGTGACTCGGCTTTCTTTCCCGGTATAACTCCATGAAAACTCATGTTATCGGTGCTCACCGACATCGGAATGCCCATTCCTTCAAGCAGGTCTCGATACAACAAGTTCATCTGCTACCACCATCCATCAAGACTTTCGTCGGCCGAGTGCCTTCGACAACCGGGTCGACCACCAAAGCTTGCCTCCTGGGGTGGCAATATGAGTCGGGTGATCGATTGGTCGAATGTGATGGGCGTTTGGGACCATCTCGGATAACTTGGTTTCATTGGGCAACCATGTTCACCTCACGGTTAATGACCTTCGCCGGCTCTTGCTTTCCACATCTGCGAAAATCATCGAGTGGAGTTGACATGTGGATATCCTCCTCACCGTCCTCCTTGTCTTCGCCTTGTCCAACTCCTTTTCCTTGTCCTGGACTGTTTCCCTTGAACCGCTGGATCGGCGATCGACATCGGCGAGTGGTATGCTTCGGTAAATGATATTACCCTCTTCATCTTTCTTTGTGTGGATGTGACACGGCATATCCATCACGCCGTTTCCTTCTTTATCCTTCACCTTCTTAGGGTTCCAGGATCCTTTGGGTTTCCCTTTGAACTTTCCTCGAGTCACAACCAGAGCCTCTCCAGAGCTGCTGGTTCGCCTTCCGCTTCGCTTCCATCGGTGTTTCCTTCTCCGATCGATTCGCTTGTACTTGCCGCTCGAGTCGGTCTTCCTCTTCATTGTTGGCGTGCTTGGTAGCAATCTCCATCATCCGACTCAGGGTCATGTCTCCGTTCGACCAAACTTCAAACTCAATTCTCTGTTCTTGACACCATCCTTGAAGGCGCAGACGCTGATGATCGAACACGCTTCTCCACGGTATGATGCAAAGTGATCCATCTCTGAATATACTCTCTGAGAGTCTCATTCGTCCTCTGCACACGACTTGCAGCTCTGTCAATCCAGCTGGTCGCTTGCAAGTTCCTTCAATTGTTCGATTTAACACTGGGATGAGATCTTCCCAAGTGTAAATGCTGCTAGGAGGTAACTAATTCAACCACGCCCGCGTAACCTTCCAACATGAGGGGCAATGCTTCATGGCCACCTCGTCATTCCCACCACCAATCTGAACCGCCACTCGGTAGTCCTCAAGCCGTGTTTCAGCTTAGACTCACCAAAGAACTTGCTTACTCCGGTTGCCAACCTGAAATTGGGGGGAATCACCGCGGCTCTGATAGCCTTGCTAAAACATTCTGGACCAGAAACATGCACTCGATCGCCAGGGCGATCTCTGTCGGGCCCGCCCCGATGGGCTCTGTTTCGGTCGACCAAGCCTTGCACGATAATGGATCGCGCATTGAAGCCTGGTTCCCGGGGGTCGACTGGAGCTCTTCGCCCCACATTGAGTTGACGCCTGTCATCTTGCTGCCGAGGAGCATAAGACCCACCCCTCGGGGGGGGGAGTGGGCACTCGACGCCTATCATCACGATCGTGTCGGTCACCATATTGATCTCGCCGATTCTCGCGTCCTTCACGCCGCGGAGGCGATCTGGGACTGTGAGTCGACTGAACCGTATTCGCAGCGACGGATCGACTGTGAATTCGCTGCGCGATCGCGACACGGCTGAATTCGATCTCCTGCGCCCGGAGAAAATCCTCGATCGCATCAAGCCTCCGCCACTTCCGATCGAGAGGGCTGGATGGAGTCTGCTATCTGAGTTGCACCGCTAAATTCTGAATTGGGGTTCGATATACCTAAGTCGGCGGGAAGAGTTGACGTTGATTGGCGTCGGGAACTCGTTGTCGCGCGCGCTCGTCGAGTGCTCGCTGAAGGTTCTCCAGACGAGCGCGTTCAGCCAGGTTGGCTAAACGTGCCTCCTCCAAGGCGCGAGCCTCAGGGGTTTCTCCCGCGATGGGAGTATGCAGGGCATCCATGTTCCTGCGGTGAAGCTCTTTCCTCTGGAGAGAGTCGAGTGGCTCGGGCTGGTACTCTTCGTGGTCTTGTGCGGGGTCGCCTCCGCCGCCTGCCCCGCCCTCATGGGCAAAGCCAGGAGGACTGCGAGGTCCGTTGACCATCAAGATTTCCGCCGCTGGATCACTGCTATCGCATTCGGATGCAGTCTCTACGGAGCCAGTCGACAGATCGAACATGCCGTAGAGGGATTCGTCGGGCTCGATTGCCGCAACTTGGGCGGTTGTAACACCCCGGATGTAACTTGCCATATTTGAAACTCCAACTCTTGCCATTTTTGGCATTGTGATATGATATTCCCTCCGTGGTTGGGTTTTGTTTTCGTTTTGCATTTTGTCCATGTCATGCACCTCATATCATGTCATCATGTGCATCTCATTCGCATACATGTTCGTCTCACGCATCCGAGCATTTTCCCTGTTGTCCGTTTTGCATTCCGACACTCCCACATGCACCGGCGCACTCCTCTTGTTCTTTCTCGTGTGCGGGTGCTGAACGTTCTCGGAATGGACCGAGCCTTGCCAAGTGGCCCTGGTATAGCACCGGTAGACCACCTGTCAAGTTTCGGGTCATTTGGAGCTCGTTTGATACTCCAACGGTTAACCGCACTCTCGCAAAGGCCTCTTTTGGGTTGCAACCCAACACCCCTCCAAAACAGCCCAATAACCCATCTAAGTCACTTCCATGCTCTCCGTCGTCGGATCACGATCGTGTGGGCGAAAACTACACCCCATTTGGAGTCTCCTAGCTCCCTCTACCTATAAATATAGCCTCTCCCCGAAATTCATGGGCAAACCCTAGTCTCCCCGCTCCCCTCGCGCCGCCGGACGAAATCGGGCGCCGCCACGTGGGCAGCCCACGCCCCACATCGCCGCCCGACCCGCTGGCCTGCAAGGCCTGCAGGCCCCCAGCCCCCGCCGCCGCCCGCCCCACGGCCGCTGCTGCCGCCCGCCGCCCCGCACGCCACCTTGCCACTGCCCGCGCGCCGCCCGCCGCCACGCGCTTCGCCGCTGCTGCCGCCCGCCCGCCTCGCCTCGGCGCCCGTCGCGACCGCCACAAGATTTGCGGCTCGGCCTCCGCTGGCACCGCCGATCTGCCGCCCCGACTCGGCCACCGTCCTCCTCCGGCCGAGCTCCATCCCAGCGGCGAACCTCGGCAGCACAACCGATCCAGATCCGATCCAGAACCCTAGGTTGACTTTCCCGACCCCAAAAATGCTGTTGGAAGAGGGCTATGTGATGTTAGTTTCTGTTTCTTAACAGAACTTGCACTTTTGTCATTTTTGCCATGATTAATGTGTGCACCTTATGAACTTGAGCCCTACATATGTCTTGATCTATGCCATGCTATCCTTCCAGGGGTGTATTCCATGTACTTTTGTGATCTCTATGGTGACTAGCACAAGCATGCAAACTAGGGATGATAATGTTGCTGATTTCAGGAACTTCGTAATTTTACCAAGTCATGTCCTGCTGTTAATTTTTATGCCATGTGTTCATGTTGTTACAGAGAGATCCATGCCTTTTTTGAGCATGATCAGTAAGGGTGTTTTGAACATATGGATATGCTCTATTCATCCGTGCCTTTGTTGGCATTTATGGAGTAGTCTAGCATGTCATTTTCGTGCTCTACTTTTGCTTCAAAATGTTTCCTGGCAGATTGTTTACAAGAGATTCAATTTTCACAAGGTTGTTGTTGTTGATCTGTGTATGCTATGATGTTGTTCTTGCCATGTGTAGCTTCTATGCCATGTCTTCTTGATGGGTGTATGCTTAGTTTATCATGAGATGCTCTGTAGTGAGTGCATCGAGCTCACGAACATGCCTACTTGTTATCTGTTTTTGCCATGTCCAGTTTTTCTGCTAAGTCTGAGATCTGTAATGAAACTTGCTATGTTTACATGGGTGCCATCATTTCTTATGGTCCTTTTTGGTTTATGGTCAGTAAGGGACTTTTGATCTATGCTTTGAGTAGATTCATGCCATGTCTTGTTTTGCTATTATAAGTTCCTGTAACTTATTGTTTGCTTGCTCTAAACATGCCTTCCTGATGTTAAATTCTGGCATACTAGTATTTTCACTAAGTCTGTGAACCTGATATTTTTTGCACTTTCACCATGCTTGATTGAGCCTGTTATGATGTGATTTAGCCGTAGCTCAGTGTTCCTCTTTTGTTAAGCATCTCCTGTAGATCACTGCCATATGCTTTGTTTTTATGTTGGGGTGCTGTAGCATAGTTTCTTGTTGCATGCTAAGTAGCATCATGCTGTTAAACGCAGATTCGCGTCATTATTGTTTTGCTTGCCATTGGCAAACCGTGCATCCGATTCCGGTGATCTTTATATCGATTTCAACCGAAATCATCTCATCTTTCCAGCGGCTTACTTGGTTTGCCAAGTTGATGCCCGGTTCACCATTTTCCTTCCGGAGCACACATATGCATTGCATATCACATCTCGCATAACATGTCATGTATTGCATCATATTGCTTGCGCATTGCTCCATGTTTGATTGTGGTTCCATTGCTTGTGTTCTTGCTTTGGGTAGAGCCGGGAGATGAGTACGTGTACGAGGAACCTGTTGAGAACGCCTATGAGGATCAAGCCTTCGATAACCCTGAGAACCTTGCAGGCAAGATGACCATACCTTCGAAATCACTTCTATCTTTGCTTGCTAGATGCTCGCTCTTTTGCTATGCCTATGCTGCGATACCTACCACTTGCTATATCATGCCTCCCATATTGCCATGTCAAGCCTCTAACCATCCTTTCCTAGCAAACCGTTGTTTGGCTATGTTACCGCTTGCTCAGCCCCTCTTATAGCGTTGCTAGTTGCAGGTGAAGATGAAGTTTGTTCCTTGTTGGAACATGGATCCTTTTGGGATATCACAATATCTATTGTTTTAATTAATGCATCTATATACTTGGTAAAGGGTGGAAGACTCGGCCTTATGCCTGGTGTTTTGTTCCACTCTTGCCGCCCTAGTTTCCGTCATACCGGTGTTATGTTCCTTGATTTTGCGTTCCTTACGCGGTTGGGTGATTTATGGGACCCCCTTGACAGTTCGCTTTGAATAAAACTCCTCCAGCAAGGCCCAACCTTGGTTTTACCATTTGACTACCTACCACTTACCCTTTTTCCCTTGGGTTTTCGCGAGCCCGAGGGTCATATTTATTTTAACCCCCCTGGGCCAGTGCTCCTTCGAGTGTTGGTCCGAACTGAGCTCCTTGCGGGGCCACCTCGGGGAAACTCGAAGTCTGGTTTTACTCGTAGCTAGTCTCATCCGGTGTTGCCATGAGAACGAGATATGTGCAGCTCCTATCGGGATTTGTCGGCACATCGGGCGGCTTTGCTGGTCTAGTTTTACCATTGTCGAAATGTCATGCGAACCGGGATTCCGAGACTGATCGGGTCTTCCCAGGAGAAGGTTTATCCTTCGTTGACCGTGAGAGCTTGTGATGGGCTAAGTTGGGACACCCTGCAGGTATTATCTTTCAAAGCCGTGCCCGCGTTATGAGGCGGATGGGAATTTGTTAATGTCCGTTGTAGAAAACCCGAAGTTGACCTTATTTAAAATACATCAACGCGTGTGTAACCGTGATGGTCCCTTCTCGGAGTCCGGAAGTGAACACGGTGGTTGAGTTATGTTTGACGTAAGTAGTTTCAGATCACTTCTTGATCGCTACTAGCTTCACGACCGTGCCTTGCTTCTCTTCTCGCTCTCTTTTGCGAATGTAGCCACCATATATGCTAGTAAACTTGCAGCAGCTCCACCTCATTACACCACCCTTCCCTTAAGCTTAAATAGTCTTGATCTCGCGGGTGTGAGATTGCCGAGTCCCCATGACTCACAGATTCTACCAAAACAGATGCAGTACCGATGATACCAAAGCAGATGGCGAACCGAGCTGAAGTGGGAATTTGATGAGGCCCTTGGTCGTTACTATGTTTCATTTCCAGACGATCAGTAGTGGAGCCCAGTTGGGGCGATCGGGGATCTGTGTTGCAATTGGGGTAGTCTTCTTTTATTTTGGTTCCGTAGCCGGACCTTGAGTGTAAACTGAATGATGGATGTTTAATTATGTATTTGTGTGAAGTGGCGACTGCAAGCCAACTATGTATCTCTTTCCCTTATGTATTACTGGGTTGTGTGAAGATTACCTCACTTGCGACATTGCTTTCAATGCGGTTATGCCTCTAAGTCATGCTTCAACACGTGGGAGATATAGCCGCATCGAGGGCGTTACAAGATGGTAATCAGAGCCTTCCCCGACCTTAGGAGCCCCACTGCTTGATCGTTTTTAGCGGCCGAGTTGTGTCTGGAAAAATGTTTTGAGTCATTTAGGATTATATATATCGGAGAGTTAGGAATTCTTTTTACTCCTTAGTCCTTAAATCGCTCTGGTGAGGTCTCCGACGAGAAGTTTTGACTTTCCTCTCCTCAAATTTCACTAAATTTTTTTAGGATCACGCGGGTATCTTGGAATCGTTCCGATGGTTTTATGATGAGAACATTGTCTTGGTGCCTCCTGTCGGGGTTTAGTGGAAGTGTCCCGGAGTTGAGCTCGAGGTGTTGTCGTCATAATTTTATCGTTGCAGATTCGGAATACCGAGTTTAGTACGCCGACATCGAAAATCTCTTTTATGCGCTTGTTGGTGAGATAACCCGATAACCCAAAGATCGAGGTGAGTATTGGAGTATTGCCATGACTTGTATAACGGATGCTTTTGAAGGTTGAGGTACATGATTTCGAAGGTTTCTTGGTTATGTGTTGACGGATGGATACAATTGGATGTAGGGATTGTTAGTTTGGGTGAGATATATTGCTTCCTGTATCCCCAACACCTGATTGCATAACCGGAAAGTTTCGGAGTTTATAGGTGGGATTCAAGTAGCTCTAGCACTTCTTCCCGCAGATATTTGGTTTGTGATTGGGTAATCCTTACCACTTATTTGTTCCATTCATACCTTGTTTTTATTTTCATTCATCAATCTCTTATCAAGTGGCTTCTCACCTTAATGGACGTGATGTTTACTTTGGAATTCATTCGTTCATCCCTGTTCGAATGTTTATTGTGAAGACTATATGTTGCAATTTCTATCCGTTGATTCAACTTGTCTATCTGTCTATCAAGATGCTAACGGATGTCACCCTCTTCAGGATGGCTCCGCCAACGCGTCAGAATCCGGAACGCAGTGATGGGAGTCAGGCAAACCCTCCACCTCCACCTCCACCTCCGCCTCCGGAGGCATGGCAAACTTTGATGGCAACCACTAACGCCAACGCCGCTTGTTGATTCAGGTGATGCAAGAGCGTAACCAAGGCCAAGGCAACCAAGGGAATCAAGGTCAAGGGCAGTTCTACCATCGCCCTCGCTTTCCTACCCTCAACCAGTTCCTTGCAAATCAGCCAAAGTCTTTCAGCTTCTGTGCCGAGGCCACAAACGCCGACGATTGGCTCGTGGATATCAACAAGCATTTGAATGGAGCAATGTCGGACACGAGGACTACATCAAGTTTGCGTCTTTTCAGCTCAAGGATCAAGCGGTGATTGGTTCCAAAGAATACAAGGATTCCAGAGGAGGTCGAGCGATTACTTGGTCTGATTTACGCCGGGACTTTAAAGCTCACCACATTCCTACCAAGTTGTTGAGAGCAAGCGTGAGGAGTTCCGCAATCTCAAGCAAGGCAACATGTCGATTATACGAATACAACAAACAGTTTGAAACTTGCTCGCTTCGCTAAACAAGACGTTCTGATGAAAAGAGTATGATCTATCAATTCAGAGGTGGCCTTAGAGAGGATCTGCAGCTTAGCTCTCGTTCTTGTTGAGCCTACTCGGTTTGATCAATTCTACAATATGGCCCTCAAGCAAGAAGGTGCTCAGCTCAAGTGTGAGGCTTCTAAGAAGAGAATCGGGATGCGATTCAGTCTTCTTCTTCCTCTCAAGTGGCAACAAAGCAGCAAAAGTTCTACCTTCCTCCTCCTCCGTTCCGTCGGCCTTATCGTGAGAAGAACTCGGTGGTCGTGGATCTTCCCACCCACCCAACCCAGCCTATCAGAACAAGTCTCAGCCTCAAGCTCCAAGGTCAAATGCTCCTTATCACCGTCCGCTCTCAGAGGTGACCTGCAACAAGTGTCAGCAAAAAGGTCACTATGCGAACAAATGCTTCAACCAAAGGCGCCTTCCTCCTCCTCCTCCTGTGAGGTCTTCAAGCAATGCAGTGGTCAAGCATAATCCCAAGTCTGCAAAGGTGAACATGATGAATGCAGCATAAGCGAGGATTCTTCCGACGTGATTATGGGTAATCTTCCGATTAATGATATTCTGCAAAAGTCTTATTTGATCTTGGTGCATCGCATTCTTTCATGTCATATCCTTTTGCATGAAGCACGCTTTTGACACGGAGGAATTACCTAAAGCTATGCAAGTTATTTCTCCGCTAAGCGCTTGAGCTCTAGCATGATGGTTCGAATGTCGGCATCAAAATGGGCGACTATAGATTTCTGTCTTCTCAATTGTCCTTGGTGACTCGGATATTGATCTAATTCTCGGGATGGATGGCTTTCTCAAAGACAAGGCTCAACTTGATTGTGCCGCCAGGAAATTCAATTGACACACTCTTCTGAGGATGTTATCATCTATGCCGCTCGTGATGAAACCATTCGGTTGTTTTCTCTCAATGAGAAGGGCGAGTTGGATGCTATCTCTCAGATTCCAGTCGTTTGTGAGTACCAAGATGTCTTTCCAGAAGAGCTTTCGGGTATGCCTCCTCATCGGCCAGTCGAATTCGTTATCGATCTTGAGCCTCGCACTGAACCCATTTGCAAGCGTCCTTACAAGCTTGGACCCAAGGAGCTGAAAGAATTGAAGAAACAGCTCGATGAACAAGAGCGTCTAGGTTTGATCAGAACGAGTTCATCTCCATGGGGATGTGGAGTTCTTTTTGTCCAGAAGAAGGATGGCACGGACCGACTTTGCGTCGATTACCGTCCATTGAACAAGAAGACAATCAAGAACAAGTATCCACTTCCCAACATCAATGAGCTATTCGAGCAACTCAAAGGTGCTAAAGTATTCTCCAAGCTTGACCTTCAGATGGGTTATCATCGATTCGCATTCGTGAACAAGATATTCCCAAGACAACATTCAGAACAAGCTTTGGTTCTTATGAATATACTGTCATGTCTTTCGGCCTTGTCAATGCTCCTCCAACTTTCTCTCGCATGATGAACTTTATCTTCAACCCCTACACCAATGATTTCGTCTTGGTGTATCTCGATGATATTTTGGTCTTCTCCAAGAATAAGCAGGATCATGCCAAACATTTGCGATTGGTGCTCGACAAGCTCAGAGAGCATCAATTCTATGCGAAGTTTTCAAATGTGAGTTCTGGCTTGATGAAGTTCTTTATCTTGGTCACATCATCTCCGCCAAGGGCATCGCTGTTAACCCCGAGAAGGTGTCTTCAATTCTGAATTGGGAACCTCCTCAGAATGTCAAGCAGCTCTGCAGTTTTCTCGGTCTTGCAAGCTATTGCCGAAGATTCGTTGAGAATTTCACTAAGATTGCAAAGCCTCTTTCCAACCTCCTCCAAAAGCATGTCAAGTATGTCGGGCCTTTGAGTGTGGCGTCGCTTTCAACACCCTCAAAGAGAAGCTAGTCACAGCTCTGTGCGACTCCTCTGATGAATCCAAGCCATTCAAGTATTCGTGATGCTTCTC
Organism: Aegilops speltoides; assembly: GCA_021437245.1. Taxonomy (NCBI): domain Eukaryota; kingdom Viridiplantae; phylum Streptophyta; class Magnoliopsida; order Poales; family Poaceae; genus Aegilops; species Aegilops speltoides. The sequence goes on along the minus strand of CM038146.1, from coordinate 477,583,996 downwards.
TTCAAGGTCTCGATCTTTGTGTTAATGCAAGAGAAGAAAGTTGTGGCCTATACCTCTCGTCAGTTGAAGCCCAACGAAAAGAACTACCCCACTCACGATCTTGAGTTGGCAGCAGTTGTCCATGCATTGATAACATGGAGACATCTCTTGTTGGGAAGGAAAGTGGACATTTTCACCGATCACAAGAGTCTCAAGTATATCTTCACTCAACCCAACCTCAACCTCAGGCAAACTCAATGGGTCGAAATGATTCAAGAGTACAATCAAAGTATTGAATATACTCTGGCAAGGCGAATGTGATTGCAGATGCTCGAGCGAGAAGGCTTATTACAGCGACTTAATTCTCAAGCCATTCCAACCGGATCTTTGTGAAGCTTTCCATAAGTGAATCATCAAGTTGTTCCTCAAGGCTTTCTTGCCAACCTCATAGTCTCTCCTACTTTGGAAGATCAAATTCGTGAGGCACAACTCCCGGATACCATGGTGAAGAAGGTGAAGCGTGGTATTGACAAGGGCATTTCAAATACAAGTGCTATCGCTTGGATGACAAAGATACACTTTTCTTGAGGATCGAATTGTGGTTCCCAAAGGCGATCGAGAAAAGTCATCATGAATGAGGCACACAATTCCCTCCTATCCATTCATCCTAGAAGTACAAAGATGTACCATGACCTCAAGCGACAGACGGTGGACTCGAATGAAGCGAGAAATTGCTCAATTCGTGAATGAATGTGATGTCTGCGAAAGGGTGAAAGCGAGAACACCAAAGACCAGCTGGTCTCCTTCAACCTTGCTATTCCGGAATGGAAGTTTGATCATATCGAGATGGACTTCATGACTGGATTTCCTAAGTCAAGCGTGGAAATGATGATATCTTCGTTGTCATTGACAAGCTTACTAAAGTGGCTCATTTTCTTCCTATCAAAGAATCTATCACAAAGAGCTTAGGTGGCGAGCTATACACCTCGAAATTGTCTCCTTGCACGGTATTCCACAATTGATCTCTTGAGATCATGGAAGCATCTTCACTTCTAAGTTCTGGGACTCCTTTTAGAAGGCCATGGGCACCAACATTCGTTTCAGCACAGCTTTCCATCCTCAAACAAGTGGCCAAGTCGAGCAAGTAATTCAAATCCTTGAAGATATGCTCAGGGCTTGTGTCATTTCCTTTGGCATGAAGTGGGAAGATTGTCTTCCATATGCCGAAGTTCTCCTACAACAACAGCTTCCAGCGAGTTCGGCAAGGCCCCATTCAAAATTCTCTATGGCGAAAGTGCCGTACTCCTCTCAATTGGTCCGAGCAATTGAGCGCCAACTTCTTGGCAACGACTTGATCACGAAGCCGAAGAAATGTGCAAAATCATTCGTGAGAATCTCAAAGCCGCGCAATCGCGCCAGAAGGGCTATTATGATGACGAGCACCATGATGTGGCTTTTGAAATTGGAGACCATGTCTACCTCCGCGTCTATCCAATGAAAGGCACTCGTCGCTTCGGTATCAAAGGGAAGCTTGCCCCTAGATACGTGGGTCCTTTCAAGATCATTAGCAAAAGAGGCGATCTCGCCTATCAACTTGAGCTTACATCCAATTTTGCAAACGTGCACGATGTGGTTCACGTGTCACAGCTTCGCAAGTGCTTCAAGATTCCTGAACGCACTATCAACTTTGAAGAAATCGACCTCCAAGAAGATATCTCTTATCATGAGCACCCCGTTGCTATTCTTGAAGAAACCGAGCTCAAGACTCGCAACAAGTCAATCAAATTCCTGAAAGTGAAGTGGTCACACCATTCTGACCGAGAAGCCACCTGGGAGCGCGAGGATCACCTCCGTTCCGAATATCTGGAGTTCTTTCAGTCCTAGATCTCGGGACGAGATCCTCTTGTAGTGGTGGAGTGTTGTAACACCCCGGATGTAACTTGCCATATTTGAAACTCCAACTCTTGCCATTTTCGGCATTGTGATATGATATTCCCTCCGTGGTTGGGTTTTGTTTTCGTTTTGCATTTTGTCCATGTCACGCATCTCATATCATGTCATCATGTGCATCTCATTCGCATACATGTTCGTCTCACGCATCCGAGCATTTTCCCCGTTGTCCGTTTTGCATTCCGACACTCCCACATGCACCGGCGCACTCCTCTTGTTCTTTCTCGTGTGCGGGTGCTGAACGTTCTCGGAATGGACCGAGCCTTGCCAAGTGGCCCTGGTATAGCACCGGTAGACCACCTGTCAAGTTTCGGGTCATTTGGAGCTCGTTTGATACTCCAACGGTTAACCGCACTCTCGCAAAGGCCTCTTTTGGGTTGCAGCCCAACACCCCTCCAAAACAGCCCAATAACCCATCTAAGTCACTTCCATGCTCTCCGTCGTCGGATCACGATCGTGTGGGCGAAAACTACACCCCATTTGGAGTCTCCTAGCTCCCTCTACCTATAAATATAGCCTCTCCCCGAAATTCATGGGCAAACCCTAGTCTCCCTGCTCCCCTCGCACCGCCGGACGAAATCCTGGTGGCCGGACACATCCGCCCGCTCCGCCGAACGAATCGGCCGCCGCCACGTGGGCAGCCAGCGCCCACATCGCCCGCCGACCCAGCCCAGCCCCGCGAGGCCGTCTGGGGGCCCCATGCCCCGCCGCCCGCCGCCGCCGCCGCTCCCACGTAGCTGCGCTGCGCCCCGCTCCTCCCGCCGCGCCGCCGCGCCGTCGCCGCCCGCCGCGGCCCGGCCGCCCGCCCCGCCTCGCCTCGGGCGCTGTCGCGGCCGCCATTGCTTAAGACTCCGGCCGGGCCCGTGCGTGCAGCCACCATCACGGATCTGGCCGCGCCCGACTCCGGCCACCGTCCTCCTCCGGCCCGAGCTCCATCCCACGCCAGCGAACCTCGAGCAGCGCGCCGATCCAGATCCGATCCAGGAACCCTAGGTTGACTTTCCCCGACCCCCAAAAATCCACTAAGTCCTTTTCTGCCAATATATTGTTGCATTTTCATCGCATCACATCTCTGCATCCATAACTCCGTTTCGTGCGTATAATATATCAAATTGTTCGTCGCGATGAGTACATCATTTCATCTCATTGCACCATTTTCATTTGAGCTCATCTTGATGCCCGAAGTGTTGTTGGAAGAGGGCTATGTGATGTTAGTTTCTGTTTCTTAACAGAACTTGCACTTTTGTCATTTTTGCCATGATTAATGTGTGCACCTTATGAACTTGAGCCCTACATATGTCTTGATCTATGCCATGCTATCCTTCCAGGGGTGTATGCCATGTATTTTTGTGATCTCTATGGTGACTAGCACAAGCATGCAAAATAGGGATGATAATGTTGCTGATTTCAGGAACTTTTGTCCTGCTGTTATTTTTATGCCATGTGTTCATGTTGTTACAGAGAGATCCATGCCTTTTTGAGCATGATCAGTAAGGGTGTTTTGAACATATGGATGTGCTCTATCCATCCATGCCTTTTTTGGCATTTATGGAGTAGTCTAGCATGTCATTTTCGTGCTCTACTTTTGCTTCAAAATGTTTCCTGGCAGATTGTTTACAAGAGATTCAATTTTCACAAGGTTGTTGTTGTTGATCCGTGTATGCTATGATGTTGTTCTTGCCATGTGTAGCTTCTATGCCATGTCTTCTTGATGGGTGTATGCTTAGTTTATCATGAGATGCTCTGTAGTGAGTGCATCGAGCTCATGAACATGCCTACTTGTTATCTGTTTTTGCCATGTCCAGTTTTTCTGCTAAGTCTGAGATCTGTAATGAAACTTGCTATGTTTACATGGGTGCCATCATTTCTTATGGTCCTTTTTGGTTTATGGTCAGTAAGGGACTTTTGATCTATGCTTTGAGTAGATTCCTTCCATGTCTTGTTTTGCTATTATAAGTTCCTGTAACTTGTTGTTTGCTTGCTCTAAACATGCCTTCCTGATGTTAAATTCTGGCATACTAGTATTTTCACCAAGTCTGTGAACTTGATATTTTTTGCACTTTCACCATGCTTGATTGAGCCTGTTATGATGTGATTTAGCCGTAGCTCAGTGTTCCTCTTTTGTTACGCATCTCCTGTAGATCACTGCCATATGCTTTGTTTTTATGTTGGGGTGCTGTAGCATAGTTTCTTGTTGCACGCTAAGTAGCATCGTGCTGTTAAACGCAGATTCGCGTCATTATTGTTTTGCTTGCCATTTGCAAACTGTGCATCCGATTCCGGTGATCTTTATATCGATTTCAACGAAATCATCTCATCTTTCAATGGCATACTTGGTTTGCCAAGTTTATGCCAGTTCACCATTTTCCTTCCGGAGCACACATATGCATTGCATATCACATCTCGCATAGCATGTCATGTATTGCATCATATTGCTTGTGCATTGCTCCATGTTTGATTGTGGTTCCATTGCTTGTGTTATTGCTTTGGGTAGAGCCGGGAGACGAGTACGTGTACGAGGAACCTGTTGAGAACGCCTACGAGGATCAAGCCTTCGATAACCCTGAGAACCTTGCAGGCAAGATGACCATACCTTCGAAATCACTTCTATCTTTGCTTGCTAGATGCTCGCTCTTTTGCTATGCCTATGCTGCGATACCTACCACTTGCTATATCATGCCTCCCATATTGCCATGTCAAGCCTCTAACCATCCTTTCCTAGAAAACCGTTGTTTGGCTATGTTACCGCTTGCTCAGCCCCTCTTATAGCGTTGCTAGTTGCAGGTGAAGATGAAGTTTGTTCCTTGTTGGAACATGGATCCTTTTGGGATATCACAATATCTATTGTTTTAATTAATGCATCTATATACTTGGTAAAGGGTGGAAGTCTCGGCCTTATGCCTGGTGTTTTGTTCCACTCTTGCCGCCCTAGTTTCCGTCATACCGGTGTTATGTTCCTTGATTTTGCATTCCTTACGCGGTTGGGTGATTTATGGGACCCCTTGACGGTTCGCTTTGAATAAAACTCCTCCAGCAAGGCCCAACCTTGGTTTTACCATTTGACTACCTACCACTTACCCTTTTTCCCTTGGGTTTCGCGAGCCCGAGGGTCATATTTATTTTAACCCCCCGCGGTGCTCCTTCGAGTGTTGGTCCGAATCGAAATACTGCATGGGCCACCTCGGGAAACTTCAAGTCTGGTTTTACTCGTAGCTAGTCTCATCCGGTGTTGCCACGAGAACGAGATATGTGCAGCTCCTATCGGGATTTGTCGGCACATCGGGCGGCTTTGCTGGTCTAGTTTTACCATTGTCGAAATGTCATGCGAACCGGGATTCCGAGACTGATCGGGTCTTCCCGGGAGAAGGTTTATCCTTCGTTGACCAGAGCGCTTGCGCTGGTGGGAGACCGGGAGGGTGACCGATAGGGGAGTCAACCGATAAAGGGTCGACGGTTGTCGCAGCAGAACGCCGGACACATGCGCGAAATCGTCGCCGCACCATGGACGGGGCGCATCAACGTCGAGTGGAGCCTCCTGGAGCCAAGCGGAGTCGTCGGCGATGAAGGTGAGAGCGCCGAGACGGATCTCGCGGCCCTCGACCAAAACTCCAGCAGCAACCATGATGAAAGTACTCGGAAGAATCGCAACTTCTCCAAAAATCGCTAAGACACCAGCCCCACGGTGGGCGCCAATTGTCGTGGTTCTAAGTCTGACAGTAGAGTGGGGGGTAGGTATGGAGAGGCAAGGTCCTACCTATGGAGAGGTTGTAAACACAAGAGATGTACGAGTTCAGGCCCTTCTCGGAGGAAGTAACAGCCCTACGTCTCGGAGCCCGGAGGCGGTCGAGTGAATTATGTGTGTACGAATTACAGGGGTGCGAACCCTTTACACCGAGGTGGGGGTGGCTTATATAGTGCTGCAGACCCTCCGCCCTCGATGTCTGGGGTTTAAAGTACATTAAGTCTGGGCGTTACTGGTAACGCCCCATATAAAGTGTCTTAACTACCATAAAACCTACTTAATTACAGACCGTCGCGGTACAGAGTGCTCCTTGACCTTCTGGTAGTCGAGTGAGTCTTCATGGTCGAGTCCTTCAAGTCTGTCGAGTGGAGTCCTCCTTGGTCGACTGGAAGGTAATCTCTTCTAAGGGTGTCCTGGGGTAAGGTACTTAGATCAGGTCTGTGACCCTACCCTAGGTACATGACTCCATCAGTCGTCATTGTCGCTTCCCCCTTGGGGGCGTCGCCTTGAAGAGCATCAATCCTGTTTGCACACTCCATGGGCTGGACACTCGCAATATTGTAGTCGGTTGGTGTCCATTCGGCGATGTGGATGTTGCGTGGCTTCTTGTGTGGCAACGATGGCGGCTTCGGGTGGAGCTGGCTTGCTGATGGGTCTTGGTAGTCGGTCTCTTCTGGCGTGTTAGAGGGGTCGACGTGCTTCGCTTTGTCTTCCTGGAGTCGAAGCTACTGAGGAGGGGCCCTTGCAGTGACGATGACACGAGACGGGTGGTCAGTTCTGGCGCTGGCTCGGCGCAAGCCCAATGATTTTCTCCTGCAATGCTCGTCGACAGAATTGGAGCTGCCTGGTCGCTGGCGCGTGTGGCTACTGTTTGGCATCGACCGGCGCAGGCCTCGATGTTTGGTTGCGGTGAGGGCTTCTTCGATGGTCGTCGATGGTGGAGTCGGAGTCGTCCTCGCGGAGGTCTGATGACAATGACGCCGGACTACAACCTCAACGACACTTTTCTCTTTAGCGGCGTGTGTGTGCGTTCTTGTGTGGGTTGCCAGGTCGCCCTATATGCCTCTTTCTGCGGGCGTGATGTGACAGTTTTCGTCCGGTTTCCCGTTCTCTTCGACCTATTTAATGAATCGGGCCCTAAGGGACCGTGTTTCAAAAAAAAAACTGAATAAGAAAGAAACAAGAAAGAAACTAATTAGGCATGGAACGGTATCTTACAGCTAGTGGGCGCTAGCATCTTGGAGTTGCCATGCGACGAGTTGTTGATGATCATCATCACCAACCTTAATACCTGAAACTGCAAAAATAAAATTTTAAAACTATATATGGATGTAAACAAGCTACCGTCAAAGAAACCATGAATGAATGAGTTTCGTTCACATTCAGAGTCTTAACTGGGAAAATATCATTACTACGTTCGAACATAGAAATACTAAGCTATGTTATTCGTACAAAAGGAATGATGTACCCTGAGAGCATGTAATTATTTATATGTAATTCAAATTCAGAATGACTCAATAAATTACATGGTCTGACATTGCAACATGATGCATAAAGTTCTTAAATGCAACAGAAGCTTATCTTAACTGAGATTGAAGAGTATGGACTGGAAAATTGGCATTGATATTGTTGCTTTTGAAATAATTATATAACAGTTCAAGTGATGGAAACCCCCTTCAGATGCGAGGCTGAATTGATCTGTCATATAGACAGTAATAGCGTGATAGTTCCTCTACGCAAAAATGACAAACTTGCAATTGAGAAGCAAGCCAGTTCAGAGAGTTCAGCTAGCAGATGTCTCTTTCCTGGATTTTTGCGTGGTGTTGAAAGTCTGGCCAGCTGGTGGTGATGGTGGGCATCTTGCCAGTTCCTAGGACGAGGCGAGAGACGGCATGCACTTTGCCGTCCGCAAGTCTGATTGGCAGGGCATCGTCGTCTTGGTGGATGCATCTCTTGAGGTTCTCTTCCGTGTACTGTATCAGAAGTACTGTTAGCAGAAAGGCAAGGGATTAAGAACAAGGCACATGAGTATGTGATATCCAAAAGAATGATGTCTTTTTGAAGGTGCCATCCTCAGACCTAGTTTGGCAAAGATCTTGTTCATGGTGCACACGCAGTGCTTGATCTTTGGTGCTTTGTGCCAGAACATGCAGAAGAGGCCATCCACATGGTGTTCATAAAGCTTCACCTCATTTGCCCCAGCCCCCAGTAACAATGTTTTTCCAGCTCTCCGAAGTACTTCGGCCCGCCAGGTTTACCCGCATTTTTTTGGTAGGTTAGGTGCAGTTCAACAAACAACAATGAGTCGTTCATCTTAGAGTACAGATATGTACATACCACGGATGATGCACTCTGGATGCTAATGTTCTGTGTTCTGTGCATTTCAGCAAAAAAAAAAAAATTGGTTGGTAAGAAGCTATTGCTGATTAACTGAAAGTGGTGTCAAATGGAAAAATAGAGAGCAGTGTAAAAGGGAAACAATAAGAGAGTGGAACTTGAAGTATGCTGTGGTAGCATGTAGGCTGATTGTCGGAGTAACAAATAATCAGTAAACGCATGTATGCATTTGTATGTTGAAACCAGAATAGACAATTAGCATATGTTGTTTAGACACAGAACAATTTATTGAAGGAAAATTGAATTTCAGGCAATTGTCATTGACACTTGAATTCGCAACAAACCTATGTAATTGGCAAATTGATTTTTTTAGTGATTAGCATATCAGTTGGAAGCGTGTGGAGAATAGAATGACCTATACGCACAGGAGTGGTAAGAAATGAGCTCTGAAGTGGAAATAAATAGATACCTGGTTGGCGCATGCAATCAATCATGAGGTACAACTTAAAGTTAGAGCACATTAGTGAATGAACGGGCGCACATATTATTTTTGTGCATGTCAGTAGCAGTGATGGAGTTGAATATGTGAGTGTTGGCCGGTTTACAGGCAAGTGGTAATCAAGCAAGAAAATAAATAGTGATTAGTTTGTAGTATGAGGGTATAAATATTCTGAATCGAAGCTAAAAGAACTGAAGCGGTATGAGCATGCCAATATTGAGGACTGAAGCTTTAAGAACAAACGTTTCGTTGACATGGTGAACCAAAATAAAGATTTCGCTATCAGTCAGTATCGTTTGAATGTGAGTCCGTGTGTCCTCGTTGCTGTTCAACAGCATATCAAATATATGCAGTTCGAAAAAGGAACATATAATACTCTCTGCGCAATCCAGTAATCAAAAGTTTAGTGAAGGCGTTGGAAGGAAATATGAAATCGGAGTTAGGCGCAGCTGATTATTGGAAAGAAGCGTAATATGTTGACCATTCTAATTTGCTGCATATTTCATTTCACTTGGGGGTAAAAAGTGATTGGGAATTCGATCTGAAAAAAATAACAATCAACTATCATGCTCAAGGACTATTGATAATAAATGGTTGTCGAAGTAATGAATGCTGGAATTTAGTCTATATTGGGCAGCCCAATAACTATTTCAGAAATTCCTAATAAATCCTAGAGGCCCACTTAGCCCATTTGTGCAAGGCAAGGGATACTACTAAAGTTTAGTCCCATATTGCTAGTCTAGTGGGAGTTGGACCTCCTTATAAGGGAGGCTCTTTCTCTACTTATGCGAGCATGAGAACAAGAGGGACATCCACGCGCTCCTCCTCCGCCGCCCGCCTCGCCACGCCACGCCTCGCCTCGCCTCGCCTCGCCTCGGCCGCGCGCGTCGCGCCTGCGAGATTTGGGAATGAGCCGATGTCTAATTTTTGCCACGCGCTTGGTATCTGAAAGGTCACTTGGGAGCTGGAAAGTTTTGCGGTAGTGGACAATTAATATGAGCGGCGCACCCTTCGCGTGCCGCCTGTTCACTTCCTCCCTCCGTTGCTTCAGCTCCCGCGCAACCTCTCGCCTCCTTCTCTTGCGCCTATAAAGGGAGGTCGCTCCTCTCGAGAGACGCACTGAATCTCTTCCTCCTCTCGCCACAAGTTCTGAGCACTGCGCTGCTATTGTCTTCCTCATCCCGGCTTGCGGCGTGCACCATGAGTCGGGACAATGAGCCTCCGGAACCGCACCTTTTGAGTCTGTCAGGAGAAGGGTGATAAGGTTTTGGGGGCGCTCTGCGCGACTCTGCTTCTTCATCACGGACGATCCGATCGCCGACGACTACTTCCCGGCGACGACTTCTTCCCCGACGTCGACAACCTCCTCGACGACATGGCTAACGATTTACACCGACCCCAAGCCCAGTCTTTGCTGCTGCTGTCCGTATGTCTTCTTCTTTCATCACATGTTACATCACATGTCCCGCCACGATTATCTCTACTAGTACTTATCCTACATATGTTAGATTCTACTTCATATATGCAACTAGTTCTACCGTCTGCTATAGATATGTTTGGCTACGGTTCATATATGCAAAAGCTATTTACCTTCTCTCTGTCAGGACGCATGACTTGCTTTATCTCTATTGTTTTAGTCATGTTTTATCTACTATTTCTGTTAATAAAATCATTTGGTAAATTGCTAATATTTCCAACAATCCAAAAACCTTATTATAGGCAATTTACCTCGAATGGTTTTGCTGCTTCCATGAGACCTCCTATGTTTGAGGGTATCCACTATAAGAGGTGGCGCGTGAGAGCAGTCTTATGGTTTCAAACCATGAGTTGCTATGACGCCACGCTTGGCAAACCTGAAGGAGAACTTGATGCCCAACAAGCACAAGCTTTTCAGAAAATGGATACTCTGTTTAAGGCTGCTCTCTTGAGTGTTCTTGGAGAGAACATAGTTGATGCTTATCGTCAATTGATAATGGAAAAGATATGTGGGATGCACTCGAGGCCAAGTTTGGGGTCTCGATGTTGGCAGCGAGCTGTACATCATGGAGCAATTCTATGATTACTGGGATGATGAAGAGCGCTCCGTGGTTGAGCAAGCTCATGAGATCTGATCGTTTGCTAGAGAACTTGAGCACTTGGTTTATGCGCTACGGACAAGTTTGTTGCGGGGTATCATCACTAAGCTTCCTCCTTCGTGGAGGAACTTTGCTACTCTTGAAGCATAAGAGGCAGGAGTTTTCCGTCCGGATCTCATTAGCACTCTTGATGTGGAAGAAAAGGCGAGAGCAAAGGACACACGTGCTCGAGGTATTGAGGAGGATCTAGTGCCAATGTAGTGCAAGCGAACTTCCAGCCCACAAGTTCAAGAACAAGGGCAAGTTTGATGGTAAAGCAAAGTTTGATGGGAAGAACAAGGCTGTGCAACACACGAACTTCAAGAAGAAGAATGGCAAGAAGAAAGGTGCTTGTCATGTGTGTGGAGATCCCGATCATTGGGCTCCTAGTTGCCCCAATCGCTATGACAAGCGTAATCTCAGGAAAGGCGGCAAGACCGCTAATGTTGTCATCGGGGACATTGACATGAAGGATGTTGGGTATGGTATATTTCCACTATTCTTTCAGTATGTCATTCTCTGATTGGTTAATTGACACGGTGCTAATGTGCATGTATGCGGTGATATTTCCATGTTTTCGTCTTATCGGATCGCGAGGGACTTCAACCGTCTTGATGGGCAACGGTTCAAGTGCTTCGTTCGTGGTGTTGGCACGGTCGATCTGAAGTTTACTTGGGGAAGATCGTCGGGTGAAGAACGTGCATTATGTCCCCTCCGTCAATAAAAATCTTGTTAGCGGATCTCTTCTGTGCAGAGATGGCTACAAGCTTGTCTTTGAGTCGAATAAATTTGTAATATCCAAGTATGGAACCTTTGTTGGTAAAGGCTATGAGTCAGGAGACCTGTTTCGATTATCCTTATCAGATGTTTGCAATAAAGTTGTTAATCATATTTGCAACAATAGTGAATCAAATGTGTGGCATTCACGACTTTGTCATGTTAACTTTGGTTGCATGACGCGACTAGCGAAGTTGAACTTAATCCCTAGTTTTACCACCGTTAAGGGATCTAAGTGTCAAGTGTGTGTGCAAGCTAAGCAACCTCGTAAATCTCATGTGACTGCGGAGACGAGAAATCTTGCACCACTAGAACTTATACATTCAGATCTATGTGAAATGAATGGTGTTTTGACAAAAGGTGGAAAGAAATATTTCATGACGTTAATTGGCGACTCCACTAGATCTTTGCTGTGTGTATCTTCGAAATCTAAGGATGAGGCTTTGAACTTTTCAAGATCTACAAAGCTGAAGTGGAAAACCAACTTGATCGAAAAATCAAGAGGCTTAGGTCCGACCGTGGCGGAGAGTATTTTTCAATGAATTTGATGCTTTTTATGCGGAACATGGTATAATCCATGAGAGGGCGCCTCCTACTCACCTCACCAAATGGGGTGGCGAAAGAAAGAACCGTACTCTAACGATTTGGTTAGCGCCATGTTAGACACATCGGGTCTCTCAAGGCATGGTGGGGGAGGCGATATTGACAACATGTCATGTCCTAAATCGAGTTCCCACAAAGAACAAAGAGATAACTCCATTAGAGGAATGGGAGAAGAAAAGGTTAAAACTCTCTTATCTGCGAACATGGGGTTGTTTGGCGAAAGTCAATGTTCCAATTCCAAAGAAGCGGAAGCTTGGACCAAAGACGTGGATTGTGTTTTCTTGGGATATGCTTTTCATAGCATTGGCTATAGATTCTTGGTTGTAAAATCGAGGTACCGACATGCATGTCGGTATGATCATGGAGTCGAATGATGCGACTTTCTTTGAAGATATCTTTCCTATGAAGGATATGGCTACCTCATCTAATCGGGAGATGCCTAGTTCATCGAATCGGGAACCGGTTTCAATTCTTGAACCTGCCATTTCGATGGAACACTTTGAAAGTCTGTGGAGGAGAACAATGAAGTTCCTACTAGGAGCAAGAGACAGAGGACTACAAAGTCCTTTGGTGATGATTTTCTTGTGTATCTCATAGATGATACTCCTAGTTCTATTTCAGAGGCCTATGCGTGCGAAGATCTTGACTCTTGGAAGGAAGCGGTTAAATGGCGAGATGGATTCCATCTTGGCGAATGAAACTTGGGAGATAACGATCGTCCATATGGGTGCAAGCCTATAGGATGCAAATGGGTATTCAAGAAGAAGCTTAGGCCTGATGGTACTATCGAAAAGTACAAGGCTCGGCTCGTGGCTAAGGGTTATACCCAAAAGGAAGGTGAAGACTTCTTTGATACTTACTCACTGTGGCTCGATTGACCACTATTAGAGTTCTACTTTCACTAGCTGCCTCACATGGTCTTCTCGTTCATCAAATGGATGTTAAGACTGCTTTCCTAAATGGAGAGTTGGATGAGGAAATTTACATGGAACAACCAGATGGGTTTGTAATAGATGGTCGGGAAGGAAAGTGTGCAAGTTCTTTGAAGTCTTTGTATGGATGAAGCAAGCACTAAAACAGATGGCATGAGAAGTTGAAAGAACTTTAACAGCCGCAGAGCTTTGTTGTGAACGGTGACAAATGTGTGTACTATCGCCATGGTGGGGCGAGGGAGTTATGCTTTGTTTGTATGTTGATGACATACTGATTTTGAACAAATCTGAATGTTATTAAGGAGGTCAAGGATTTCCTATCTCGCTGTTTTGAGATGAAGGATTTAGGAGTGGCTGATGTCATTACGAACATCAAGTTGTTGAGAGATGATGATGGTGGGATTACATTGCTTCAATCTCACTACGTGGAAAAGATCTTGAGTCGCTTTGGCTATAGTGATTGCAAGCCCTCTCCAACACCATATGATGCTAGCGTCTTTGCTTGAAAGAATCGAAGAATTGCTAGAGATCAATTGAAGTATTCTCAGATTATTGGCTCGCTTATGTACTTAGCGATGCTACAAGACTGACATCTCTTTTCTGTTAGCAAGCTGAGCAGTTTGTCTCAAAACCAGGAGATGTGCATTGGAAAGCTCTAGAAAGAGTTTTGCGTTATTTGAAAACCTTGCAAATTATGGAATTCACTACACCGGGCACCCAAAGGTGCTTGAAGGGTATAGTGACTCAAAGCTGGATCTCGAATCTTGATGAGATAAAGGCCACGGCGGATATGTGTTCACTCATGGAGGTGGCGCTGTTTCTTGGAAGTCTTGCAAGCAGACCATCTTAACGAGGTCAACTATGGAAGCGAACTCACAGCACTAGATACAGACTACGGTCGAAGCAGATTGGCTTCGGCTCTTGAATGACTTGCGGTTGTTGAGAAACACATGTACGGGTATCCTTATGAACTGTGACAATCAAGCTGTGATCACGAAAGTGAACAGCTCTAAGGATAACATGAAGTCATCAAGACACGTTCAGAGAAGGTTAAAGTCTGTCGAAAAATGAAAAACTCGGAGTTATTGCATTGGATTATATCCAAACGTCTAAAAATCTGGCGATCCTTTTACTAAGGGTTTATCACGTAATGTGATAGATAATGCATCGAGGAGATGGGTATGAGACCCACAATATGAGTTGTTCACAGTGGTAACCTATTCTTTGTGATCGGAGATCCGTGAATTAGATGTGGAAGACAAGCTGTTGGTCAACCGAGAGGAGAGTATCCTTACTATTCACAATACCACTCCATGAAGATGCAATACTCTCCTAAACTGCATGGCAGGTTGATGTATATCTTAATGTGTTCTAAGTGGCTTATTTAAGCGGAGATGTTATCTGCGAGAACATCTTTTGAAGAACACACCTATATGAGTCTGATTGTCAAGCGTCGCAATCTATGAGAGTAGGGTTCTCTCTAGTAAACTCATGAAAGGTCACGGAGTATGACGCATAAGCTCCACCCGCGGGGAAGACCCACGGTAGCCACGTGTCGGTCAAGGCTTTATGTGAAGCTAGATTCGCAGAAAACTTGCAGTTCAAGGCCCATCCTTTGTTCAAGTTGCTTACTAGTGTAGCATAGAGTTCTAGGTGGAAGTTCAACTTAACAGTCTCCACTGCAGTACCGGTATATAAAACAGTGTTTTGGAACCAAAGGCAAATTTCTGTGTGCCTCTGGGATCTGGTGGGGGATTGCTGGAATTTAGTCTATATTGGGCAGCCCAATAACTATTTCAGAAATTCCTAATAAATCCTAGAGGCCCACTTAGCCCATTTGTGCAAGGCAAGGGATACTACTAAAGTTTAGTCCCATATTGCTAGTCTAGTGGGAGTTGGACCTCCTTATAAGGGAGGCTCTTTCTCTACTTGTACGAGCATGAGAACAAGAGGGACATCCACGCGCGCTCCTCCTCCGCCGCCCGCCTCGCCACGTCACGTCACGTCACGTCACGTCACGACGCGCCGCGTCGCGCCGCGGGTTGCGGGAATGAGCCGAGCCGATGTCTAATTTTGCCACGCGCCGGGTATCTGAAAGGTCACTTGGGAGCTGGAAAGTTTTGCGGTAGTGGACAATTAATATGAGCGGCGCACCCTTGGCGTGCCGCTGTTCACTTCGCCTCCCTCCGTTGCTTCAGCTCGGCGCAACCTCTCGCCTCCTTCTCTTGCGCCTATAAAGGGAGGTCGCTCCTCTCGAGAGACGCACGAATCTCTTCCTCCTCTCGCCACAAGTTCTGAGCACTGCGCTGCTATTGTCTTCCTCATCCCGGCTTGCGGCGTGCACCGCGAGTCGGACACGATGAGCCTCCGAACCGCACCTTTTGAGTCTGTCACGGGAGAAGGGTGATAAGGTTTTTGGGGCGCTCTGCGCGACTACTGGCTTCTTCATCACGGACGATCCGGTCGCCGACGACTACTTCCCCGACGACGACTTCTTCCCTGACGTCGACAACCTCCTCGACGACATGGCTAACGACGACACCGACCCCAAGCCCAGTGCTGCTGCTGCTGTCCCGTATGTCTTCTTCTTTCTGTCACATGTTCTGTCACATGTCCTGCCACAGTTATCTCTACTAGTACTTATCCTACATATGTTAGATTCTACTTCATATATGCAACTAGTTCTACCGTCTGCTATAGATATGTTTGGCTACGGTTCATATATGCAAAAGCTATTTACCTTCTCTCTGTCAGGACGCATGACTTGCTTTATCTCTATTGTTTTAGTCATGTTTTATCTACTATTTCTGTTAATAAAATCATTTGGTAAATTGCTAATATTTCCAACAATGAATATATTAACCACTTTCTGGGAGAATGACATTGAGAAGGTATATTATGCAAACTGTGTGTTGTCTACAATACCAATCAGCAACTTCTACCAAAGCCCTGACATGTATGACACCATCAACTTCGCTACTGATGATAAAACTTTAATGGAGAGCATTGCACCTTCAAAATCCAGAATTAAAGGTTATTATTCTTAAGCTTTCTCTGTGTTTAATTTACTGCATCTTATTCTGGGCACAGTTCTTAAGCAAATCTATCCCCAATACTATGCATGTTTAACTTCACTTCATAGGTGTGTACTCTCTCATATAGGAATACCAGATCCGCATATGATGTGAATAGCGGATGAGTTATCTGAACTTGGCTTAATTTGTATTTCTTCCAAGTGATCAACTATCATGGTTCTATTGGGTTTCAGGTAGAGAGCAAACCTACACGCTGGCACTCTGCCCACACAGTAAACCTGAAGGACATCTTGGAGGTGAACAAGATCAACATGCCCCAGTCTGACCAGCACATAATGAACTTGCAGAATATCCGGGAAAAGAACATCAGAAGATCTGAACTTTTTATGGAGCTAAAGAAAATATTCTAGGAGATGTCCACTAGCTTAACCCTGTTAAAATCCGCACACTAATAAAACCTGTTAATCAATCTGAACTTGTCTCAGCGAGCGGGGAAAAGTGCATGAAGACTCTCGAGACCTCATAGCACTTCTGCACCTGCAGTTTGCAGAGGAGAAGAAATCAAATGATACATATGAGCATACAGTCAGATGGTTGGTGCGCGGATCTGGGAAGTAGACACGAGGGGAAGGAAGCACACCCGAATTTGTAGGGATGAGGGTAGTGAAAATCCTGGAGGATGTCGAGAAAGCGGTGGGCGTCGTACTCGACGAGCTTTTCGTCATTGGAGACCTTGACTGGTGCCTCTCAGCGAACGGCCATTGCTAGTAGTCGTGTGCGCCTGCACTAAACCAAGCTGACCCCCCTCTGGAGTTGGGGAGTCTGCGGAGAGCTCGCGTGAAGATCCTCATCGGGGGCCTGCTCTGCCATCGCTGTCGTGCTCAACCCGTCGCTGCCGCCGCTACACGGATCAACGAGAGATAGGGGGGCGGCTGCTGCCGCTCCTCCACTGCCGGTCGCTGCTGCCACGAGCCCGTCGGCCTCGTAGGAAACGTGGGGCAGTGAGGGAAGGGGAGAGGAGGCGGTGGCATGTGGGGGAGAGGTCGAGACGAAGATGTCCCGTCTCCCGTGCGCTCTATGCGGAACTGCCTTAGCAGGGAAGGAAACCTCGGTGCATATTTTAAGTTTTTTTTCCTACTTAGCACTGTTCAAATCCAACGTGGACGTCGCGAGAGGCCGTCCTTCTCGCGTACCTTATTGTATTCGATAAGGAGCAATTTTGTTTCTTCGAGGAACTAACAGATCACTACCTTTTCATTTAGATGAAAGAGACATATGTAAAGAGATTGACTCATTTTGAAGGGACGAGTCAGAAACCTAAGTCTGCAATGCAAGCCCGTGAAGCTGAAGATCCCTTCCGAATCTCTCCAAGTCCGAAATGCCAAGCCCGCGAAGATCATCCCATGCTGAGCTCAACGAGAGGCCTGCACCCAGATTTGATTATTGTCCTGACCATCATTTCATCATCATTGCTCCAAGGACATGCTTGCTGCCCGATCATCTCCCAATCCCAAAGTCCATTGTATCGAACATGACCGTCATCCTTGAGCAGGATAACACGTTGCAATGATGTGCACACGCTCACAACATACTTCAAAAACCATATGTGGCGTTGCAAGAATCCAGTAATGGCAAGCTCCTTGAGGTGGTGATGGCGCCGAAGCGCCTCGAGTGAACTCATTTTCATGCTCCCGTAAGTTGGCTCCTCCTCCGAGCAAGGCACATGGATATGCAGGACCTCGAGTGATGGCGCGGCCAAGAGTAGGCGGCGTGGCCATGTGATGTTCCAGTTTGCAGGCAGATCGGCGACAAGGAGCTTTTTCAGGTTGAGCAATGGCTTGGCCGGTGGACTGGGCAACATCCATCTTCTCAGCCCTGTGAAGCGGAGGATGAGATCCGTCATGGTAGGGGGCATACCGATGATGTAATCGCCGAAGTGATCCCTGCACCGCTTTGGAACTATCCAGCTTTCTGCCGCGAATGTGAGGTTAGTGTGCATGAGGCTCGGGACAGAGCCGAATACAAGTCTATAAGTGTCGGTTAGGCAGCAAGCCAGGCTGACAAGCATTGGAAGGTGGTGCAGCTCGATCACCATGAACTTGCACTGGTCCAGGATGAGCTCCCTGATCTCTGAACACGGCGCGTCCACCACCACACAGTCCTGTGCACAACCGCATGATATCAGGTGAAGCACCTGAAGCCGTGTGCACTCAGTGAACACCCTCTGGTACACGTCGACGGGCATGGAAGTGGCCATGTCTCGCAGGACCAGCGTGGTGAGAGCGCCGTAGCTATGCAGCGGCGGGAGCGCGCAATAGTTACCCAGCGTCAAGCGGCGAAGGCCGTCCTTGAGGCAGTCGTAGTCGGGAAAGCAGTAGGGCGGCGCAAGGACATCACAGGAAGCTTGCCTGGCAACGACCTCCAGATCCTCCACACCCCATGCGCCAACCGCAGTTGCGATGAGGCGGTCGACGACGAAGCAGTCGTGTGTCTGGAAAAACTCCAGACGCAGGGTCTTGGCGCGCCGACGTGCGTCGCCGTCAGCAGGGCCACCGTCGGCTTCCAAGAATCCAGTGATGCCGTCGACGAACGCCGTGATCGTGTCGATTTCGCAGCACGCAATGAGACGGTCCAGCATCTCGGACAGAAACGTGTCACCTGGCATGTTGCGCTGGCGGAGGGCGACAGTCCGGTCGTACTCGGGCGGGAGCACGTCGCTGATCCTGAAGTCGAGCTCCGCCAGATCGCGGGTGATGTGCGCCCAACGCCTGGCCAGGGCGGCGGTGGAAAGCGCGGTGCGGGTGTCCAGCCTGCCTACTATGAGGCGGATGAGATCGTCGGGTAGTGCGCTGAGGCGGTCCTCGCCGCCGGCCGTGCCCGTGCGTGGTCGCACGCGACGCAACATTGACATGGCAGCAGGCTTGGAAAGTCCGGTAAAGCCGGAGGCGTTGGGGTTCGACCTATATTGTAGGCTCGGCGTTGCAGTTTGGCGATCGGATCTGACTCCCGATTCTCCGTTCCCCGTTGAAATCGGGATTTCAGCTTCGAGACAGAGTAGTTTTCCAAGTATTGGACACAGACCGAGACCATCCCTAGCATGCATGTTATTGACCGCTAAGCAATGCTGGGGCGGCGGGGCCGTGCTAGACTACGGGCTAGTTCTTTTGCTGGCTTCTGGAATAAGCTAGAATAAGCTGCCCCTACTCGGCTTATTCTAGAAGTCCAACCAAATTTATTTTTTTAGAAGCCTACTAATTAAGATCTGACTATAGACTTTTAAAAAAATAATTTTGGTTGGGCTTCTAGAATAAGCTGGGTAGGGGGCAGCTTATTCAAGAAGCCCAAAAAAGCCACCAAAAAAACTGGCCTTACCTGTCTACGTACGAGGCCGTCCTTGTAGTTGTTTGTGTGGGCGAGATTAGCGTTGCTCGCATGTCTCTACTCTTTTTTTTTTGAGGGAATGCCATCATGGCTAATTTTATTAAAATTAAATCACGCTTACATCGTTCAATCAACAACGGCAAAATAAAACTAGGTGGATCATCAGCCCACACACAACTATCTAGCCTACATTTAATTATGTGCAAGTGTATGCACTACCCGATTTGCTTCCCTTGGACAGTGCATAAATAAGATTCTGTCAAAGAGCTCGCCTGAATACGAATGCCTTCGAATATTGGAGCAGCAATTGTCGCAGAGAAACCGCCTTCCAGAAAAGTATCAATAACTCCTGCACAATTAGACTGAATAACTAATTTCTGACAGCCTATTTGATTTGCAAGATGAATACCATCTAGAACTGCTTGAACTTCAGCTGTTGCCGCGTCAAGTGCAAAAGGAATGAGCTTGGATCCCGCACCTACAAATCTTCCTTTATCATCTCTGATTACCACACCTGTAGCTCCTGACCTCATATTAATATCGTACTTCGCATCAACATTTACAGAGTCTCTTTCCCTTGTGCTTTCGAGAAACTAGATACCAAGACTTGAATTGACATCACCGCTTGTGATAAAGATTGCACAGTTTCTGCATGGACTGTCTGTCTTCGTCTCCACCAAATATACCAAGCGGCCGTTATGATTGTTTCTCTCAAAAACTTTACTGATGCATCAACTGGGACGTTGAACTTTCCAGCCATCAGATAATCAAGCACTGCACTACATGACCGATCTATCTGACATGCTTCAGTAACCACCTCTATCAGGCCAATTTCCTGCCAAATACCTTTTGCTTCCTCACACTGAAAAATAACATGTTTTATGTCTTCACAATATATCTTACAGACCGGACACGTACTGTTATTCATTATGTGGCGGTTAACCAGAGCATCATAACAGGGAAGAATCCCATGCAAACATTTCCAAGTAAAAATTTTCACTTTTGCTGGAACAGCGCACTTCCAATGATCTCTCCAAATCATGTTCAAACCTGAAGATCCCGTTCCATCAGATCTTTGCAAGGAGACACCAAAAGTAGATTCCCACTCCATGTGGTATGCAGAACGAACTGAAAATAAACTATTCTTACTGAATTTCCATGCCACAAAATCACCCATTCCATTCTGACTCAACGGAATTGCTAGGATTTGTCTTGCGTCAATATCCCCTCTTGTCTCGCTTGATAGGATAGGTTTTACGGTTTTCTTTTCCTCCCACTCTTGTCTGATTTTTTCATCTAGTTTTTTCGTCGCCCCTCCCATCGTCCCACCGGTTTATTTTTGCCTTAACTCTCACACGACGAAAGAAATTTGAACGGATCAGAATTTTCCATGTTGACGCAAATTATTGGACGCTGATAACGCCCAGTCGCCCCCACACGTGTGGCATATTGGACATCCTCCACACACAAGTAGACAGGAGGCTGATACGTCTCCGTCGTATCTATAATTTTTGATTGTTCCATCCCAATATTATTCAACTTTTATATACTTTTGACAACTTTTTATACTATTTTTTGGGACTAACATATTGATCCAGTGCCTAGTGCCAGTTCCTGTCTGTTGCATGTTTTTTGTTTCGCAGAAACCCAATATCAAACGGAGTCCAAACGGGATAAAAACGTACGGAGATTTTTTTTAGAATATTTGATTTTTGGGAAGTAAAATCAACGCGAAATGGTGTCTGGGGTGGCCACGAGACAGGGGGGCGCGCCCTGGGCTCTCGTGGAAGGCGGTTGACGCTCTTCTTTTGGCGCAAGAAAGCTAATTTTATGAGAAAGATCTAGGCGAAAGATTCACCCCAATCGGAGTTACGGATCTTCGAATATTTAAGAAATGGTGAAGTGGTAGAATCTGAGAACGCAGAAACAGAGAGATAGATCCAATCTCGGAGGGGCTCTCGCCCCTCCCACGCCATGGGAGCCAAGGACCAGAGGGGAAACCCTTCTCCCATCTAGGGAGGAGGTCAAGGAAGAAGAAGAAGGGGGGGGCTCTCTCTCCCCCTTGCTTCCGGTGGCGCCGGAACGCTGCCGGGGGCCATCATCATCACTGAGATCTTCACCAACACCGCCGTCATCTTCACCAACATCTCCATCACCTTCCCCCATCTATATTCAGCGGTCCACTCTCCCGCAATCCGCTGTACCCTCTACTTGAACATGGTGCTTTATGCTTCATATTATTTTCCAATGATGTGTTGCCTATGATGTCTGAGTAGATTTTCGTTGTCCTATCGGTGATTGATGAATTGCTATGATTGGTTTGAGTTGCATGTTTTATTATTGGTGCTGTCCTATTGTGCCCTCCGTGTCGCGCAAGCGTGAGGGGTTCCCGCTGTAGGGTTTGCAATATGTTTATGATTTGCTTATGGTGGGTTGCGTGAGTGACTGAAACACAAACCCGAGTAAGTAGGTTGTTTGCGTATTGGATAAAAGGGGACTTGATGCTTTAATGCTATGGTTGGGTTTTACCTTAATGAATATTTAGTAGTTGCGCATGCTTGCTAGAGTTCCAATCATAATTGCATAGAATTCCAAGTAAGGGATGATATGTTAGCTTATGCCTCTCCCTCAAATAGAATTGTAATAGTGATTATCGGTCTAGTAACATAGTCAGTTGCTTAGGGACAATTCCACAACTCCTAGCACCACTTTTCCACACTCGCTATATTTACTTTATTGCATCTTTATCTAAACATCCCCTAGTTTATTTTACGTGTTCTTTATTATCTTGCAAACCTATCCTATCACACCTACAAAGTACTTCTAGTTTCATACTTGTTCTAGGTAAGCGAGCGTCAAGCGTCGTGAGAGTCGTGTCGATGGCGATAGGACTTGACAGAGTATTTGTTCTACCTTTATCTCCTCGTTGGGTTCGACACTCTTACTTATCGAAAGAGGCTACAACTCCCGTATACTTGCGGGTCATCAAGACATTTTTCTGGCGCCGTAGCCAGGGAGTCATAGCGCGGGGTGAATATTCTCGTGTGTGCTTGTTTGCTTTATCACTAAGTATTTTTATTTGCTGTTCTAAGTTGTTCTCTATCTTTAGTTATGGATATGGAACGCAAAATACCAAAAAATTAGTTGTACTTGCTACTCCTGAGGATCGGGTAACTCCTAAAACCCTCGATTCTCATTATGCGAAAGATATTATGTACTACTTTGATAATCCTGAGAAAACCCCATTCTACTTTATAATGGGAGACACGTTGGATCAATGTGAATACTTTAGGGATTGTCGCTCGACACAAAAAGGGAAACTATTATGGGATCAATTTATTATGTTGCGTTGGTATGCCTGGAATCTACGCTTGAGATATGATATTACTTGTTGCTCTAGGATGGAGGCTCCACACCTTCCCTTTTCATGCAAATTTAATGATAATGAAACCTTAGCTTCTTATGCTAATTTAAATATATTATAACTAAGCACTCTAGGAAGCCTCTCGGGCTATCAGACTACAGAGCCGTCCATTCTCCAGATCTGGTGGTGCATGGCCATCCGATTCACATAGAAGTTACTGCAGCCGCAGCAAAGGCTGAAACTTCGCGTGGATGTCGTTAAGGGCCGCTTCTCCCACGACATTTTGGAGGCCCGTGGTTCGTTGTCCTAGCGGGGTATACATGTGTTTTTTATATTAGGCAAAGCGGGGATCTGGTGGCCCGCTTGTGGGGTAGTCCTCCTCGATCTCCCTCTCTCTCTCCGTTGGGCTGCGCTGATGCATGAGCCTCGGGCGAGAGGGTCGATTCAGTGCTGTGGCGAGAAAGCAATCGTCGCTGTAGATTGAAGTCGGCGCTCTTGGACTTTAATGGCGCTGCGATGTGCGCCACTCCAAAGCGGTGGCTAATTGCGGTCGATTACCATCTCGATCTGTGTTTTTCGTGTCCATATAGCCTCCTTCGTCCGGTTGTTCCAACACCCGCGTGTTTTGCTGCTTGTCTCCTCCACTTTCTCTTCTCCAAGGCATTCTCCATCGAATTTGGAGTTCATCTTTTATTGATTTTGTGTTTTATACTCCCAACTCAATGCAGGTGTTCTTGGTACAGATTGATGTGCTATCAGAGGCGGCGTCCATGGCGGGCGTGAGACCGCAACGGTAGCGATGACTTGCCCAATGGAGTTTAGGAGGCGGCGATGATGTGGGGCTGAGCCCACGGCGGCGGCTGCAGATGGCTCCCAGCGAGGAGCTCCTCCACCACCCATGTCGCCTTACAGTTGCGGTTCGATCTTTCTTTCAACCTTCATATTGTGCAGATCCATCCATGTCGAACCCAACTGCGCCAATTATATAATTGATCGAGGAGGTGTCTTGTCCAGATTGTTGTCTATCCTTGTTGTCTTGGTTCAGATTCTAGAGGGCGCAAGGTAGAAGATTAGCACCACATGAAGACTATCAATGTTAGTGCGTGTCATTGCCAACTAGGAGCTAAGGAGAGCGACGATGATGTGATACTTGTTTTCTTGTTGTCCCAAAAATTTGTGCGATTCTGATGGATATAGCGGACTGTTTCACATCTGAAAATTCATCCCTGTAACTTCAGGTTACACTTTACCCTCTATTGCTTTCAAATTAGATATTCAGATTACTACAAATTGAGATTATTTAGATCTGGTAGCAACAGTGGGTCGTTTGAGGGAGTTGGAGCTACCTTTTGGTTTTCAATGCATTTATTTTCGTTTCATGCTATTCTGGATCCTAATCATGCCATCCTTCAGGTTGTGAAAGGAAATCTTTAGTGTGCCAGTGAGCATGAAGCAGTTGCGCATTGTGTTGCATTCGGTGTTATCAACAGTCCACCAAAATAGCTTCGAGCTAATCCAGTGCGCATGCAAATTATGTGTAATGTTAATCTAAGAGGATAGAGAATATTTCTTGACTTGCGTATATTGTAATAAAACGTGCAATATGCAGCTCAAGTATTAAAGAATAATCATTATATTGTTGCTCTTTATGAAGCAGATGCATAAATGACATTAGTAATTGTAAATAAGCTTCTTGATGTTTTACTTGTCTAAGGATTCATGTTTCAAACCATTTGCTAACCATGATGAATAATCTTCATTTTCGGTACTTTGGTAGGTTATCAAGTTTGGCAGCATGGTGAGTTAACTCTCTCATTCCTTTTATTTATGATGTTGTACGTGTGGGTTATTGCGAGACGATGAATTGGAGATTACACGATTATAGCTAGACCGTAAGTATTAGAAATGTGTATTTTAACTGGCTCCGACTATAAAAAAGCTCGACCAATGGCGCTAGCATGTCGGTGTTTTTAGTCAGATCTGCCAACCATCAAGGGGGGTCAGAACTCAGACTTGCCGTGACATCTTCCATAATAGTCGAAATCAGTGTGAAATAAGTTCATTCACTCAGCCATAAGCTGATAAGGTAAACCATGTCGTATCGGTGTCTATTGGGCATACTTCCTTCACCATTTAATGAAAAATAAATAAAACACGCATGTGTGGCATAGCAAATCATACAAGATAAGGTGGTCCTAATAATATTTTCTCTGTTTTCACTTGGGCCATTGTGAAGCGTTGGATCTTGTTTGGATGGTGGATGTAGAGCCGCATGCTACGGCGTGATTACGTGAAGGCAAGTTACCTGATCCAAGATTATAAAATATATGTATGATCTCCTTCCGTGTGAAACATAAAAAAAATGTAGGCTCTCCTACCATTATATTGTAATAAAATAAATGGATGGGCGAGGCAATGGCCCCTCCGTTCTTTTCCTGCATTGCTCTTTCTATCCTGAGTCAGCTAATTATATAGCATAACATACACATCTGGGTTTACTCTTGCTCATCATAGTGACTGTATTTTGCTCCAGATCGTGTGCTCCATTTTGAAGTATATATAAGTATATGTTAAATGCACTACATAGGAGAAAATACCATGTCGCTTCATTAAGCACTAGCTCACAGTGTGTAATGCAGACACACAGTACATGCTGATTTTAGGTCAGATTGTGTATCCCATCTCCAAGTTAAATAGTATATTGGTGTTGCTTGTTTTGATATCTCAGTTGTATCTATCATTTTTTAGTTTGATGTGATTTTATTTCTGAGATTCTGATCCACCACTGTTTTTTCAGGTATTATGGTTGGGCGTGCAGTTTTCCATTCAAGGTCGTAATTAGCAACAAAACTTAGTTGTTATTATGGACATGATGTATACTTAGTTCTTACAAGTATACATGATTTTTAAAATCCAAATATCTTAGATTTTTGTTGAAGCTTACTCTTATGATATTTTTTTTGTTTCCTTTGCAAATTGTTTAACACAAACCCTTGAGCTTTCTTAGTTTCCTAACTTTTAACCTGTAGAAGCCATGGTGGTATTTTAAATATATTCCAATGCATTAAATTCAAACATTTCATAGTACAAATGGACGGGCGCAGCAACGCGCGCCATCGATGATCTAGTGGTATATATGATTACTATGATGTGGAACAAATAGAAGAATTTGTTGCTTTTAAGGCTGCTTATGAAATTGAATCTTTGTTTGAAAAGTATGAAGCTTTAGATGATGATGCTTATAGGCCTGAAAATCTTGCTATACTTAGATATTGCTCTGAAAATTATGAATACGATTACTATATTAATGCATTTATTGAGAAAGTCTCCGCTGTCCAATAAGAGACTAATATTTTGCAGGAAGCTATGGAAGAAGAAATTGATGAAACTGTGAGCTCATTGGATGAAAAAGATGATGAGGAGAGCGAAGAACAAAAGGAGGAAGAGCGGATTAGCTACCCGTGCCCACCTTCTAATGAGAGTAACCCTCCAACTCATACATTATTTAATTCCCCTTCATGCTTACCGAAGGATGATTGCTATGATCCCTTGAATTTGTTTGAAATATCCCTTTTTGATGATGCTTGCTATGCTTGTGGCCAAGATGCCAATATGAGTTATGCTTATGGAGATGAACTTGCTATAGTTCCTTATGTTAAACATGAAATTGTTGCTATTGCACCCACGCATGATAGTCCTATTATCTTTTTGAATTCTCCAAACTACACTATATCGGAGAAGTTTGTGCTTATTAAGGATTATATTGATGGGTTGGCCTTTACCATTGCACATGATGATTTTGATAGATATAATATGCATGTGCTTGCTGCTCCTACTTGCAATTATTATGAGAGAGGAACTATATCTCCACCTCTCTATGTTTCCAATATGATAGAATTGCAAGAAACTGTTTATACTATGCATTGGCCTTTACTATGTGTGCATGAATTGTTCTTTTATGACATGCCGATGCATAGGAAGAGAGTTAGGCTTTGGGGGTGTTTGGTTTAGAAGTCCTAGGACTTTTTCTAGTCCCAGGGACTAATCAAAAAAGACTCTCCAGTAGAGTCTTTTTCTAGTCCATGTAGAAAAAGTCCCTCCCGTTTGGTTCCTAAAGACTTTTTAGGGACTTTTTCTAGTCTCTGGGATTAAAAAGTCCCTGAACCAAACACCCCCTTTGTTTTTGCATGATATATGTTACTTTGTGCTCACTACTAAATTACAAATCATTGTTAATTAAAATTGGCTTTGATATAACTTGGGATCCGGGTGGATTCATTACTTGAGCACTAAATGCCTAGCTTAATGGCTTTAAAGAAAGCGCTGCCAGGGAGACAACCCGGAAGTTTTAGAGAGTCATTTATTTCTGTTGAGTGCTTTCATATAGTTTAAAAACACAAAAATAAAGAGGGGAACCTAAAAACTTTTCAAAAAGGAAAGTGAATGTGAGAAAGACAAGCATTGTTGAAGTGGGAGCTAGCCTTGAACTTTGTTCATGCACACGGAAACTTTGTGAATCTTAATTACAGAAACTTTTCAACAAAAATAATTATCCCCTTGTATATTTCCATTGTATTATAAAAATAATGTGCTAAGGTTTGCCTTTAGGATGTTTACAATGCTTGTTGGTTTGTATGCTGCAGGACAGAAACTTTGGCTGTAGTGCGCGATTTTACATTTTTAACTGGAACATCAATTGGTTCTGATTCCTTTTGAACTGTTTTGCTATATAACTTGTTAATTTTTTTCTAGTTTTGGTAGAATTTGTGGGGTACCATAAGTATGGTAGATGTTCAGATTGCTACAGACTGTTCTGTTTTTGACAGATTCTGTTTTTGATGCATAGTTTGCTTGTTTTGATGAATGTATCAATTTATATTAGTGGATTAGGCCATGGAAAAGTTATATTACAGTAGACACAATGCAAAAACAAAATATGAATTGGTTTGCAACAGTACTTAGAGTGGTGATTTGCTTTATTATACTAACGGATCTTACCGAGTTTTCTGTTGAAGTTTTGTGTGGATGAAGTGTCTAAACGAGGAGGTCTCGATATGAGGAAAAGGAAGAGAGGCAAGAGCTCAAGCTTGGGGATGCCCGAGGCACCCCAAGTAAATATTCAAGGAGACTCAAGCGTCTAAGCTTGGGGATGCCTCGGAAGGCATCCCCTCTTTCTTCAACAAGTATCGGTATGTTTTCGTATTCGTTTCGTTTATGCATTATGTGCAAGTCTTGGAGCGTCTTTTGCGTTTAGTTTTCACTTTTCTTTTATGCACCATGCTGGTCTGAGATAGTCCTTGGTTGATTTATAGAATGCTCATTGCATTTCACTTAAATCTTTTGAGTGTCGCTTTATAGAATGCTTCATGTGGTTCACTTATATCATTTGAAGTTGGATTGCCTGTTTCTCTTCACATAAAAAACCGCCATTTGTAGAATTAAACTCTCTTGCTTCATTTATATCTATTTAGAGAGATGACAGGAATTGGTCAATCACATGGTTAGTCATAAAATCCTACATAAACTTGTAGATCGCTGAATATGATATGTTTGATTCCTTGCAATAGTTTTGCGATATAAAGGTGGTGATATTAGAGTCATGCTAGTGGGTGGTTGTGGATTGTAGAGACACTTGTGTTGAGGTTTGCAAGTACCGTAGCATGCACGTATGGTAACCGTTGTGTGAAAAAATTGAAGCATGGGGTGTTTCTTTGATTGTCTTCCTTATGAGTGGAGGTCGGGGACGAGCGATGGTCTTTTCCTACCAATCTATCCCCTAGGGGCATGCGTAGTAGTACTTTGCTTTGAGGGCTAATAAAATTTTGCAATAAGTATATGAGTTCTTTATGACTAATGTGAGTCCATGGATTGTACACACTTTTACCTTTCCATCATTGCTAGCCTCTTCGGTACCGTGCATTGCCCTTTCACCTCGAGAGTTGGTGCAAACTTCGCCGGTGCATACAAACCTCGTGATACGATACGCTCTATCACACATAAGCCTCATTATATCTTCCTCAAAATAGCCACCATACCTACCTATCACTACAAAAAAAGACACATCCGTGACATTTTGGGCCGAACGAATTTTTTTTCTGCCATACATATGACACTTCTATGACGATAATTGTGAAAAAACCCGGTATCATCATAGATGTGGTGGGCTCCTACTTCTTTGACAAAAAATCATGACAGAAAATGGGCTTTTCATCCTGGGCGGGCCGGAGATGCAGCTGCATGACATTCTTTGGGCCGTCCATGACGGAAAAAACTGTGGTAGAAGCGAGGGGGAGGAAAATTTCGGGGAGTTGCCGGTTACGGTGGGAGGTCGAGGCGGAGCGTCGTGTTTCTCTCGTCGTACGCAGCGTGTGTGCGGCGTTAGCTCTAATCAACCCGAAGCGGGCGTTGGGCTCTAACGAACGGCGATTACCTGCGAACTCGCGTTCTTGAACCCGAGCGATCGATCGATGGCTGTTAAGTAAACCCGATGGGCGATTCGCCGCTCTGCTGCTAATCAAGCCGATCGATGCTGCCTCAGGATGAGCGATGGCGTTGCGGGGGTTTGGATGAGCGATGGCGGTGGCATTGCCTCTGGATGAGCAGGAACCCGTGGTGTGGAGGGCTGGATGAGCGATGAGCGATGGAGGGTGGCCGTGGAGGGTGGTTGAATAGGACCCGTGGTGTGGAGTCTTTGGATGAGCAGAGACGGTGGAGGGTGTCCATGGAGGGTTGTTGAGCAGTGGTCGGTGGAGTAGCACACGGTGGAGGCTGGATGAGCAGGAGCCCGTGGAGGCTGGAGGAGGTCGACGGTAGCCGTGGAGGCCGGAGGAGGTCGGCGGTGGAGATGAACAGATCCGTGGAGTTCCGTTTTGCGATGCGCCACACCCTCCCCGTTTGATCGTGGCGCTCCAACACAAGTCCGTTTCATCCGTTTTGCGATCGCCACACCCTCCCGATCAGCGGGACCCCGTTTATTGTAGGAGGTCCGTTTCCTCTATTTTGTGGTACGCCACACCCCTCGCGATCAACAGGACCCCGTTTCGAATGTGGCCGGTCGAACACAAGGCTGTTTCCTCCGTTGTGCAGTACGCCAGGCCTCGTTTCCATCGCCTGTTCCGTCCAAGCCGGTTGGCTCCCACGCGTTCCGTTGCCTCCCGATGAACATGACACATTCCGTTGCCTCCCCATGAACACGACGACGACGCTGTTTCTCCGTTCCGACCCAGCCATATGCGTATCGCGCGGTAGGCGTTCGAGACCCTACCGTATGTACGTGCGTGGCGTATTTTCTTTCTTGCACCCTCGCGCTGTATGCGTGCGTGTACATGCTACGTGCGCGCCTCTACATCGACCAGTATGTACGTACACGTCCGCGACCAGAATGACAACGCTACGTACGCTTCGACCAGGTGGGTCCCGACTGTCAACCACTTCCTTGCGTGCGAAGATGTAGCTGGTGGGTCCCAGCAGTTAGGGGGGCGAATCGTTTTGTTTTTTTTGCCCGGACGCACTTCCTTGCGTGCGAAGATGTAGCTGGTGGGTCCCAGCAGTCAGGGAGGCGGATCGTTTTGTTTTTTTGCCCGGACGCACTTCCTTGCGTGCGAAGGTGTAGCTGGTGGGTCCCAGCAGTCAGGGGGAAATGTTTTTTTCGCGAAATATGGCAGCCCGTCCGGTGGGTCCCCGCTGTCAGGTGGAGGAATAATTATTTTGCGTGTAATAAGGAGGCACTTCCTTGCTGCGGCCATGGACCCAGCTGTCAGCCTCTCCACGTACAGTCCATGTCCGATGGAAGCCGTTCCTTGACCACATTGACCACGCCGCGCCGAGAGCACCAGGGCGATGGGCGGCGGCGAGGCCTAGGAAGGGGCGGCGGAGCCGGGAAAACGCGGCGATGGATGCCGCAGCGTGAGGAGTAGGAGGGTTCACTGGTTCGCTGCGGTGTGAGGCTGCCGTCACCGTAGAATAACAGGGGGTGTGGGTGAGTAGAGGGATGGCCTGGCCAGCGGTTGGAGTAGTAGGGGGCGGTGAGGCCTCCGCCGCATCGTAGCCGGCCACGGGAGGCAGGAGCACGAGGCACAACCGACGCTAGTTTGGGCGGCTGGAGCAAGAAGACCAGAGGTTGAGGAAGCACTACGGCCGTTGGATGGACATCGTACGGTCACTGGAGCTAGAATCGTGCATATTGACTAAGTTGGTAAAGCCCTCCATCCCCGTCAACTTAGTAGGCCCACAAGTCAGCCTGCCACTATACTGGGTCCCAGCTAACAGGGGGAGTATTCATTTTTTTGTGTGCGTAATAAGGAGGCACTTCCTTGCGTACGAAGATATAACTAGTGGGTCCGAGCTGTCGAGCCGGCCATGGGAGGAGGAGAGCAGACAGTCCGCGGTGCTTGTTTGGCGGTTGGGCGGGAAGAGCAGAGATTGAAGAAGACGACGGTCGTTGGATGGCCATCCAACGATCCTTTGCTGTGCATCAACCTTTTTTTAGGAAAGCCTCAAATCTGTGGAAAACAGCATACAACCCATCTGCCATTATTTTTAATAATTTACAGCCCATTTCCCAATTCTTAAGGTTTTTTTGGAGCCCATATTCTTTTTGTTAGCATTACAACCCATATTGTGGCCACGGTTAAAAAATTATATGAAATTTTGCATATTTCGATGCGGTCCGAACTGTTTTTAATCCCGAATTTTTGACTTACATTCAAACTGATTTTAAAAATAAATGTATATCAATATAAAATCCAACAAATTCTCCACGCATAAAAATTAATGTAATTTAAAATCTCGAAATGAAAAAAAGATATTTGAAACTAATTGCCGCTTTGATGTGTTTTAAAAATGTCCAACCCATTTCTCATTACTGATGGGCCATTTTCTCGGCCAGCCGAATGAAAGCTCTCCTCATCTTGAAAGATTTGCAGCCCAACAGGCCTAACAAAGCGACTTACTTGGCAAATCAAACTGGGCTGTGGCCGTGGACCCAGCTGTCAGCCTCTACACATACAGTACTCTCCCGATGGAATGTCGTTGACCACATTGACCATGCCGCACCGAGAGCACCAAGGCGGTGGACGATGGTGAGGCCTAGGAAGGGGACGACGCGGAGCCGGGGAAGACGCGGCAGTGGATGCCCACGCGGAGAGGAGTACGAGGGTTCACTGGTTCGGCTTAGGTGTGATGCTACCATCGTCACAGGGCCTGGCTAGCGGTGGGAGTAGTAGGGGGCGATGAGGCCTCAGCAGCAAGACCGCCGAACCTTTGGAGGCGAGGAGCAGCGGTCTCCCCGACGCTGGTTTGGGCAGCTGGTGCAAGAAGAGCAGTGATTGAAGAAGCAGCATGACCAGTCAATTCAAATCCAACGGTTACTGCTGCTAGAATAGTTTGTTGACTAAGTTGACAAGCCCTGCGTCTGCGTCAGCGTAGTAGGCCTGGTCAGCCTCCCAACCGGTGCGCCCGGATGTCGATGGGAGGAATCATTTTTTCGCGTAATAAGGAGGCGAGTTGATTGCGTGCGGCCAAGCCGGCGGAGGGAGTAGGGTGGTCGAGGAAGCTGCGCGCATCACAGTAGGCAACAAGAGGAGGAGCGAGCAGTCCACGGCGCTAGTTTAAGCGGTGGAGCGGGAAGATCGAGATTGAAGAAGCACGACGGCTAGAATCGTGTGTTCACTTGACAAAGCCTTGCGTAAACAAGTCAGCCTCGAAATCGTGGCGTGTACAGCCCATTGCTATTATTTTTATAATTTTTACTCATTTTTAATTCATATGGAATTTATTGCAGCACGTTTTCCATTTTAGAATTGTCGGCCATTTTACGAGTCGATTACGAGGTCAAAAATTAACTAAATATGTGGGAAATTTTTCTTTGGGAGCGAAATATTCTTAATCCAAAATTAATAGCCATACTAAAACAAATTTAAAAATAAGTTAGTACTATGTCATGTTAAATCCAATGAAATACGTATAAGATATCAGTGAAGAACAAAATTAAAAAAAAACTAATATCCCATTTGCTCGTCTTGAAAGATTTGTATCCCAGTAACTCAGAGAAAACAAATAGGCCTAGCTTGGGTATTCTTCAAAAAGAAATACTGGGCTACCTATTTTCCCAAAGAACTGGTGTATGAGCATTTAGCTTTATTTATTTATTTACTTATTTATGTTTAGGGGACCATGAGCATGTACTTGGGCCGGATTCATGTGAGAGCGTCCCTTCCAGTTAGTTATGGGCTTCTCTATTGGGCCTTCATCAGTGGGCTGCATGTTATCAACAAGTGGAAAATGTGTTCCGTACGAAAATAGTATGAGCTGCGTACGGTACGGGGCACTAAAGGATTGAACCGTGCAACGACTTCCAAAACATTGTGTTTGTCGTTCTAACAACACATTTATATTCAACCAACAGACGAAATATACTACCGATTGTACATTGAAAACAGCAGTAGTAGCAACCAGGGCTGGGGGTGCAACAGAAGCAGTAAGCAGGCCAGAAGAGTGAAGACGCAACTCTCTCTTCCAAACCAAACATCAGCCATCATTACAAAAGGGCTACCAAAAAAGAACAAGTGTATGCATCAAACTAAATAAAGATCCTACTACACCAAGTGTACACATCTAACTAACTGGCTCAGTTAGACATTACTATTTATTAAGTTGTGGAGATTGGCTGACGGCTTGAACCAAATGGGTGCCTGACGGAAACTCCAGCCAGAGGTCGAAATCGATACTTGCGACCCTCTCTCCTACTTTGGGCTGCGAGCGTGGCGGCACATATCGGGGTATGGTGCATGCGAGAGCGCATAGTAAGCTATGTCTGAGCAGTTTTGCACGATGAACGAAACGCGCTGCCATCATGATCCTTGCCGTCGGTTATCTCTGGTTAATCGGATAATTCAGTCCGACAAACGAGCGTGTGCCAAGGCTACTTACCAGCCTCGATCAAAAATTCACGAAGGCCCAGAGAAGCTGGGATCTGCTCAAAGACTTTGCGATGGATCGTGATTGTATTCCGCGAAACAACACGTCTGGTATGTGCGAACGATCATCAATCTTTTGTCGTCGTCTGATCGAGCCAGGAACCACCTGCAACTGCCATGCCGCGTTTCTTTGAAAGGTTCTGGGATTAGGAAGGGTAGGGACACCAGTCGGCCTACAACATCATATCAAGTTGGAGTCAAATAAAAAGGGCTCTGATTTAGTCGATCTTAAGAACAGCATGTTATGAGCATGAATATTTTTTCATAAATGTTGACATAATATAAGCAAGCCATCATGATATCATAGGAAAGTAACATCTTCTTTGTAACAGCCGTTTGTAGCGATATTTGAGTAGGCCAGCAATCGTCCAGCCATAGAAGGAGTCGACAACGTAAATGAAGCCCTTGTGTTCAATGGCATCGAGAGAACCATGGAGGATGTATGATCCCGCGATGGGCGTGCAGATTTATCCACTTACCGCGATGACTGTCGATATAAGCGAGGCAGCGGTTGAAGAACGCAATTAGCCTGAAATCTTTATAATTCTCGGATCTTGTGGGCACTTGGCGATTACAACCTTGAGCAAATCAAACTTGATATCATGTTGGCTCTTGTAAGATTCCGAGTATTACGGGCGCGGTGCCAAAGCGGTGCAAAGTTAATCGAAGGAAGGGGATCGATCGCGGGTGTAGACCTCCACGAGCATCCAGCTACCGCGACCGTCGACGAGCACCATCCAAGACGTGTTCATGCCAACCCAGTACATACCGTTAATTTAGCCGAGGCTGACGGGGATCGGATCGCAGTGAAGGGGGTTGATGCTCGCCACCCTACACTACTAGGAAAAGGCATGCTAGTGGCGCACCGAATTTGCCTTCTAATGGCGCACTACTGGTGCGCCACTGGCATCACGCCATTAGAATTAAATTCTAATGGCGCACTACTGGTGCACCATTAGTATCTGGTGTTCTAATGGCGCACCACGTAGTGCGCCATTAGTATAACTGCGATCGCCATTAGAATGCCTCCCGGGGCCATATGTACAAATGTGCTTTGGCATTCTAATGGCGCACCAGCTGCTAATCGCCATTAGTGTGATGATCACGGTCGCCATTAGTGTCTTGTGTGGTGCGCCATTAGTATGAATATTAGGTTTTATTTTTTTTGCTTTTCAGATTTTTGCACAAGTTACAAAATATATTATTGCATAGAATATAGACAGCAGCACACAGCAACACCAGATTCATCAAATACAATAGAAGATTAGTCTCCGAATACAATTCATCATATTAGTCTCCGGATTCAAAAGACCGGACAAAGATAAAACATTACAAGTCTCAAGACCGCGAGTATCGAGTTTGCCTTCACATTACAAGTCGATATCGATCATCTAAACTACCATCACATAGAAGAGAGCTGTGGTCATCACGATGAGCATCATCGCGATCAATTTGGTCTTCATCCGGTTCCTCCAACGCTCCCTCCTCTCTCCCGCTAGATAGCGGGCGTATCTAGATTCGGCCTCCGCCCTAGTGGTGTACCCTTTATAATATTACCGCTGAAGCGGTGAACCTGTCTCCGACACTCCTCCCGATCATCGTAGACTCAGGAACCTTACCCTTGTACCACGACATACGACGGCATCTCTATGCACAAGCCAAACGACAGACAATACATAAGCAATGTGTAAGTATGCAACAAAAGGATCGAAAGAGAAAAGCAAGACATTAATAGCACGATTCATGGTCCTACTAATAAATAGCATCGATTACATCTAAGTTGAACTACCGTCCAA
Organism: Aegilops speltoides; assembly: GCA_021437245.1. Taxonomy (NCBI): domain Eukaryota; kingdom Viridiplantae; phylum Streptophyta; class Magnoliopsida; order Poales; family Poaceae; genus Aegilops; species Aegilops speltoides. Next base: position 477,548,511 of record CM038146.1, on the reverse strand, counting down.
ACCAAAGAGACATAGGAATTCATTAAAGTTTAATTACAACATGAAGCCAATCAATGTTTTAGAACTACACATCACTAATTTCGACTCGACTCATCGGACAGGAGCGTGGATGAAGCCGCCGTCTGTCGCGATGGTCATGAAATCGCGGTTGTTGTCACCCTGCATTTGTAGCATTCCATCTATCTCATTTGTAGCATTCCATCTATCCTTCTGACCGCCAGGCGGCTGCTTGACGCAGCAGAACTTCGTATTGTGTGAGAAGACGTGCTTGCCGTACTTACGAACTGGCTTGGTGAAGTTGCCTCCAGTTAGGCGTGGCAGGAGAACATCATCAAGAACTTTCTTCACATTTGTGTAGTCTATCATGGAGTTACGGTTGAATTAAATCGTGGCCATGGAATATTTCGGCTTAAGAGGATGAGTGTGCAATGTGTGTCCTTTGCACGTAACACGGAATGTTAGAAAAAAACGATCGAAATCTAAGAAATCATATGTTATGGGGCGGTTAAGGGATGACTTACTCGGAAAGTAAGGCACAAGGAAGTTATCCTTATCTGCGTTTGCGAATAGCGCCTTGAGGTGTGAACTTCGCAACTTGGCGGTCCCCGCGCTGCTCAAGTGCTTGCACGCATGTAGAAGGGTCGACTATCACGATGTCCGGGTATTGTCTCTAATGATCCGCATCTGCATGCTCGGCGATAACAGCGAGCGAAGGTGTAGTGCAGCAGATGAAGGTTAAACATAGCAAAGATGTCATCAAACCGCGGGGCGATCATACCCCGATGTCGCCATCCACAAAGCCCTTGCTCTCGGCACCTTGGCCCACGAAAACCGGGTATGCCACATCCTTCTCTCGAGGCGCCGCTTCTCCAAAATCAGAACAACGTCGTGCAGACTCCGCATAGCACCGGTTGCAGCATTCAGCATATTTGGCGGTAGCATCGCCCTATCCGCCACATGCACCCTCCTCGAGATATCCTTAGGTGAAGGTGGCCCGTCCCGAGCACGGATCGAACTTCGGTGCGGTGGCTCGCACCGGCGCCCTTGTTAGTCTTCGTTTCCGGCCCTTCTTCTTGATCTCTGTAATGGGACGAGTTACGCTCACGACCGCCTTCTTCAGCGTGTTGGGGCTGATAATATTCGCGCCTCAGCTATCTCGAGGCTCGGTGAAAACGGAGCTGGGCGTGTCACGAGAACTGAGCGCCGAGGCGGCGCTTGTTGAAATTGGATTTCTCCGCCGTACCAGCTAGATCGCGGTGGTCTTGGCTGGGTTCTTGAGAAAGAGGCCCGTAGAACTTCGTCGGCGTACCCATGTTCAGCAAAGTACTTGTCAACTTTGGTAAATGTCTTGTCGTCGTTGTCGTCGCCGTCCGGATCTGTGCCATAGGGCTGTCGGATCTGTGCCATAGGGATGTCCGACAGTCCGGTAGCGTTCGGCGTTCTTGCCATGGCTTGGCGCCGCACGATTGGCGGTCTTATGCGTGGGGTGGTGTCCCCGCCCCAAACGAATCGGCTCTTCGGCCATAGCGAGGGCCTGTTCTACGCAGTGCGAGGTCATCTCATCTTCTTCGTCGGCCCCGATGGGTCGAATCGGAGGTAACAGCTCGTCGCAGCCTGGCAGCACCGGACCACTTCAACCCTATACATTGTGGTTGGCATCGGATTACCGTGGAATATGGGGTTGCCGGTTGAGCGATTCGCCCTTGGCGACATCGACCAACTCGGCGCCCACGAAGTCGAGAAGAGTGCAAGGAACGTCGGCGGTGCCTGCAAAAACATGTATAGGGCGTCGGGGATGCCCGATCAAAACAAGGAGATGAAGTCATCGGCCGAGAAGCTTAGTTACCGTGATGCCGTCGAGCTCGGCTAATGTCGAGCACCGCCAACGGTGGGCGTAATCGACGGAGGGGGCGCTTTTGGCGAGTGCGGTCGGCGTACACCGGGTGCATTAAGCTCCAATACCGTGCGGTGCGGAGACACGAATACCGCCTCCGCCGGAGACGCCAATGGCGCCGCCGCGGAGACACCAATGGCGCCGCCGCGGACACACCAATGGCGCCGCCGCGGAGACACCAATGGTGCGCCGCCCACATGCGAAGTTCTTGGCCGTGAAGCTGGGAACCGGGGGAGGCCCCTTTTGGCCGCCCGCAATCCACGTCGTCAGCCCATGAATCAACGTAGGCACCATGGCGTTGAGCTTCGTTCCCAGCTGTTGTTCCACTTGCTCTTGGACAAGCTCCGGAATCCGCGCCACTTGTGCCTTGAGTGCTTCAACCTCGCGTCTGGCTTTCCGAGCTGGCCTTTTTCTCCTTCCGCACACCAGCGTATAGTATGACCCCATTTTGTGGACAAGCCTTTGCGGCCACACGACCAGGTGACGTCGGCTTATCGAGCTTATCCTTCTTTTCATTACGTTCAGCGCCCTATTTAAAGGGGTGTCGAAAGGGGAGCTCTTAGACGACCCCGCGCTACTGCTTTCATTGTCCTGCGAAAGGAACATGAACCATTTAGAAATATTGGGGATTAATTAGAGTGCAACCATATGGAGCTAATTACGCGGGGGTGTATTCCTTACCAGAACAAGCTCAAGCGCCCTGGTCTACGGATCCGTGGTAAGCTCCTTTGTTATTGGGTCCTCCTTGTACCGGGCCCGGACATAGTTCTGATGCGCTTGTCACCGCTGTATTTCTCGAAGCGGGCAAGAGGCCTTGCTCGGCACGCGCTCGCGTCCTCCTTGTCCCATATAGGCTCCGCCACTCTATAACCGCCGGGACCGAGTTTGTGTTCCCCTAAGTTCAACTCCCGCATTTCTTTCCCCCACTGACTTGATTCGGAGCTTGCGGGGCTTTGGCACTTGATCTTGAACTCCTTGTACTCATCTTCGCTCATCAAATGATATTTCGCCTTGATCTTGTCATAACTATCACCTTTATCAATCATTCTCTTCACCGCGCTTCTCCAAGTAGACAGGGCCGTGCTCATCTTCGTGAGGCGGCATTGTTCACTCTATTCCACGAGGCGTGTGTTTTCAAATTCGGCGGGGAACTTGTATCGTTCCTGCAGCTTCGTGAAGAGGAGGCTGCGCAAATTCCCTCGGTCCTTATGCCTAAGGTTCTCGGTGTTGATCGAGACGGTGTTCCGAAGAATGCACCCGAGCTGAACCGAGTACCCTTGACTATATGTTTGGGCTCCGTTGGATTCCGTCGGAGTCCACTTGAGTGAATTCCTCCTTGGCGGTGCGGAGCGCATTGGCGCCGGTCCTTCCTTTGCTTTTTCGGTTGGCTGCCATCCGTGTGTGCGCCATCATCGATGGTGGTATCCTCGGCGGCACCATCAGTGTGTCATCCCCGCGCCACTAGGGGTTGTGTAATCAGGATCGGTGTCTTCCGCGGCGTCATCATAGTGGTGAGGTTGTTCCTCCATCTCTTGGGACAGCTCCCAGAATTGCTTGCCGCCGGAACCACCGACCTCATTGTTGTGGGCCATGTTTCTCTCTAAATAGGAAAAAAGTTTGGTCAAAAAGATGGTTATTGTCAAGGAACAAGATCATGGTCTCATCTAGGGTTTATCAATGCTAAGGATAATTCTAAGTTGGGCCTAATCACTTGGCTCTATTGCCACCTATGATTTAATGCAGCAAGAATGGCAGGGCAGTTGATCCTACTTAACTAAGTACTAAGATAGCCCGGCCCATGCATTAGTTGCAAGTACCCCATATGTCCTATTTTTAGCAAAGTCATGCTAAAATTCACGGAAAATTTCAGCATGACCTTTGCTAAAAATAGGACATATGGAGTACCAATTTGCGGAGCGGAAGTTAATCGACATTCCGCAAACTCAAGGGCCTCTCGGGTACTGCAAATTCATCACGACACGATGGTCGGAGACAAAACCCAGCCACAAACCATATGGTCCTCTGCTTTCATATGGACAAAAATCAGCTCAACTTATGTGAGCTTCCATTTCAGATATAATATGTCTCCCAACAAAAAATCATCAATAGTTTAGCAAGTCTGTACAAACACAAAAAGAATGACAAATGTATTTTTACAGATCATGGCTCAGAGGTCTCTGTTTAACAGTGATAAGTCAACGACAAGGAACATCAAGCTTATTACAAAATCTCTTAGAACCTTATGAGAGTATGTACATATACAGATTTTGTTTACTAGCTTGGCACATGTCAATTCTCACTTGCAGGTGCACATTTTTTCTTTCAAAGCACACACTTTCTTTCAGCTATCTATATATCTTGTTCTATGTTGCATTTTTAATTCCTGATGTTAACAAGAGTGTTTGTCAAAAGGAAAAACAAAGTTCATGGCAGTGTAGCTAGCTTCTCATGCATCCCTCTTATCATCTAGCTAGCTAACTCTTGAATCCATGGGTGTCCAAGATTTTCTTTATAATTATTAGTATATCATCGTATGAACAGATAAATCTTAAAAAATTATGAGCAGAGAGAAAAGAAAGGAAAGAACAAGAGCGAGTAGTACTACTACTAGCTAGCTAGCTAGCTGGTACGATCTAGCTTCGCATGCATTTCTCTGAATTTTGTTATACTTAAACACTACAAGGAATTTGTTGTTGATTTCTTAAAGTGCCATTTTCATCAATTTCTGAATTTGGTGGCATTAATTTGTGCAGTTTCAATAAAATACAATAATATTGTTGTTAACTTCAATTAAGCTATGAAATGAACATTACAATGACCGGACATGACAATTCTTTCTGCAAAATGCCTGTACTATTGTTGATGACAATCTCAGAGACTTTCTTGCAGGATAAACATTCGAGAAAGATTTGATAGTAATCATGTTCAGTTCGAGTTGTCGGTGTAAATCACAAGAGTGGTTACAGGCTTGATGCACGGAAATAAAATTACAGATGGTGTCACTCCTAACCCAAATCTTTAGTTCAGATTTGATAGTAATCATGTTGAGTTCAAATCTGATCGAAATAATCAACAACAAAACAGAGCTCATCGAAAGGTAAGACTATGATCAACATCAAACTACTCCTTGACAAGCGGTGATCACTACTTGAACATGATCATATTCTTTTATTCTCGGAGCTAATTTTCTAACATCACAACAGTGCTTTTTTGTTGACAACAAGTTCATCATGTCAATTACTCCAAGTAGCAATAGTTTGCCGAGCGAAAAATTTAAACTATGGCTTAGCGAAAAAATTAATAAAGAACAGTTTGAGGCCATACATCGAACTATGGCTTGAAGCAACAGTTTTAGAGTTCGATTCATGTATTTTTCAGACATTATTTTCCAATCTGTACAAACATGGTTTGCGGTGAGGGTGGAGGAGAAGGAGGAATCACCATGCATAGGTTGGGGAGGGAGGAAGGATGGAGAGGAGGAAGGAGGAAGGAGGAGAGGTACAGGCAGCGCGCCGGTCGCGGAGGGGTCGTGGTCGGGGTTGGGGTCGGGGCGGCGGCGGCGGCGTCGTCGAAGGATGCCTCAGTTGGCGTGGGAAGGCAGCGGCCATGATCGTCGCCCCGCACCCGTGCGGGAGGAAGACGCCGCGTTGAAGCTTGCGCAATGGGGGCGTCGAGGCGGCTGGGGGCGGCGCAGGGGCAAAGTTAGGTCAGTGGGGGATCTGGCGAGGGAGGGAGAGAGGCCGAGGGGAATAGGTGGAAGAAGCTTTCTAATGGCGCACTACAGGCGGGTCGCCATAAGTATGATCGTTCTAATGGCGCACCACCCCTCGGTGCACCATTAGAATTTTGTTTTAACCTAGCCTAGTAGCCATATCTACAGCCCAACCCTATCTACAATGAACCCACCCACTAGCCTTGACCGGTCAAGACGTAGCACACACACTGGAGGTCTGGGTTCGATTCCTGGATCCCCAATATTTTTATGCATTTTAAATGGTGTTTTTATATTTATTTGTGTTTAAATATGTTCAAACTTGTTTAAATCATAACAGATAATATTTTTTATGCATTTTAGATGCTGTTTTTATATTTATTTGTGTTTAAATATGTTCAAACTTGTTTAAATTATAACAGTAATATTTTTTATAAAAATAGTAAAAAAATTTAAAAATATGTTGAAAAAGTCTTGGTCTTGGGGGCAGGGTGCTCGGCGGTGGAGCGGGGAGGTTGCGATGGGTGGAGCTAAGCGGGAGGTCTTGGTCTGCGATCGAGATGGAGGGGATCGAGATCGAGATGGAGGGGAATCGAGATGAAGTGTCCTCATGAATTCAAAAATGCCCATGAAATTTAAAAATATTCATGATATCAAAAAGTGCCCATGAAATACAATCGAGAAATGAAGACTACGATTTAAATACAATCGGTCTTAGCTAGCTATCTGTTCACAATCTTCTTGCCCTTCTTTTTCATAAGCGGAGTTCTTACGTGGAGCGGACGTCCTTTAGGTAGGGTGGTCCCGCTTCTTCTTGTGGTGTGTGCTGCTACTTCATCGTCGTCGTCATGTTCGATCTTCGAGTCGCCATACTTGTCGAAGTCTTGCTCATTGGCTACTCCATCCATTCCGATGATCTTCCTTTTGCCTCTCCTCACGACAACACGACTGGGCTTTGGCGGGTCGGTAATGAAGAAGCATTGGTCCACTTGGGAAGCCGAGACCCATGGCTCATTTTTGCGGTGACGTTTATACCATGGATCTTGATTTGGCTTCGTATAACCATGGTGGTGAAATACCGGTCTTCTTTTATGCGTTTTGGCCCATCGACACGGAACATCGGGACCTTCTCTCCAACAGAGCTGAGCTCCCTGATCTCCTCGATCCTTCCATAGTATCTGTCCTTGTCGTTACGGTGTAGGATTCCATCGTTACCCGGAGTTCGATAACCATCGCTCTTCATGTCCTTGTCCTCGTGTAGAATGTGTAGTCGTTGATATCGTGACGCCTCATAGGTCATCGTTGTGCTCGGCATACATGACAAAGGCGAATATGAGTTGTTCTTCAGCGGAAGAATCCTCATGTAAAGGGTACGACGAAGCTTCGCTTGAACCAACGCGTGAAACATGAGTTGTGCTCTTTGAGTATATCTCCGTCCGTCCTCTGTTGGCCTCGGTCATTGTACGTATTCTTAATAAAGGTTTTGTGCTCTACCACCCAAGGATCGACCACGTCTATGTGTTGTAGCGTAACTAGGTTTGCTCTTTCAAAGTCGGCGAGTCGACCCTCGAAGTCGACATGCATTTCGCGGTGACCCTCATGGTGACCCCATCCAATGAGCCCGCCGAGGTGCTGCTGACGGGCGGACCAATGGGGTTCTCGATGCCTAGATAATTAAATGCGATGGGAGATGCACTCTTGATCGAAAAGCCTCGCTATGCTTCCCTCTCGGCGTGACATGTTGCGAACGTATCCTTTGATGACACCATTCATCCTTTCGAGCGGCATCATGCTATGCAGGAATGTCGCCCGAGTTGGATGATATCCTCCACTATATGGACCAGCAGATGCACCATAACATCAAGAATGCGGGCGGAAGTATATCTCAAGCTCGCATAGTATCAACACGATCTCTTCCTCGTAGCCTTCGAGTTGCCTCACGCCAATCGACTTCCGAGATGGCGCCAAAAAAGTTGCATAGGCCAAATAGCGTTTCACGGACGTGCGCATCCATGATCCCACGGATTGCAACCTGGAAGTATCTGCGTCATCGACCGCGTGATATCGTGAGACTTCATCCCGCTGAACTTCGCTTCACTGGGTCTAGGTATCTGCTTATCTTCCCGTGTAACCGTAAGGAAGTTTTACTCCTAGGAGGCGGTGAAAACTGCTCGATCTCCTCGACTTAGAGTGAAGCACGCGGAGGGTAGTCATTTCGGTCTTCTTGGCCTTTTGCCTTTGCGACGACTTTCCGTGTCTGCTTCGCCTCATCATCATCATCATCATGATTAGCGTGAAGCTCCTGCCGATGCCCATTGATTTCAAGTCTGCCCTTGCTTTCGCCCATCTTTGGTCCTCTCGGCATGTTGAGCGGGTACCAAGCAGACTCGCACACGTTCTTCGTGATATGCATGACATCAAGGCTGTGAGGCACACGGTGGATCTTCCAGTACGGCAAGTCCCAGAAAACAGACCTCGTTTTCCATACCTTCAGCAGCGGCTCTGGCGCCTTTAGCATCTTTCTCGGTAGTGGGCAGTCTTTCCAATTTTTCAACAGCTTGTCTATTTCCTCGCCGCTCCTCGTACACGGGCGTTTTCGGGGTTCGGTTTCACCATCGAACAGATCCTTGCGTTTCCTCCACGGGTCATCGTCGCGAAGCCACCTTCGATGTCCCATGAACACGGTTTTCAAGACCCGGATCTCTATCTAGTCTGGCGTCGTTGTGTCATCCATGCACCTTACGCATCCGTAAAATCCGTGGACTACCTGCCCGCGAGATATCCGTGAATCGAGATAGTCGTGCACCGTCGTGAGCGGTCACGGCTCTCATAGGGAAATATTCTTTCTGCGGCGTCCCACGTATTGGCTGGCGTTTTCCAAAGATGTCAAGCTCCTCTTTCAAAGAGCCCCAGACTGATTGATGTCGTTCCTCGTTGTTTCGCCCTTCAATTAGCATACTCATGTGAATGTACTTCCTCTTCATGCACAACCAGGGGAAGGTTGTACATCCACACAAACACAAAGCCAGGTGCTATGTGTGCTTCTCGGCTGCCAAACGGATTGACTCCATCGGTGCTCGCGCCCAAAGACGATGTTCCTTGGATCCTTCCCAAATTCGGGTCTTGAAGTTCAACGCTTGCACCGCTCGCATCCTTAGGGTGACTCAAGATCTTGTCTTTTTATCTATCTCCGGATCATTTGCGTCATCTTCGCTTCTTCTCCTCCCTATCCGCGTGCCACGCAGGAGCTTTGCTACCTTAGGGTCCGCGAAATACCGCTGCAGACGAGGAGTGATCGGAAAGTACCACACCGATTTTCGAGGAGCTTTCTTCCTCTTCTTGTATTGAGTGACGCCGCACACCGGACATATGGTAGACTCCGCGTGCTCGTCCCGATAAATGATGCAATTGTTCATGCACACATGGTATTTCACATGCGGTAAATCCATAGGACACACGATTTTCTTCGCCTCCTCGAAACTGGTCGGGCACTTGTTCCCCTTGGGAAGACGTTCGTGCCAGAATGACATGTTCTCGTCGAAGCATGCGTCGGTCATTTTGTGTTTTACCTTCATCTCCAGAGCCATGAGCGTTACTTTCAAGCGGGTATCCTCGGGCCTACATCCTTCATACAATGGAGTAACCGCGTCTATCTCCAGTTGATCCAGCTTGGCTTTCTCTCGGGCAGCAGCTCTTGCGTTATCCGTCCGCTTAAGAAGCAGCTCTTGAATATGAGGGTCCTGCACCCAGCCTCCATCGTCGTCCGCTCCGGCATCTTCATCTTCATGATCATGCCCTTCGTCTTGATCTTCCTCATCATCATGTACGACATCTTCTACATGATGACTGTGTATAGCATCACCGTCGTGATCATGTCACGGAGATTCTTCGTCTTCTCGCCCGCCCTACGCCAGCGGTGGTACTTGTCTTGTTGCCCTTCCTCATTTCTTGCCCGCCCGGCCATGGGCGACTTGATAGTCATCTTCATCACCTTGCCACCGATAGCCATCCATGAAACCACGCAAGAGCGGTGGTCCCGCACCTGCCGGAATCTGGTCCGCAATAAGGCTCTTCACTGCATCTTCGACATGGACATCTTATCTCCGTCTCGTTCTTTTGAAGCATCTCGGCCTTCGTGGAGCTCAAAAACCTATTCACGATGCCTTGGTCATCGTGCGGACCATGGTCGCTGCAGGTAGAAACAAAATGATATGTTAGAACCAAGAAAAAATTTGGCATGACCTTCCCTAAAAATAGACCAAAAAGAATGCATAGTGCCAAAATTCTCGCCAAAATGGAAATGAATCAAAACATTCCGGCAAAATATTGGCAACTATCGCATATTTCAAATACCGGTACCTTCAAACACAAACATATATGCAACACCACAAACACATGCAACACCACAAACATACATAGATCTAGCTAGGCCACAAAAAGTGCATGTGCACGTTGTTGGAGCGAGCTAGGGAGAAAAAAAGTAGATCTATATCATGAAGATAGCTTTCCCTTACTTACCTATCAAAAGAAGGTAATTTCACCACTTAATTTTGTTGAATCTATGGTGGAAATGAGGTGAGGAGGAGGAGATGGCCGAAAGCTTGGAGAAGGAGGTGGATGGAATGAAGTGGGGAAAGTGAGTGGGTAGGTGTGGGCTGTCCAAAATATCTTGTTGGTCCTAGGTTACTAATGGCGCACCGTAGGAGAATGCGCCATTAGTAACCTAATTATTAATGGCGCACCAGCAGACGGTGCGCCATTAATAGTTTTGCAAAAAAAAGAATAAAACAAAATTTACAGTAATGGCGCACTGCCTGCCTGGTGCGCCATTAGTAGTTATAGATAGTAATGGCGCATTATGGACTAGATGCGCCATTATTATGTATGGGAAAATGGAAAAAAATAATAATTCATACTAGTGGCGCACCCTTTTTATGGTGCGCCATTAGTGTCTTACACACTAATGGCGTATCACAAACAGGTGCGCCATTAGTATATAGTAGTGGCGCACTGCTTCCCCGGTGCGCCATTAGAATCAATCCTATCTATAGCCCTTTTCCTAGTAGTGCTACGATCGTTATGCTGCATGACACGCCGTTTCTGAAGATCAGGCGGCATCAGCAAGCAAGAAGCTGGCTTAAAAAGCTCCGGCCTGAGGGCTTTGAGTAAACGGTATAGCCCCGACGAGCACGCGGCGAGCGGCATGGTACTGAGATTGTCCACACGCGAAACAATGAGCTTGATTACCTCTGTGGGGAGCGAATTCCAGCCACTCTTTCAGCGGACGCTGCTTGGTTCTACCATTGTTAGTGCTTGGGATTCGGACGGGGGGCGCCTTAGCGGGGATGGAAGCTTGGACGAGATTATGTGTGAACAAAGATGGAGAAGCGAATATGTGCTGCGGGAAGTGGACAGGTGATGATGACTACAACACGCCGCTTGACTTACAAGACACATACCAGTAGTGTAGGGTCATATCGATGCCAGACAACTTGCTTGAGTGATCACAGTACTGGTACACCCTACAGTACCTACTACAGTACTATGCCCTAGCTTGGTAGAGTAGAGTAGTAGAGTAGGACTCTGCTCTATTACTAGCACCGGAGGAGTAGTATATTCTAATCTAAAATAGTTACAAACTTCGATGCTGTGGGGACCCCGACTTGCAAGTCGTGATCACCGAATGCACGTGTACAGTGATCCCAGAGATCAATGCTCACTGAACACACAGAAGCTGAATAACAAGAGTCTTACATCCATACATACCGTCTTACACAAATAGTGACCATCATGGTCGAGTCATACATCGATAAAGCCTTAAGGGCTGAACATCAAATGAAACATAGCAGCGGAAAACATCATCGATAAGTAGAACCCATGCCATCTGCCTTAACCCTACGGGCATTCTCGACCGAAACGCCCTAGTTCGCATGATCGCTCCAAAGAACTCTTCTTGAACTCCGGTTCTTCCATGCCCAGTCAATTAAATAACCAAGGCAAGCCAATGAGTACTTTGAATGTACTCGCAAGCAACCCATGTTTTGGTTCAAGATACAACGATGCATGATATAGGTAAATTTTTGCGAAAGCTAGTTTTGAGTGCAATGACATGTTCAACATCCTATAAAGCATGCATCAAGAGAAGTCAAGTAACCATGAGTACTGGTCACGGATATCAACATAAATAGAGTGGGCACCAACCCATTTATCATAAACAGTGGGTACCAACCCATCTCGGTCGTGTCAAGTCCTTTGACTTGACCCAAGTCATTCCATCATCACACACGGTTGAAAACCCTGGACATAGTTTAAGCAGCACCGCCCAACCGTCCTTGACCGTGGACACGGCTATTCGAATAGTTTTACACTCTGCAGAGGTTGCACACTTTACCCACTAGATCCGGGGAACTTTCGTGTCAAACCACGACCCGCGGTACCTCAAGTACCCGGGGTAAGCACCCGATCATTACCTTCCCCTAGACGACACTAACATGGAGTCCACTCGATTGGTAGTAACCCCCGTGCCAAACATTTCACATCATAAAGTCGCGGAGCCTCGCTCCCATATTCATCACATACCACAAGCACGGGGTACCAACGGTGTGTCCGGTGCCCTGTGAGAACAGTCATGGCCGCCCTACCTGGCACGACCCCGTCCCAAGAGAGAGCACCAACTCTCCCCCGTCACTAGTAATGCGGGCTCCAAGCTAGTATCGGTCTAGGTACTCAACAATGCCCTTTCCCATATAAGGGTAGAGTGGTCGCGCATGTAGGGTTGGGACAGTCATCAAATCTTAAATCTAATCCGTTTTCGAAAACAACACACACTTGCCTCGGTACACCACTTCGTCATCAAGTGGTTACCTTTCTCATCATTTCCCTCGGGCATAAATGGCACCCGATGGGGTTTTCGAAAACACCTTTGAAATCACTTTGCCTCCCTCATCATGCACAAACCCATCCCATTTGCGTAGCGCCTACATTTGCATCCTAGCTACTCCCCCCCGGCATAACCCTCATAAAAGGTAGGGCCATGCACCATGCAAGTATCAACGAGGGATGTAATCGTGGCAACCACCCACGTGGTTCACCATCTCGTCATGATTCCGATGCATTAATAATAAAGAGCTAAAAATGACATGCATATAGAAAGGGGTATCATAGTCATGGTCAAAGGGCTGCTTGCCTTGGTTGGCTTGGTCTTCAAAGTCTTCCGGCACTGCTCCTCCTTCTTCCTCAGCTACCTCGTCAAATACGGGATCTAACGTTGCAAGAAAACAACGGAAAAATAAGGCAATAATAAAAACAGAAAAGCCAAAGTGCTCTGAAAAATGTCAACTTAATTTTGTAAAATACTAGGAGTAAAGCTAGGAAGGGGGCAGCTTTTGGTTTTGGTTCTGGAGTAGCAAAATAGGAGTTATGGATTTTCAAGGGCTCATTTAAATGCCAAAAACCACATTTAAATATTTACAGAAAAGGAAAGGTGATTGGATTTGAGTGAAAGTTGCACCATTAAATAGATTGCAATATTCTAGGAATTTAGAAATTGGAATCACTGCATTTGGATTATTATTCTGCCCTGTGGAATTTTTGGAAAGCATCACAGAAAAAGAAAAAGGGAGACGGCGCTGTGCCACTGGGCCAGAGAGGCCACAGCAGCAGCAGGCCCAGGGGAATCCCAGCCCACGCGGCCGCCACGTCGAAGGCGTAAAGGCGAATCGCTTCGCCGACGGCGGGTCTGTCTTGTGCAGCAAGACGTTTTAAACTCGACGGTGGATCCCACCCGTCGTATGCGTGGTCGACAGGCCGCCCCACGGCGGCCGTCGTCTACCTCCGCCAGAGGCGACAGCGAGCTTCGCCGGGCGATCAGGCACGGAAGCGGAGCGGAGACTACCGTTGGATTCGGGAGAGAGTCGCGGATCTGGTGGTGGTGGAGATGGTCGCCGGGTGGCTGCCCAATGACGAGGTCCCGCGGGCGGAGGTGCTGGTGCCGGTGGCTCCGCCGCTCCCACTGCAAACGAGGGGGAAAGCGAGGGGAGAGCATCAGGAGGCGAGGGGAGGCCGATTCGAGGAGAAGCAGGCGGAGGGGGCTGTACCCAGACGACGGCAGCGACCGAGGCGGCGGAGCTCGAGCTCGATCTCGAGCTCGGGCTCTGGAGCGAAATGGGTGGATCCAGGGGTGGATTGAGTGTGTGGGAGAGCGACAGGAAGGAAGAGGAGGGCTCGGGAGTGCCTTAAATAGGCTGGCCACGGTTCACCGTGGGCGTGGCCTACGGGCACCCGCGGGATCTGCTCTGGGAGCCGTTGGGGAGAGCTTGGAGCTGTCCACGGCGCTCGTGGGAGTGGAGTAGGGCGCCAGGGAGAAGGAGAGAGAGCGAGGGAGGGCTCTGGCGTCCGCGCGTGTGAGGCCAGCCATTGGCCGAGCCGGGCGGCGTCGAACACGCTACTGCAGGAGGGGAGAGAGAGGGGAGACAGAGGGGCGGCACGGGCGGCGTGTAGCAGACGTCCGAGGCACATCAGCCGGCGATGGGATGGCACGGCGGTCGGGAGGCGCGGCGTCAACGGTCGGCGCTGGCGCAGCGCCCGAGCGCGACTTTGGCCGGCATCCGCGGTTTTCATGGCAAGGCTGCGATCCTTTTAGTCTGGAAGCAACAAATGGCGGGGACAAGACCAGAGAAAGGCCTGGATGCCACTGGGTGCGAAGGAGAGAGAGAAGCCGAGAGAGAGGAGAAGATGTTGTCCAGAGAGGACAAACTTGATTCCCCCCTTCCTCCACATTGCTTCTTCGGGTAGAAAGTGTCTAGGTGACAGAGGGAAGTGAGGAGGGGTTGTGGCAAAGAGATTAACTCAAGGAGATTAGTGAAAGTGGCAAAAAGAGGCCTTTTAGTATTTTGCCAGAAGGTGTTTGATGGAGTTTTGGTTAAGCTAATGATCCTCACTGGCCAAGACACTCCAAGGGGTGAAAAGTCACATATATTTAGGGCCTTCCACCCATTTTGAGCTTATTTGGACAAAGTTGCCAATGCAACTTTTGCAAACCCTAGAAATGGGCAGAAATGGGTTTGTGTAGATCCAGTGGAGTAAATCATTTCTCCATGAGGTACCACTTGGTGTGGTAGCCTTATTTGGTCACCTGATCAGGCTCACCAAAGTTGGGGTCTTGGAGAAAAAGTTGGTAGTGCAAAGTGGTTCAAATTTGATTTTGGTCAGAGAGGGTTTTGAGGCACTTTGACCAAGATTTCCTCTTCTCCAACCTGTGCCATTTGGTCCAGTTGCATCATTAGACCAATGAAGCATGTCCACCAAGTTTGAGCACATTTGGACATACTTGGCAATGTAAAGTTGATCAAACCTTAGATTGGACAGAAATGGTTTTGAGGGGTTTTGATGGTGTTATCTTGTTCTCCAAGTCATGAGACTTGGCAAGATCAACAGATATGTCATATGTGACATGATGGAATTTTCCTGGAATTTTTGGAGAATATATCCTTTGTAAATATTTCAAAAGCTTGAAATATCCAGAAAGGGTTTTAGAGGGATTTGACCAATATTTTGAACATGACCATGTGTTGAAACTCTTATATATGGACAATATATGTCCTATGAGCTTCTCTAAATTTTGTCAAATATTTTGAAACAGAAAATAATTATTTCCTATTAAAGACCATTTCGGCCTTAAAAAAGCCTTTAAATAAAATAGAACAAAGAACTTTTAAAATTATATTTTTGTGGTTCTGGGCATCCTATATCTAATAGGAGTCAAATATATTTTGGAAATATTTTTACTGCCCTTGATCAAGTACTTGCAAAGGCAAACCTCAATTCGGGGTTTTTGGAAAACTAATTTTAGAAAATACTTTCGGCCAAATTATTTTGTAAGAAAATCCCATATAGCACTATTCACATGGCATGGTCATTGGTCAGGAGCTTGGGGTAGGGAGATGAAGTATAGAGGGTAGAGTAGTTGACTTCAAGAAGCACTTGAAAAGAAACACAGAGGGAAATCCAACTCCAAATAAAAGCCAAATAATGCAAAAGTTTTTGTTGGTCCAAATTTCATGCTTTATTGATAAAAGTGAAATGTTACAAAATGCAGGGTGTGACAGATGCCCGATCGTGGAACGACTATGAACCATGCTCAAAGGCCGTGTCTACGTGGTGTTTGGACTTATATGCAAAAAAATAGCAAGATGCCCGTGCATTGCACGGCACACCATCATCACCAACTCGGTTTTTTCTCTACTCCTACTCCTATAAAAGACTCAGTTGGTGATGATGGAGGCGAGGAGGCGTGTTCAGCCGGGCGTGCAGCGGATGGTGCAGCACTATTCGATTTGTTATAAAAAAAGTACTTGTAGAGATAGAGACATAGGGAGGAGCACGAGGTAAGGCCTTATCTGTAAATGTG
This sequence comes from Aegilops speltoides, assembly GCA_021437245.1. Lineage (NCBI taxonomy): Eukaryota > Viridiplantae > Streptophyta > Magnoliopsida > Poales > Poaceae > Aegilops > Aegilops speltoides. The sequence continues at coordinate 477,532,497 of CM038146.1, read as the reverse complement.
GAGAGAGGTGCGGGTATCTTTTGTAAAATTTTCATAGTTGGCTTTATATCCTTCAGATATAGATCGGACGGTCTATATTACAAGATGGCAGGCAAACCATCATCACCAACTCGGTTTTCTATAAGAGTAGATATATATAGATATAGATAGATAGAGACTAGGGAGTACTAGTCAGGACACCATCTACTGCTTCGTGTGCTACTCCTGTGCTCCATTCGACGGCCGCAACGTCCCCTATAGCCACTCCCTCCTGCGCTCCATTAGGCGGGTGCTGTTGAAATCTGAGGAGCGCACTCTCGCGACTACTGGCAGCCACGACTTCACCGACGACGACTTCTTCCCCAACCTCGGCAACCTCTTCCTCAACGACATGGGCGACAGCCTCAACGCCAACGGTGCTGCTCCCATTGCACCATATGTGTTTCTGTCCTTCCTGTTCGAAATCGTGGTAGAATTCATGTTTCTACTCTGTATCCTACTACTATGCTAGTCCACATGATTAGTTTCATCTCTGTTATAGCCGTCATGATTTATTTTGTGCTTATTCGGATTAAATCTTGTAGTAACTTGCTCACATATTCAACTGGCGCAACGTCCCCTACAGCCACTCCCGTTTCATGGATGCCCTGGTCGATGCCTCCAAGGAGCCCTTCGTCCACTGCTATGAGTGCCCGATGCCGTTTTGTGGCTCGCCGGCGGACATGGTGCATCACCTCACGGATGCGTGCAGCGGTCACTGTTGGCCCTTGGAGGAGAACATCAAGTACGACACATGCTACCGGTTCACCATGCCGGAGTCGCTGGAGGATCACCACCGCCTGCTAGTCTCAGAGGAGGACGACGGCGTCTTCCTCTTGATCGTGGCACCGGCGAGGCCGCGCAGCCGCCGCCCGTCTTTGTAAGCGTCGCGTCGGGCGTCTCGGCGATCTTGACAACGACACGAGGCAGATGTACGGGTGCAAGGTCAATGTTACTACCCCTCCGGGTCACGTGGGCGGCGAAACCGGCCTCATCGGACAGACTTGGAATCCGAGGAGCTGGGACTATCCCGCCAATGTGGACTTGGAAAACCCATGGCATCCGTTCTATCCTTTACCCGCCAACTCGGTGCATGGGGACTCCAAGGAGGTTCACCTGGACATACGCATTATCAAGTGCACTTAGAAAACATGTAGTGTGTGTGTGGGCGCTTATGGCCCGTGTCTTTGCTGCTTTTGATTCTGTAAGCTTGTCGTTAAACTTTAGTGGCTTTCGCCGCAGTCCTACCTTTGAACTGCTCCTCTCAGTGAGCTGATGTAAGACACTTTGGGTTTCATTTGATAATGGAACCGGGGAGGAGCCTCCCTGTTCTTCTAAAAAAAATACGCATTATCATGTTAAATGTTGATCATTAGTCTCCGCTCAATGTAATCCGCTATCTAAGCATGTGGAGACTTCCATGCAGCATCTTGCTCTATTGGAGTATCGCGCATGAATAAAAGTGTATCCGTCTATGGTTTAGTCTAGAATCTTCCATGTATGAATTTTTACTACAGTACTGGTGAAAGACTTACGATGAACCATTTCTTACATCTCCTCTGCCCCCTTGCAAGTCATCCTGATTTAATCCCTCCGTCTAGGTGTATAAGGGCATGGTTAATATTACTTAATAGTATAGCCAACTGTTGACTATAAGAAAGTGCCATGTCATCTCTAGCCAACATGTATAACAATCGATACTCAAAAACTAACTCTTAAAGATCATTTCTTGCAAAGCACAATAAGTGTTATTTCTTCACAAGTTTTGGATGCAGGTTGAATAGTTGAACGCTTTTATTTGCAAAAGATACCTTTTCATCTATTTCATCTGGATGTTTGTGAGCTCTAGAGATGAGATAATATCCGAAGAAACCTATCGATACCCGTTACACATGAGATGACCCCCACATCCTTTGTCAAAATAAACAACTCCCGATCAATGCATTTCACTCTTGATTGCAACGACGGGCACCTTACTACTATAGATTAGTATGACCAAAAATTGAACTAACATTATATATAGTACGATAAATACTGATGCATGTCACCTAAAATTATATCATTCAAAACTATGTTCAAATACGAATCCAACGATATAGTTTTTGTTGACATGCACTAACATTTTGTCAGTTAAATCTTCAGTCAAATTCAATGGGGGACTAATAAACCACGACCGATGTAGTACAAGTGTAGAGGGCGGCGCTGCATGGGAGTCTCACCTCTCACCCCGCTTGTGGCGCGGCATTAAAGCCGTCATATCACAAAACCCAACCACTCCCAGTAATAAATGTCCTGGTAAAATAAACGGACAAGCAACTATCACATCCCTCCGTATTTTTTGCATTTCATCTCTCTGCATTTACTTTCTCCGGTTCATCTCCCACACTCGATCCCTAGCTACTACTCCTAGGGCCAGTTCTTTTGGCGGCTTCTGCAGCTTTTCCCACAAGACTACTCACTGTGGAGAGTATCAATAAGGCGCCTCACTCATTTATTTGGGCTTCTAAACTACTACTCCATCCTGGTTTATTCCTCACCATTGTAATTTGTGCTAAATTTTGACCAAAGATTTAACTGATAAAATGTTACTCAAAACACTTATGCGCGGTGCATCTAGGTGTGTATGTCATCTTACGAAAACCAAATAATCCCAAAACACTTAGGCGCGGTGCATTAACTTCTACCTCGTTTCTTGTTTCTTGACATATCAACCAATAAGAGATAAAGAGTGTGCATGTTTTTAATGACTTTAGATATCAAACACGACATGAAGTGGTTAGTTCATTGCATGCAATACTGTTAATTAGCAAATAAACATTAACCTTTCTCGTTTTCTCCTCCTCCTTGGTCACGGTGCACAGAGAAATAACCATAGAGAAGGAAGCTAAAAGTAAACAATCAAACGAGCATTTTTGCATTTGTTTTGCATTGAATGGTTTCACAAGCTTGACTAGTGATGTTTTTCTACTTTTACAAAAACCGCATCATAATGTTCAAATGTGCATTTGCACGTACATAAGTAATAGTAGTATTCCCTCCGTCTAGGTGTACAAGTCTTCCCTCCTTCTTGGTCACCGTGCACAACCAAAGATGATGACCTGGACGGAGGGAGTAGCACAGTCTGCAAGCATATATCGAGAGAGACATGTAGTCCGATAGTATATAGTAAAGTTTGTGCTATATGCACGTACATGCAAAATGCGTAATAATACACAACGTTTTCAAACTTTCCCTTTTACATACTTAATTAAGGACGCTAAAAATTCCTGAACGTTCGGGATTTATCATTTGCATCCCAAAACTAATGAGATCGCCTTACGAAACAAAAATTATACTCCTCCTAAAAGCCACAGCGCTCGCAGGAGCGCTTGCGGCGCGCCATGGTGCGCGGCCGTTTCCCAGCGCGCCAACACAACGCCTCTTACTGAACCTCGCAACTCGTGAGGTGATGATTGGCGGCTTGCCGGCGGGCGAGCGCGATCTCACCGGTGTGGTGATCCGGCGCCAATAGGTACACCTCCTGGCTGGAAGCGTGCACCCGGTCCACGTACTGCCAAGTGTAGATGAGGCGCTTGGGCCCGACTACACTGAGGGCGTCGGCACGGGCGTCCTCCACCACCCTCACGGCCCTCACACGAGCCTTCTGCCAAGGAACCAATTGCTTGACTCTCTTGGACGCGACATAGATCTCCCAGAAAGCTTGTTGCGCGGTGCGCTTCTCTTCCTCGGCCTTTCTCTGCCTCTATTTTGGCGCGCTCTGCTGGAGGCAAAGCCTCCCACAAGGCGACATCCATTTCTTTCCAAAGCTCCTCAAGGCTGGGGGGCTCGGCGGGCGGCGCGGTGTTCTCCTCGTAGCGGGGAGCCGACGCGTCCTCCGACGCGCGTGCCGGCGAGATTGAGAACGCCGACGCGTCCACCTCGACGCGTCGCGGCGAGGAGCGGAACGCCGACGCGTCCTCCTCGACTAGTGGTGGCGAGGAACGGAACGGCGACGCGCCGCGTCGCGGCGAGGAGCGGAACGCCGACGCGTCCTTCTCGACTAGTGGCAGCGATGAGCGGAATGCCGACGCATCCTCCTCGACTAGTGGCGGCGAGGAACGGAATGGCGACGCATCGCGTAGCGGCGAGGAGCGGAACACCGACGCGTCCTCCTCGACTAGTGGCGGTGAGGAACGGAAAGGCGACGCGTGACCGTCCGCGCGGTGCAGCGAGGGGCTCCTAGGGCTTGGGAGGAGAGATGCCATGGTGGTCGACGTGAGAGGGAGGGGGAGGAGATAGCGATGAACGTGAACGTGAGGGGGAGGAGATAGTGATGTCGTGGGAGGCGCAGTATTTATAGTGAGCAATGGCACACCTACGTAAGATATGGACTGAGCTGCACTGACTTAACTGCACGTCCAGTTGTGTCACTGACATGTGGTACACTGCTGGGCCCGTATGTCAGTGACCCAATGCACCTGAAGTTAAGTAAAAGCTACATGGGCATATTTGTTGGAGTAAATTATGGGCGAGCGAAGGGGTGGAAATATTGCTGGTCACAACGGATTGGACGAGCGTGGGGGGAGGAGAGTCATGCATGCAGATTTTTTCACACGGGGTGGAGTGGTGGGACAGCTGGAGGGAGAAGGAGAGTTTGGCAGGCATATTGTTTCCACATATGGAAAGGAAAAGATTTGGAGTCGAACGGGCTTCCTGCAGGTATGGGGAACGGTGCATAATAAGTCATCTTGTATGCCGGGCTAGGTATAGTCTCAAGTCATTAAAAACATACAGGCCCCACACATGTTCATATTTCAAGGTGCACTAAATTATTGCATGCGATGATTAAGGCTGGCCATCATGGTGGTATCTTAGCTGGTATCATGCACACGGGAATAGTAAACATGCTGATGTGGCAAAGAATTAAAGAAGAGAGGGGGGTTAGACTAACTAGTGTTCATGCATGCATTGGTAAACACATTTTTTGTGAAGAACGACAACATTAGTTGAGTACTTTTGCAGACTTCAAAAACTATTCCACCGCCTCTACTATCTTGCTAAGAGTAGGTGAAATTTTTGAGTCGAGCCCTTTAAACTAGAAGGGAGGTAGTGGTTCTCTAATAGCTAGGTGTGTAAGTCATCTTACGAAAACAAAATAATCTCAAAACAGGTAGGCGCGGTGCATTAACTTCTACCTCGTTTCTTGTTTCTTGACATATCAACCAATAAGAGATGAGGGTGTGCATGCTTTTAATGACCTGAGACTATCAAACATGACATGCAGTGGTTAGTTCATTGCATGTAATACTATTTAATTAGCAAATAAACATTAATGTCTCTCGTTTTTCCCTCCTCCTTGGTCACGGTGCACAGCCTAAGATGACTTACTCACCTAGACGGAGGGAGTATCAACATTCACAATGTCAAATAATTATTTTTACACTCATTATAAAACGTAGTTCTTATACTCATTATAATCAGTATTGTAGATATTGATATTTTTAGTATAAATTTGGTTGTGGGATTTCATTGATGCCTGTCAAAGCTTGTAGGAAGCCGAGCTTAGGGCTTGCATTGCCGGTCTCTACATAGGTATTTCTCTTCATAATCCTGTAATTTTAGAGACTGATTGCGCTTTTGTGGTAGCGTCTCTTGCATCGGGGGACTATGACAGGTCTGCTATACGTGACCTGAAGATGAAAGCCTTGAGCATCTCGAAGTTGATCAACAATCTTCAATTGTCAAAGATTAGCCGTTCGGCAAATAAGGTGGCACACTTAATCGCTAAGTATAGCTTTGACAATAGATTAGATGGTATTCTTGTAAATAACGTACCACCCTATGTGGTGAATATTGTATCGAATGAGTGTACTGGTGTGGCCGGTTAATTAATATAGGGTGGTGTTTAAAAAAAGTATATATTTGGTCAAACACTTTGCAAACGGTTGACGGGAGTAAAAAGGACGAGAGGGAGTATCATGCATGCGGAGTAGGCAAAAAAATTGCTCATTTTTAGCGGGTCGAAGTCTCAAAGGGCGTGACCGCGCGAGGGAGGCAAAGGTCGTGGGAGGCGCGATGGTTGATGGAATTAAGTGAAGTTACATCCACGCGCCGGCATGGCGCATGAAACAAAGCGAAGCTATACCGTCAGGCCTACGATATGGGTCTTGTAGACATGACATCTAGTGGGTCCCGCATAGTTCTCGAGAACTCTTTGGGGGCTTGCAACCGTTTATCCACTGGGCAAGCCAACAACCCCACGCCGTTCGCACGCCCTACTCGTCCCCATCTTCTACCTCACAATAGTTCGCTCCCAGTCATCCCCTCCTGTCACATTAGTTTGCTCCCAGTTTTTGCAGGGTACAACAGTTCAACTTCTCCTAACCCTCCTCCAAAATCCATGGCCTCCCAAATCTCCATGGTCGCCGCTGCGTACCAGGTTAGAGCCATCACCGGCGATCAGTTCATCGTCATCTACACACGTGGATCTGCGACGGTGAAAGCATGGCTTGCTCGCTTCCTTCGCATGTTCAACAGTTCAACGGATGAGTGGGTCGCTAGGCTAGATGTTGAGTACACCACAGTCCTGGGACGAGAGAAGGATCTAAAGGACGAAGTGAGGAAGAAGCCCGCCATGATCCAGGTTTGCGTACATAATGTTTGCTTGGTCTACCACATATGCCATGCTGACATTGAGTGCTAGGATTTTAAGAACTTCCTCAAGGACAAAAGAGTGAAATTCGTTACTGTAGGCTTTAAGAACGACAAAGAAGTCCTGCGTCGGATAGGTCTCGTTGTAGGCCAGCCCTTCGATCTCTAGAAGGCAAGCCTGGTGTCCTCCTCTCAACCTTCAATGCTGACCCTGGAAGCAACCATGATTGATCCTTCGTACGCTAAACTGAAGAAACCTCATCACAAGTTTCATCATGCATGGGAGTCGAAGACATTAGATGAAGATCACATCCTGTATGCAGCAATGGAGGCCTACCTTTGTTTAAATATCTACATGGGTTGGATGAAGAAGCGAGCCCAAAGTCCGGTTCAAGCAAAGAAGCCGGCGAAGAGGAAGAGGAAGAGGGACGAGGACGAAGTCGAGGACGTGGACTCGAACTCGAGTAGGTGGCGATGCTGTCGCTCATGCTGGTTCTACTGCAGTGTCAAGCTGACTAGTTTCTTAGTTTATTTTCAAGGGTGTGTTGTGCTGAGGCCCCAGCAGAACTATGTTTATGTTCTATCTCGTTATTTGAACTGTTTAGTACGTAGAGTAGTACTAGTACTATGTCTTACTACTGTTCTTCTTGCAGTTGGTACTACTGCTCGTACCTTCGTGTTCCCACTATACTTAATACGTTCGTACTAGTAGTATAATTTGGGTCAGTCGATTTGTGAAAGAAGTTCGACGGAGCGAAGGAAGAAGACGACAGAAGAGGTGGAAGAAGCCCTTCTAGCCATCCATGTTGCATCAAACGGCTCACATGAGTCGACTGACCCAAATTGCTCCTTCAGATTGCAGGATCCACGTGGCATTCAAGGTCTCGAAGGTAGATTCTGCGTCCGCATCCGGTTTATGGGCTCGACGCGCACGCGACCGGCTTCTGCCGTGACAGCCACCATGCGCGCCTCCTCCGCGTGGGCGGAGACGATATTGACACGCTAGTACCTCCTCGCCGGCGTGATGGAGCACGCGCTCGTCCTCCTCTTTGTACGCTGCATGCATAGACGCGGCTCCACCAGCTGCTCGTGTTCTTGGCAGCATGGCGGCATGGCGAGGAGGGACTGCAGACGACGTGAGCGGGCGAGGCTTCGGCTTCATGGCACAGGGATGGAGGCGACACGGCGGTGATGGGCGAGAAATTGTTGGCCGGAGCAGGCGGGCACCGTCATGCGCAACGGTGACGGCGGCATATTGATGAGTGCGCGTATGGGAGCTTACTTTAGTTTTATATGAGGTTGGTCAAACTTAAAAGAAAACCGTAGTAGTACACGTAAACATTAGACTTAGGTAGCGCTTTTTTTTTGAAGTTAGTACCACAGCCACGATACGAGATCCTGTGCAAGCGCGTGAACCGCGGCCGTGCGGTCGATCGAACGGTGTGTCACCGTGTCGCGCTCGAAGGACATCCACCGAACCTTTTTGTGTGTGTGAAACAATCCTCGAATATTACTCAACTTTTTTTTCCTAGGAAAGTTCTTGACGCTGCAATATTTCCATATATTTGAATTTAGCTCCAGTTTGTGTTTATTTGGATTTGGACGTTTTAGGTGCGCCCTAGTTTTTTAATACTTATTTTGTGTGTGTGACTGAGAGAGAACGTGTGTATGTGTCCATATGTGTGTTGTGGCGGAAGGGCAATGTGGAGACGGTGTGCGTGTGATACAGACATAGAGAGGTGTGAATGTGCAAACGATCATGCATGAGTGAGACATAGACAGATGCCGATACCTTGTGTATACATGATAGAATGGTCTTCTAGTTTACTTGTGTGTGTGTGTGTGTGTGTGTGTGTGAGAGAGAGAGAGAGAGAGAGAGAGAGAGAGAGAGGAGCATTCGTAACACAACAACCATCTCTCTCGATTCGTCCGTCCCTCGCACGATCGCATGCAACATATGCATCAACGCGCACATTTTGACACCCTCACTCGGCCCCTGCCCACCTCAAGGCCCGTGCAATCTCTTCGTGAATACCCATTTCTCTCCTTAGGTTTGTTTTCGCTCAATATCTGACACACACACACAGCACAACACACACACACACTCCCCCGAGCACACAATTCATCCCCATCCAAGGTTATACGGCGACCACTCTCGCTTGTGCTTCTTTGCACCCCCAACATGCACAACACCTCAATCTTCAAAGAGGGCATCGAGCAGATCGAAGACGGCGACCACACCACGGCTAGAGAATGCGGGGTCATTTGGAAGCACGGTGATGTGACGACGGCTGACTGACTCCTCCCCCCACCCTCTCTCTCTTGCACAAAATTACCAATCCCTCTCTCCCCCGCACAAAATTGTCAATCCCTCAACCCATGAGATCCTTCCCCTCTCGTCCATGTTTTTCCAGCTCTCTCATCAAACATGTTGTCTCTTCTCCTTCCATGTATACAGAATCACGTATATTACATGTCTCTTTCTTTCTCACAGACCTAACTTCTTCCTCTCTCTCTCTCTCTCTCTCTCTCTCTCTCTCTCTCTCTCTCTCTCTCTCTCTCTCTCTCTCTCTCTCTCTCTCTCTCTCTCTCTCTCTCTCTGTGTGTGTGTGTGTGTGTGTGTGTGTGTGTGTCTCGTTAGGTTTGTCTCCTACAATCTCGTCCGCATACATACAATCTTTCCTGCCCTATCCTCTCCATCTTCAAAAGCTCTCCCTGCATATTTCATTCACACAATGGGATATGTCAAAATGTTGCTTCTATAATGGCTGATGAAGAGTTTTGGTTGTTTTTATTGCATCCTACAAAGTAATAACTATGAAATGCATTTAGATTCTCATTTGACTAGGATTATGTGAGTTTGACCATGTTGTGAAGTACTATAGACCTTGTATACATCTTGGGGTTCGACAATGATTGTAACTATTTAATTGTATAGACCATTACATTCGAAGTCAATAGCCTAATATATTTATTTCACAATTTCAACAACTGATTAGTTCACTACAAACTAAGAAAACAAATGTGTACTCCCTCCATTTTTATTTAAGTCCGCGTATTAGCATTGGTCAAAGTCAAGTTTTGTAAACTCTCAGAAAGCTTATAACAAAAAATATTAACATATACAATAACAAATAAATACCATTAGATTCATTATTGAATGTACTTCCACATCATACATATTTGTTATGGTAAATGTTTATATTTTTATATAAACTTGGTCAAACTTTAGGAAGTTTGACTTCGGTCAAACCTAATATGCAGAGTTTACTACTTCTACTCGCTAGTTGCTTAGCTGAATCACTCAACACGCCACACGGGGAGTCCAGTGTCACAAAATTTTGAGGTCGGCGGAAAATCTCCCGCGACCCTGATTCGAGCAGAGGGAAGTTACCATCATAGCCTTCGGAACAGGCCTACGTACGACGCTTGGTAGGGGGCTGTTTTCGTAACTTCAGGTTCACCCTACCCAGCCAGCCCCACCCCGGCACCCAGAGTAGTACACCTGAATACTCCCCATTTTCTTTCCCCACCACAAAATAGACTTCTCCACGACACCGCAGCCTTCGTGCTCCTCCCCTTTACATCGGCGCACTCATCCACCACAGTGCATCTGCCTCATGGACGACCTCGTATGCCGCACTGGAGCTGGTCCACTGTCGTCGTCGTAGACGGAGACTCTTCCCCGGCATCGTTTTCCACGGTCTCGGATCTGCTTCCCGGAAGCCGACGCCAAGCGCAGAAGTACCACCGTTGTGGACAATGAACTGACTCCCGTTGCCGACGATGACTCACAGAGGCCGCCACGACCATCTTTCTCCTCCTCGATTGGTAATGTGTGTATTGAATCACTTAGCAGTACATGTGCAGTTCCAATTTTGTTCATACCTACCCTTCAATTTTCCTGGGTGCTATTGTTCCCATAAAAGTAATTGGTTATAGCCTCCATTGTCCAACAGAATATCAGCTTGTAATTGTGCGTCGCTCCTGTATCACGCTGTGCTTGGGTAGGTTTTTCATCTGCAACTACCAGTGTGGCAAATGATGGAAAGGTTTTTAGAACTAGCAAGATGCCCATGCGTTGCACGCATCAAGATGCAATTGTATGAGTAGTTTATCTTGTGGGAGAAAACGATGAACGAGGGAAGGCCTTATTTGCAAATCTGGAGAGGGGTATGGGTATCTTTTTTGCAAAATTCCCATTTGTTTCCTTCCTATCTGTCAGATATAAATCGGACGGCCTATATTGCAAGAAAAAAGTATAGAGATAAAAAAGTAGACATTAAAGGAAGTAGAGATAAATATTAAATATAAAATATAAAATAAATATAACTGTAGAGAAGAGAGTAGAGATAGCAGAGACGTCGGGAAAGGATCGCACGCGCGCGGGAAAAAGCGGCCGGGCGTGCGCTAGTTTTGGCGCGCGGCGTCTGGCGCGCTTTATAAAATCGAACGCCCTCCCACCGCTCTGTGCCTTGCCACCGCTTTGTGCCTCGCCACCGCTCTCTCCCCGCTCTTTTTCGCCTCGCCGCCGTAGCGCCACCATGCCGCCGCGTCGCTGGGAAACTTGGGGTACCGCGGCATCCGCGCGCACCCCTCCGGCGGCTTCTCCGCCGAGATCCGGTTCCGCGGGATGCGCCTCGGCCTCGGCAATTTCGACACCGCCACCGAGGCCGCCCGCGCGTACGACGTGGCGGCGTGGCGCCTCTGGTGGCCTCATAGAACATTGAACTTCCCCAACGTGCCAACGCGGGAGCGAGCGCAGGAGCTCCCGCCTCTGCCACGGCTTAGCACCGACGAGGATCGTCGCGACAACCGGAGGCGGGAGCACCGTCTCGGCATCGCCGAGATGGACGAGGAAGCCATTGCGCTCTGGCGCGAACACTTCCCTTAGGACATCATCAACGAGCATGAGTTCTACGCGCAAAGGAGGGCGGAGAGGGATAAGAGGAGGGCGGAGCGAGCCGCCTATCACGAGGACAAGCGTAGGCGAAAAGCGGACGCTCAATTCAACATGAGGCTAGGAGCAGCGTCGCCCTGGGAATCTGACGATGATCGGTATCTTCACGCCTACAGTCAGACGTTGGAGGAGGACATCACCGAGGAGTAGTCGGACGACGAGGAGTAGTTGAATTATCTTTTTTTTATCTATCTATGCTGAGAACTATCCTCTACTCTCTAGTATCTACTTCTCGATCTCAGCACTGTAAACGCTTTTTTAAAGTGTCGCGCGTTGCGATTCTATTGGAGATGCTCTAACATGGCAGACGAGTGCTTTAATGTTGCCCACAAGATGCGCGAGTATTACTAGTAGTATTTTTCTTGCCATGTTGAGATTTTGAAACCACGAGTGTGAAACATGTAGAGGAGCAATGAAGACCAAACACGGGATATTCGGGACATCTTCAAGGAGCATGGCAAGTTAAAGGGAAGCCAACCGAACCTGTAAAACGAGCTTCGGTAAGTAACACCCATTCAATTACTTTCGTTTAGCCTCGTGTTCTTCGATGTGTATATGTTGTAGTTTCTGTTTCTCTTAAGCGTGGTGTTCTTCGCTGTGTAATAAGAAGAGTCTTAATCGTCCTAATGCTTTCTTTTTTAACTTGATGTAGGAAGTGGGTGTTCTCACCATGTAGTCTGTTTTTATATTTCTTTTCCTTTTGAATTCACTTCTCCGAGTTCTGTTTATCTGGATTCTACTAAATGGATCTAGGTTTCTCTGAGTATTGATCTAAAAAAGAAGTAACTTCATGTCAGGCTGCAGTTCCTGGGAGGAGGGAAGTATGGTCAACCTCGAGATCATGTTTCCAAAATGAGGCTAGATTACACACAATGTGCCAGTTCCCTAATGATGCTGGATTAGACACAAGGTGCAAATTCCCAGATGATGCTGGATTACACACAAGCCAGGTGGAGTCATCAGCTGTTCGTGTCCTCGTGGCATTAGTAAAGGCTGAAAGAAAGCATGCAGCAGCCCTTGAGAATGTAGCCAAGTTCTTGAAGAAGCGAAAAGAGCAATCGGATGCTCTCTTCACCCAACCAAAGAAGAGATGGAAGAAGCCAGAAATAAGCTAGCAGAGGCAGAGCAGGCTAGGCGTCTCCTGCTATCCAAAACTGTTGTCAATACAAAATTTCCTTCATAATAGCTAGGTTCAAATGTTTATCCAGTTAGCATGCCTGTTGTGATGTCTGTGCATCTACTGATGTGGCACAAAATGTTTTTTCCGGGTCATGTAATAACAGCAATTACTTTCCAAACAATAACACACGAAGCATTGGACATGGTATAGTTCACGCGCAAGGCCGACATTCCAAGTCCAACTTCCACATCAAACTCATGTTCATAGATATCTGCACATTCATACATAATGTCCACAACCATGATTCACTTCAAAGCCAAAAAATGTGAGGAGAGTTATAAATAAAGAAAAACCTCTACTAGTTCACTCGCTACCAAGTCGAGCACAACAAGTCAATACCATGCGTAAATTAAATATATTTTAGTCATTTTTGTGTTCTAAAATGCCTGCCGGCTCGCGGAAGGACGTGTTGCTGGCACACGCGTGGATTCAATGAAGGCAGGCAGGGCAGTCTTAAGCTGGTTGCACGCAGCGAGGAGGCGTGCTTAGCCAGGCCTGCAGCTTGTGCGGCCCTCTTGGCCGGCGCGCTGGTTCAATGCCTGCGCTATGAGAGGTCGCGTCCGTGTCAGAGCAATCACTCCCTCCAGTACTTTTTTGTTTGGGTATAACAAAATCTCGTTTTCCATTCACATTTTACAAGTAAAATTCATGGACAAACTTTGACCCAAAGTAGGATGGGGACTAGTAAACCAGAATGGAGGTAGTAGTTTTTTTTAATCAAAGAAGGGTTTCCCCTTCCGATTACTGAAAACCAGCATCTAAATCTAAACCATAGTATTTGCCCTAGAAGTACCAGGTTCAACATCTTGTAACATAAACCCATACAACCATACGCCAAGGAGGTACATAGTACTATGAATTCCATTTTCGCTCCATACCAATCGTTCTAAGAACTACTTACTACTTATAACGTGCCATTTAAAATCGGAACTCTTAACCCCGCTAAAAAAAACGATATTTTAAACGTGGCTACTCGGTCTGTGGCAACTAGTGAGCCACCGCGCTCCAAGTCGTTCACCTGTGGTCCCGACCATCAAATCCTACAAAGGTGCTCCACCACGTACCCGGTACCCGCGAATGCAGCAATCGTGCACCTAGGGTTTTAGGGTTTATTTGTTAATGTCGCCTTTACGTAACACTCATGTGTGCGAGACAGCGAGAGGCCGACTGCGTCCGTGCGCCTCTTCTCTTCGTATATGTACTCCACCGTTTTTCTGGTGTCCAAAAAATTATAATAACTACTAGCAATGTGCCAATTCGTTGCCACACGATCAAAGTAGATTAATACATATTCACCGATTTGATAGAAAAAAAGTCTAGTTTTGAAATACGTATATCACTAAAAATATGTTATGTTTCACTTAAAATATATTCCTTTGGTGGTTTTGATGAGATAAGGGAGGCATGTTGTTGGTTTCAAGATTCGAGAAGTGGTATATGTCTAATTTCTACTCTTACTAGCAAGACGCCCGTGCGTTGCACGGAACATCAAAATCTTGTGGGAGAAAAGAATGAACGAGGGAAGGCCTTATCTGCAAATGTGGTGACGAGTGTGGGTAATTTGCCATATTTTCCTTCCTATCCGTCAGATATAAATCGGACGACCTACATTGCAGGATGGCAGGCCCACCATCATCACCAACTCTATTTTTTATCCCTACTCTTATAAAAAGCATTGTCAGTGATGATTGTGTGCCTGCCATCCTGCAATATAGGCCGTCCGATCTATATCTGACGGATAGGAAGGAAACTATGACAATTTTGCAAAAAGATACCCACACCCGTCTCCACATTTGCAAATAAGGTCTTCCCTCGTTCATCCTCTTCCTCCACAAGATAAACTACTCATACAAATGCATCTTGATGTTCCGTGCAACACATGGCATCTTGCTAGTTGTTGCAAAAAGCCCATGTGTGTGTGACAGAGAGGGAGAGTGGAGGAGGACGGAGTGCATGTGTGACAAAGACACAAGTAGTGTGTGTGCGATAGGTATCAGCTTAAAATGAGGCGATAGTGTGTGTGTGCACGATCGAGAGGGCGTGTCTCAAGAAGGGAAGAAAAAGCTACATAGAAACAAGGAGCGAGAGAGAGACATGTATGCGATGGTGGAAGCATGAGTGTGCGGGTGTATAAACCTATCTAGAGGCTAGCTAGTCGATAAATGCTTGTGAGAGAAATACAACTCGGGGTGCGAAAGCGAGAGTTTTGTGTGTATGTGAGAGAGATGGTAGTCGGGAAGGGGAGTGGAAGCAGGAGTTGTGTGTGTGTGTGTCTATGAGAGAGAGAGAGAGGAGACAGTAGTCGGGGTTGTCTGATCGGTGTCAGTCTGGGATGGAGACGAAAAGGAGACCGCAACGAATGTTGTGTCTACAGGAGAGAGAGAGAGAGAGTAATTTTAGTGGTATGAGTCATATGTAGAGATATATAGGGTGTGTGTGAGAGAATCCCATAGAGAGAAAGACAAAGTGAAAGACGAGTGGAGACTGTGTGTGTGGCGGTGAAAAAGAAAGCTTAGGTACCGAGTGATACCAGAGAACAGTAGACGTGAGAGATAATGAAAACCGTGTAATGTATAATGATAGGGAGAGTGTGACACTTCTCAAGGGAGACGTCGAGAGACCATGTTTGCGAGGATAGGAGAAACATGAAGTGGGTGTGCGGGTGAGCTGGAGAAAAGAGAGTGATGGCTACCTGAAGGAGCATGCATGCGAGAGAGATGGGCGTGAAAGGAGAGAACAAAAAAGGGATTCAAATATTTGAATTCGAGATGATGATACATGTAATACATACTCGAACCAAAATTGATCTATCAAACATGCATACTCATATGAATTCACGCACATCTATGTTATTTAATATGTAGATATTACTGATCCATACATTTTAGTAGAACATAATTTGGTTAATTTTTTTTGAATTCAACCTTAAGATTTCGAGATCGTTGTATTTGTAAATCATATTATACATATAAAGGAGCAGAATTCTTTGTTGTGCTTTTGAAAGTATATATGCAAAAAATGATGTATATAGAATGTAATTCCAATTGAAAATGGATCCTGCCCGAAAAAAATAGTAGAATACAAACGGGATTCGAATTGAGTTGGCACGGTAAACGTGCAGTGTGCAAAATTTGAACGAAGCGGGGAAAGTCGCAGTAACCGCCCGAAACCAAAATCTGCGAGATGGAAATCACTACTGCCTATCCCTGCCACGCAAAGCCTATTTGCTGGATTTCTATAGGTTTCGATAGGGGTAGGTTTG
This sequence comes from Aegilops speltoides, assembly GCA_021437245.1. Taxonomy (NCBI): domain Eukaryota; kingdom Viridiplantae; phylum Streptophyta; class Magnoliopsida; order Poales; family Poaceae; genus Aegilops; species Aegilops speltoides. Next base: position 477,516,447 of record CM038146.1, on the reverse strand, counting down.
TAATTTCACCCAAACGTGACTTAACCGCCTCTCACCCGGATTCATACACGGTGGGTGCAAAAACACAGTGTGCCCTCGGACGAAATCGACTCCCTCCCCGATTCATATTCATACACGGCGGGCGCCAAAAACAAACTCTCATCGGCAAATATTCGGTGCATGCGAGATTACCATCCTATCCCCAACTAACTAATGTTGCTGTGATGTAGTAGAAATTTGAAACGGGGGCTAAGTTTGTAAATTTCCTCGCATTTGAGACAAGCGCGCCCTGAACACATGGTTCCCCCTTCCTCTCTACCTCCTTTTTCCCCATTCGTACTCCGTGGGCGCCAAAACACCCTCTCCACCCCACCCTCCTCCGTCTGCCGCCGTCCGCCACCCCATCCACCGCCGTCCTCCTCCACCATGCCGGAGCTGATACCCCGACGCTGCCGTCCATTACAAGAGATCGACCTCTCTCATCCACGCCTTCGGACCGGGATCCTTGCATCCCGTCCTCTCGCTTCATCCCCGCCGTTGTCCACCTTGCCGGCGCCGCTCCTACGACCGTCTCGTCCACCGCGCCCCGCCGCCACCATCTACTCTCCTAGATCTGCTTCCACGCCGCCGATAGCCATCGCTACCGCAGCACCATCAAATTCTCACCAGATGCGTACACGGCGCCGCACCAGAGGCGGTACTCTTTCGTATCTGCTCAACTTATTTATCGTAGCAAGAAAATGGATCGCCACTGCTTTACTCTAATTTCTTGTCTTGGTTGCGAAGTTGCCTTTGTCCGGTTTGCACCTTCAGATCCGCCATGGCACGCTCAACACTATACTCCTAATGCTTATGGTTTTCCACTTTTATATCCCACACTAGTTAAATTACAGTAGACTAAATTTCAAAATTGGGCCAGTCGATTTTTTAGAGCTCGTCGGAGTTCGCCGGTGCGATCCAAGGGGCTCGGGTGGTTGTGGGGCCTCGCTGAACGGAGAAAACTCGACGCGGGTGGGGGTGGGGTGGCGGAGGAACACAGTGGTGGGGGCGGTGGTCCGTCGGACCCGTCTGCATGTTCTTTATGAGAAGAATCAGAGACGAGGAAGAAGAAGGGTTAGGAGACGTAGGATCTTCATCCAACCGCCTGAAATGGTCGAGAGACAGCCGGGAGTTGCATTCTTAATGCGCTCGGTTCATCATGTGTGGCACCTTTGCACAACCAACATTTTATTATCCAAAATCTGCTTGCTCTTCTTTACCATGTTCGATAGAGCTGTGACACAAAACGTAGGACCGACTCTAGCAGACTGTACCCATACTTCACTGGCCACACCACTAGCCCCACCACACAGGACATGCACTCCAACAAAAGGTATACCTATTTCATTTGCCATAGCACCAGCTATACCATAGAATAATCCCACTCCAGCAAAAAGTACAGCAAGTCCACCGGCCGAAGACCTATCCCAATTGCAGAGACGGCCAATTCCTGCAGATTGGACCCCCATTCCATTTATTCCTAGTTTAAAAGAAAATTCTTTCAATGTTGTTAGGGACTATGTGCATATATTCCCATCATGGGAAGATTATTGTGAAGACAAACACCATTTTCACATCTTCCTGTCCAACTTACGTGTAAGTGCTATTATTCATGGTTATTATTTTCCTGTTTTCTGCTGATTGAACACATCAATGATTTACATTACATTGTTGTAACTAGGCGAGGGTCAATCTGGATAGTCATGACGAGCAAAGCTTGCTTGTGCTTTTCAAGGAAGCATTGTAGCAGTATCGGTGTTACGTGAGGAAATAACACTTTGGTGGCAAATCTATAAACGAATTTCTGGTGAAGTCTCCTGTGCTAAATTTAGAAGACATTAAATGGAAAAACATTGTTATGCACTGGTTTCGTTCCCAGGATGAGGTACTGTCTATGAAATCACATGACAATTTGAACTTCTACTTTTCCGCATGTGCCTTACGGATCTTGTTTGCAGGAAATCTGCTCGAAGAAGAATTCCGGTTTGAAAAGAACGACATGATATCGCAAATATGTTGCCCGCTGCTTTGCTCTTGTTAGTACCTGTTGTCCTGTATCACTGTACTTGCATACATACCTGGTTCATTATGTGACAGCAGTATGCATCATAGCTTGCTTATCAATTGTTCGCTCCAAATTATCTGATCTGTATGAATGGTTACATTAGTGTAGAATATATCCAATGCCAATGGTTTTTTAGCTCTGCATTGTTCTTCTAAGTACATGCTGTCCTTTATCAGTGTACTTATAATGACAGGTAGTTGTTCATGTACTATCACTCTGCAGCTTATTTTCCTCTGCCCTCCATTTTCTACACATCAGATCTATATTTACTCTTACCATAAGGTTGGTACTGAAGAAGTTTAGTTGTGCATTGCTCTTGGTTGTACCTTTTGCCTATATCGCTGCACTTACATTTATAGCTACTTGGTTATGTAGCATCACTCTTCATCTTATCTTAAATATTCTCCATTTTTTCGTATATTATCACATCTATATTTACTCTTAACAAAATGTAGAATAAAGGCAATGCTTATGAAGAAGATTCTGTGGTAAACTTCTTGAATTGCCCCCTCATCAGCATGGATAAGGCCTTTATAGAGCCTGTCTTCACCAATAATGTAAGTTTATCCATCTCAAGCCTTCAAACTTTGTTGTATATATTTGGTTAGGCATGACTGCAACAGCTGTTTATTTTTGGTGTTTGCATCAAATTGCATGTTTAAAGTTTATTATGTACTCCCTCCGTTCGAAAATAGATGACCCAATTTTGTACCGAAGTTAGTATAAAGTTGGGTCATCTATTTTAGAACGGAGGGAGTAGTTCATAAACAAAATTTTGTCCTTTCTCAATTTAAGATTTCAGTTGTACAACCAAGTTCCTTATTCGTACCATGTAAATTAAAGTATACAGAGCAAGTGATCTTCTTTTGCACTGCATGTATGCTTCTGTTCTTCATCTGTAATCCAGTGGTGTGGTGAACCTACCCACTACAACACAATGTCATATTCTGCAATGTCTTAACTATGAACAATGTCATATCATTCTACTACTCCCTCCGTCCGAAAATACTTGTCATTGAAATGGATGTATCTAGATGTATTTTAGTTCTAGACACATCCATTTTGATGACAAGTAATTCCGGACGGAGGGAGTAATATTTAAACCGTCTCTTTATTTGCCAATCTGAAATGGGATAAACTAACAACACACTAACCATTGATACTTATGAGTTCTTGATCTGTAATCCAGTGGTGTCGTGAAGCTGCCAACTCCTTCACAATGTCATTTCCTGCCATGTCTTGACCTGAACAATACCATATTGTGTTAATGCAATATTAAACCGTGTCACATTATTCGTCAGTAAGAAATGTGATGAATTGTCAGCACTGATACTTTTATGTGCAAAACCTGTCATCTGTCTGCTTGTTTATCTTTCAGAGTGAGGAAGATTTAAGTGTTGAACCAGCGCAGTCTCATCATCTTGCTCAACTGCTTGCGCTGCAGTTCCCCAGCAGGGCTAACCTTTCTTGAACTCTATTGAAGTGCTGTCGGTTTTGTATATTATTTTGTCGGCATGTTTATTTGCACTGGTGGCGATCTTCGATGCCCAGTGTATGTAATCTGCTGTCTGCTTGTGCTTTATTATCATAGTGGCAAACTTTGATGCCCAGTGGATGTAATTGTTGGGGAACGTAGTAATTTCAAAAAAAAATTCCTATGCACACGCAAGATCATGGTGATGGCATAGCAACGAGAGGAGAGAGTGATATCCACGTACCCTCGTGGACCGTAAGAGGAAGCATTACAACAACGCGGTTGATGTAGTCGTACGTCTTCACGATCCGATCGATCCAAGCACCGAACGTACGGCACCTCCGAGTTCAGCACACGTTCAGCTCGATGACGATCCCCGGGCTCCGATCCAACAAAGCTTCGGGGATGAGTTCCGTTAGCACAACGGCATGGTGATGATGATGACGTTCTACCGCGCAGGGCTTCGCCTAAACTCCGCGACGATATGACCGAGGTGGAATATGGTGGAGGGGGGCACTGCAAACGGCTAAGGAACGATCCGTAGATCAACTTGTGTGTCCTAGGGTGCCCCCTGCCCCCGTATATAAAGGAGCAAGGGGGGAGGCCGGCCGGCCCTAGAGGGCGCGCCAAGGAGGAGGAGTCTGGACCAGAGGGGAAGGGGCACGCGGCCCATGCTGGCCGCCCCTCTCTCTTATCCACTAAGGCCCATAAGGCCCATTATTCTCCGGGGTTCCAGAACCTCCCAAGACTCAGTTTTTCTCCGAAAATGCCCGAACACTTCCGTGTCCGAATATAGCCGCCCAATATATCAACTTATGTCTCGACCATTTCGAGACTCTCGTCATGTCCGTGATCACATCCGGGACTCAACAAACTTCGGTACATCAAAACTTATAAACTCATAATAAAACTGTCATCGTAACGTTAAGCGTGCGGACCCTACGGGTTCGAGAACTATGTAGACATGACCTAGAACTATTCTCAGTCAATAACCAATAGCGTAACCTGGATGCCCATATTGGTTCCTACATATTCTACTGTCGGGGGAAGATCTGCCCGCCACGAACACCTATGGGGCCGGGGCCCCTTGTCTGTGCGGTACGAGGGCGGAGGGAGCACAGAGAGCAGATCGAGGCGGGCACGCGGGCGGCCTTTTTACCCAGCTTCGGAGCTCTCCGGAGAGATAAAACTCCTACTGCTGCTTTGTGTTTGTATTTGATCTTGCTCGAGAGTGCGAGCGTAGGTGAATTGTAGTGTCGAATGAGTCGAACCAGCCGAACCCCCTCTACGTGCGCATGGGCCTCCCTTTTATAGTCGGAAGGGGGCGCCAACAGGTGGCAGCGTAGGAGAAAGGGGTAAAAATGTAAAAGAGGTGGTAGTTGGAACAGTGCGGGAACAGTGGAGCTACAGTGCTTGAACAGTGGTTTCTACCTACTTTGACAGTGGGGGACAAGGGCATTTAATGCCCGTCGCCGTCGACCCCAAAAGCTCCCGCCCTTGCATCTCCGTCTGCCACGGCGATGGATCCATCACCGTGAAGTGCCACTGCGTGCTCCCAGTTGCACAGCCATCCGCCACGCTGCGTCCACGGAGAGGCCCTGGCGGCGCGTGGCCGATGAGCTGGGCCGCGGGCGCCAACAGAACTCTCCGGCAAGCACCTTGCCGGGTCTTGACTTTGCCGGGCCCGGGAGCTTGTCGGGCTCTGTAACTTGTCGCTCCCCGGGCTCTCGCCGGGACGCACGTAGCGTCGAGGCGTGTCTTCTATAATGTAATCTTCTAGTCTTCCTGGCGAGCTCCTCTCGCCAGGGCCTTGCGTGAGTGATGTAATCTTGAGCCTGGAGCGGCCTTCCCGGCAAGCTCCGCTTGCCGGGGTCTTGATCTTCTGTCTTGTATACTTCGTCTTTGAATGGTTTGTCGTGGAGCAGGAAGGTCTTTGGCGAGCACGTGGTAAGCCTTGCCGCGGGAAGCTGTAATTGCCCGTGCACAAGTTGGGGTACTGAGGTACCCCTACCTTAGTACACTGACAGGAGCCCCCGGGCCTGGGCCACACACGGTGCCGAGCGCTGTTGGGCCAGGCCCAAAACAGTGCACGGGCACACGCGGCCCACGGCGCGTCGAATCCACTTCCGCATCTACCGCATCCCCCCGTAATGGCACGCGTCGATTGCGGCGCCGTGGGAGACGTGGGCAGCGCATGCGGTCTTTAAGGCATCCACCCCCGTGATCGTGGTGCAGGGTGAGGTCCCTTCACCCGTCGCTCCGGCCCCGCTTTTTCGCCACGCGGCCCTCATGCACGGGGGTCGTGGGCGGCGAAGGTGGGAGACCGAGCCGTCACGGGCGGAGATGGTGAGTCGGCCCCGCTCCTCTGCCCTCCTCGCTTCCCGATTGGCCGGGCAGGGCGGTTGAGCCCCCACCGCCCTTTAAAAAGGGCGGAAGGGGAGCACAATGGCCTCACACTTCCTCTTCTCCCCTCGTCTTCAACTTCGTTCTTCTTTACGCCATGGAAGGGGAAATCCCAGCTTCAACAGGTGGCAGCGAGGGTCGCCTCAGTAGCGCACCTCTCCTATCCAAGACCTGTGGCGGCGGAGCCGCCACGAGGGGAGAGGGAGGGGCGAGGCATGACGAGGCCGAGGGCGTGGTCGAGGCGGTCGGGGAGAGGCGGTCGTGGCGATCGCGCTCCCCGTCACCTCCGGCGGCTCCTTTCCTCGAGGCGGTTCATACTGAGACGATCCTCGGAGTTCTTCATCAAGCTGCGCCGAGCGCCTCGTCGCCGCCTCGGCTGCCGGCCCCTGTTCATGAGCGCGATGGAACCGGATCCGCCCGAGGTGATGGAGTTGCGCATGAGGGGCTGTGGGATCAGCGGCACTTTTCGAGTGAGTGTCGTGTCCCCAGCCCCGGCGTGATGTACTTCGACCGAGGGTGGAAGACGTTCGCCGCATCCACAGCTTGACGGCGGGGTTTACCCTCCATTTCAAGTTAATGGAGGGCGACCTTCTCGCCGTCAAGGTCTTCGGGATTCCGGACCGGGCGAGATGTTGTGTGGACAGCTCCTCCGATAGCGAAGGTCCCTCCTCGGCGAGGGTGGCGAGGAGGGCGCGCAGCGGCGATGAGGAGGATGGCGGTCCGACTAGGCGCCGGACGCTGCCTCACAAGGGCCACCGGCGACCCCATCATCCGGTCGCCCGCCTTCGAACTCCCCGGGCCGCCTCCTTGGGCGGCTGGCGTGAGGGAGGCTGCGGAAGAGGAAGAGGGTGGCGGCAAGGCCGTCATGTCGAGTACGAGGGCGAGGTGCCCTCGAGAGCGTCCGACGTCCCACCACCCGTCTTCAAGCTCGCCTCCGACGCCTGCCTCTCGTCTGCTCTGGCGGGCCCGGGTGTTCTCTTGGTGTCTTCGCGCCTGTAGCTCTCCTAGGCGCCTTTTGCCCTTCCCGGCAAGCTTCTCTTGCCGGGCCTCCTGACCTACCTCCTGAACTCCCAACAGAGAAACAGGAGAGGGATTACGGCATCTTATCTTTTAATTTGTAAGCCTTCGGGCCTTAGCTGTATTTAAAATATGTAATCCTCTCTATCATGTTTTTCATCCTCTATGGACTTGTACTGAACTAGGATGTTTTTAATGAAAAGAGGGGAACGCTTGTCGGACTGAGTCTTTTACTTGATTTCGTGTCTTGTATGTTCCTATCCTACGCTCTCGGGGAGCTTGCCGGCGCGAACACGCTTGCTGAGTGCGGGACATCAAGAGTTACCGGGCGGTGTTGCTTCCGCAAGCAACTTTGCGGGCGATTCAGCAAGACTTGTGTTTGTTGAGTGGACTCGGAAACGAAACAAGGGTGCGAGACTTGTCGCAGCTCACTTAAATCGTTGAGTGGACTCGGAAACAAACCAAGGGCGCGACATTTGTCGCAGCTCGCTTGAATCGTTGAGCGGACTCGGAAACGAAACAAGGGCGCAACTGGGCCGCGACCTGGCTCCTCCGCGCATGGGTTTTACAAGACACGCTCGTTCAAAGACGCAGCCCCGCTTTCCCCGGTCCATGAGAGGATGCATGACGAGGGATGAAAAACTTATCTGATATCACAGCCCCCAGAAACTCTGGCTTGCCGGGAAGGAATCTTGGTACTCGCAGCCCCCGGCAATGCTGGCTTGCCGGGAAGGCATCTTGGCACTCGCAGCCCCCGGCAATTCTGGCTCCGCCAAAATCCAGGTGCTGGTGTGCTCTTCTGGTTTCTCCTTGTTGCTGTAATTCCAGCCATGAAAACAGCTGAGATAGGTCTGCAACAGTTTCATTATTTACATGTATATGCATATAAATCCTTTCTGTGCGACTTTGCAATACGATGCCGTGCCTTGCCCTTCGTGTGTTTATACTCTAAGCTGCTAGGGAACTTGCCAGCGCTAACACACTTGCTGAGTGCGGAACATCAGCAGCCCGCTGGCGGTGTTGCTTCCGGCAAGCAACCTTGCCGGGCCAGCTGCAGAGCGCTTGTGTTTGTTGAGCAGACTCGGAAACAAACCAAGGGTGCAACTGGGCCACGACTTGGCTCCTCCGCGCTCAAGTCTCTCATACGAAGGGCATCTCACGGCAGGGCTTGCTACGTTACATCCTTTGTGCGCTTTTACCCTACGCTTCTAGGGAAACTTGCCGGCAAAGGGCCCTTGCCGCGAGCGCTGAGTGCGGAACTCGAAGCAGCCTGCTGGCCAAGGTCCCACCGGCAAGCAACCTTGCCGCGGCTAGTCGCAACGCACTTAGCTTGCTGAGCAGACTCGGAAACGAAACTAGGGCGCGACACTTGTCGCAGCTCGCTTAAATCGTTGAGCGTGCTCGAAAGCAAGATAAGGGTGCGGCTATCCACGGGTAGGTTCCTCCGCGCACAGGTTTTGCGTACAAAGGACGAACGCACGAGGAATATAACATAAAAAAGCATGGAACTAAGGGGTGCTTCTGCACAAAAGCTCGAACAACTTAGCTTTTCCGTCTTCTGCGATCCGGCAAGGCCGCACTTCTCCCTTGATTTCCTCCCTTGTACGTTTTCACCCTCACGCTTCCAGGGAACCTGCCGGCGCAAACACGCTTGCTGAGTGCGGAACATCAGCAGCCCGCTGGCGGTGTTGCCTCCGGCAGGAAGAACTTGTCGGGCTAGTTGCAGCGCGCCTTCATCGTTGAGCGGACTCGAAACAGACCAGGGGCGCAACTTAGCCATGATTCGTCCCCCGTGCGCACAGGTTCTCCATACAAGGTACGGATTTTCAGGGAATATAACTCAAAAGTTTGAAACTAGCTGCTTTCTTTGCCCTACTGGCCGATGGAGCTCGACGGCACGTCCTCGACGGCGCGCAAGAAAGACTCGGAGAGGTGCGCCACGGAGCGGGCACTGTGAGCTGTTCTCGCGGGAGCTCGATGGTGCGTCCTCGACGGCAGCGCAAAGACCAAGAGGTGCGGTTGCCGGAGTGGGCTCCAGAGCTGTTCTTGCCGGGAGCTCGATGGTGCGTCCTCGACGGCAGCGCAGCACTCCGAAGAGGTGCGGTTGCCGGAGTGGGCTCCAGAGCTGTTCTTGCCGGGAGCTCGATGGCGCGTCCTCAACGGCAGCGCAGCGCTCCGGGGAGACGCGCCTGCCGGAGTGAGCACCAGAGCACTCGCCGGACTTGGTCTTTGTCTTCTTCCCGGAGTGGAGGGGAACGGGGGCGAGCGGCGCGAGGAGCGGGATATGCTCGGACTCCTAACAGCGTTAGAAGGAGCAAGGTCCTGCCCCGGCGCCTCCGCTTTGCCTATGCCCGGACGGTGGTCCGAAGCATCCCGCGAGCCTCCGGTGTGTCCTTGCCCCAGCAGGCGGATACCACCTCCTGTGGTATGGCGCTGCTGGGTTGTCGTGTGCTGAGATGGACGCGGCGTGTCCACGAAGACCGAGGCGCGGTCATCCGTCCTGTCCTTGATCTGGTGGCGCCGCGAAGCGCCCTCGCCGGCGACCACCCTTCGCCGGCGTCTCCTCCGCCCACCGCTGGCTCCGATGGCGGCGGATGAGACGCAGACGGGCTCGCAACCTCGAAGCCTTCCTCTTGAGGCCATGGCGCAGATTGTTGATGAAGTTCTTGACGGCCGGAGAGGTTGATGTAGAACGCGCCGCGGCGAACGCCGGATCAGGTCCGCACAACCTCGACGCCCCTACCGGCGCGCCAAAGATGTCGGGAAGATCGCCCGCCACGAACACCTATGGGGCCGGGCCCCTTGTCTGTCATCTTGTACGAGGGCGGAGGGAGCACAGAGAGCAGACGAGGCGGGCACGCTGGGCGCCTTTTACCCAGCTTCGGAGCTCTCCGGAGAGATAAAACTCCTACTGCTGCTTTGTGTTTGTATTTGATCTTGCTCGAGAGTGCGAGCGTAGGTGAATTGTAGTGTCGAATGAGTCGAACCAGCCGAACCCCCTCTACGTGCGCATGGGCCTCCCTTTTATAGTCGGAAGGGGGCGCCAACAGGTGGCAGCGTAGGAGAAAGGGGTAAAATGTAAAAGGGTGGTAGTTGGAACAAGGGGGAACAAAGGAGCTACAAAGGTTGAACAAAGGGTTTCTACCTACTTTGACAAGGGGGACAAGGGCATTTAATGCCCGTCGCCGTCGACCCCAAAAGCTCCCGCCCTTGCGTCTCCGTCGCCACGGCGATGGATCCATCACCATGAAGTGCCACTGCGTTCCCAAGTTGCACAGTTATCCGCCACGCTGGCCCCTCGGAGAGGCCCTGTATGACGCGTGGGCCGATGAGCTGGAGCGCCTGGCGACAACAAGAACTCTCCCGGCAAGCACCTTGCCGGGGTCTTGACTTTGCCGGGCCCGGGAGCTTGTCGGGCTCTGTAACTTGTCGCTCCCCGGGCTCTCGCCGGGGCGCACGTAGCATCGAGGCGTGTCTTCTATAATGTAATCTTCTAGTCTTCCTGGCGAGCTCCTCTCGCCAGGGCCTTGCGTGAGTGATGTAATCTTGAGCCTGGAGCGGCCTTCCCGGCAAGCTCCGCTTGCCGGGGTCTTGATCTTCTGTCTTGTATACTTCGTCTTTGAATGGTTTGTCGTGGAGCAGGAAGGTCTTTGGCGAGCACGTGGTAAGCCTTGCCGCGGGAAGCTGTAACTGCCCGTGCACAAGTTGGGGTACTGAGGTACCCCTACCTTAGTACACCGACATCTACGAAGACCTTTATCGGTCAAACCGCATAACAACATATGTTGTTCCCTTTGTCATCGGTATGTTACTTGCCCGAGATTCGATCGTCGGTACCCAATACCTAGTTCAATCTCGCTACCGGCAAGTCTCTTTACTCGTTACGTAATGCATCATTCCGTAAATAACTCATTAGCTACATTGCTTGCAAGGCTTATAGTGATGTGCATTACCGAGAGGGCCCAGAGATACCTCTCCGACAATCGGAGTGACAAAAACTAATCTCAAAATACGCCAACTCAACATGTACCTTCGGAGACACCTGTAGTACTCCGTTATAATCACCCAGATACGCCAGACGCTTGGTAGTACCCAAAGTGTTCCTCCGGTAAACGGGAGTTGCATAATCTCATAGTTACAGGAACATGTATAACTTATGAAGAAAGCAATAGCAATATACTAAACGATCAAGTGCTAGGCTAACGGAATGGGTCATGTCAATCACATCATTCTCCTAATGATGTGACCCCGTTAATCAAATGACAACTCTTTTGTCCATGGATAGGAAACATAACCATCTTTGATAAACGAGCTAGTCAAGTAGAGGCATACTAGTGACACTATGTTTGTCTATGTATTCACACATGCATCATGTTTCCGGTTAATACAATTCTAGCATGAATAATAAACATTTATCATGATATGAGGAAATAAATACTAAATTTATTATTGCCTCTAGGGCATATTTCCTTCAGTCTCCCACTTGCACTAGCGTCAATAATCTAGATTACATAGTAATGATTCTAACACCCATGGAGTCTTGGTGCTGATCATGTTTTGCTCGTGAGAGAGGGTTAGTCAACGGGTCTGCAACATTTAGATCCGTATGTATCTTGCAAATCTCTATGTCTCCCACTTGGACTTGGTCCCAGATGGAATTGAAGCGTCTCTTGATGTGCTTGGTCCTCTTGTAAAATCTGGGTTCCTTTGCCAATGCAATTGCACCAGTATTGTCACAGAAGATCTTCATTGGTCCCGATGCACTAGGTATGACACCTAGATCGAAATGAACTCCTTCATCCGACTCCTTCATTTGCTGCTCAAGCAGCTATGTACTCCGCTTCACATGTAGATCCCGCCACGACGCTTTGTTTAGAACTGCACCAACTTACAGCTCCACCGCTTAATAAAAATACGATCCGGTTTGCGATTTAGAATCGTCCGGATCGATGTCAAAGCTTGCATCGACGTAACCATTTACGACTAGCTCTTTGTCACTTCCATATACGAGAAACATATCCTTAGTCCTTTTCGTATTTCAGATGTTCTTGACCGCTGTCCAAAGGATCCACTCTCGATTACTTTGGTACCTTCCTGCCAAGCTTATTGCTAAGCATACGCCGTGTCTGGTACACAGCATTGCATACATGATAGAGCCTATGGCTGAAGCATAGGAACATCTTTCATTTTCTCTATCTTCTGCCGTGGTCGGGCATTGAGTCTGACTCAACTTCACACCTTGTAACACGGGCAAGAACCCTTTCTTTGCCTGATCCATTTTGAACTTTTTCAAAATTTTATCAAGGTATGTGCTTTGTGAAAGTCCTATTAAACGTCTTGATCTATCTCTATAAATCTTGATGCCCAATATGTAAGCAGCTTCTCCGAGGTCTTTCATTGAAAAACTTTTATTCAAGTATCCCTTTATGCTATCCAGAAATTCTACATCATGTCCAATTAATAATATGTCATCTACATATAATATCAGAAATGCTACAGAGCTCCCACTCACTTTCTTGTAAATACAGGCTTCTCCAAAAGTCTGTATAAAACCATATGCTTTGATCACACTATCAAAGCGTTTATTCCAACTCCAGATGCTTGCACCAGTCCATAAATGGATCGCTGGAGCTTGCACACTTTGCTAGCACCTTTTGGATCAACAAAACCTTCTGGTTGTATCATATACAACTCTTCTTCCAGAAATCCATTCAAGAATGCAGTTTTGACATCCATTTGCCAAATTTCATAAAGCATCGCTATGGGTGAGAAAGTCTCATCGTAGTCAACCCCTTGAACTTGTCGAAAACCTTTCGCAACAAGTCGAGCTTTATAGACAGTTACATTACCATCAACGTCAGTCTTCTTCTTAAAGATCCATTTATTCTCAATGGCTTGCCGATCATCGGGCAAGTCAACCAAAGTCCATACTTTGTTCTCATACATGGATCCCATCTCAGATTTCATGGCCTCTAGCCATTTTGTGGAATCTGGGCTCATCATCGCTTCCTCATAGTTCATAGATTCATCATGGTCAAGTAACATGACTTCCATAATAGGATTACCGTACCACTCTGGTGTGGATCTTAGTCTGGTAGACCTACGAGGTTCAGTAGAGACTTGATCTGAAGTTTCATGATCAATATCATTAGGTTCCTCACTAATTGGTGTAGTTGTCACAGGAACCGGTTCTTGTGATGAACTACCTTCCAATAAGGGAGCAGGTATAGTTACCTCATCAAGTTCTACTTTCCTCCCACTCACTTCTTTCGAGAGAAACTCCTTCTCTAGAAAGGATCCGATTTTAACAACGAAAATCTTGCCCTCAGATCTGTGATAGAAGGTGTACCCAATAGTTTCTTTTGGGTATCCTATGAAGACACATTCGATTTAGGTTCGAGCTTATCCGGTTGAAGTTTCTCGCATAAGCATCGCAGCCCCAAACTTTAAGAAACGATAACTTTGGTTTCTTGCCAAACCACAGTTCATAAGGCGTCGCCTCAACGGATTTCGATGGTGCCCTATTCAATGTGAATGCAGCCGCCTCTAAAGCATAACCCCGTAACGATAGCGGTAAATCAAGAAGAGACATCATAGATTGCACCATATCTAGTAAAGTACGACATTACGCTCGGACACACCATTTCGCTGTGGTGTTCCCGGTGGCGTGAGTTGCTAAACTATTCCGCATTGTTTCAAATGTAAACCAAACTCGAACTCAAATATTCTCCTCCACGATCGATCGAGAAACTTTATTTTCTTGTTACGATGATTTTCCACTTCACTCTGAAATTCTTTGAACTTTTCAAATGTTTCGACTTATGTTTCATTAAGTAGATATACCCATATCTGCTCAAATCATCTGTGAAGGTGAGAAAATAACGATACCGCCATGAAGCTTCAACATTCATTGACCACAAACATCGGTATGTATGATTTCCAACAAATCAGTTGCTCGCTCCATAGTTCTGGAGAACGGCGTTTTAGTCATCTTGCCCATGAGGCACAGTTCGCAATTACCAAGTGATTCATAATCAAGTGATTCCAAAAGCCCATTAGTATGGAGTTTCTTCATGCGCTTTATACCGATATGACCTAAACGGCAGTGCCACAAATAAGTTGCACTATCATTATCAACTCTACATCTTTTGGTTTCAACACTATGAATATGTGTATCACTACTATCGAGATTCAATAAAAATAGACCACTGTTCAAGGGTGCATGACCATAAAAGATATTACTCATATAAATAGAACAACCATTATTCTCTGATTTAAATGAATAACCGTCTCGCATCAAACAAGATCCAGATATAATGTTCATGCTCAACGCTGGCACCAAATAACAATTATTTAGGTCTAAAACTAATCCCAATGGGGTAGATGTAGAGGTAGCGTGCCGACCGCGATCACATCAACTTTGGAACCATTTCCCACGCCAAGATCGTCACCTCGCCCTTAGCCAATCTTCGCTTAATCCGTAGTCCCTGCTTTGAGTTGCAAATATTAGCAACAGTAACTAGTATCAAATACCCGTGTACTATCATGAGAATTAGTAAGGTACACATCAATAACATATATATCACATATACCTTTGTTCACTTCGCCATCCTTCTTATCCGCCAAATACTTTGGGCAGTTCCGCTTCAAAGGTCCGATCCGCTTGCAGAGAAGCACTCAGCCTCGTGCTTAGGTCCAGACTTGGGTTTCTTCTCTTGAGCAGCAACTTGTTTGCTGTTCTTCTTGAAGTTCCCCTCTTCTTCCCTTTGCCCTTTTTCTTGAAACTGGTGGTCTTATTAACCATCAACACTTGATGCTCCTTCTGATTTCTACCTCCATGCTTTTAGCATTGCGAAGAGCTCGGAATAGTCTTGTCCATCCCTTGCATATTATAGTTCATCACGAAGCTCTTGTAGCTTGGTGGCGTGATTGAAGAATTCTCTCAATGACACTATCATCGTGAAGATTAACTCCCAGCTTGAATCAAGTGATTATTATACCCAGACATTTTGAGTATGTGTTCACCGACGTAACTATTCTCCTCCATCTTACAGCTATAGAACTTATTGGAGACTTCATATCTCTCAATCCGGCATTTGCTTAAAATATTAACTTCAACTCCTGGAACATCTCATATGCTCCATGACGCTCAAAACGTCGTTGAAGACCCGGTTCTAAGTCGTAAAGCATGGCACACTCGAACTATCGAGTAGTCATCAGCTTTGCCGCCAGATGTTCTTAACGCCATCGCCAGCATCAAGCAGCAGGCCTTCGGCACCCAGCGGTGCTTCCAGGACGTAATTCTTCTGTGCAACAATGAGGATTATCCTCAGGTTACGGTCCCAGTCCGTGTAATTGCTACCATCATCTTTCAACTTTGCTTTCTCAAGGAACGCATTAAAATTCAATGGAACAATAGCACGACCCATCTATCTACAACAAACATAGACAAGAAAAATGCTATCAGGTACTAAGTTCATGATAAATTTAAGTTCAATTAATAATATTACTTGAGAATTCCCACTTAGACAGACATCTCTCTAGTCATCTAAGTGATTACGTGATCCAAATCAACTAAACCATGTCCGATCATCACGTGAGATGGAGTAGTTTCAATGGTGAACATCACTATGTTGATCATATCTACTATATGATTCACGTTCGACCTTTCGGTCTCCGTGTTCCGAGGCCATATCTGTGTATGCTAGGCTCATCAAGTTTAACCTGAGTATTCCGCGTGTGCAACTGTTTTGCACCCGTTGTATTTGAACGTAGAGCCTATCACACCCGATCATCACGTGGTTTCTCAGCACGAAGAACTATTGCAACGGTGAATACTCAGGGAGAACACTTCTTGATAATTAGTGAGAGATCATCTTAAAATGCTACCGTCAATCAAAGCAAGATAAGATGCATAAAGGATAAACATCACATGCAATCAATATAAGTGATATGATATGGCCATCATCATCTTGTGCTTGTGATCTCCATCTCCGAAGCACCGTCGTGACCGCCATCGTCACCGGCGCGACACCTTGATCTCCATCGTAGCATCATTGTCGTCTATGCCATCTATTGCTTCTACGACTATCGCTACCGCTTAGTGATAAAGTAAAGCAATTACAGGGCGTTTGCATTTCATACAATAAAGCGACAACCATATGGCTCCTGCCAGTTGCCGATAACTTCGGTTACAAACCATGATCATCTCATACAATAAAATATAGCATCACGTCTTGACCATATCACATCACAACATGCCCTGCAAAAACAAGTTAGACGTCCTCTACTTTGTTGTTGCAAATTTTACGTGGCTGCTACGGGCTGAGAAAGAACCGTTTACCTCGCATCAAAACCACAACGATAGTTCGTCAAGTTAGTGCTGTTTTAACCTTCGCAAGGACCGGCGTAGCCACACTCGATTCAGCTAAAGTGAGAGAGACAGACACCCGCCATCCACCTTTAAGCACGAGTGCTCGTAACGGTGAAACCAGTCTCGCGTAAGCGCACGCTGTAATGTCGGTCCGGCCGCTTCATCTCACAATACCGCTGAGCCAAAGTATGACATGCTGGTAAGCAGTATGACTTGTATCGCCCACAACTCACTTGTGTTCTCCTCGTGCATATGACATCTACGCATAAAACCTGGCTCTAATACCACTGTTGGGGAACGTAGTAATTTTAAAAAAAATTCCTACGCACATGCAAGATCATGGTGATGGCATAGCAACGAGAGGAGAGAGTGATATCCATGTACCCTCGTAGACCATAAGCGGAAGCGTTATAACAACACGGTTGATGTAGTCGTACGTCTTCACGATCCGACCGATCCAAGCACCGAACATACGGCACCTCCGAGTTCAGCACACGTTCAGCTCGATGACGATCCCCGGGCTCCGATCCAGCAAAGCTTCGGGGATGAGTTCTGTCAGCACAACGGCGTGGTGACGATGATGATGTTCTACCAGCGTAGGGCTTCGCCTAAACTCCGCGATGATATGACCGAGGTGGAATATGGTGGAGGGGGGAACCGCACACGGCTAAGGAACGATCCGTAGATCAACTGGTGTGTCCTAGGGTGCCCCCTGCCCCCGTATATAAAGGAGCAAGGGGGGAGGCCGGCCGGCCCTAGAGGGCGCGCCAAGGAGGAGGAGTCCTCCTCCTAGTAGGAGTAGGACTCCCCGTTTCCTACTCTTACTAGGAGGGGGAAAGGAAGGGGGAGAGGGAGAAGGAAAGAGGGGGGCGCCGCCCCTCCCTCCTAGTCCAATTCGGACCAGACATGAAGGGGGTGCGCGGCCCATGCTGGCCGCCCCTCTCTCTTCTCCACTAAGGCCCATAAGGCCCATTACTTCTCCGGGGTTCCAGAACCTCCCAAGACGGTTTTCTCCGAAAACGCCCGGAACACTTCCGGTGTCCGAATATAGCCGTCCAATATATCAATCTTTATGTCTCGACCATTTCGAGACTCCTCGTCATGTCCGTGATCACATCCGGGACTCCAAACAAACTTTGGTACATCAAAACTTATAAACTCATAATAAAACTGTAATCGTAACGTTAAGCGTGCGGACCCTACGGGTTCGAGAACTATGTAGACATGACCTAGAACTATTCTCGGTCAATAACCAATAGAGGAATCTGGATGCCCATATTGGTTCCTACATATTCTACGAAGATCTTTCTCGGTCAAACCGCATAGCAACATACGTTGTTCCCTTTGTCATCGGTATGTTACTTGCCCGAGATTCGATCGTCGGTATCCAATACCTAGTTCAATCTCGTTACCGGCAAGTCTCTTTACTCGTTACATAATGCATCATTCCGTAACTAACTCATTAGCTACATTGCTTGCAAGGCTTATAGTGATGTGCATTACCGAGAGAGCCCAGAGATACCTCTCCGACAATCGGAGTGACAAAACCTAATCTCGAAATACGCCAACTCAACATGTACCTTCGGAGACACCTATAGTACTCCTTTATAATCACCCAGTGACGTTGTGACGTTTGGTAGTACCCAAGGTGTTCCTCCGGTAAACGGGAGTTGCATAATCTCATAGTTACAGGAACATGTATAAGTTATGAAGAAAGCAATAGCAATATACTAAACTATCAAGTGCTAGGCTAACGGAATGGGTCATGTCAATCACATCATTCTCCTAATGATGTGATCCCGTTAATCAAACGACAACTCTTTTGTCCATGGCTAGGAAACATAACCATCTTTGATAAACGAGCTAGTCAAGTAGAGGCATACTAGTGACACTATGTTTGTCTATGTATTCACACATGTATCATGTTTCCGGTTTATACAATTCTAGCATGAATAATAAACATTTATCATGATATGAGGAAATAAATAATAACTTTATTATTGCCTCTAGGGCATATTTCCTTCAGTAATATGCTGTAATTTCTTTATTATATAGTCTAGGTTTTTTCTTATTCACGATGCTGCAGTTATTTTACTATCTTCGCAGTAAACCGGCCAAACCGTAAAATTACGGTACATAATCGGGCCGTCATCCAATCACGATGTAGGTTGGGCCTGAAACGTGCCGAACAGCTAACGGGACGGCACATCCCGAAATGAACCCTGGCCCATGATTGTGCGAATCAAATCACGGGCTTTCAACATGCCAAAATTGTCTCGGTCCTTGTTTGGCCCAATCAGATATCGGCTGCGAGCAGGCTGGATGCAAACCGGGCCGTTGTTATGCCGAACTATATGATGGGCATTTAAGAGGCCGAAATTAGTATAGGGCCGAAATGCTAAACGGGTCCTTAAGAGGCCAAAACTAATGTCAGGCCGAATTACTAAGTGGGCCTCTAGCAAGTGGGACCAAAAGCATAGTGTCCAGTTGACAAGCCGAATCTGATATGTGCCATAATTGAGCCCATAGCCTCTTAAAGGGCCGTACCTGATTTGGGCCGTAATTTGGCCCAGAACGTGGTAGGCTTTTAACGGGCCGGATCTCATATGGGCCACTATTAGGCTCGGAACGTGGTAGGCCATTAATCGACCGGATCAAATATGGGTCGGCATTTGGCCCAAAACATGGCATCCAGTTAATGGGATGGCCTACTAGGGCCCTCAAATTCTTATGGCCTACAACTGGGCCGGCACATTAATGTCGGCGAAATCTCGTGGGCCTTTAACTGGGCCGGCCCATTATGATCCGCAAGAATCTTGTGGGCCTTTACCTGGGCCGGGCCATTATGGCAAACAAAAATCTTGTGGGCCTTTACCTGGGCCGGCCCATTATGGCCCGCGAAATCTTGTGGGCCGTTAGCTGGGCCAGCCCATTATGGTCCGCAAAATCTCGTGGGCCTTTAGCTGGGCCGTCCCATTATGGTCCGCAAAATCTTGTGGGCCTTTAGTTGGGCCGGCCCATATAAACTTGATGGGCTGGTCCACGTGTCAAGATATCATAGGTGCGTCTCGCCCATTGGATGAGTGACACCGTGCAACCTGCACTGACATCGCAGTTCTATTTCCAGCCAATGATGATTTTACACGTGGAAAATCACCATTGGTCGGGGCTGTTAACAGGTTATCGGATCCAAAACCCGACCCGATAGCTTAACGGCATTCCGTTACGATGGATGCCACGTGTCGGTCACCCTTGACGAAAGCACTTCGCGGACGCCATGATTTATCGTCATGGAAGTGGACACTTCCATGATGATAATTTTGGTAATGTCATGGAACATTTCCACGATAGCACAGGTATGACTATCTTGATTCTGCCATAAATTTGTCACGGATGTACAAGCATGACAAAAAACGCGACCTACTGTGACAAACACATATCATCACGGAAGTGTATTTTTTTGTAGTGTATCATGGCATTTCCATAGCCATTCCGAGATATATTGCCATCACTACTGGAATCTGGCACTTTGCCATCTGCCATGGCAGATGGCAAAGGCATGGTCGGCGGATGGCAAAGGCTTTGCCATCTGCCAGCAGATGGCAAACAGTTCTTCCGAAACCTCGCCGTAAAGGCTTCTTTGCCATCTGCCGGCCGATGGCAAGAGCTCAGGGCATTGCCATCTCGCCGCAGATGGCAAAGCCTCTTAACGGGTTATCTTCGTTAGAAGGTTAATAAGATACTTTGCCATCTGCCGCCAGATGGCAAGGTTGCAGATTTTGCCATCCGCCAACAGATGGCAAGGTTGAATGCTTTGCCGTCTGCCAGCAGATGGCAAAGAGATTTGCCATCTGCTGTCAGATGGCAAAGAGCCCAAATAGGCCAGCCCAAATGTTACATGTAGATGACACGTGGCCTCTTTGCCATCTGCCAGCAGATGCCAAAGTGACTATATTGCCCCATTTAATTTTGTTTTTCCTTATATCAATTCATTTTCACAGAAATCAAACACAAATATATTTATATGACCAATATAGCATATTCAACACATATTACCAATAGTCATGAACACATATGTATCCAACACATGTTACCAATAGTAGCAAGTTTCATCCGTACATATACATAGTTTCATCAATATTACACAGTTTCATCCATAGGTAGCAAGTTTCACATGTTACCAATAGTCATGAACACATATGTATCCACCTAAAGAACGAACTCCTCCCCAGTGCTTAACGCCAGATTGTAAGCCAGCTCCTTTTACACCACGCAAATTTCTTCCAACGTCTCGATGTGTTTGCTGAAAAAACTGGAGAAAAATAAAAGATGATTATAAAACTAAAATAGTTTATAAGGAGTACAACAGGTCCCTGTTCCGCTGCCGGATCAAGGATGGAGTAAACTAAAACACTTTGTTGTTAAAACTACCCCTCCCTGTTCCCTGAATCGACTGACAAATTCCATTATCAGTTTCTTCTTTTTGTAATGCATACATACGCATAGAGAGGAGTATGTAGTATAGAAGTTGTTGTTGCTCAAGCAGTGTATATGTACGCATGTGCATCTTATATAGACATAGGCTTGAGATTTCTATATAAGATGGACTGAAGATGGGTGCTTAGAATTAATTAATATAGTCACCTTTTTCGAGTAGAATACAAATATCAACGCCAATGTCCTTGATCCGTTGGTGCTTCACCGAGTTGATGACAAATATTCCATGTTGATGTTGTCTCAAGAAACAATGTACAAGATATTGCAGTGGATGATGTAGCTCCTGCAGCAGCTGGCATAACCAACATGTTTCAGCGACATCGTGAGTTGTGGCATGGTACTTGGCTTACACAATAGACTGGGACTCGTGATGTTCTTATTTGGAAGACCAAGAAATGATATCATCGCCCAAGCATACACAATCCCCACTACTTGTTAGCAAGAATTCTGTATTACTCTAAAATAAAATAATATCTATGTGAATTGTACGCCTCGTTTAATACATGATTCACAACAGCATGGTCCTATAAATACAGTGAATGTACACTGACAACATACAGTTTCTGCAGTTGATATCTAACTAAGACATCTCTTCCCAAATTACCAAGATTAAAAAATTGTCTGATGGTTAGCACAGCAGACGCCAGCCAACATAATGGTCGTCCTAAAATATTGTCGTGCCCAAACAACAAATAAGCGACAACTAACTCTAGTTGTTCAGGGCAAAAGACAACACAACATGTGAATTGCACACGATCCCTGTACTATTATTTTGGCTGCAAGACTTTCACATTCGTACAAAATTCAGAAGTTTAGCTACAGAAAAAAACATCAAAAGTGCAACAAAGTCACTTCAGGTGAATGATTAAATCAACGATTTTTTCTTTCTAATCAAACCATACAGTCTACACAAACTATTTGAGAAGCAATTGAATTAGGAATAGAAGACGGTGAGAAATGAATGTAAACATACAGCCTGCAGGAACGCCCTGTGTCCGCTGACTCGTCGGTATTCTTCAGTCCAACGAATTAGCAGGATGGTTGCACGGGTAAAACTACTTGAGCTGCTGGTTGCGCCCTATGGATCTGTCTCCAGCGAGCTTTGTAGGGTACGGAGATCCTTCTCTCCTGTGACCGTGAGCCACTCCTTGCCGGGGCTGCCATCGACCATGGCTGTAGGAGGTCACCGGGGGGTCTCTTCTATCGATCTGAGACAAACCATACAAAATCTATATTAACCATCAAGTTGGCATGGCATATATTTACACAGAAACAACACAACATCCTAATTGATAATTTTCCTTCTTGCTTATAGTTCTAATTTTGAACATGGCACAATGATCTATTCCCCATTTTAATCTTGAACAACACAACAAATTCAATCTGTGACATGCATGTCTATACGCCCAATCTAAAATCTGAGAAGAGCGGAAAAAGTGAGAAAGTACCCTCGGTTACCCAAGTTTCTAGCTAAATGGAAGGTACATAAATATGCATTGCTGGAGTCAGAAGCATGAAATTTAGCACAATCCCAGAATACAAAGTTCATACCTGCATGGTCGTCTTGTTTATTAGTCACCATTGTAACCCTAGAATGCAAAAATGCATTACTATCTTGCAAGGGCTTGATCGACTATAGTGTAGCCTGCTCATAAACAGCCAAACAGGCTCGACATGCACAACCCTAGAAAAACTTCTGCTCTGACAAATGGTAAAAATCATTTTGTAGGTGACTCAAGTTTTACCCGCCGCAAGAACTGAACCTCCTCAAAGAACATCACAAATGTAGGACAAGGCATGTAATCGACATTATTTTGAGGATGAAAAATGTATATATATACATCAGTTGAGAACTGATTATATGCCTTTAGATTCAATAACTCAATTATCCTTTAAAGATTTTACTATCTATTTACGACCATACCACTTAAGCATGAAAGATAAAAGTTTAGGAAACACATATATGCAGTCAAGATGAATGAATCAAAGAGAGGATATATTACCTTGGGGATTACATCTTCGCTGGAGTGAAGTGCATGCCCATGTCACAAAGAGCATCTACTCGATATAAATAACCACATTCGGATTTCCGACTCAAGTTACATGTTCTAATGGCCCGTAAATAATTAAGCATGGTAGTGAGAATGCAATATATAGAAAACAACACAAAATTTGGAGGTAGAAAAGAGATTTAATAATATTTTTAACCAACTAGTACTAGTGTAGGTAGGTAAGATGAGGAAACATGAGGTAAAGTTTTTAACCCAGCTACACATCAACATGAAGAATTTAGATCTGGAATCAAGTATAATAAGAAAATAAAGAGCAACGGTACATGGATCAATCATGTGCAACTGCTGCAACAAGAGATGAGTCACCATACCAGAGTGCGGATCAGATCTCCCGGCTGGCCTCGACGGAGACGGAGACGAATATCCTGTGGAGTGCAACAACAGCCACAGTGCGAGGCTGCTTCGCTTCCGCCATCCTCACGGCAAGCAGCAGCTATGGAATCGTTGGTTACTTGGTCAAAGGGGATCTTCACTACACCGCACGGCAGTCCACCCGATACTAAAATGAGATATGTAGTAAATTCGCCATTTTGGAGAAGCAGAAACACATATATACAAGCTAGCTAGCTACAAGCTAGCCTGCGCGTCGGGGAATCGTCGGATCTGCCCGGATCCAGGCGCAACGAGGGTCACTGAAGGAGCGGTGAAGCGAGCTCAGGACGGGCCTGCCTCCTGGCAGCGGGGTTCGTATGCGGGGGAGAGAGATGGGTGAGGGAGTAGGGGAGGAGAGGAGAGAGGGCGGTGGCGCAGGGGCTCACCATAGCCGCGGGTGTCCATGGCGGCCACCACCGATCAAGATGGAGCACGGGCATCATTTCCGCGCAACCCTAGATCAAGAGATACGCATGGGAGGCGCGATGAACAGATCTCACGCACGGTGCGGCAAGGGGAAGGGGGAGGCGGAGGTGGGGAGCTTACGGAAGAGGATGAGGCCCCCGAAGGCGCCGGCGAGGGAGGAGTAGGCGGCGCGCGGATGGAGAGGTCGAGGCAGGCATCCCACTTGGCGCCGAGGTCGACTGCGGCGGGATCCCTGACTGGCGGGCGGGGACGGCTTCGGGCGCCGCACCGGATCGAGGCGGGCGGGAGGAGCGGCGGAGCCAGGGCGGCGTTCTCGAGCGACTCCGCCATGGGAGGGAGGGAGGGAGGAGGAGAGGATGGGACGAGGGTTTCTCGCGACACGGGAGGTGGACGGGGAGGAGGAGGCGAGGGAGGTGGGGTGGAGACGCGACGCGAATGGGGAGGGAAAGGCGGAGGAGGGTTGGGGGTGGGGGCTATCGGGCCGCTATAACGCCGTTATCCATTGGGCCCCACCCACTTCTTTGCCATCTCGCCAACAGACGGAAAAGATTCTTTGCCATCTGTGCCGCGAGATGGCAAAGAGGTGGGTTGACAGCCGTTACAAAGATCGACCTCGCCGATTTCTTTGCCATCTGCTAGCAGATGGCAAAGATTATTTGCCATCCACTAGCAGATGGCAAAGAATTGGCTGATGGCAACCATGTTCTTTGTCGTCGTCAGCTTCTTTGCCATCTGTTTTTTATAAGCAGATGGCAAAGACGTTCTTTGCCATCAGCTGGCAGATGGCAAAGAGCTGGCTGATGGCAAATTCCCAGTTTCCAGTAGTTTATGCAACTTCCATCATCATCATATTTATGACTTGAGCATTCATTGTCATATTGCTTTGCATGATCGTAAGATAGCTAGCATGATGTTTTCATGGCTTGTTCGTTTTGTCATTGCTACACTAGATCATTGCACATCCCGGTACACCGCCGGAAGCATTCATATAGAGTCATTTCTTTGTTCCAGCATCGAGTTGTAAGTAAATAAAAGTGTGATGATCATCATTATTAGAGCATTGTCCCCAAAAAGAAAAAAAAGAAAAAAAAGGCATGACCCAACATTCAGAGCATACAAATCAAAGCACAAGCGGAAGCTTAACATGTCTGAGTACAGACATCTATAAATGAAAAAGGCTAAGAAGCCCGACTATCTACCAGATCCTGCCGAGGGCACAAGATCGTAGCTGAGGTAACAAGCTAAACGTCGAAGTCCACGCGGAACTACTAGCGAGACCGAGGTCTCTCTGCAAAAACATAAAATAGGCAAACGTGAGTACAAATGTACCCAGCAAGACTTACATCAGAACTAACTACATATGCATCATTATCAACAAAGGGGATGGTGGAGTTTAATAGCAGCAAGCCAGCTTTGACTCGGTGGCTATCCTAAACTACGACTGCAAGTAACTCTTTTGAGGTGGCGCACACGAGTCCACATATTCACCATATCAATACGCCACTATGGATCCGCTCCGCCTCCCTCACGAGAACGCCATCCATAGCACTCACGCTATCTTGCGATTTTAGAGTATCCACTTTCACTTGTCTATGAACTATGCAAGGTCCAAGTTTCCATATCCGAGGAATCCGCTATTCAATAGATAATGATAACCCCGCAGGGTGTACTTCTTCACACACGCCTCGCCACTTATCGCCTCAGACACGCCATGTACCTCGGCAACCTTCAAGCGGAAGCCGGGCGAGGAGTCGGCCACGCCTACCTAAACACTCAAGTCTCTCGCCCGTGTTTATCGCCTATTCGGTTCCATCCGCGAGGAGATCCGCCGGGTGTCGCCACGGCCCCAAACGATGTGTGCAGGTTCCCAAGCCCACCATCCGGTGCCACTTGGTACACCAGGCCATCGGTTAGTCTGTCCCAAGCCCACCTGCACGGGTGCCACTTGGTAGACTACTAACACTACCTACAAACACCAGAAACTAGTTGCAACTCCTGGACGGAGAACAAGGGTGATTAAGAAGCCGAGAGGGTCAATTAAGGATCCCCATGTGTGGTAGTAGCTGTTCATGGATCACAAACACAGAACTCAGTTCCTGAGGACGGCTGCAATGAGACAACCCACCATGTACTCCTACATGGCCTCTCACCGCTACCTTTACCAAATCGTGTTCACACATTTAGCTCTCAACAATAGGACATGTTCACACACCTCCGATTCATTCCCGATGAATCAGACCTGACTCAACTCTAAGCAGTAGCAGGCATGACAAACAAGCATGAATGAGTAGGCACATCAGGGCTCAAACAACTCCTACTCATGCTAGTGGGTTTCATCTATTTACTGTGGCAATGACAGGTCATGCAGAGGATAAAGGGGTTCAACTACCGCAGCATGTAACAGTTGTATCGTTGTTGTCCTAATGCAAGAAAATAGAGCGAAGCGAGAGAGTGGGATTGTATCGAATGAACAAGGGGTTTTGCTTGCCCGCACTTCAAGATAGCATTGAGTCTTCATCAGTGTCAACGATCACAACGTCGGTACAACGTCTACCAAGGGGAACAATACCGGCAAACAGAGAAGAAACACGATCAATGCAATGCACAATATGATGCATGCTATGACATGGCAATATGCTGGTGTTTTTGAGCTAATGCATCTAGCTATGATTTAAATGAAGTTGGTTTGAATACATGATCCAAATTCAAGCTCCATATATGATTATTTAAATGCCCTTTATTTGTTTTGTCCAAAACAGAGGACAAACATTGTTCAAACATGCGTGAAAATGGTACAGATGGATTCCTTGAATTTTTCTGATAATTTTTCATATATAATTTATTTCATTTGGAGCTACGGTTGAATTTCTATGAATTTTAGAAGTTTTAGCTATTTTCTGAAATATATTAAATCATTTAAGATTTATTTAAATTCCAGAAAGGAATTATTGCGTTAGCATGACCTCATAGTGACGTCATCAGGTCAACGGGCTGGTCCAGGTCAAACTGACCTGTGGGTCCCGCGTGTCAGTGGCTAATTAACTAATTTAATTTAGTTTAAACTGATCTGGGTAATTAGCAGAAGGGGGCCCCACCTGTCATTGACTCAACGGAGTCAACCGGGGCCCACCCGTGGTCAAAGTCGACACGGCTGCACCGGCGTTTAGCCGCCGGCGAGCCCGACGCGGCGGCGGAAGTGATTTTGGCCGTTCCGGCAACCAAACGAGCCGCGGAGGGCATCGGAGTGGAGCTGAGGACGAGCCGCGGCTCTTGGCGGAGTCCGTTGGGGTCGGGGTGGCCGGAGTTGGCGCCGGCGGCGACTTTGGCGGCCACCGGAGTTCGGGTGAGAGCGAACTCGGGCTGGGGTGTGCGGTGAGGTGCGGGGAGTGCACGGTTAGCCTCAGCGCGGCGTGCTGAATGCGTTGGACAAGGTGAGGTGGCCGGTGGTTAGCCGGAGGCACGTCGGCGACGTGGTCCGCGGCGGCGCGTGCGGTCGATCTTCGTGCGGTGGCTACACGGCTCGGGGGCGAGGGAGGAAGGGTAGGAGGGGTAGCTAGGCTCACTGGGCACTCGTAGAGGCCTCCGGCGGGGTCGGGGACGAGCTGAGGCGGCGGCAGCGTTGAAGGGGATCTCCGGCGACGGCGAACTCGGCGAGGTCGGTGCGGTGGACTCGGGCCTCGCGAGCACACGGGGCTCGGGTAGCTCGACGAAGTGGACGGCGGCGGAGCTCCTGGACATGACGAGAAGACGACGGCGACGGGAGCACGGCTACGACGTGGCACGGCGGCGGTGGCGCTGGCCATGGCCGGGGAGCGCGAGGGGAAGGAGCCGAGAGGAGAGGCGTCTGGGGTTCTGGGGAGAGAGGGGAGGATTCACGGCGTTAGCCGGGCGAGAGAAGCAGCGAGGTGGCGAGCAGGTGCGTGGCACCCATGCGGTGCTCGCTGTCGAGCACTGCTGCTGCCTGGCCGGCAAGCAAGCTTCATTGGCCAAGGCTGGGCTGGGCCGGGCGGGTGGGCAGTTAGCGGCGCCTGTAAGTCTTTCCTGTTATTTTCTGTTTCTGTTATTTTCCTTTTCTATTTTTCTGCAACTTTGTTGAATTATTAAAAATACCTAAAAGGTTCTAAAATTCACCAAACTACTCCTGGTCCATTGTTGGAATAATTCCAACATGAAACATTTTAGATTGGGAATATTTGGACATTTGAAATATTTTATATAATTTTAAATGCCCAAATTCAAATACTTATGATTTAATTCAAAGACCTTAGGATGACCTAGGAAATTGTGCAACACTTTTGGCAGAGGTTCTGAACCAAGACAAAAATGGTGGACATTTTAGAAGGGCATTTCAGGTTCATCGAAAATATTTTTAGTAAACCCTAGTTGATTCAGAGGGGGTGGGAGTTCATTATTCCCATTTCAGGTTTAAATGAAATTTAAACATGATGCAACACTCTAATGCATGCACTAGGCATTGTCGTAACTAGGATGTGACAACTCACCCCACTAAACAAGAATCTCGTCCCGAGATTCAAGACGGAGGTAAGAAGGCGAGGGTACAAACTAACACGATCTTCACGATCCGGATGTCCTTCTCGAGGATGCTTGATTCAAGGTTCCAATTGATCTTGACGCCTTTGCTTTTGAGATCTTCATCCAACACGAGGACAGAAACACTCTACAAGGATGGACCATTTTAATGATCACAAGGTCATCTCACGGAATGAGATATAGAACATCTCTTGAGCTGAGAGACTAAACACACATCATGAAGGACGGAAGAAACAAGCCCGAGCTCCGACCGCCGCCGCGAGCTCTGCTCCGGCGAGCTCAGGCCACCCTGCGCCCTCCCGTCGCCTCCGCTGGATGCGGACGAGCCCGGGCTACGCCCCGGTGCTCTCAGCCGCCGCCCCCATGCATCGCAGCGCTACGCCCGCCCTCGGCCGAACTCCGGCCGCCGCCCCGAGCTCCGCTCCGGCGAGCGACGGCCGTCCCCGCCTCTCCCACTTGCTCCAAACGATGCGGACGAGCTTCAGCTCCTCGTCCGTGGTCTCCGCCGCCTAAATGGTCACCGGAGGGCGATTCCCGTGCCCCTCCGCCGCGTTCGGCCTCGCCGGCGGCTAAACACCGGCGACTCAACGGAGTCAACCGGGGCCCACCCGTGGTCAAAGTCGACACGGCTGCACTGGCGCTTAGCCGCGGCGAGCGACGCCAGCGCGCGGAAGTGATTTTAGCTGCCCGCAACCAAACGAGCCGCGGAGGGCATCGGAGTGGAGAAAAAGAAAAAAAAGAAAAAGAAAAAAAAAGAAAATAAATAAAAAGAGGCAATGTTACTATCTCCTTTTCCACACTTGTGCTTCAAAGTAGCACCATGTTCTTCATGTAGTGAGTCTCATATCTTGTGCTTCAAAGTAGCACCATGTTCTTCATATAGATTGTCTCCTATGTTGTCACTTTCATATTCTAGTGGGAATTTTCATTATAGAACTTGGCTTGTATATTCCAACGATGGGCTTCCTCAAATGTCCTAGGTCTTCATGAGGAAGCAAGTTGGAAGCACACCCACTTAGTTTCTTTTGTTGAGCTTTCACACACTTATAGCTCTTAGTGCATCCGTTGCATGGCAATCCCTAATCCTTGCGTTGACATCAATTGATGGGCATCTCCATAGCCCGTTGATTAGCCACGTCGATGTGTGACTTTCTCCTTTTTTGTCTTCTCCACATAACCTCCATCATTATATTCTACTCCACCTATAGTGCTATATCCATGGCTTACGCTCATGTATTGCGTGAGGGTGGAAAAAGCTGAAGCGCGTTAAAAAGTAGGAACCAATTGCTTGGCTTGTCATCAGGGTTGTGCATGATGGGGGCATTTTGTGTGACGAAAATGAAGCATGGCCAAACTGTATGATTTTGTAGGGATAAGCTTGCTTTGGCCTTGTTGGTTGAAAAGACATGATTGCTTTATTGGTACGCTCGAAGTATTATTGTTTTTATGTCCAATGATAGACTATTGCTTTGAATCACTCGTGTCTTAATATTCATGCCATGATTAGACATATGATCAAGATTATGCTAGGTAGCATTCCACATCAAAAATTATCTTTTTTATCATTTACCTACTCGAGGACGAGCAGGAATTAAGCTTGGGGATGCTGATACGTCTCCGTCGTATCTATAATTTTTGATTGTTCCATGCCAATATTATTCAACTTTTATATACTTTTGGCACTTTTTATACTATTTTTTGGGACTAACATTTTGATCCAGTGCCCAGTGCTAGTTCCTGTCTGTTGCATGTTTTTTGTTTCGCAGAAACCCAATATCAAACTGAGTCCAAACGGGATAAAAATAGATTGAGATTTTTTTTGGAATATTTGATTTTTGGGAAGTAAAATCAACGCGAAATGGTGTCCGGGGTGGCCACGAGACAGGGGGGAGAGCCCTGGGCTCTCGTGGGCCACCCGTAAGGCGGTTGACACTCTTCTTTTGGTGCAAGAAAGCTAATTTTATGAGAAAGATCTAGGCGAAAGATTCACCCCAATCGGAGTTACGGATCTCCAGATATTTAAGAAATGGTGAAGTGGTAGAATCTGAGAACGCAGAAACAGAGAGATAGATCTAATCTCGGAGGGGCTCTCGCCCCTCCCACGCCATGGGAGCCAAGGACCAGAGGGGACACCCTTCTCCCATCTAGGGAGGAGGTCAAGGAAGAAGAAGAAGGGGGGGGGCTCTCTCCCCCTTGCTTCTGGTGGCGCCGGAACGCTGCCGGGGGCCATCATCATCACTGCGATCTTCATCAACACCGCCGTCATCTTCACCAACATCTCCATCACCTTCCCCCATCTATATTCAGTGGTCCACTCTCCCGCAATCCTCTGTACCCTCTACTTGAACATGGTGCTTTATGCTTCATATTATTTTCCAATGATGTGTTGCCTATGATGTCTGAGTAGATTTTCGTTGTCCTATCGGTGCTTGATGAATTGCTATGATTGGTTTGAGTTGCATGTTTTATTATTGGTGCTGTCCTATTGTGCCCTCCGTGTCGCGCAAGCGTGAGGGATTCCTGTTGTAGGGTTTGCAATATGTTTACGATTTTCTTATGGTGGGTTGCGTGAGTGACTGAAACACAAACCCGAGTAAGTAGGTTGTTTGCGTATGGGATAAAAGGGGACTTGATGCTTTAATGCTATGGTTGGGTTTTACCTTAATTAATCTTTAGTAGTTGCGGATGCTTGCTAGAGTTCCAATCATAAGTGCATAGAATTCCAAGTAAGGGATGATATGTTAGCTTATGCCTCTCCCTCAAATAGAATTTTAATAGTGATTATTAGTCTAGTAACATAGTCAGTTGCTTAGGGACAATTCCACAACTCCTACCACCACTTTTCCACACTCGCTATATTTACTTTATTGCATCTTTATCTAAACAGCCCCTAGTTTATATTTACGTGTTCTTTATTATCTTGCAAACCTATCCTATCACACCTACAAAGTACTTCTAGTTTCATACTTGTTCTAGGTAAAGCGAACGTCAAGCGTGCGTAGAGTCGTATCAGTGGCAGATAGGACTTGAGAGAGTATTTGTTCTACCTTTAGCTCCTCGTTGGGTTCGAAACTCTTACTTATCAAAAAGGCTACATCTCCCATATACTTGTGGGTCATCAGAGGCAGCCCACACGGGTCATGTGTGGGCGAAATTAGAACTGCCCACACGTGTGGGTGCATGATAACCCACAAGTGTAGGGGATCGCAACAGCTTTCGAGGGTAAAGTATTCAACCCAAATTTATTGATTCGACACAAGGGGAGCCAAAGAATATTCTTGAGTATTAGCAGTTGAGTTGTCAATTCAACCACACCTGGATAACTTAGTATCTGCAGCAATGTATTTAATAGCAAAGTAGTATGATAATAAAGGTAACGGTAGCAAAAGTAATATTTTTGGGTTTTGTAGTGATTGTAACAATAGCAACGGAAAAGTAAATAAGCGAAGAACAATATGTGAAAACCTCGTAGGCAATGGACCAGTGATGGATAATTATGTCGGATGCGATTCCTCATGTAATAGCTATAACATAGGGTGACACAGACTAGCTCCAGTTCATCAATGTAATGTAGGCATGTATTCCGTATATGGTCATACGTGCTTATGGAAAAGAACTTGCATGACATCTTTTGTCCTACCCTCCCGTGGCCGCGAGGTCCTAGCAGAAACTAAGGGATATTAAAGCCTCCTTTTAATAGAGAACCGGAACAAAGCATTAGCACTTAGTGAATACATGAACTCCTCAAACTACGGTCATCACCGAGAAGTATCCCGATTATTGTCACTTCGGGGTTGTCGGATCATAACACGTAATAGGTGACTATAGACTTGCAAGATAGGATCAAGAACACACATATATTCATGAAAACATAATAGGTTCAGATCTCAAATCATGGCATTCGGGCCCTAGTGACAAGCATTAAGCATAGCAAAGTCATAGCAACATCAATCTCAGAACATAGTGGATACTAGGGATCAAACCCTAACAAAACTAACTTGATTACATGGTAAATCTCATCCAACCCATCACCGTCCAGCAAGCCTACGATGGAATTACTCAGGGACGACGGTGAGTATCATGAAATTGGTGATGGAGGATGGTTGATGATGACGACGGCGACGAATCCCCCTCTCCGGAGCCCCGAACGGACTCCAGATCAGCCCTCCCGGGAGAGATTAGGGCTTGGCTGCGGCTCCGTGTCGTAAAACGCGATGAAACTTTCTCTCTGATTTTTTTCTCCGCGAGACGGAATATATGGAGTTGGAGTTGAGGTCGGCGGAGCCTCAGGGGGCCCACGAGACAGGGGGGCGCGCCCAGGGGGGTGGGCACGCCCCCCACCCTCGTGGACAGGGTGTGGGCCCCCTGGTCTTGATTCATTCGCCAGTATTTTATATATGTTCCAAAAAGTGCCTCCGTGGATTTTCAGGACATTCCAAGAACTTTTTTTTTCTACACATAAAACAACATCATGGCAGTTCTGCTGAAACAGCGTCAGTCCGGGTTAGTTCCATTCAAATCATGCAAGTTAGAGTCCAAAACAAGGGCTAAAGTGTTTGTAAAAGTAGATATGTTGGAGACGTATCAACTCCCCCAAGCTTAAGCCTTTGCTTGTCCTCAAGCAATTCAGTTGATAAACTGAAAGTGATAAAGAAAAAAATTTACAAACTCTGTTTGCTCTTGTTGTTGTAAACATGCAAAGCCAGCATTCAGGTTTCAGCAAATATTATGAACTAACCACACTCACAATAACACTTAGGTCTCACAATTACTCATATCAATAGCATAATCAGCTAGCGAGCCATAATAATAAAACTCGGATGACAACACTTTCTCAAAACAATCATATATGATATAACAAAATGGTATCTCGCTAGCCGTTTCTGAGACCACAAAACATAAATGCGGAGCAGCTTTAAAGATCAAGGACTGACTAAACATTGTAATTCATGGTGAAAGAGATCCAGTCAAGTCATACCCAATATAAACCAATAGTAATGAATGCAAATGACAGTGTGCTCGCCAGTGGGTGCTTTTTAATAAGAAGGGTGATGACTCAACATAAAAGTAAATAGATAGGCCCTTCGCAGAGGGAAGCAGGGATTTGTAGAGGTGCCAGAGCTCGATTTTCAAATAGAGATGAATAACATTTTGAGCGGCATACTTTTGCTGTCAACAAAACAACTATGAGATGGCTGTATCTTCCATACTACATGCATTATAGGCAGTTCCCAAACAGAATGGTAAAGGTTTATACTCCCCCAGCCACCAACAAGCATCAATCCATGGCTTGCTCGAAACAACGAGTGCCTCCAACTAACAACAGTCCCGGGGGAGTTTTGTTTAATTATTTTGATTTTCTTTGATCTTTTTGGATCATGGGACTGGGCATCCCGGTTACCGGCCCTTTCTCATGAATGAGGAGCGGAGTCCACTCCTCTTGAGAATAACCCACCTAGCATGGAACATATAGGCAGCCTAGTTGAAACATGAGCTGCTCGAGCATACGAAACAAAATTTCATTTGAAGGTTTGGAGTTTGGCACATACAAATTTACTTAGAACGGCAGGTAAATACCGCATATAGGAGGTATGGTGGACTCATATAGAATTACTTTGGGGTTTAAGGAGTTTGGATGCACAAGCAGTATTCGCGTTTAGTACAGGTGAAGGCTAGCAAAAGACTGGGAAGCGACCAACTGAGAGAACGACAACAGTCATAAACATGCATTAAAATTAATTCACACCGAGTACAAGCATGAGTAGGATATAATCCACCATGAACATAAATATCATGAAGGCGATGTTGATTTGTTTCAGTTACATGCATGAATATGTGCCAAGTCGAGTTACTCAATTCATTCAAAGGAGGATACCATCCCATCATACCACATCATAATCATTCTAATAGCATGTCGGCACACATGGTAAACCATTATAACTCATAGCTAATCAAGCATGGCAAAGCAAATATAATCTCTAAATGTCATTGCAAATATGTTTACTTCATAATAAGCTGAATCAGGAACGATGAACTCATCATATTTACAAAAACAAGAGAGGTTGAGTTCATACCAACTTTTCTCGTCTCAATAAGGCCATCATATATCGTCATTATTGCGTTTCACTTGCAAGACCGAACGATGTGTATAATAATAAGAGTGCACGTGCATTGGACTAAGCTGGAATCTGCAAGCATTCAACTCAAGAGAGAAGACAAAGTAATATGGGCTCTAAGTTAAATAAACAATCATGCATATGAGAGCCACTAAATATTTTCAATATGGTCTTCTCGACCCCCAAAGGAAAGAAAAGAAAATAAAACTATTTACAAGGGAAAGCTCCCAACAAGTAAAAGAAGAATGAGAAATCTTTTTGGGTTTTCATTTTAATTACTACTACATGCATGGAAATTAAACTAAATAATTTTTTTTGGTTTTTCTTAAGGTTTATCAAACACACAATAAGAAAGCGAGAAAAAGGAAATGAAACTAGCATGGATAATACAATGAAAGAGTATGAGCACCGACGACTAGTGTGTGAACATGAATGTAAAGTCGGTGAGAAATACGTACTCCCCCAAGCTTAGGCTTTTGGCCTAAGTTGGTCTAGTACCAAGGACTGCCTGGCTGATATCCGTAGTTGTAGCTGGGGTCGTACTGAGATACAGCAGCAACCGCCTCCTGAGCTGCGGCATGTTGGCGAGCTGCCTTCGCTCTCCCCTCGTGTTTAGCTGCTTCCTCCCTGGTAACAACATATCTTCATTTTGCCTGATAATCAAAAAGGAGAGGATCAAGAAGAGTAACATGGACGACGTTACGTCTGTCATAGATTAGTCGATATTGGAGGAATTGTTCATTCCTCTAAAAAAATGATGGTTGACCACAGCGTCATAATCTAAATAAGCAGGAGGTAACATCATATCCCCCTCTCGTGGGGCTATACCAAGATAATTAGCCACATGGGTTGCATAAATTCCTCCAAATTAATCTCTAGCTCTACCATTATTCTGCAACCTACGTGCAACTACTGCCCCCAAGTTATAACCTTTATAACCTAACACAGCACTCTTGAGGACACAAAGATCAGGGACACACATATGACATGCTTCCTCTTTACCGTTAATGCATCTACTAATGAAGAGAGCAAAATATTGTATAGCAGGAAAATGAATGCTCCCTATGGTAGCTTGTGCTATGTCCCTGGATTCTCCCACAGTAATACTAGCAAGGAAATCTCTAAATTCAGATTTTTGAGGATCACTAATATTACCCCATTGCGGAAGTTTGCAAGCAATTGTAAAATCCTCTAAGTACATGGTATAAGATGTATCATAAATATCAAATAGGACACTAGGAGAATTGCGTGTACAGTTATATTTAAACCTCCGCACAAAGGAATCAGTCGATTGATAGTACTGAGGACACTTATCTTGTAAGAAGTCTTCCCGATCAGCATTACGCACATACGCGTCAAATTCCTCCTTAAAGCCTGCTTCGACCATAAAATCATCGGATGGCCACTCACAAGCTCGACATTTGCATCCCTCGGTAATTCGACATCTTGCTCACGCATAGCAATCCTGGGCCCTTTCTTCACCGAGGAACCACCTTGGTACATTCTCCTAGACATAATTCTTTTTCTCAAAAATTTCTGAAATTTTAGTAACTTCAAAATAAAAGTGAATAAAACTAAACAAGATTGGTAGCAACTACTCCTACAAGTGCCTAGAGTCTATATCATGCATTCGAATTACTTGGGACCTCATAAATTTAACATGCAAGCTCAAGAACATGGTCACCTATGCAGGAAAAATTTGCAATGAATAAAGCACTAGAACAAAAACTAATTGGACCAATGGAGGAGTCACATACCAAGCAACAATCTCCCAAAGCAGTTTTGTGAACGGAGCTTTGAGCAAGGAGATTGAAAATCGCAGCAAAATGAGCTAGAACTCGTGCTTGAGGTGGATGGAGATTTTTTGGGAAGAAGATGGAGTGTGTGGGTGCTGGCATAAGTGGAGGGGGAAGGGGCCCACGAGACAGGGGGGCGCGCCCATGGTAGGTTGGCGCGCCCTGCACTCTCGTGGTCTGGTGCTTGCCCCTCCTGCAGTGATTTTAGTGCCTAAAATCCTCAAATATTCCATAAAAAATCATACTAAATTTTCAGGGCATTTGGAGCACTTTTATTTTCGGGATATTTTTTATTGCATGGATAATTCAGAAAACAGACATATAATACTATTTTTTCTTTATTTATTCTAAATAACAGAAAGTAAAAAGAGGGTACAGAAGGTTGTGTGAGGGAGTCCTGGACTAGGGGGTGTCCGGACAGCCGGACTATCATCGTCCGCCGGACTCCAAGACTACGAAGATACAAGATTGAAGACTCATCCCATGTCCGGATGGGACTTTCCTTGGCGTGGAAGGCAAGCTTGGCGATACGGATATGTAGATCTCATACCATTGTAACCGACTCTGTGTAACCCTAGCCTCCTCCGGTGTCTATATAAACCGGAGGGCTTTAGTCCGTAGGACAACATACATTACAACAATCATACCATAGGCTAGCTTTAGGGTTTAGCCTCCTTGATCTCGTGGTAGATCCACTCTTGTACTACCCATATCATCAATATTAATCAAGCAGGACGTAGGGTTTTACCCATTGTTGAGGAAATCGTTAACTGGTAGCTGCTCGGTTGGCTGGCAAGTAGGGGATTAATCGGTTAATCGGCAAGTTAATCGGCCATTTAATCAATTAATCGGACGATTTATCGGTTAATCGGCTACTCGGCGACCCTACGAGTAGGGATTAATCGGCAAGTTAACTGGTTAATCGGATGAATTCTTGAACAGGGGTTTTTACCTCCATCGAGAGGGCCCGAACCTGGGTAAAACATCGTGTCCCTTGTCTCCTGTTACCATCCGCCTAGACGCACAGTTCGGGACCCCCTACCCGAGATCCGCCGGTTTTGACACCGACATTGGTGCTTTCATTGAGAGTTCCTCTGTGTCGTCACCGATAGGAAGGATGCCTCCACCCGTCTTCAAAGACGTTATTTTCGCCAAAGGGGGCTTCGCCGCTGGCCAAACTATCCGGCTAGGTGGTTTTCTTATGACCGCCTGTCCGGCCACTGCTTCGACAATGACTTCTCAAGTCGTCAAAAGCAATCTTCACGTCACTCGAATCGCCGAGCGGTTGGATCCAATAGAGCTCTCGTCTGTTAACGAGCTCTTGGATCGCATCGCCGCCCTGGGAGTCGCTACAGACTACAATCAGATTGGGCTTAAAACCGATCTGAGAGAGATTAACTCTCCCCAGGCTACCCACCACGTCGCAGTGGTAGAGGAGCAACGCGGCGACTCTTCGCCTATATTGAAAACTAGTCACGTCCGGATTCCTGAACCCTCCATGCCGGATTTCCGCGGAGGGACGGACTTCGATCGAGCATTGAACTTAAAATCATGCATCGTCCCGGACTCGCTAGATCGTGTCCAGCAATCCAAGCTTCCGAATTCAGAAACTCCTCGGCCTTTAAGCCCCAAGATGGGCAGGGATCCGGATTTTAGTCCACCCACCCGCCCAGACATATGCGATCTATCTCTGATATGGCAAGAGCCCGCGGAAACAGTACATCACTACTGGGCCAGATTCCTCCTGGTTATGGACAGGATAAAGGACTGCCGAGAGGAAAAAGCAATCTCAATCTTTTGCAATAATTGCACGGACAAGGGAATATTGAACGCCGTCGGCCGTCGTAAAATTATACGCTTCGCCGATCTGGCGTCCATAGTACGAAAGTACTGTGCGATGGAGAGTTTCCGGAAAACCGAAAACCAATTTTGGGATAATCCGGCCCCGAACACAACCCCAGTCCGCAATAAAAGGGTGCATCACACTCAGGCCCCAGATGCAAAAACCAAAAAGCAAAAACCCCATAAAGGGCACGGAACCGTACTTGAGGGATGGCTCAATGGACCCTGTAAGCTCCATAGTACAGAGGGAGCCGTCCCAATACATAGCCTTTGAGCATGTTGGATATTATGGCAGGTGGCCAAAAGTGGCGAGGAGCTTCTAGCCCCGGAAAACCACTCCAACAATACCGGTACGGTATCAACAGTCTTCGAGACCTTCGCATCAAACAATATGCGAAAATGAACAATCCGCGGCCTCGCCGAAGTCTACCAAGTAGTAACAGAAAATCCATGGAGCAACACAGCTATTACCTTCAACGCCAGCGACGAACCTAAATTCCGAACAGCCCGAGCACCAGCCGCACTGGTGATTAGTCCCATAGTGGACGGCTTTCGACTGACAAAAGTCCTCATGGATGGCGGCAGCGGACTAAACCTCATCTACGAGGAAACTCTGCAAAAAATGGAAATCGATTGGAGCTGTATTGAGCGAAGCAGCACAACCTTCAGAGGAATAATCCCTAGCCGGGAAGCGCGCTGCACCGGAAAAATCACACTCGATGTGGTGTTCGGCTCGCCGGACAATTACAGATCCGAAGAAGTCACGTTCCAAGTGGCCCCATTCAACAGCGGATATTACGCTATATTAGGACGAGAGGCATTCACAATTTTTCAAGCCGTACCCCATTACGGGTACATGAAGCTCAAGATGCCTGGGCCCGGTGGAGTAATCACTCTCGTTAGTGATCCGGACATAGCACTCCGCGCCAAAAACAAGACAGCCGCACTAGCCCTGGAGGCACTATCTGAAGCCCTAGGAGCAGAAGAACTCACCACGCTGCGCTCTACGGTGAACAGGGACGATGTGATACTCGATAAAAGATCCAAGTCCACCTCCTTAAAACCAGCAGATGAAATAATAAAATTCCAGGTCCATCCAACGGACCCAACAAAGACGGCCTCCATTGGGTCACAATTGAACCCCGAAGTAGACGCCGCACTGCGCGAATTCCTTCGGGAAAATTGGGACATTTT
The DNA here is from genome assembly GCA_021437245.1 of Aegilops speltoides. Taxonomy (NCBI): domain Eukaryota; kingdom Viridiplantae; phylum Streptophyta; class Magnoliopsida; order Poales; family Poaceae; genus Aegilops; species Aegilops speltoides. The sequence goes on along the minus strand of CM038146.1, from coordinate 477,477,231 downwards.
CGCTTGGCATCCTTCGGATATGCCCGAAATCCCACGCAGGTTGGCAGAATACAGCCTAAACATCCTAAAAGGATTTAAGCCAGTCAAACAGGCTCTTCGACGATTTTCCGAACCCAAAAGACAGGCAATGGGAGAAGAGCGAGCCAAACTATTGGAAGCCGGATTCATCAGAGATATCAAACATCCGGATTGGCCAGCAAATCTGGTAATGGTACCAAAGAAGGACAAATCCTGGCGCCTCTGTGTCGATTTTAAAGACCTAAATAAGGCTTTCCCAAAGGATCCCTTCCCTCTCCCCCGCATCAACCAAATTATCGATGCTACCGCAGGGCACGATTCGTTGTGCTTCCTCGACGCATACTCTGGCTACCATCAAATCAAGATGGCGGAAGCAGATCAAGCCGCAACGGGATTCATCACTCCACACGGACCATTCTGCTTCAACACGATGCCCTTCGGACTTAAAAACGCCAGCGCAACATATCAGCGCATGATTGAAACATGTCTGGCTACCCAGATCGGCAAAACAGTCGAGGCATACGTAGACGACATAGTCGTCAAAACAAAACACGTTGAAACTCTAGTAGACGATTTGAGGCTCACGTTCGACAACCTCAGAGCATATGACATCAAGCTGAACCTGGAAAAATGTGTTTTCGGCGTACCAGCCGGAAAGCTGCTGGGCTTCATCGTATCCGGTAGAGGAATTGAAGCAAACCCGGCTAAAATCTGAGCTCTGTCACAGTTGGACATTCCAAAAGACCTCAAACAAATAAAAAATTAATAGGATGCGTGGCAGCTCTAAGACGCTTTATCTCCCGTCTAGGAGAAAAGGCATTGCCCCTCTATCGCCTCCTCAGGCGCACCGAACACTTCGAGTGGACGGATGCTGCCACTGCCGGACTCGAAGAAATAAAGGCCATATTGGCAACAAATCCGGTCCTGGTTGCGCCCAATCTGGGCGAACCAATGTTGTTATACATCGCAGCAACGCATATAGTTGTAAGCGCGGTACTCATCGTCGAACGAGAGACAGAAGGGCACAAATTCCCTCTTCAAAAACCAGTGTATTATGTATCCACTGTGTTAACCCCCTGCAAGTCCCGTTACCCACACTATCAAAAGATAGCGTATGCGGTGTCCATGGCATCCCGGAAGCTCCGACACTACTTTCAAGAGTGTTCAATAACAGTGGCCTCTGAGGTACCACTCAATGACATTATAAATAACCGTGACGCAACGGGCAGGATTGCAAAATGGGCCACTGAGCTCTTACCATTCGATATAACTTACAAACCTCGGCGAGCTATAAAGTCACAAGTTTTGGCTGACTTTGTCGCCGAATGGACCGTTTAACTCCCTAAAGAGTACGGCGATACTCAATTGGACTATGCACTTCGACGGCTCTAAAATGTTGGCGGATGGGGCTGGCATCGTCTTGACGTCCCCAACCGGGACACAGTCCAATCGTGCCGAATAATGTACACGGACTCCAACAACGCAGCGAATCGAGAGCCCTTTTACACGGTCTCCGGATGGCAATCTCCATGGGCATTCGACGCCTAGAGGTGCGCGGGGATTCAAACCTTGCAATATCCCAAATAAATGGAGATTTCGATGCCAAGGATCTGAAAATGGCAGCAGCTGTCTTAAAAATGTCAGCTCGGTTCGAAGGACTCGAATTCCATCACATAGCCCGAGATAATAACCGAGCGGCCGACGTACTGGCATGCATCGGTGCAAAACGTGATGCTGTCCCTCCAAATATCTTCCTGGGGCGGCTCTTCAAGCCATCCGTACTATGGGAAGAGGAGTCCGGAAATGACAAACCGGAAAGAACCGCGCCAACCGGCGATTCAGCCGATGACATAACACCTTCAGCCCACGACATAATGGCGGTAATCGTCCCGTGGACAGAACCTTTCCTAGCCTATTTGCTCAGACAGGAACTTCCCGAAGTCCAAAATGAGGCCCGCTGCATAGTCCGGCGATCGAAAGCCTACAAGGTCCATGAGGGAGAACTTTATAAGAAAAGTACAACCGGAGTCCTTCAAAGGTGTATCTCCGAAGAGGAAGGGCGAAACCTCCTGGATGAAATTCATGCCGGACTAGGCGGACACCATGCAGCAGCCCGGGCCCTTGTAGGAAAGGCATTCCATACAGGATTTTATTGGCCGACGGCCCGGGCAGATGCCCAGGACTTAGTCCAGAGATGCGTCGGTTGTCAGCTCTTTTCTAATCAGAGCCATATGCCACCCACCGCCTCAAAACTATACCCATTACCCGGCGTTCATGATCCGGGGCTTGATATGGTTGGACCCCTTAAAGGGGGAACCCACAAGCAAAGGTATCTATTGGTCATGGTGGATAAATTCACCAAATGGATAGAGGCCAAACCGTCAAAACGACGAGTCCGGACCAGTGATAGACTTTATATCCGGGTCGTATACACCGTTACGGTGTCCCCACAAAGATCATCACCGACAATGGCACGAACTTCACGGCCGACGAGGTTAAGTCATGGTGCAAAAATATGGGCATCAAGCTCGACTATGCTTCAGTCTATCACCCTCAAACCAACGGTCAAGTGGAACGAGCGAATGGTCTAATAATGAGCGGCATTAAACCCAGACTAGTGCGGTCACTTACTAAATCTGACACGCACTGGGTTGAGGAGCTCGACTCCGTACTCTGGGGGCTGCGGACAACGCCTAACCGTACTACCAGATTCACACCCTTTTTTATGGTATACAGCGCAGAGGCAGTCCTGCCCTGCGACATAATTCATGACTCACCTCGAGTGCGCATGTACGAAGAAAGAGAAGCCGAGCTGGATCGGCAGGACAGCCTGGACACATTGGAGGAAGAACGCGACGTCGCCAAGGCTCGTTCCGCATTTTATCAGCAGCAGGCCCGAAGATATCAAAGCAGAGAAGTACGGGCCAAGACTTACAACGTTGGCGAACTAGTTCTACGCTGCGGACAAGAAAAAGACAAGCTCAAGCCCAAATGGGAGGGCCCTTCATTGTCGATCAAGTCCTGACCGCGGAGCGCATCGTCTATGAAATGCGTCGGATAACCGACTCGAGCCGAACCCATGGAACGCAGCCCGCCTCCGAAGATTCTATGCCTAGCGCCGGACTAAGAGTTCGTCTCCTTCCTCCGTTCAAATTTTTACACTTCAGCTGCCTTTTGTTTCTCTTTCTTCCCCTAACCTTTTTTACTAAAAAGCCCCTACGGGCCTAATTCCGCATTGTTCGCGTACACTTGATGTGCCATCCGCACTCATTATACATGGGGGCTTCTTGTCCAGAAGCTCAATTATAAGGGCTTCATGCCCAGCACGTGTGTCAAGCTTCCACACGTACCTTTTACTCACCATTATATGCATCGATATGACTTTAGTTTTGGCCAAGCTGGGTTGCCTGGCTCCTGTGCTTACCCCTACGTTCCCGATTGTTCGGCTAGGAGGTAAAGGGAGCACCTCTGCGTTTGTTACTGCCTGGTCAGCCGGATGTGTACCTCAGACTGGGTGAAGCCGAAAGCTAGCGTTCTTAAGGGAATATTCGGTCGGTGACCTAAAAGATGATTTTTTACTTACTCATTTATCCGCCCTCAGATGTTTTCCTTCTTTTTTCGCAGTCCGGACATGCACTTTAGGGCATGCCTCCCAGGGAAAGGAACCCTTAACGGAACTATTCTCCCTGGAAGATGTTTCTTACTAACCATGTAATATAACATAACTAGTTGGGCACTTGTCTGATAAAGCACTAATGACCCCTACACCTGGTCTCCATGCATACCCCGGTTATTTCTTAACCAAAAAGGTATTCGGACACACTCCGGACTCTAGGGTCCCGAGGTTGAAGCGAAAAGGTCGGCAAAGACAAACGATCTACAATCCGGCTAGAAGGCATTTCACATGTCACTTTAAAGGAAAACATACATTGTCAAATTCTTGATTGTATTCCTCCTCAATCCCGTCTAACAGTGCTGTCTAACTTACAGTCCGTTGGGAAAATTTAGCAGCCAACTCTACTTGGCTGTATACTAAACTCACAGGATCTCCTTCCCATCGGGCCCCACCGTCCAACTCGCCATGTGGTTGGGATCCGCCTTCTTGTAACGCGTCTTCACCATGGCCCAAGCCTCCCTGGCACCTTGACGGAAAGCCGAAATCTTCCACCAATGGAAACGATGCCGCACTCCCTGAAGCTTCTCCGCAAGCTCCCCAAGGCCCTCGGGTAGGGAGAGGGCTGGCCACAAAGCCTGGACGACGCCGCTCATTGCCTGCCGAACTCGTTCGAGCAGTTGCAACAGCTCGGGAAGTTGATCACCCGTTGATATGGGCATCTCCTCCACAGGGCGACCTGTGAGTATACCTACAAGACATATTATGTCAATTTACTTCCTCGCCGAACTCTTCTTTTCAAAGGAGTCCACTCAAGCACTTACTATAAATGCTGCGACAAAGCCGCTGATTCTCCTTAACGGAGCTGGACAGCCCGGCTCGAGCGCCTTTTAGCTCTTCTCCGAGCTTGGCGTTGGCATCCTGGAGCTTGTTCCTTTCTTGCTGTACCCTATTCAGCACTCTCTCGCCGGCCTTTAGCTGGCGCAGTAATTCCTGCCTGTCCGGATCTTGTCCGGCGGCACCTGCAATGTCACTATTTGACTTGCGCGCACGCCGCACAGCGCTTATATTTATTAATAAAAATGTGTCACCAGGAGGGGTCTCTGCGTCTCCTCCTGCGGCAGCAAGTGCAGCCTCAAGTTGGGCCTTGCATTCTTGCAGCTCCTGAGACAGCTGGGCATTCTTCTCGGTAAGAGCCTGCGTTTTAAATGATCCTTAAATCAGTTAACATAACTAGTTGGACATGGTGGCGGACAGTCTGTCGGTGTCCACCTCAGACTTGGTGGCGGACAGTCTGTCGGTGTCCTCCGTTGGAGGAGGATCCGGCCCGCGTCTTGCGCTTACCTCCCCCTCCAGGCCGGGCGCTGGAGCCTGGCCGGTATAGGTTGGATCGGCAACTTCCGCGCCCGCAGTCCGGCGAGCGCTTTTTCTCCTATAAAGATCATGAGAACTCAGACGCTTCCTAGGAACGTTGCTCTGAAAATTTAAATACGAGCTATACCTTTGCGGCGACGTTTCAGTCCGTGCCGCGCTCCTTTTCTGCCTGCTGGTCCGGACTGACCTTTGTTGGTCAGCCGCCGCGGGCTCGGCTTCCCGCCTTGAAGGCGCTTCCTGTAAAACACCATCGTTCGCGAAGGTCAGAAATGGGTAAGGAAGAGATAATGGTGTCCGGACCTCGGTCACGATCACCGGGAAGCGGATACTGTCCGGGTAGTCCGCTATATGTTGACCAAAGCATTGTCCATGCTGAGCTGGTGAAACACCCCGTCGATAAGCTCCACCTTGATGTCCGGATCCTCTTCGGAGGCCGGATCCAGGGATCTTTCCGGATCCTCGGGTTGCGGAGCGGGACTTACCATGGCCTCCACAGTCCGGCGTAGATCCTGCGCCGAAGACATAATGTAAGAAGCCTAAACTTCGAAAGCATGGGTTGAGCCCTTAAAAGTGTTCGCTTACCCAGCCTCTAGGGTTGTTCATGGAAAACCCATTCAAAGGGTTCGTTCGAAGGAAGTCCTCCTTCTCACCCTTCTACATGCTGGACAGGATCTGCACCAGATCCTCGGTCGAATCCGGCCCTTCGCGGCCATGACGGGTGGCATCGTCTTCCCGTTGAAATCCCACATGGGGTGGCCTCAGATTGCAATGGCTGTACCCCCGCATGATGCATGTCGCCATGATTCCAATCATGGTCAACCCGGAATGGGCCAGTAATCTTATTCGGCCCATCAAGTAATGGACGCTCTTGTCTTCCTCCAATCGGGGGCTCCGTGGGCGCCAGCTGAGGCGTTTCTTTAGAGGAGCAGCACTAAACTCCGGGAGGCCAATCCGGACTGGGTCCGGCAGCGGAGCGTCACCTATGTAAAACCACTCTGAAGGCCAGTCTTCGGACGCCTTCTTGGCAGTACCAGATGGGTATCCGGTCCCGGCGATGCGCCATATTTCGGCGCCGCCCACTTGATATATGGATCCCTCATGAGAACGGGGTACGAGGCAGAACAACCTCTTCCACAACGCGAAATGGGGCTCGATGCCCAGGAATAGCTCGCAAAGAGCTACGTAACCCGCGATATGCAGGACAGAGGCGGGCGTAAGGTGGTGGAGCTGGAGTCCGTAGAACTCCAGGAGCCCGCGGAGAAACGGATGTATTGGGAATCCGAGTCCCCTTATTAGATAAGGGACGAAGCATACCCGCTCCCCTTTGTTGGGACTTGGGGTAGCCTCCGCTTGCTTCCCACCTTGGTAGGTGACCAGCCCGGCTCGAACCGTAGATATCCCCCCGCTTGGAGCTTCACTAGCTCGTTGTGTGGAACAGAGAACCTCCTCCAATCCCCTGGGGGTGGGCTTGGAGCGCGAGAAGAGGAGCCGCGTCAACGGTCCATGATGGAATGGATTTTTAGGTCAAGGGCACTCCGATGAAGTATTCGCGGAAGGAAGATGGTGTGGTTTGGATCTGGATTTTTGCCTCTTTTGTAGGCGGATGAGTCGCATGACTAGGGGGTGAAACATAAAAGACACCCTGGCTTTTCACATTCGTGTGACGCGTGGAAGAAGGCCATTATTGGGCGTAGAAGCCAAGAAACACAATATTTATGATGAAGCAGGACACTGTTCGGCAGGTACATGGAACTTGAAGGGAGAACCCGCCTTGCAACGCCGAAGACTATATACGCGACTGGACTTATCGTCATTGAAGCCTGGTTAAAGGGCTCTTGAGGAGTCTGGACTAGGGGTGTCCGGACAGCGGACTATCATCGTCCGCGGACTCCAAGACTACGAAGATACAAGATTGAAGACTCCGTCCCGTGTCCGGATGGGACTTTCCTTGGCGTGGAAGGCAAGCTTGGCGATACGGATATGTAGATCTCCTACCATTGTAATCGACTCTGTGTAACCCTAGCCTCCTCCGGTGTCTATATAAACTAGAGGGCTTTAGTCCGTAGGACAACATACATTACAACAATCATACCATAGGCTAGCTTTAGGGTTTAGCCTCCTTGATCTCGTGGTAGATCCACTCTTGTACTACCCATATCATAAATATTAATCAAGCCGGACGTAGGGTTTTACCTCCATCGAGAGGGCCCGAACCTGGGTAAAACATCGTGTCCCTTGTCTCCTGTTACCATCTGCCTAGACGCACAGTTCGGGACCCCCTACCGAGATCAGCCGGTTTTGACACCGACATTGTGCCTTCTAGTTTCATGCATCTCATGATCATCAAAATGAATCCACTAACAAGGTTAATCAAGTCTTGCTAACAAACTCATTCCGAATAACACGGAACCGGAGAAATTTCGAAAAACACTAAGTTACCTCAACGGGGATATGAAATTCCCCAACAATAAGAATATCATATTTTTTCTTGACATTAGGGAGAGGAAATTCAAAACCTCCAATAATGATGTGGTTGGAACTTTTCCAATAGAATTGATGCTATGAACTTGAGATTGTTTCCTCGGAAAGTGTATCGTATGCTCATTACCATTAACATGAAAAGTGACATTGCCTTTGTTGCAATCAATAACAGCCCCTACAGTATTCAAAAAGGGTCTACGAAGGATAATCGACATACTATCGTCCTCGGGAATATCAAGAATGACAAATTCCGTTAAGATAGTGACATTTGCAACCACAACAGGCACATCCTCACAAATAACGACGGGTATAGCAGTTGATTTATCAGCCATTTGCAAAGATATTTCAGTAGGTGTCAACTTATTCAATTCAAGTCTACGATATAAAGAGAGAGGCATAACACTAACACCGGCTCCACGATCACATAAAGTAGTTCTAACATAGTTTCTTTTAATAGAACATGGTATAGTTGGTACACCCGGATCTCCAAGTTTCTTTGGTATTCCACCCTTAAAAGTGTAATTAGCAAGCATGGTGGAAATTTCAGCTTCCGAAATCTTTCTTTTGTTTGTAATGATATCCTTCATATACTTAGCATAAGGATTTACTTTGAGCATGTCGGTCAAGCGCATACGTAAGAAGATAGGTCTAATCATTTCAGCAAAGCGCTCAAAATCCTCATCATCCTTTTTCTTGGATGGTTTAGGAGGAAAGGGCATGGGTTTCTGAACCCATAGTTCTCTTTCTCTACCGTGCTTCCTAGCAACAAAATCTCTCTTATCATAACGTTGATTCTTTGATTGTGAGTTATCAAGATCAACAGCAGGTTCAATCTCTACATCATTATTTTTGCTAGGTTGAGCATCAGCATGAACATTACACTACAAAAAACCTGTTAATGCATGACGGATTTTCCCTGACAGTTTTGAAAACCGTCATGAACAGCCTCGTACAGCCTCGCAAGCCCGTCAAAGCCCGCCTAAAGCCCTAAACTTTTACCCATATAAAACTTAACCCTAAGACACTTCCCCTTCCCCAATCTCTTCCCCATCCGCCGCCGCCACACCTGACCTCTCCTCGTCCCCGTCCTCCGCCGCCACACCTTGCCTCTCTTCGTCCCCGTCCTCCGCCGCCACGCCTCTGCTTGTCCCCGTCCCCCTCCCCTACCTTCCTGCCTCCAACCGATGACGGCGGCCCGAGATCCATGGCGATGGCGGTTGCAGCGGCCCCATCAAAGCGGCAGCCAACCCTAGCCGATGCGGCGCGCCGGCCATGGATCTGACCAGGGGCCTCCCTCCTCTGTCTCCCAGGCCTCACAACTACCTCCCCATCCGGAGTTTCGGAGCATCAAGCATCGGACGAGGAGAGGACGGCGACCATGACTTGCGGGAGGCCGAGCTTGACCACGCCAGCGACGACGAGGCCCCGCACATGGTCCATCCCTACTTCCCCCTCGTCTCCTCTCCTTCATTCCTTCCTTCTTTCTCCCATTTCCAATCAATTATTTTTTGATTTGATTTAGATCAACAGGAGCTCCCCGCCTCTCCAGTTCCTTGACGGACGACTGGGACCCCACGCTCGAGCCTGACAAGCTGGACGAGTTCGACAGCGAGGTCGTCCCGCCCACCATGATTCCCCACAAAACAAGGTCGACCCTCTCACTCTATTTTTCTTTTCTTTCCAAGTGATTTGCTCTCAAATTTTCTTGGACTGAACCTGATGCAGAAAATGCGGCCACTTCCTTTCCTCATACTCGCATGTTACAGCCAACGACAGAGTAGCACAGCTGGCTATTTCCATCTTCTTTTCTCAGCGTGCGAGCACTAGCAGTGTAGAAATCGTGAGATCCGCTAGTTAGTTAAGCAACTACTAGTTTATTTTAGCAAGTAAACGCCCATGAGATGCTCCTGTTGGTTCCTTGCTACTCTGTGCATGCAGCAAGCATGTAATTGCCAGCGGGGCAGGTGATCATGTTATCTGCCTTTTCGCTGAGGAGAAGAGTACTATCATATCTTATCCTTCCACTGAACATTCAAATCTCATGACTCTTGATTTATCTCTATGGGATCTACTTAGCTGACCATTTTGTCCAAGTTACATTGGTGGCAAATAGTGGGGTGTGATGTTCCAACATGTATTGCATACTTTAGTAGACAAGGCTGTAGTTTATTTTGGCGTCAAGGATGATGCAGTTCATACTTGTTTTGTTCAGACTTTCCTGGATTCCATAGTTCTATATTTTTCTTGCTTCATGAAAGTAGCCATCATATGTTTTGTTGTGATATTGGTTGGTCAATGCCTGAATACAGAGTTGTTTTTATTGATATAAGACATTTGCATTTCGAGGATAAATCGCGATACATAAAACATATTTGTTACTTTACTAGAATTTTGAACTTAGAACAGACACTTGCCGATGGCAATATTATTTTTGATTCCCAACGCCCTTGCAGCTATTCATATATCAAAAGCTCAACATGCACATTCCTTCTATTAAGTTTAATTAAATATCTACAATAAAAAATGTCTTGCTATTTATTGTCAAGGGCTAATGTTATTGTTCGGAAGCAACTCCAGGAACCAGCTTTGAATAGCCCTTGTATTCATCTGGAATTTGATATTTCAGGCGCAGGTCTTGTGTAAGTTTCTTGATATTTATTACAGATCCAAAATATGTAAAGTTTCTCTATTGCTTGCCCATGTGGTTCCACTTCAGACTATTCAGAAGCATCTTGTGAGCCAAGTGCTATTTAGTGTTTAGTTTTCGAAACTTCAATTGTTGCATTTATTTTTCCTGATGTAGTTTTGATATTTTATTGCCAACTTAAATAAAAGAAAGTGTAGCTATTTATGCTTGTAATTCTTTTGCCAGGAAGTTATACTAGGTCTACATCCCAATAATTTTTTGTTTCCTGAATCTACACCAAAGTCCTACATCTAGACACGTTGTAAAAAGAAAACTTTTTCTACATTGTACTCTGTTTTACTTATTAGAAACTGGTGTAGGGTTAGATATCTGTAATTCCTGAAGCTTAGTCATCTTAAAGTAGTTCAGCCATAGTTTGTATCTACACTTGTACCTAGCTGATAATTCTTTTCACTTATCCAGATTTGTCCACATGCTGGTTAACAGGTTTTTTTATGCCTTTGTTTAGTGCAGGTTCCAAGAAATCAGAGGCTCCTTTTTCAAATCAGATACACAGAGAAATACATAGAGAAATCAGGGGCTCCTTTTTTGGATCGGTTCCAAGAAAATGCAGAGTTATATAGTAATTTTGTTTAGAGGCTCCTTTTTCAGATCTGTTCCAAGAAAATGCAAAGTGATTTAGTAATAATGTTTCTAAATACTTGATGAGCTATCTATGTAAATATGTATTTTGGTATCTGAACATTGCTATGATTGTAATAAGTTTGGGATGTTATGTGAAAATTAAATTTTATTTACGGCTTTGTTTTTATATTAGGCGTGAAATTTATAGATAACAAAAATATCTAACTGTTATCTCCACCTGATGTGGGTTAAGAAGGAAAATGCAAAAACAATTGTCCAGCATCGTCCACGATCCCATGTCATTCCAATTGGTCAAGCAAAAATCCAACATGGCGTATGGCCATGACGGCTTGTTCCGTCACAGAAGATTGGGCTTGGGCGGGCTTGCCACAGATCCATGATGGCCAAGAACTGTCATGGAAGCTACCATGTCAAATTATGACGCGATATACATGACGGATTTCAAATCCGTTGTGGAAGGCTACCCATGACCGTTTTTCATTGATCAGTGACGGACTAGATGTGTCATGTATTAACAGGATTCTTGTAGTGTTATCATTAACATTATCACTAGGTTCATGTTCATCACCTAATTGTGTTTCAGTATCAGAGATAGAAATATCATTGGGATTCTCAGGTGTGTCTACAGTAGGTTCACTAGAAGCATGCAAAGACCTATCATTTTTCTTTTTCTTCTTTTTAGAAGAACTAGGTGCCTCTAAATTATTTCTCTGAGAATCTTGCTCAATTCTCTTAGGGTGGCCTTGAGGATACAAAGGTTCCTGAGTCATTCTACCAGTTATAGTAGCCACTCTAACAGCAAAGTCATATATATTATTTAATTCATCAAGCAAATCATTTTGAGCTTTGAGTACTTGCTCAGCTTGAGTAGCAACCATAGAAGCATATTTGCAAACGAGTTTGAGTTCACCTTTAACTCTAGCCATATTATCGCTCACGCGTCCTATCTCGAAAGCATTATTCTTTAACTCTCTACCAAAATAAGCTTTAAAACTTTCTTGTCTAGCCATAAAGTCATCAAATTCATCTAAGTATGGGCTATGAAATTTAGTAGAGGGGATTCTAACTTTGTCATATCTATATAGAGAATTTACCTTTACTACCTGTGTCGGATTATCAAGACAATGTGGTTCTTCGACATGCGATATATTAAGACCATGTATTTCTTCAATAGGTGGTAAATTCTTAACATCTTCAACTCTAATACCTTTTTCTTTCATTGATTTCTTTGCCTCTTGCATATCTTCAGGACTGAGAAATAAAACACCTCTCTTCTTTGGAGTGGGTTTAGGAATAGGCTCAGGAGTTGGCTCAATTGGTTCAGGAATTTCCTCAGGAGTTGGCTCAGGAAGAGTCCAATTATTTTCATTAGTCAACATATTATTCAATAGTAATTCAGCTTCATCGACTGTTCTTTCCCTGAAAACACAACCAACACAACTATCCAAGTAGTCCTTGGAAGCATCGGTTAGTCCATTATAAAAGATATCAAGTATTTCATTTTTCTTAAGAGGATGATCAGGCAAAGCATTAAGTAATCGGAGAAGCCTCCCCCAAGCTTGTGGGAGACTCTCTTCTTTGATTTGCACAAAATTATATATTTCCCGCAAGGTAGCTTGTTTCTTATGAGCAAGGAAATATTAAGCAGAGAAGTAATAAATTATATACTGGGGACTACGCACACAACCAGGAGCAAGAGAATTATACCAAGTCTTAGCATCACCCTTTAACGAGAACGGAAATATCTTAAGGATATAATAATAGCGAGATTTATCATCATGAGTAAATAGGGTGGTTATATCAATTAACTTGGTAAGATGTGCCACAACAGTTTCAGATTCAAGGTCATAAAAAGGATCAGATTCAACCAAATTAATAATCTCATGATCAACAGAGAATTCATAATCCTTATCAGTAACACAAATAGGTGAAGTAGCAAAAGCAGGGCCATGTTTCATTCTAGCATTAAGAGATTGCTGCTTCCATTTAGCTAATAATTTCTTAATATCATATCTATCTTTGCAAGCAAAGATAGCTCTAGCAGCTTCCTCTTCCATAACATAACCCTCAGGAACAATAGGCAATTCATAATCATTAGGAGAACCTTCATCATCACTATCATCAATAATAGCATCTTCAATAATTTCATTCTCTCTAGCCATAGCTAGTTGTTCATCAAGAAATTCACCTAATGGCAAAGTAGTATCACGCACAGAAGTAGTTTCATCATAAGTATCATGCATAGCAGAAGTGGCATCATCAATAACATGCAACACATCAGAATTAGTAGCAGTAGCAGATTTAGGTGTCGCAAGCTTACTCAAAACAGAAGGAGAATCTAGTGCAGAGCTAGATGGCAGTTCCTTACCTCCCCTCGTAGTTGAGGGAAAATTGTAGTTTTCACGTCTTTCAAGTTCTTCATAGTGATCGACAGATATAAATCCCAAGTTACTCAAAGAATAGAGCTATGCTCCCCGGCAATGGCGTCAGAAATTAGTCTTGATAACCACAAGTGTAAGGGATCGCAACAGCTTTCGAGGGTAAAGTATTCAACCCAAATATATTGATTCGACACAAGGGGAGCCAAAGAATATTCTTGAGTATTAGTAGTTGAGTTGTCAATTCAACCACACCTGGATAACTTAGTATCTGCAGCCAAGTATTTAGTAGCAAAGTAGTATGATAATAAAGGTAACGGTAGCAAAAGTAATATTTTTGGGTTTTGTAGTGATTGTAACAATAGCAACGGAAAAGTAAATAAGCGAAGAACAATATGTGAAAAGCTCGTAGGCCATGGATCAATGATGGATAATTATGTCGGATGCGATTCCTCATGTAATAGCTATAACATAGGGTGACACAGAACTAGCTCCAGTTCATCAATGTAATGTAGGCACGTATTCCGTATATAGTCATACGTGTTTATGGAAAAGAACTTGCATGACATCTTTTGTCCTACCCTCCTGTGGAAGTGGGGTCCTAGCGGAAACTAAGGGATATTAAGGCTTCCTTTTAATAGAGAACCAGAACAAAGCATTAGCACTTAGTGAATACATGAACTCCTCAAACTACGGTCATCACCGAGAAGTATCCCGATTATTGTCACTTCGGGGTTGTCGGATCATAACACATAATAGGTGACTATAGACTTGCAAGATAGGATCAAGAACTCACATATATTCATGAAAACATAATTGGTTCAGATCTGAAATCATGGCACTCGGGGCCTAGTGACAAGCATTAAGCATAGCAAAGTCATAGCAACATCAATCTCAGAACATAGTGGATACTAGGGATCAAATCCTAACAAAACTAACTTGATTACATGCTAAATCTCATCCAACTCATCACCGTCCAGCAAGCCTACGATGGAATTACTCACGCACGGTGGTGAGCATCATGAAATTGGTGATGGAGGATGGTTGATGATGACGACAGCGATGAATCCCGCTCTCCGGAGCCCCAAACGGACTCCGGATCAGCCCTCCCAAGAGAGATTAGGGCTTGGCGGCAGCTCCATGTTGTAAAACGCGATGAAACTTTCTCTCTGATTTTTTTCTCCGCGAGACGGAATATATGGAGTTGGAGTTGAGGTTGGCGGAGCCTCAGGGGGGCCATGAGACAGGGGGGCGTGTCCAGGGGGTGGGCGCGCCCCCCACCCTCGTGGACAGGGTGTGGGCCCCCTGGTCTTGATTCTTTCGCCAGTATTTTTTATATTTTCCAAAAAGTGCCTCCGTGGATTTTCAGGACATTCCGAGAACTTTTGTTTTCTAACACATAAAACAACATCATGGCAGTTCTGGTGAAAACAGCGTTAGTCCGGGTTAGTTTCATTCAAATCATGCAAGTTAGAGTCCAAAACAAGGGCAAAAGTGTTTGGAAAAGTAGATACATTGGGACGTATGAGTGCAGCTACTTCGCGCCACACGTCCAACAAACTACTACCCATTCTCACCTCGTGTGTGTGGCATGAAGCAAATCTGCCCACACGTCCTGACACACCCGTGGGATGACACTTTAGTTACACCGGAGGATGGCAACTTTAGTCACCCGAGATGCTACATGTAGTTGCCATGTCTAACTAACGGTAGTTGCCCCGTGTATTCGAACCATAGTTGCCATGTGTGATAAACTACTTGCCCTACATGGTCAAACAATAAATGCCATGTATGATTGATGACCCACAAGTGTAGGGGATCGCAACAGCTTTCGAGGGTAAAGTATTCAACCCAAATTTACTGATTCGACAAAAGGGGAGCCAAAGATTATTCTTGAGTATTAGCAGTTGAGTTGTCAATTCAACCACACCTGGATAACTTAGTATCTGCAGCAAAGTGTTTAGTAACAAAAGTGGTATGATAATAAAGGTAACGATAGCAAAAGTAAAGATAAATGTTTTTGGGTTTTTGTAGTAGTTGTAACAGTAGCAACGGAAAAGTAAGTAAGCGAAGAACAATATATGAAAAGCTCATAGGCAATGGATCAGTGATGGATAATTATGCCGGATGCGATTCCTCATGCAATAGTTATAACATCGGGTGATATAGAACTAGCTCCAATTCATCAATGTAGTGTAGGCATATATTCCGTAAATAGTTATACGTGCTTATGGAAAAGAACTTGCATGACATCTTTTGTCCTACCCTCCCGTGGAAGCGGGGTCCTTACAAAAACTAAGGGATATTAAGGCCTCCTTTTAATAGAGAACCGGAACAAGGCATTAGCACATAGTGAATACATGAACTCCTCAAACTACGATCATCACCAAGAAGTATCCCGATTATTGTCACTTCGGGGTTGTCGGATCATACCACATAATAGGTGACTATAGACTTGCAATATAGGATCAAGAGCACACATATATTCATGAAAACATAATAGGTTCAGATCTCAAATCATGGCACTCGGGCCCTAGTGACAAGCATTAAGCATAGCAAAGTCATAACAACATCAATCTCACAACATAGTGGATACTAGGGATCAAACCCTAACAAAACTAACTTGATTGCATGGTAAATCTCATCCAACCCATCATCGTCCAGCAAGCCTACGATGGAATTACTCACGCACGGCGGTGATCATCATGAAATTGGTGATGGAGGATGGTTGATGATGACAACGGCAACGAATCCCCCTCTCCGGAGCCCCGAACGGACTCCAGATCAGCCCTCCCGAGAGAGATTAGGGCTTGGCGGTGGCTTCGTGTCGTAAAACGCGATGAAACTTTCTCCTTGATTTTTTTTCTGCGAGACGGAATAAATGGAGTTGGAGTTGACGTTGGTGGAGGTCCAGGGGGCCCACGAGATAGGAGGCTGCGCCCTACAGGGGGGAACGCCCCCTGTCTCGTGGACAGGCCCTAGCCCCCCTGGCATTAATTCTTTCGCAAAAAATTCTTATTAATTCCAAAAATTGCTTCCGTGGATTTCCAGGACATTCCGAGAACTTTTCTTTTCTACACATAAAACAACAACATGGTAGTTCTGCTGAAAACAGCGTCAGTCCGGGTTAGTTTCATTCAAATCATGCAAGCTAGAGTCTAAAACAAGGGCAAAAGTGTTTGGAAAAGTAGATACGTTGGAGACGTATCAACTACCCCAAGCTTAAACCTTGGCCTGTCCTCAAGCAATTCAGTTGATAAACTGAAAGTGATAAAGAAAAACTTTTACAAACTCTGTTTGCTCTTGTTGTTGTAACATGAAAAGCTAGCATTCAAGTTTCAGCAAATATTATGAACTAACCATACTAACAATAACACTTAGCTCTCACAATTACTCATATCAATAACATAATCAGCTAGCGAGCCATAATAATAAAACTCAGATGACAACACTTTCTCAAAATAATCATAACATGATATAACAAAATGGTATCTCGCTAGCCCTTTCTGAGACCGCAAAACATAAATGCAGAGCACCTTTAAAGATCAAGGACTGGCTAAACATTGTAATTCATGGTAAAAGAGATCCAGTCAAGTCATACCCAATATAAAACAATAATAATGAATGCAAATGACAGTGTGCTCTCCATCGGGTGCTTTTAATAAGAAGGATAATGACTCAACATAAAAGTAAATAGATAGGCCCTTCGCACAGACACTACTAGGAAAAGGCATGCTAGTGGCGCACCAGTTTTGCCTTCTAATGGCGCATGGCTGGTGCGCCACTGGCATCACGCCATTAGAATTTCTTTCTAATGGCGCACCACCATCGCCATTAGAATCTGGTATTCTAATGGCGCACTGGCAATGCGCGCCATTAGTCTTTACTCACAAGGCGCCACTAGTATCTGCTATACTTACAGTATGACATCTTGTAGTCGCCATTAGTAACAACTTTTTTAATTCTTTTCTTCTTAATCTCATGTCACTATTTCACATATGAGATATTCAACACATATATATGTACAACAAGCATCCATATAGCAATCATATATGTACAACAAGTATACATATAGCAATCATATCCAACACACAAGTTTCATCATATATACATACGTACATAGCCAACACATAGTTCGTCGTTACAAAAGTTTCACATTGTTCATCCAACACCGTTATCCATCAATTCACAAAAGTTTCACATTCATACAAAATAAAAACAGAAATGGAAAAGAAGCACCCCATCCACGCAAGCTTCCGTCAATTAAATCAAATCTGCAAAATGATAAACAAGAAGTTAGAAGAAGAAAAAGAAGAAGACTAGAAGAAGAATAAGAAGAGTTTTGGAAAAGAAGAAGATTAAGAAAAAGACTATAAGCTTATTATGTAAACTTGATCATTTTGTGCTAACATAAGTTATTTTGGAGCTAACCTATAGGAAACTAAGCATATAAGGTCTAAGCTAGTATATTAGAGCCAACTTAGGTAAAATGAAGCTAACCTATGTCATTTTGGAAAAGAAGAAGATTAAGAAAAAGACTATAAGCTTATTATGTAAACTTGATCATTTTGTGCTAACATAAGTTATTTTGGAGCTAACCTATAGGAAACTAAGCATATAAGGTCTAAGCTAGTATATTAGAGCCAACTTAGGTAAAATGAAGCTAACCTATGTCATTTTGGAAAAGAAGAAGATTAAGAAAAAGACTATAAGCTTATTATGTAAACTTGATCATTTTGTGCTAACATAAGTTATTTTGGAGCTAACCTATAGGAAACTAAGCATATAAGCTTTAAGTTAGTATATTAGAGCCAACTTAGGTAAAATGAAGCTAACCTATGTCATTTTGGAAAAGAAGAAGATTAAGAAAAAGACTATAAGCTTATTATGTAAACTTGATCATTTTGTGCTAACATAAGTTATTTTGGAGCTAACCTGTAGGAAACTAAGCATATAAGCTCTAAGTTAGTATATTAGAGCCAACTTAGGTAAAATGAAGCTAACCTATAGGAAACTAAGCATATTAGAGATAACATAGGTAACTAAGTATATATATATATCATTTTGGATAGCTAACCTATAGGAGATCGACATACACGACAAAGTAGGCAGTTCTTCTCCTTCTTCTCCTTCATCTCCTGATCGCCTAGGCGGCGAGGCTGTGGAGGCGATGGAGGTAGTGGGATGTAGTCTTCTACCACAATTGGCGTGGTCATGTTGCCCAGGTGTGGGATCGCCGGCGCCACCACCGGTGCGTGGTCATTGTCGAGCACCACCACCATCGCGAGGCCACCTTGAGCACGACCATCGCTAGGTCATCCTCAGCCACCTCCATCTCTTGCCCATGGTCACCACCACCATCTCTTGCCCTTGGTCAGCCACCACCAGCGCTAGGTCATCCTCGGCTGATGCCCATCCTCACTCTGCTCCTCTTCTCCGCACTCCAGTCCGGATCATCCTTCTTGTTGTCTATCTTTGGTGCGAGAATCGCTGCTTCTTGTCGCTTACCAGAATCGCTGCACTTCGCTACAACCATAGTCATTCTTTGCTTTGGCTGTAGCTGATGTCGCTTGCTGCTCCTACCTGTCCAAAATGCAACAATGACCGTTAACAATCGATGTGAGACAAAGCCAAATGTAGAGGAATAAGAAGAGGCGAGCGTGCAGCATCATCATCGGCAACAGACGCATGCGACACATAGTCTTGTTGTACACCTTCACGATGAGCATGTTGGCGTCGTCGTCGTACTGAAGACAAGGAAGTACCCCAACTGTAGGTCGTGAGGCACGGTAGAAGTTCTCCCACCCACGAGACAAGTACATGTGGCCCTTCTTGATGCAACTGCACATCCCATCGCTGCGAAACCAGCGGCCGCCTGTCGCGACTTCACATTATTTGGCGGATCTTCACCCATCGGCATGTTCATAAACCTGTCAGGCAGCCTCTGCAGTTTGGGAAAATGAGTGATGTAGCAAACAACAGATATCATAATGAGATGGGTGAAGGGGAGATCTCTCTCATTTTATATACCAGCGTCATGGATCCAACTGAAGCCTCAAGTATGATAGTGAAGAACTCGAATCATCCAACTCAGATCTTTGCGATGTCGCAGATCGGCGGTGGCTGCTTCCCACCATCTCGATAAGCAGCGAAGAGACCAATTAGTACCCTTACAACAGATCATAAAACATGCATTAGTCGCAAGTACCCCATATGTCCTATTTTAACAAAGTCATGCTAAAATTCACGGAAAATTTCAGCATGACCTTTGCTGAAAATAGGACATATGGAATGCCCGATTGCGGAGCGGAAGTCAATCGACATTCCGCAAACTCAAGGGCCTCTCGGGTGGACAAGGCAAAAAAGGCCTCCATCATAGCATGGAAAATACATTGGCATGTTTTTGCTTATAAAAAGCTAACAAGTGTAATTCAAAACAATATACCACCAAGTGAACCACCACAACATCTAAAAGCTAACAATTGTTTTTGCTTATAAAAAGACCAATGGCACATAATGCATCCGAAGCACAATTCCTAGTGATTTCTGCTTGAGGCAATCTGCTTTCAACCGGGTGCACAATCTTCAACATGAGTCATCATTGAACTGTATTATGCAAATTCCTTGTAATAGTATTTTTACATTTACAGATAAAGATAATACTGTAACTTCTAATTTCCTTGTGATATTGTGCATTTTACTATGTTGGACTAGCACTCTGGCAGTGTAAAGTGCCACCCTAAGCATAGCAAGTCCACTAACACCTTAACAAAATCATGATCAACATTCACCTCTCAAAAATATTACTTACAAAATCATGATCAACATTCACCATGATTTCCCTAAGAAAGCATACACCATGATTGACGTAGGACCTATCATAACAATTATTCCAAGTTTGCAATATAGCAGAGTAACACATCCAAACAGATCGAACAGCTAGGGTTCTGATGCACAGGGAGGAATCACCAACGAAGAAGAGAGGGTGCTGCTGGTCGCCCGCCTGCCGCTCGTCCTGTCCTCCTTGGCTGCAGCTCGGGGAGGAAAAAACAGATCGAGGTGGAGAGAGGGGAGGGAACCAGAGCAGGAGAGAGGGCATCCGCCGCCGCCGTCCACCACCCATGGGGCGCCTTGAGAGACGGGCAGAGCAGCCCTAAGGGAAGGGGCGAGGGAGAGGAGGGCACACTCGGCGGCGAGGCGGCGGGCAGCAAGCGGGCGGCGAGGCGGCGGGCAGCGGCGGGCGGCGCTGGGCGGCGAGGCGGCGGGCGGCGAGGCGGGCGGATCGAGGGCGAGGGCGAGGAGAGAGGGATCGAGGCGAGGGAGAGGTGGGCCGCGGGGAGGGCTATGGATGGATGGAGGCACAATACTAATGGCGCACCAACCACCGGTGCGCCATAAGTATCCACACTAATGGCGCACCTCAACACGGTGCGCCATTAGATATTTCGCTCGAGCCAACAAGTTATATTCCACAGAACTGATCCACATCAAGTCCCTCTACTAGCTCGGTTGGTCGTGACAGCAGTTCTCCCACCAGAGGTCTTGGGTTCGACTCCGGGATCCCCAATATTTTTTATGCATTTTAAATGGTGTTTTTATATTTATTTGTGTTTAAATATGTTCAAACTTGTTTAAATCATAACAGTAATATTTTTATGCATTTTAAATACTGTTTTTATATTTATTTGTGTTTATCAAACTTGTTTAAATTATAACATGTAATATTTTTATAAAAATAGTAAAAAAATTAAAACATGTTCAAAATGTGCGGGTTCTTGTGAGGCTGGGCAGTGCTCGTGGTGGAGCGGGAGGTTGCGATGGGTAGAGCTAGCGGGGAGGTCTTGGTGCGATCGAGATGGAGGATCGAGATCGAGATGGGGATTGAGATCGAGATGAAGGGGATCTGATAATATGCATTTTAAATATGTTCAAACTTGTGTTTAAAACATAACAATAATATTTTTATGCATTTTAAATACTGTTTTTAATATTTATTTGTGTTTATCAAACTTGTTTAAATTATAACAGTGTAATATTTTTATAAAAATAGTAAAAAATTAAAAACATGTTCAAAATGTGCGGGTTCTTGTGCTGGGGCGGGCAGGTGCTCGGCGGTGGAGCGGGAGGTTGCGATGGGTAGAGCTAAGCGGGGAGGTCTTGGTGCGATCGAGATGGAGGGATCGAGATCGAGATGGGGATTGAGATCGAGATGGAGGGATCTGAATATGCATTTTAAATATGTTCAAACTTGTTTAAATCATAACAATAATATTTTTTATGCATTTTAAATGCTGTTTTTTATATTTATTTGTGTTTATCAAACTTGTTTAAATTATAACAGTGTAATATTTTTTATAAAAATAGTAAAAAAAATAAAAATATGTTCAAAATGTGCGGTCTTGTGGGCGGGCAGTGCTCGGCGGTGGAGCGGGAGGTTGCGATGGGTAGAGCTAGCGGGAGGTCTTGGTGCGATCGAAATGGAGGATCGAGATCGAGATGGAGGGAGATGGAGGGATCTGATGTGGCGCACATCCTAGCCCGTGCGCCATTAGAAGTTATATATAGTAATGGCGCATTGGTTGTTTCATGCGCCATTAGTTTGTATGGGAAAATGGAAAAAAAAAGAAATTCATACTAATGGCGCACTCTGTCGGCCGTGCGCCATTAGAGTCTTCCACTCTAATGGCGTATGTGAAACAGGTGCGCCATTAGTATATAGTAATGGCGCACTGCACACACGGTGCGCCATTAGAGTCAATCCTATCTATAGGCCTTTTCCTAGTAGTGAGAGAAGCAAGGATTTGTAGAGGTGCCAGAGCTCTATTTGAAAATAGAGATTGAATAACATTTTGAGCGGCATACTTTTGCTGTCAACGCAACAACTATGAGATGGCTTTATCTTCCATGCTAAATGCATTATAGGCAGTTCCCAAACAGAATGGTAAAGGTTTATACTCCCCCAACCACCAACAAGGAACAATCCATGGCTTGCTCGAAACAACGAGTGCCTCCAACATACAACATCCCTGGGGGAGTTTTGTTTAATTATTTTGATTTGCTTTGATCGTATTGGATCATGGGACTGGGCATCCCGGTTACTGGTCCTTTCTCGTGAATGAGGAGCGGAGTCCACTCCTCGTGAGAATAACCCACCTAGCATGGAAGATACATGCAGCCCTAGTTGTAACATGAGCTGCTCGAGCATACAAAACAGGATTTCATTTGAAGGTTTGGAGTTTGGCACATACAAATTTACTTGGAACGGCAGGTAAATACCGCATATAGGAAGGTATAGTGGACTCATATGGAACAACTTTGGGGTTTAAGGAGTTTGGATGCACAAGCAGTTTTCCCGCTTAGTACAGGTGAAAGCTAGCAAAAGACTGGGAAGCGACCAATTGAAAGAGCGACAACAGTCGTAAACATGCATTAAAATTAATTCACACCGAGTACAAGCATGAGTAGGATATAATCCACCATGAACATAAATATCGTGAAGCCTATGTTGATTTGATTCAACTACATGCGTGAACATGTGCCAAGTCGAGTCACTCAATTCATTGAAAGGAGGATACCATCCCATCATACCACATCATAATCATTGTAATAGCATGTTGGCACGCAAGGTAAACCATTATAACTCATAGCTAATCAAGCATGGCACAAGCAACTATAATCTCTAAATGTCATTGCAAATATGTTTACTTCATAATAGCTGACTCAGGAACGATGAACTCATCATATTTATAAAAACAAGAGAGGTCGAGTTCATACCAGCTTTTCTCATCCCAATAAGTCCATCATATATCGTCATTATTGCCTTTCACTTGCACAACTGAACGATGTCTATAATAATAAGAGTGCACGTGCATTGGACTAACACTACAGGAATCGGCTACTTTGCCATCTGCCACGGCGGACGGCAAAGGCATGGATGGCGGACGACAAAGGTCTTTGCCGTCGGCCGCGGACGGCAAAAGTGGATGGCAATGAAAGGGACGGCAAAGAGCTACATTGCTGTCCGCTTCGGGCGGCTGACGGCAAAGGGTCCTTTGCCATCAGCTGCCGACGGCAAAGAATGCTGACAGCAATATTTGCGCTGTTACTCCGTCAGGTGGTTAATGGCAAGCCTTTGCCGTCCGCCGCTGTAGGCAAAGTTTTTTTTCCTCTTTGTTGTCCGCCGCTGTAGGCAAAGTTTTTTTTCCTCTTTGCCATCCGCCGCTGTTGGCAAACTGACCAAATAGGTCAGCCTCCCAGGAAGCACAGTTGCCTGCCACGTGGCCTCTTTGTCGTCCGCTGCTGATGGCAAAGAGCCCTTTGCCGTTACAGGCGACGGCAAAAAGCCCTGCATATTGTCTCTTTTTTTCTTTTTTTTAAATCCAAAATTTTCACAGCAAATATATATGACATATATAGATATATTTCACATGGCCATTTAACAGCACATAAGTTTCATCGTACATACATATATAGTTCCGTCCACTCATACATAGCAAGTTGCACATACACATAAGTTGCAACCATTAGGAGGTTGCACATACATATTACAATGCAAAGTTTCATCAAGATAGCAAGTTCCATCGTAGCATACACATAAGTTGCAACCATTAGAAGAATACTAGAAGAGAATGAAATAAAAAACAAGCACTCCATAGCAAGCTAGCTTCCGAGAAGTGAATGAAATCTGCAAAATGGCAAATAAGAAAGTTAGGAAAAGGTGACTAGAAGAAGAAGACTAGAAGAAGAAGCACACCATCGTTTGTGAGGTAACTTAGGTGAAATGGATCGTTTATGAGCTAACTTAGGTAAAATGCATCATTTTAGAGCTAACGTAGGTAAAATGGATTGAGCTAACTAAGCTAATTATGCCGTTTTTTACATAAGTAAGGTAAGTACATGTCATTATTGAGCAAACCTAGTTAACTAAGCATATTATAACTAACTTAGGTCATTTTGGTGGAAACAAAGCTAAGTAAAGATCGTTTTAGAGTTAACTTAGGTAAAATGGCTGGTTTTGGAGCTCGGTAAGCTTATTAAGTCATTTTGCAGGAAAAGAAGCTAACTCTAGCTAGGTCATTAAGGTAAGCATATTGGATGAAATAAAGCTAAGTCTAGGTCTTTATGCATTTGTTAAGCAAAAACTAGAAAACTTACCTTGATCATGGAGGTGTGGGGCGGGCTGGCTCATGCCGATGGTGGACAAGGATCGTGTGATGCATGTGTGGACTTACGCTGCACCAAAGATCATTTCCAATGTTTCGTTATCATGATGACACTCAAATGTTAAGACTAGCAAGTAACGTCCATTCAAATTAAACTCACCGTGGTCTCAGGAGCAATCCCTGGATCAATGGCTATGGAGCCATGGGACCTCATCACCTGCTATGGATTGCTCAGGTTAAACTCCTCCCCTTTCCTCGCCTTCCCCTTGACTTTCTTGTAAGAGGCAGTGTGAGCCATGGCATACAGGTCGTACCCCTCTGGCACCTTATCCGTCTTATTCTAGCATGCCTGAAAGAGATAAACAAAATAAATTAGTAATTAAAGGGCTCAAGCTAGCATGATGAATGAATTGCATTAATCATGAAGCAAACCACATTACCCAATTCCGCCCGAACTGATATAAGCTGGAGCTAGCTTGATGGTGTGGCACACCTTCAATTTGGGCACGTTTGTCCTTGGCCTCAGTCGGCTCCCCTTCCATCTTTCAACACCTGCCATGACAAAGAGTAAACGAAATTAGTACAACATAAAAAAATACCGACATGAATAATAATATGTATATCACTTAAGTGTATCATCATCAAGTACAACATAAAAAAATTGAATACCTGACACTACTAATAATCTTGATCAGTATCATCAATAAATGCATAATCATCATCATCACTATAATCAATGACGGGCTCATAGGGTTCAGTGGCATCAACATGTGGAAGGCCACCTTTACGTGTCGGTCAAGCATTGAGAGGTCTTCATAACATAACCTCTTCTTGTTCCGGCTCTTCTTGTTCCTCCTCCGGGTGATGTGGGATTCACTGTCATGTCTACTTCAATGTTTTGGGGTGAAGTATACGGTTCTTGAAACGCTTTTTGGAAAGACGTGTCTCTTGGAAGAATTCTCCTTCATATGTGCCTGGGTTAATGTGAGGTTCATAATCCTCTTCCTTTGGGGAGATAGTCTAGCGTGGCGGCACTTCATAAACGACATCCCAACCTTTCAGATTTGGAGTAGTTTGGCAGGCCAGGGTAGATAGAATACTTGGGTGCTTTGTTGAGCCATAATATAGACATCAGGAACATCTAAATGGGTGCTTTGGTTGATTTCAACTAGCCCTACATGTTCATGAGTCCTTCTAGTCTCCTTCGGCTGAAACCAATAACATTTGAAGACTACGACATTCGGTGGGTTTTCACCATAGAATAGAAGTTCATAAATTGCTTCAACTCTCCCATAATACTCGGTGCCTCCTTCGCCGATAGCAGATACACAACAATTTGTAGAGTTTCGGTCAGCCATAGATAGCTCTTTGCCATATGTACGAAAACGATACCCGTTGATGTCGTATTTGTCAAATGAATGGACCTTATAGTCAAAACCATTAGCGACTTGTCTCAATTCGGCGTCCATAGACACTGAATTAGCCTACAAGTTTAATATGAAAGGATTGTTGCATTACGCACAAATTAGCGAATGAAATGAAATTGTCTAATAGAATTTACCGTTTGTTTGAACCAAGAGATGAAACCGGAATAGCCGCCTCCTTGCTTTGCGAGAAGCTCATACTCTTCGACAGAATCCTTTTGGATCACCGCTCCATACGAGAATAGGGCGACGTATCGACTGTATGACATATCCAGGAATAAGAGCAGTTCAAAAGAAATAGAAGTTGCGAAACAATGTACCGAGAACTTACTCGATGTACGGCCGCACTTCTATCAGGTTGGTGAAGATATACAACGAAATGGTCCGCCATTCTTCGTTATCCAAAGATCTTGGAATTGAAACACTGGCTAGTGCGAGATTGCCTTTGAATAGGCTGAGGTTGGATCCACCCTTTTTAGGCTCGTCGAGATTGTACCGAGGCTTGGATTATGCAAATGACCATTTTGGTTTCAGTAGTGTGCTGTCACGAAGTTTGCCGCCTCCTCGATGATGAATGCCTCAGCCATAGGCGCTTCAATTCTACGTTTATTTTACATTTTCTCGGCGTCTTACGCATCCTCTCGGTTGGGTAGCAGCAACGATTTTGCACGGGCCCCCCAATCTTGCCTTTGTCGGGAGATGCAAAATCAAATGCTGCATTGGATTAAAAAGCCGGTGGAAAGATCTTCTCTAACTTGCGATCAACTCTGGCGCCAACTCTTCCATTTGTTCTAGCACGCCAGACGATAGTTCTTTCGCACAAAGAACACGGAAGAAATAGCTAAGTTCTGCCAGTACTAGCCATTCATCCTCAGGGATGAATCCACGCAACATCACCGGCTTTACCCGCTCAATCCATATGTGCCAATCATGACTCTTGAGACCAAATATCTTCAATTTATCAAGACTCGCTCCCCTCTTTAGATTCGTTGCACACCCATCGGGGAACATCAACTGCATTTTCACCCACAAGATAATTTCCCTCATAACTGGCCTTCCAAGATTGAACCGTGCCTTTGGCTTCGTCCAGTTCTGCTTTCCTTTCGGTTCTTTCATGTTTTGTAACGGTCTATCACATAGCGCCTCCAGATCGACTCTAGCCTTAGTATTATCCTTTGACTTCCCATCTACGCCGAACAATGTACCAAAAAGTGCCTCGGCGATATTCTTCTCAGTGTGCATCACATCGATGTTGTGTGGGCAAAGGAGGTCTTTGAAGTAAGGCAGATCCCATAAGCATGTTTTGTGAGTCCAGCGTGCTCGTAATTATACCCCTTGAAGTACCTCGGGCGCTCTGGATCTGCTCGAGGCGTTTAATCGATCCAGAGGTCTGTTGGCTGTCAGCGCAGGTGGTGCGAGTTTTTACAACTCTACCTCGATGAAGTTCTTCTTGTATTTCCTGAACTTATGGCGAGAATCCAGGAACTGTCTATGCATGTCGAAGCAAGAAAACTTGCGACCGGCCCGAAATAACGAAACTCAAGAGCTCCCTTGCATGTGGGGCACGGAACCTTCCATGCACACACCAGCCAGCGAATAAGCGCATCGCCCGGCAAGGCATCGTCGAGTACATGTACCAGACACGCATTATGAAGTTTCGTTTGCTATAGGCGTCGTATGTCTTGAACCCATTATCCCAGGCTTCTTGCAATTCGTCCTTAAGCGGCTGCATGTACACATTCATATTTTTCCCCGGATAGTTGGGCCCTGGAATTATCAATGTCAGGAAAATGTTCTTTCTTTGCATAATCTGTCCGGGGGGGAGATTGAGTGGAAAGACAAATACGGGCCAACAACTGTATTGGGCTGCCATCATACCAAACACACTGAACCCATCGGTGCTGATGCCGACTCGAGGATGCCTCGGATCTGCCGCTTTGTCAGCATGTAATTCATCAAACCTTTTCCACGCAACACCATCCGATGTGTGTACCATCATCAGTTTCCCATCTGCATCTAGTTCGGTTCTTTTGCCTATTTTTTGCCATGTCATCTGTCTGGCCGTCTCTTCGACCATGAAAAGACGTTGAAGTCTTGGTACGATTGGCATATACCGAAGAACACTAACAGGGATTGTGGTCTGTGTCTTCTCACCCATACCGTTGTCTACCACAATATACCTTGAACACTTGCAAATGGGACAATAGTTCAAGTCCGCATAGTCAAGCCTAAATAAAGCACATCCTTTCTCACAGGCATGTATCTTCTCATAGGGCATCTTCAGTGCACGGAGGATTTTGTCCGACTGGTACAGGTTCGCAGGCATTACATGGCCTTTGGGTAGAAAGCGTCCAAATACTGTCATAATTGCGTCATAGCATTCTCTGCCCAACTTGAACTGAGCCTTCAAAGCCATTACTTGTGAGATGGCATCCAACTGACAAAGCTCAGTGTGCTCGTGGAGCGGACGTTTTGAAGACTCCAACATTTCATTGAAGGCCTTTGCAGATTCCTCCATCTCCTCGTCCGAATCCCGAGCATCATCATAGTCTTGCACCATGTTTCCCATCCGGGTACCATGCTCGTCGGTGCGACGATGATCCACGTCAGCTCGGTCACGTTGGGCAGACTCACCATGAAATGTCCACACCGTATAATCGGGCGTAAAACCATTCTTCTGCAGGTGTTTACACATTTCAGCCTCTGTCCTCTTTTCCAATTGCCGCATCGGAAACAGGGGCACCAAGTTTTCCTCTGGCCATTTGCAAATGCGGCTTGCACAAACCCCTTGGTTTTTGTGAACCATTCAGTGCTCCATTTGTTCTGACCAGTGTGACCGGTATACATCCACGCACGATCACTCATCTTGACTTTCAGAGCTACTGGACACAC
This sequence comes from Aegilops speltoides, assembly GCA_021437245.1. NCBI lineage: Eukaryota > Viridiplantae > Streptophyta > Magnoliopsida > Poales > Poaceae > Aegilops > Aegilops speltoides. The sequence goes on along the minus strand of CM038146.1, from coordinate 477,448,597 downwards.
AACAATTATATATATAATTCACCATGTATATATTCATCAGTTGATCTACTTTGTCAATTTTATTACGTCCATGCAACCTACACTCTAATAGGTAATGATAGGTCCTAATCCCACCCGAGTATGTGTAGATTGGGTTCATTTTCCCATATGCTATGCTCCGGATCCGACGCAAAATTTCGGCAGCACCTCCCCGCTGTTCTCCTGATGCACGTCTCTGCAATAAACAGAGAGGATGTGTACCCGGAGAACAACAGGGGAGGCACTGATGAAATTTATGCGTCGGATCCCGAGCAAAGCATATGGGAAAACGAACCCAATCTACACATACTCGGGCTGACCATGGATAGTGTTGGACAATTCGAAAGAATCAAGGTTATAAATATGCAAATGCATGCATATTTATAACTATGACGCTTTCGAACGGGAGACACATATTGATTACGATATCTTGATGATTCAAGACACATATATAGCTAGCTATCAAGTTTCATCGGCACGAACACCGGAACAGAGCAAATAATTAATGGGGGAGGAGGACATGTCATTTGTGCTCACCCACGAACGAAGGGACAGAGCTCGTCAAACGCACGGCGAGGTCGTCGAACACCAAACCTCGCAGCGGTGAAACAACTGCACATTTAAATCAACCCGATCAACACATTTATATATGATGTTTTTCATAACAAAATCGGAAAATATATGACCAAACTAATAATTCACAAATATAAGACCCTCTCGGGCTCGGGGGGTCGGGTGTCGGGGTGTCTGGGTGTCGTACCGGGGTCCGGGTGTGGTGTCGGGGTCAGGGGTCGGGGTGTCGGGGTCGGGGTGTCGGGGGTCAGGGGGTCGGGGTATTTCTTCTATCCCTCTTCTTCTTTCTTTCTCTTCTTCTTCTTCTTTCCTTTCTTCTTCTTCTTCTTCCATCTTTTTTCTACTTTTTTACTTCTTTTCGTTTCTTCTTTTCTTCTTCTTCTACTTCTTCTACTTCTTTTCTTCTTCTTCTTCTTTCATCTTTCTACTACTTCTACTTCTTCTAATTCTTTTCTAACACTAACACTAACACAATCTAGCACTAACAATTAAACAGCAAAAAAATAATAATGAAAAAACAGAAAAATAAAATTGTTCCCTCACCGGAGCAATGGGACGGTCGGCGGGCGGCGGGTCGTCGTCGCGGCGGCGGGTGGGTGGTGGGGCGGGGGGGCGGCGGGGCGGCGTCGGGCGGGCAGCCGGGCGGCGGGGGCGGGTCGGGCGACGGGCGTTGCAGGGCGGCGGGTGGCGGGTGACGGGCGTCGGCGGGTGGGGTGGGGGCGGAGTGGTGGTGGGGGTGGCGCCAGGCGGCAGGGGCGGCGGTGCGCCAGGGGCGGGCGGGGCGGCGGTGGATCTAGGGCGGGCCGTCGGGGAGGAGAGAGGAAGAGGAGAGTAACGGGCGGGGGGGTGTGGACGTCCGTTAGTTAAAGAAGCTCTTTGCCGTCCGCCATTCTTTGCCGTCCGCCGTTGTCTCTCTTTGCCGTCTGCTTGCTGGCGGCAAAGAGGTGGGGGTGTTAAGTTTTTTTAAACGGGCGGGTGGGTGGGGCCACCTCCCTCTTTGCCGTCAGCTGGCTGACGGCAACGAAATGGCTCATGGCAAAGAGCTTCTTTGCCGTCCGCCGTCTCTTTGCCGTTGGCTTTTCGGTAGCTGATGGCAAAGAGCTTCTTTGCCGTCTGCTAGCCGACGGCAAAGATCAGGCAAATGGCAAAGTAGCTGATTCCAGTAGTGTAAGCTGGAATCTGCAAGCATTCAACTCAAGAGAGAAGACAAGTAATATGGGCTCTGAATTAAACAAACAATCATGCATATAAGAGCCACTAAGCATTTTCAATAAAGTCTTCTCGACTCCCAAAGGAAAGAAAAGAAAATAAAACTATTTACATGGGAAAGCTCCCAACAAGTAAAAGAAGAACAAGAAATCTTTTTGGGTTTTCATTTTAATTCCTACTACAAGCATGGAAATTAAACTAACTATTTTTTTTCGTTTTACTCAAGGTTTATCAAACACACAAGAAGAAAACTAGAAAAAAAGAAATTTAAACTAGCATGGATAATACAATGAAAGAGTATGAGCACCGATGACTAGTGTGTGAACATGAATGTAAAGTCGGTGAGAAATATGTACTCCCCCAAGATTAGGCTTTTGGCCTAAGTTGGTCTAGTACCAAGGACCGCTGCTACTCTCCCCAGTATAATGGGAGGTGTAATCAGGATACCAGTGGCTGGTCATCTCCGGATCCCACTGGACAAATGATGCACGATAAAGGTGCAACTCAGGTTCCGGCTCAGGTTCAGGTTCTGGAGTAAAAGCTTGAGCTCACTGATTGTTCACCGCTTCCGGCATGACAGGACGATTTTCTGCAAGCAAATCAAACAACAGAGGCGCAGGCAAAATAATAAACTCAAAGTGTTTCTTATTGAGTCTAAGTCTATACAAAAGCATCTTCTCTTCGTTGTCAACAATAAACTTGTGTGCTACCATGCTCTTGTAATCTAAGATGTGAGGAGGCAATTTTATCTCATCCTCCTAATGGTGCCTAATGGGTATCTGAAAATATTTGGCAAGACGTGCAGCATAGATACCTCCAAATATGGGGCCTTTTGTACGATTCAGGGCTAGCCGTTTAGCAATGACAGCACCCATACTAAAAGTATTGTCCCCAAGCAAAGCATGTTGAAGAATGATAATATCAGGGACACTCAAGTTTCCACTATTTCCTCGAGCAATTAAGCATCTACTAGCAAAGATGGCAAAGTAGCATAAAACAAGAAAGTGTATGCTAGAGACCTTCGCCTCGGAGCCCTTCTTTGGCTCCTCTACATCAATAGTATTAATAAAGCCACCCACATCTTCACGATGGGGTTCATCTAATTCTCCCTCATAAGGTATCCTACATACCACGCAAAAATGACGTAAAGACATTTCTTTGAATTCATCATATAAATGAAATGATACTGCAGGTGGTGACTTCTTTGGAAAATAATAAAAGTTTTGCACGAAAGTATTGGTAAGTAAGAGATACTGATCTATTCGGTCGTTGATGAAACCGGTGAGGCCTGCAGTCTCGATTAAAGCATAAAAGTCTTCATGAGTTCCGGCTTCTTTCAAGAAAACCTCGCATGGCCATTCACACGACCGTACTTCCGCTAAGCGAGGAAGATTATACTTGGTTTTTTCCTTCTCTTTTGCTTGTTTTTCCTCAGAGCTTTGGCTAGAAGAGCCTTTAAAGAGCCTCCTTAACATTTTCTGAAAATTTCTGAAATCTTAGTAACTTCAAAATAAAAGTGAATAAAACTAAACAAGATTGATAGCAACTACTCCTACAAGTGCCTAGAACCCATATCATGCTTTAGAATTGCTTGGGACCTCAAAAATTTAACATGCAAGCTCAAGAACATGGTCACCTATGCAGCAAAATTCTGCAATGGATAAAGCACTAGAACAAAAACTAATTGGACCAATGGAGGAGTCACATACCAAGCAACAATGTCCCAAAACAGTTTTGTGAAAGGAGCTTTGAGCTAAGAGATCAAAAATCGCAGCAAAACGAGCTAGAACTCGTGCTTGAGGTGGATGGGGATTTTTTTGGGTAGAAGATGAAGTGTGTGGGTGCTGGCATAAGTGGAGGGGAGCCACCAGGGGCCCACGAGACAGGGGGCGTGCCCTATGGGGGGGGGGGCGTGCCCTCCTCTCTCGTGGCCTGGTGCTTGCCCCTTCTGAAGTGTTTTTAGTGCCTAAAATCCTCAAATATTACAGAAAAAATCATACTAAATTTGCAGGGCATTTGGAGCACTTTTATTTTCGGACTATTTTTATTGCACGGATAATTCAGAAAACAGACGGATAATACTATTTTTGCTTTATTTATTCTAAATAACAGAAAGTAAAAGGAGGGTACAGAAGGTTGTGCCTTCTAGTTTCATCCATCTCGTGATCATCAAAATGAATCCACTAACAAGGTTGATCAAGTCTTGTTAACAAACTCATTCCGAATAACACGGAACCGGAGAAATTTTGAATAACACTAAGTTACCTCAACGGGGATATGAAAATCCCCAACAATAAGAATATCATACTTTTTCTTGACAGTAGGGAGAGGAAATTCAAAACTTCCAAAAAAGATAGTTGGAACTTTTTCAATAGAATTGATGCTATGAACTTGAGATTGTTTCCTCGGAAAGTGTATCATATGCTCATTACCATTAACATGAAAAGTGACATTGCCTGTGTTGCAATCAATAACAGCCCAGCAACATTAAGAAAAGGTCTACCAAGGATAATAGACATACTATCGTCCTCGGGAATATCAAGAATAACAAAGTCCGTTAAGATAGTGACATTTGCAACCACAACAGGCACATCCTCACAAATACTGACATGTATAGCAGTTGATTTATCAGCCAATTGCAAAGATATTTCAGTAGGTGTCAACTTATTCAATTCAAGTCTATGATATAAAGAGAGAGGCATAACACTGACACCAGCTCCAAGATCACATAAAGCAGTTCTAACATAGTTTCTTTTAATAGAGCATGGTATAGTTGGTACACCCGGATCTCCAAGTTTCTTTGGTATTCCACCCTTAAAAGTGTAATTAGCAAGCATGGTGGAAATTTCAGCTTCTGGTATCTTTCTTTTATTTGTAATGACATCCTTCATATACTTAGCATAAGTATTTACTTTCAGCATATCAGTTAAACGCATACGTAAGAAAATAGGTCTAAATTTCAGCAAAGCACTCAAAATCCTCATCATCCTTCGACTTGGATGGTTTAGGAGGAAAGGGCATTGGTTTCTGAACCCATGGTTCTGAAACTTTACCGTGCTTTGATGTCTACTACACAACTTGCTTGCTCACGAAGAACTAGGACATTTTGAGGAAGCCCATCATTGGAATATACAAGCCAAGTTCTACAATGAAAAATTCCCACTTAGTATATGAAAGTGACAACATAGGAGACTCTCTATCATGAAGATCATGGTGCTACTTTGAAGCACAAGTGTGGAAAAAGAGATAGTAGCATTGTCCCTTCTCTCTTTTTCTCTCATTTTATTTTATTTTTCTCTCTTTTTTTTCTTTGGCCTTTCTATTTTTTCTTCCTTTTTTCTTTTTCTTTTTGTAAAGCCGAAGTCTCATCCCGACTTGTGGGGGAATCATAGTCTTCATCATCCTTTCCTCACTAGGACAATGCTCTACTAATGAAGATCATCACACTTTTATGGATTTACAACTCAAGAATTACAACTCAAGGCTAGAACAAGATATGACTATATATGAATGCCTCCGGCGGTGTACCGGGATATGCAATGAATCAAAAGCGACATGTATGAAAATTATGAAGGTGGCCTTGCCACAAATACGATGTCAACTACATGATCATGCAAAGAGCAATATGGCAAAAGTAATGCCTGTCATATGAACGGAACGGTGGAAAGTTGCATGGCAATATATCTCGGAATAGCTATGGAAATGCCATAATAGGTAGGTATGGTGGCTGTTTTGAGGAAGGAGTATGGGGGGTGTATGGTGCCAGCGAAAGTTGCACGGTATAAGAGAGGCTATCAATGGTGGAAGGGTGAAAGGGTGCGTATAATCCATGGACTCAACATTAATCAAAAGAACTCATGCACTTATTGCAAAAATTCAGAAGTCATAAAAAACCAAAGCACTACGCGTATGCTCCTCGGGGGATATATTGGTAGGAAAAGACCATCGCTCGTCCCCGACCGCCACTCATAAGGAAGACAATCAATAAATAAAATTGTGCTCCAACTTCATCACAAAGCGGTTCACCATACGTGCATGTTACGGGAATCACAAACTTCAACACAAGCATTTTTTAAATTCATAATCACCCAACTAGCATAACTTTAATATCACTACCTCCATATCTCAAAACAATTATCAAGCATCAAATTGATCATAGCATCCAATGCTTTTCTATGATAGTTTTTATTATACTCAACTTGGATGCTCATCATTCTAGGACCAACTTTATAACCATAGCAAATACCACGCTGTTCTAAAAGACTCTCAAAATAATTTAAGTGAAGCATGAGAGACTAGCAATTTCCAGAAAATATAACCACCGCCGTGCTCTAAAAGATATAAGTGATGCACTAGAGCAAATGACAAACTACTCTGAAAGATACAAGTGAAGATCAATGAGTAGTCGAATAATTGTGCAACTATGTGAAGACTCTCTAACATTAAAGAATTTCAGATCTTGGTATTGTAATCAAGCAACAAGAAAAACAAAATAAAATGACATTGCAAGGATAGCACAACTCATGTGAAGAAGCAAAAACTTAGGCTCAACCGATACTAACCGATAGTTGTTGAAGAAGAAAGGTGGGATGCCTACCGGGGCATCCCCAAGCTTAGATTCTCGAGACTTCTTAAAATATTATCTTTGGGTGCCTTGGGCATCCCCAATCTTGAACTTTTTGTGTCTCCTTAATTCCTCTCATATCATGGTTTCTCTATTTCTGAAAAAGCTTCATCCACAACAAACTCAACAAGAACTCGTGAGATAGGTTAGTATAAACCAATGCAAAACCTTATCATTTTATACTGTAACAAATGACTAAAATTATTATTCAACATTTCATACTAAATGTCTCTGCATATTTAACACTCCCATCCTCAAATAGAATCATTAAACAAGCAAACATATGCAAACAATGCAAACATAACAGCAATGTGTCAAAACAGTAATGTCTGTAAAGAATGCAAGATTCATCATACTTACCTAACTCCAAAAATTACTAAATAAAATTCCCACTGAAGTAAATTTGTCATATCTCATTATGCAAAAGGTTTCAACATTATATCATGCTCTGAATTCTCTATGGAATTTTTTTAATAGAGGTAAACTTTCAGTTTTCAAACAGCAACATGTATACTAGCAAAATAAGCATGGCAAAGGCTATCCTTGAATTTTTTATTGAAACTAAATATGAAAAACATTATTATAAATAACAGCAAGAAAATACTAACAAAAGAAAATGACGCTCCAAGCAAAACACATATCATGTGGTGAATAAAAATATAGCTCCAAGTAAAGTTACCGATGAACGAGGACGAAAGAGGGGATGCCTTCCGGGGCATCCCCAAGCTTAGGCTCCTGGTTGTCCTTGAATATTACCTTCGGGTGCCTTGGGCATCCCCAAGCTTAGGCTCTTTCCACTCCTTATTCCATAGTCCATCGAATCTTTACCCAAAACTTGAAAACTTCACAACACAATACTCAACAGAAAACTTGTAAGCTCCGTTAGTATAAGAAAATAAAACCACCACTTAGGTACTGTAATTAACTCATTCTAAATTCATAATGGTGTAATATCTACTGTATTCAAACTTATCTATGGTTCATATCCTCCGATACTACTCATAGATTCATCAAAATAAGCAAACAAAACATAGAAAACAGAATATGTCAAAAAACAGAACAGTCTGTAGTAATCTCTATCAAACGTATACTTCTGGAACTCCAAAAATCCTACCAAATTAGCGATTCATGTACCAATCTAGAGCAAAACGAATCAGATCATAAGCACATTTATGTGAAATAACAAAACTAATTTACTGGGTGCAAAAGTTTCTAATTTTCAACAGGATCAACACAACTATCACCAAAAGCTATCCTAAAGGTCCTACTTGGCACTTTATTGAAATAAAAGCTATAAAACATGATTACTACAATGTCATAATCATGTGAACACACAAAAACAGTAAGGATAAATATTGGGTTGTCTCCCAACAAGCGCTTTTCTTTAATGCCTTTCTAGCTAGGCATGATGATGACAATGATGCTCACATAAAAGATAAAAATCTAAACATAACGGGAGCATCATGAAGCATATGACTAGCACATTTAAGTCTAACCCACTTCCTATGCATAGGGATTTTGTGAGCAAAGAACTTATGGGAACAATAATCAACAAGCATAGGAAGGTAAAACAAGCATAGCTTCAAAATTTTCAACACATAGAGAGGAAACTTGACATTATTTCAATTCCTACAAGCATATATTCCTCCCTCATAATAATTTTCGGTAGCCTCATGAATGAATTCAACAATATAACCAGCACCTAAAGCGTTCTTTTCATGATCTATAAGCATAGAAATTTTACTATTCTCCACATAAGCAAAATTCTTCTCATCAATAGTAGTGGGAGCAAACTCAAGAAAATAACTATCATGTGAGGCATAATCCAATTGAAAACTAAAATCATGATGAAAAGTTTCATGGATATCATTATTCTTAATAGCATACAAGTCATCCCAATAATCATCATAGATAGCAATTTTGTTCTCATAATCAATTGGAACCTCTTCGGAAATAGTGGAATCATCACTAAATAAAGTTGACACTCTTCCAAATCCACTTTCATGTTCATCACAATAAGATTCAACATCCTCCAAAATAGTGGGATCACTACTTCCTAAAGTTGACACTCTTCCAAACCCACTTTCATCAATATAATCATCATAAATAGGAGGCATGATTTCATCATAATAAATTTGCTCATCAAAACTTGGGGGACAAAAAATGTCGTCTTCATCAAACATAGCTTCCCCAAGCTTGTGGCCTTGCATATCATTAGCATCATGAATATTCAAGGAATTCATACTAACAACATTGCAATCATGCTCCTCATACAAAGATCTAGTACCAAGCATTATATGTAATTCTTCTTCTAGCACTTGAGCACAATTTTCCTTTCATTCATTCTCACGAAAGATATTAAAAAGATGAAGCGTAAGAGGCAAACTCAATTCCATTTTTTTGTAGTTTTCTTCCATAGACTAAACTAGTGATAAAACAAGAAACAAAAAGATTCGATTGCAAGATCTAAAGATATACCTTCAAGCACTCACCTCCCCAGCAACGGCGCCAGAAAAGAGCTTGATGTCTACTACACAACCTTCTTCTTGTAGACGTTGTTGGGCCTGCAAGTGCACAGGTTTGTAGGACAGTAGAAATTTTCCCTCAAGTGGATGACCTAAGGTTTATCAATCCGTGGGAGGTGTAGGATGAAGATGGTCTCTCTCAAACAACCCTGCAACCAAATAACAAAGAGTCTCTTGTGTCCCCAACACACCCAATACAATGGTAACTTGTATAGGTGCACTAGTTCGGCGAAGAGATGGTGATACAAGTGCAAAATGGATAGTATATAAAGGTTTTTGTAATCTGAAAATATAAAAACAGCAAGGTAACTAATGATAAAAGTGAGCGTAAACGGTATTGCAATGATAGGAAACAAGGCCTAGGGTTCATACTTTCACTAGTGCAAGTTCTCTCAACAATAATAACATAGATAGATCATATAACAATCCCTCCACATGCAACAATGAGTCACTCCAAAGCCACTAATAGCAGAGAACAAACGTAGAGATTATGGTAGGGTATGAAACCACCTGAAAGTTATTCTTTCGGATCAATCTATAAAAGAGTTCGTACTAGAATAACACCTTAAGACACAAATCAACCAAAACCCTAATGTCACCTAGATACTCCATTGTCACCTCAAGTATCCGTGGGCATGGTTATACGATATGCATCACACAATCTCAGATCCACCCAACCAACACAAAGTACTTCAAAGAGTGCCCCAAAGTTTCTACCGGAGAGTCAAGAACGTGTGCCAACCCCTATGCATAGGTTCATGGGCAGAACCCACATGTTGGTCACCAAAACATACATCAAGTGGCACATGATATCCCATTGTCACCACAGATAAGCACGTCAAGACATACATCAAGTGTTCTCATAAAAGACTCAATCCGATAAAATAACTTCAAGAGGGGAAACTCAATTCATCACAAGAGAGTAGAGGGGGAGAAACATCATAAGATCCAACTACAATAGCAAAGCTCGGAATACATCAAGATCGTGCCATAGAGGGAACATGAGAGAGAAAATGAGAGAGAGATCAAACACATAGCTACTGGTACATACCCTCAGCCCGAGGGTGAACTACTCCTTCTCGTCATGGAGGCGCCAGGGATGATGAAGATGGCCACGGGATGGGTTCCCCCCTCGGCGGTGCGGAACGGACTCGAGGGGTTTTGGTGGCTACAGAGGCTTGCGGCGGCGGAACTCCCGATCTATCTTGATATTCGATGGTTTTAGGGTACGTAGGGTTATATAGGTGAAAGAAGTCGGTCGAGGGATGCTCGAGGGGTCCACGAGATAGGGGCCGCGCCCTGTAGGGAGGGGGGCGCCCCTATCTCCTGGGCTCCTCGAGTATCTTCTGACTTGATCTCCAAGCTTCCAGGATGATATTCTTCCAAAAAAACACGATGCCGAAGGTTTCATTCCATTTGGACTCTGTTTGATATTCCTTTTCTTCGAAATACTGAAACAGGCAATAAAACAGCAATATGGGCTGGGCCTCCGGTTAGTAGGTTAGTCCAAAAATGATATAAAAGTGTAAAGTAAAGCCCATAAACATCCAAAAAGGGGAATATAATAGCATGGAACAATCAAAAATTATAGATACATTGGAGACGTATCAAGCATCCCCAAGCTTAATTCCTACTCGTCCTCGAGTAGGTAAATGATAAAAACAAAATTTTTCATGTGGAATGCTACCTAGCATAATTCTCAATGTAATTTTCTTTACTGTGGCATGAATGTTCAGATCCAAATGATACAAAATAAAAGTTCTTATTGTCATAAGAAATAGTAATACTTCAAGCATACTAATCAGAGTAATCATGTCTTCTCAAAATAACATGGCCAAAGAAAGTATAGTCTTGCTGTTGCTCTATCTTCATCACACAAAGTATTTAATCATGCACAACCCCGACGACAAGCCAAGCAATTGTTTCATACTTTAATAATCTCAAACTCTTTCAATTTTCACGCAATACATGAGCGTGAGCCATGGACATAGCACTATATGTGGAATAGAATGGTGGTTGTGAAGAAGATAAAAAGGAGAAGATAGTCTCACATCAACTAGGCGTATCAACGGGCTATGGAAATGACCATTAATAGATATCAATGTGAGTGAGTGGGGATTGCCATGCAACAAATGCACTAGAGCTATAAATATATGAAAGCTCAGCAAAAGAAACTAAGTGGGTGTGCATCCAACTTGCTTGCTCACGAAGACCTAGGGCATTTTGAGGAAGCCCATCATTGGAATATACAAGCCAAGTTCTATAATGAAAAATTCCCACTTGGTATATGACAGGGACAACATAGGAGACTCTCTATCATGAAGATCATGGTGCTACTTTGAAGCACAAGTGTGGAAAAAGAGATAGTAGCATTGTCCCTTCTCTCTTTTTCTCTCATTTTATTTTATTTTTCTCTCTTTTTTCCCTTTTTTTCTGTGGCCTTTCTATTTTTTCCTTTTTTTCTTTTTCTTTTTGTAAAGTCCGAAGTCTCATCCTGACTTGTGGGGGAATCATAGTCTTCATCATCCTTTCCTCACTAGGACAATGCTCTAATAATGAAGATCATCACACTTTTATGGATTTACAACTCAATAATTACAACTCAAGGCTAGAACAAGATATGACTCTATATGAATGCCTCTGGCAGTGTACCGGGATATGCAATGAATCAAGAGCGACATGTATGAAAATTATGAAGGTGGCCTTGCCACAAATACGATGTCAACTACATGATCAAGCAAAGAGCAATATGACAAAAGTAATGTGTGTCATATGAATGGAACGGTGGAAAGTTGCATGGAAATATATCTCGGAATGGCTATGGAAATGCCATAATAGGTAGGTATGGTGGCTGTTTTGAGGAAGGAGTATGGTGGGTGTATGGTACCGGTGAAAGTTGCACGGTATAAGAGAGGCTAGCAATGGTGGAAGGGTGAAAGGGTGCGTATAATCCATGGACTCAACATATTAATCAAAAGAACTCATGCACTTATTGCAAAAGTTTAGAAGGCAACAAAAACCAAAGCACTACGCGCATGCTCCTATGGGGATAGATTGGTAGGAAAAGACCATCGCTCGTCCCCTACCGCCACTCATAAGGAAGACAATCAATAAATAAAATTGTGCTCCAACTTCATCACAAAGCGGTTCACCATACGTGCACGTTACGGGAATCACAAACTTCAACACAAGCATTCTTTAAATTCATAATCACCCAATTAGCATGACTTTAATATCACTACCTCCATATCTCAAAACAATTATCAAGCACCAAATTGATCATAGCATCCAATTCTTTTCTATGATAGTTTTTATTATACCCAACTTGGATGCTCATCATTCTAGGACCAACTTTATAACCATAGCAAATACCACGCTGTTCTAAAAGACTCTCAAAATAATATAAGTGAAGCATGGGAGACTAGCAATTTCTACAAAATATAACCACCGCCGTGCTCTAAAAGATATAAGTGATGCAGTAGAGCAAATGACAAACTACTCCGAAAGATACAAGTGAAGATCAATGAGTAGTCGAATAATTGTGCAACTATGTGAAGACTCTCTAACATTAAAGAATTTTAGATCTTGGTATTTTAATCAAGCAGCAAGCAAAACAAAATAAAATGACATTGCAAGGATAGCACAACTCATGTGAAGAAGCAAAAAACTTAGGCTCAACCGATACTAACCGATAGTTGTTGAAGAAGAAAGTTGGGATGCCTACCGGGGCATCCCCAAGCTTAGATGCTTGAGACTTATTGAAATATTATCTTGGGGTGCCTTGGGCATCCCCAAGTTTGAACTTTTTGTGTCTCCTTAATTCCTCTCATATCATGGTTTCTCTATTTCTCAAAAAGCTTCATCCACAACAAACTCAACAAGAACTCGTGAGATAGGTTAGTATAAACCAATGCAAAACCTTATCATTTTCTACTGTAACAAATCAATAAAATTATTACTCAACATTGCATACTAAATGTCTCTGCATATTTAACACTCCTATCCTCAAATAGAATCATTAAACGAGCAAACATATGCAAACAATGCAAACATAACAGCAATCTGTCAAAACAGTACAGTCTGTAAAGAATGCAAGATTCATCATACTTACCTAACTCCAAAAATTATAAAATAAAATTCCCACTGAATTAAATTTGTCATATCTCATTATGCAAAAGGTTTCAACATTATATCAATCTCTGAATTTCTAGGGAATTTTTGCAACAGCGGTAAACTTTCTGTTTTCAAACAGCAACATGTATACTAGCAAAATAAGCATGGCAAAGGCTATCCTTGACTTTTTTATTGAAACTAAAGATGCAAAACATTATTCTAAATAACATCAAGAAAATAATAACAAAAGAAAATGATGCTCCAAGCAAAACACATATCATGTGGTGAATAAAAATATAGCTCCAAGTAAAGTTACCGATGAACGAGGTCGAAAGAGGGGATGCCTTCCGGGGCATCCCCAAGCTTAGGCTCTTGCCACTCTTTATTCCATATTCCATCGAATCTTTACCCAAAACATGAAAACTTCACAACACAAAACTCAACAGAAAACTCGTAAGCTCCGTTAGTATAAGAAAATAAAACCACCACTTAGGTACTGTAATGAACTCATTCTAAATTCATAATGGTGTAATATCTACTGTATACAAACTTATCTATGGTTCATATCCTCCGATACTACTCATAGATTCATCAAAATAAGCAAACAACACATGGAAAACAGAATCTGTCAAAAACAGAACAGTCTGTAGTAATCTGTATGAAACGTATACTTCTGGAACTCGGACAATCCTACCACATTAGGAAGTCCTATGAAATTCGTGTACCAATCCAGAGCAAAACTAATTTACTGGGTGCAAAAGTTTCTGATTTTCAACAGGATCAACACAACTATCACCAAAAGCTATCCTAAAGGTCCTACTTGGCACTTTATTGAAATAAAAGCTATAAAACATGATTACTACAGTAGCACAATCACGTGAACACGCAAAAACAGTAAGGATAAATATTGGGTTGTCTCCCAACAAGCGCTTTTCTTTAATGCCTTTCTAGCCAGGCATGATGATCACAATGATGCACACATAAAAGATAAAAATCGCAACATAATGGGAGCATCATGAAGCATTTGACTAGCACATTTAAGTCTAACCCACTTCCTATGCATAGGGATTTTGTGAGCAAACAACTTATGGGAACAATAATCAACAAGCATAGGAAGGTAAAACAAGCATAGCTTCAAAATTTTCAACACATAGAGAGGAAACTTGACATTATTGCAATTCCTACAAGCATATATTCCTCCCTCATAATAATTTTCAGTAGCCTCATGAATGAATTCAACAATATAACCAGCACCTAAAGCGTTCTTTTCATGATCTATAAGTATAGAAATTTTACTATTCTCCACATAAGCAAAATTCTTCTCATCAATAGTAGTGGGAGCAAACTCAACAAAATAACTATCATGTGAGGCATAATCCAATTGGTAATGAAACCTGGCCAACATGTGAGTGCACATGCAACAAACCGAAATTGCTTCACCTATACCTTGCTCACATGTACTTGCTGCTTGCGGGCAGCTTGGAATGGACGCAATATCGTTTGTGTCTCCATTTTTTCTAAAAGAGTCTGTCCTCAATACCTGTATCGGTGAGCTGATGGGTTTTCGATCAATGGGTAATTTCAACACCGTCAACCCCGCTGAAAGGCGTTACATTCCAAACCCAGAGCATATGTGAACAAGTAGAGGCAGACGGCAGTGTCAGCGGAAGGTCATACTAGGCAATGCATTCTATGCAATGAATTTGGCCATAGGGACACTAATTGTCCCACTTTCGTCACTGGGCGTGGACGAGGTAACTGGGGACGAAGAGGAGGTAGAGGAAAAGAAGGAGTAAGAGGGAGAGGAAGAACCTAAGCTAGCAGTACTATGGCTTACTAAAACTTTCTCTTTGCTTAATGCAGATCTAGAACCTCCGGGAGCCGTTCACTGCGGAACAGATCACTCAGAGCCTGGAGGCCTACTTAATGTGGCTTTTCGGCAAGGTGATGTTCACAGAGAACCATGTCACCACTATTTGCGCGCTCTACATCCCTATGGCACTCGAGATAGCGAGCGCTCAGACGGCGGATCAGATCAGACAGAGGAGTCGGGTTCGGCGGTCTTGGTGGCTACATACCGAGGTATGTGCAACGCTTGCCAGCTTACATCGAAAAAGCCAGCCATTCTTGGATGCCCTCTATTCCTACAGCTATGGTCGTGCGAGAGGTTCTCTATAGGGCGACCAGATGTACGTGTTCATGAGCTTATAGACGCCATGTTTGATGTTGACGGCATCGACATGCCTACTTTCGGTCTGTGTTGGACACGTCGCGAGGTATGCACCGTGTTGTAGTTTAATGCAACTCTTTTCTGCACAAGAGATAGTTCGATGCTAGCGGATACTAAATTTTGTTTTCTGCAGAGACGCTTTGCTAGTGATCAGACCAGGAAAGCATACACAGCATTGAACGAGCAGTTCGATGTGTACACCGGGGTCATCTGGCAGCCCTATACGGAAGCAGCCATACAAGCGAGATGTTGGGGAATGTAATAATTTCAAAAAAATTCCTACGCACACGCAAGATCATGGTGATGGCATAGCAACGAGAGGGGAGAGTTTTGTCCACGTACCCTCGTAGACTGTAAGCAGAAGCGTTATGACAACGTGGTTGATGTAGTCGTACGTCTTCACGATCCGACCGATCCAAGCACCGAACGTACGGTACCTCCTAGTTCAGCACACGTTCAACTTGATGACGATCCCCAGGCTCCGATCCAGCAAAGCTTCGGGGATGAGTTCCGTCAGCACGACGGTGTGGTGACGATGATGATGTTCTACCGGCGCAGGGCTTCGCCTAAACTCCACGACGATATGACCGAGGTGGAATATGGTGGAGGGGGGCACCGCACACGGCTAAGGAACGATCCGTAGATCAACTTGTGTGTCTATGGGGTGTCCCTGCCCCCGTATATAAAGGAGCAAAGGGGAGGCCGGCCGGCCCTTGGGGCGCGCCAAGGAGGGGGAGTCCTCCTCCTAGTGGGAGTAGGACTCCCCTTTCCTAGTCCAACTAGGAAGGAGGAAGGGGGAAGGAAAGAGAGGGAGAGGGAGAGGGAAAGAGGGGCCGCGCCCCCCTCCCCTAGTCCAATTCGGACTCCCCATGGTAGGGGGCACGCCACCTCCTGGGCTGCTGCCCTCTCTCTCCCCTTAGGCCCACTAAGGCCCAATACTTCCCTGGGGAGTTCCGGTAACCCCTCCGGCACTCCGGTTTTCTCCGAAATCACTTGGAACACATCCGGTGTCCGAATATAGTCATCCAATATATCAATCTTTATGTCTCGACCATTTCGAGACTCCTCGTCATGTCCGTGATCACATCCAGGACTCCGAACAAACTTCGGTACATCAAAACTTATAAACTCATAATAAAACTTCGGTACATCCAATACCTAGACAATCTGAGCACATGCTCACTAGTTGAGTGATTCTCCTCCATCTTTTAGCTATAGAACTTGTTGGAGACTTCATATCTCTTAACTCCGGTATTTTCTTGAAATATCAACTTCAATTTCTGGATCATCTCATATGGTCCATGACGTTCAAAATGTCCTTGAAGTCCCGATTCTAAGCCGTTAAGCATGGTGCACTAAACTATCAAGTAGTCATCATATTGAGCTTAGCCAAACATTCATAACGTTTGCATCTGCTCCTGCAATAGGTCTGTCACCTATCAGTGCATTAACGACATAAACCTTAGATCACGGATCCAATCCGCATCATTGCTACTAACATCTTTCAACACAGTTTTCTCTAGGAACATATCAAAATAAACATATGAAAGCAACAACGCAAGATTGATCTACAACATAATTTGCAAAATACTACCAGGACTAACTTCATGATAAATTTAAGTTCAATTAATCATATTACTAAAGAACTCGCACTTAGACAGACATCTCTCTAGTCATCTAAGTGATTACGTGATCCAAATCAACTAAACCATGTCCGATCATCACTTGAGATGGAGTAGTTTCAATGGTGAACATCACTATGTTGATCATATCTACTATATGATTCACGTTCGACCTTTCGGTCTCCGTGTTCCGAGGCCATATCTGTATATGCTAGGCTCGTCAAGTTTAACTCGAGTATTCGCGTGTGCAACTATTTTGCACCCGTTGTATTTGAACGTAGAGCCTATCACACCCGATCATCACGTGGTGTCTCAGCACGAAGAACTTTCGCAATGGTGCATACTCAGGGAGAACACTTCTTGATAATTTAGTGAGAGATCATCTTAAAATGCTACCGTCAAACAAAACAGAATAAGATGTATAACAGATAAACATCATATGCAATCAAAATATGTGACATGATATGGCCATGATCATCTTGCGCCTTTGATCTCCATCTCCAAAGTACTGTCATGATCTCTATCGTCACCGGCACAACACCATGATCTTCATCATCTTGATCTATATCAATGTGTCGTCACATGGTCATCTCGCCAACTATTGCTCTTGCAACTATTGCTATCGCATAGCGATAAAGTAAAGCAATTATTTGGCACTTGCATCTTATGAAACAAAGAGACAACCATAGGGCTTCTGCCAGTTGCCGATAACTTCAACAAAACATGATCATCTCATACAACATCTTAGATCTAATCATGTCTTGACCATATCACATCACAACATGCCCTGCAAAAACAAGTTAGACGTCCTCTACTTTGTTGTTGCAAGTTTTACGTGGCTGCTACGGGCTGAGCAAGAACCATTCTTACCTACGCATCAAAACCACAATGATAGTTCGTCAAGTTGGTGCTGTTTTAACCTTCACAAGGACCGGGCGTAGCCACACTCGGTTCAACTAAAGTTGGATAAACTGACACCCGCTAGTCACCTGTGTGCAAAGCACGGCGGTAAAACCAGTCTCGCGTAAGCGTACGCGTAATGTCGGTGCGGGCCACTTCATCCAACAATACCGCTGAACCAAAGTATGACATGCTGGTAAGCAGTATGACTTGTATCACCCACAACTCACTTGTGTTCTACTCGTGCATATAACATCAACGCATAAAACCTAGGCTCAGATACCACTATTGGGGAACATAGTAATTTCAAAAAAATTCCTACGCATGCGCAAGATCATGGTGATGGCATAGCAACGAGAGGGGAGAGTGTTGTCCACGTACCCTCGTAGACCGTAAGCGGAAGCATTATGACAACGCGGTTGATGTAGTCGTACATCTTCACGATCCGACCGATCCAAGCACCGAACGTACGGTACCTCCGAGATCAGCACACGTTCAGCTCGATGACGATCCCCGGGCTCCGATCCAGCAAAGCTTCGAGGATGAGTTCCGTCAGCTTGACGGCGTGGTGACGATGATGATGTTCTACCGGCGCAGGGCTTCGCCTAAACTCCGCGACGATATGACCGAGGTGGAATATGGTGGAGGGGGGCACCGCACACGGCTAAGGAACGATCCGTAAATCAACTTGTGTGTCTATGGGGTGCCCCCTGCCCCCGTATATAAAGGAGCAAGGGGGGAGGCCGGCCAGCCCTTGGGGCGCGCCAAGGAGGGGGGAGTCCTCCTCCTAGTGGGAGTAGGACTCCCCTTTCCTAGTCCAACTAGGAAGGAGGAAGGGGAAGGAAAGAGAGGAGAGGAGAGGAAGAGGGCCGCCCCTCCCTAGTCCAGTCGGACTCCCCATGGGAGGGGCGCGACCTCCTGGGCTGCTGCCCTCTCTCTCCCCTCAGGCCCACTAAGGCCCAATACTTCCCCGGGGGGTTCCGGTAACCCCTCCGGCACTCCGGTTTTCTCCGAAATCACTTGGAACACTTCCGGTGTCCGAATATAGTCGTCCAATATATCAATCTTTATGTCTCGACCATTTAGAGACTCCTCATCATGTCCGTGATCACATCCGGGACTCTGAACAAACTTCGGTACATCAAAACTTATAAACTCATAATAAAACTGTCATCGTAACGTTAAGCGTGCGGACCCTACGGGTTCGAGAACTATGTAGACATGACCTAGAACTATTCTCGGTCAATAACCAATAGCGGAGCCTGGATGCCCATATTGGTTCCTACATACTACGAAGATCTTTATCGGTCAAACAGCATAACAACATACGTTGTTCCCTTTGTCATCGGTATGTTAGTTGCCCGAGATTCGATCGTCGGTATCCAATACCTAGTTCAATCTCGTTACCGGCAAGTCTCTTTACTCGTTACGTAATGCATCATTCCGTAACCAACTCATTGGTTACCTTGCTTGCAAGGCTTATAATGATGTGCATTACCGAGAGGGCCCAGAGATACCTCTCCGACAATCGGAGTGACAAAACCTAATCTCGAAATACGCCAACCCAACATGTACCTTTGGAGACACCTGTAGTACTCCTTTATAATCACCCAGTTATGTTGTGACGTTTGGTAGCACCCAAAGTGTTCCTCCGGTAAACGGGAGTTGCATAATCTCATAGTTACAGGAACATGTATAAGTCATGAAGAAAGCAATAGCAATATACTAAACGATCAAGTGCTAGGCTAACGGAATGGGTCATGTCAATCACATCATTCTCCTAATGATGTGATCCCGTTAATCAAATGACAACTCTTTTGTCCATGGCTAGGAAACATAACCATCTTTGATAAACGAGCTAGTCAAGTAGAGGCATACTAGTGACACTATGTTTGTCTATGTATTCACACATGTATTATGTTTCCGGTTAATACAATTCTAGCATGAATAATAAACAGTTATCATGATATAAGGAAATAAATAATAACTTTATTATTGCCTCTAGGGCATATTTCCTTCACGAGATACCCTAGTGGTATGTCTGTGCTATGCACAAGGGACCGAGATTACTGGATGACAAAATCAAAGATCATCTTTCATGTCTTCGTTGAGGAGATGGCACAACATAGGGTTATGAGGCAATTTGGTCTTCTGTAGTTGGAGATGCCTCCCCCTATAAAGAACCCGGTGCCAGCACACATCCACAGGTATTAACCAGTTTTTCAATGTTGAATTATCTTTCATAGTACTCCATTCGAAGCTTTAGGTAATTGTTGAGAACACACCACAATTTTAGGATGACAAGGAAGGGCATGACTAGGACAACTGCTGAGTGGCTAGTAAGACTAGAGCCGTATGTTATAGAATGGGAGACAGCAAACACAAATCTATGGCACGAGAATCACAATTTTGAACTCAATGAATTCAATCTCTATTTGCGGCGCTACATGAGCAGAACACGGTTACGCATCGTTGAGAACTCTCACCCAGAGGAGATACCTGATCCTACTCCGTCGGATACGTACCCGAGCTATGATACTTCAGGCTCTAGGCAGTACGCGGTAAGATATATTTTCTTTAAGTAATGTAGTCACATACATTGACGTGCATACTTAATAATCGTCCTGAAAAATTGCAGGCTACCTTGACACACAAACTCTACGACGACGTGACCACCTTTGGACGATCACTGTCGTCAGGACCTCTTCTTCATCACCGTCCTGTCATACAACCCTTCTTGGAACGGATGCAGAACAAAATACGGGCTGTCTACGAGGCTATCACGTGCACCCGGAGAAGCGACGTTGTTCAGCACCAGCCACAGCAGCCGCCTCCCTCCATGCACCGACATCAACCACGTCCACGTCTAGCACATCAGCCTACGACCAGGCCACCCCCTCCTGAACAACCTGGCAGTTCATCGTGGCAGCACCCACAGCACTATGGTCCCATGTCGAGCTTCGTGTTTTCTCCACAGCCACAGCACCACGGTCCCTCGTCGAGCTTTGTGTTTGAGCCAGAGCAGCCGTCACAGCCAGCAGGTGTGTGTGTCTTCATATTTATTGTTTTCAATATTAGTTGAGGCGACATCAGTCTTCATGACTTAAAGTTCCGTCATGGAGGAGCCTATGGATATCATGCGTCTATGTCGGCATCACATGATATGTGGGGGAGTGATCATCATCCCGAGGATAACATACAGGCTCCGATGTCGCAGCACACCCACTGGATGAACATGACTCCTCCACCAGGCCCTACACAGGATACATAGCATGACCAGGGAGAGTCTGAGATTCCTCCGCGTCCCATTAGGGCACCTGACAGATGGGGATGGACGCCGCTTCCAGATCCGCCTCCCCGCCAGGCGGGGCGTAAATCCTTGGCTTCTATCTATCGATCTGAGACATTACCATCTATTTATGTGTGAGACTTATGTCTATTCTATGTGAGACAAATGACTATGTACTTATGTATGAGACATATGCCTACTCTATTTTAGTACTATGTTATCCGAACTACAACATCATATTTAGATAGAACAGAATGCTCGTACAACAAGACAGTACAAACAACTACATAGAACTACATCTAAATTAAACGGTAAGTACGAGTGAACTTACAACATACAACATAAAACTACATGAAGTCATCATCGTCATCCTCCATCAATGCAGAACTCTTGCCCTTCGACGATGAAGAACTCTTGCCCTTCGACGATGAAGAAACCTTGCCCTTCGACGATGAAGAACTCTTGCCCTTCGAAGATGCAAAACCCGGAAGCGGCGGCATGAAGATATCATCTTCGTCCTCGCTCTCCTCAATCCATAAAGATGGATTATTTGCTGAAATCCTTCTGAAAGTTTCACTCTTCGGCACCACCCCCTTCTTCCACCTTTCATGCAACCTAAGAAGTTCTTTATGTACCTCCTCATAGGTCCTTTCAGGCCACCCAGACCTACATAATTGGTGAGCCAACTCATTCATTATGGTGTCACTACCGGCGAGTTCGTCCCATGGAACAATCCTATTGTCCATCCTGAAATCGGTAGCTAGGCTCAGAAGAGTCCTGCTCATCCTAGGGTGAAAACTATGATCGAAAGGATAATGGGACATCTCAACTACACTACACTGGAATGCTTATCCAACTCCGTCTGAAGGGGGTTTTATAGGTGGCGGGAAAGAGTTGGCGGGAACATATGGCGGGAAACGGGTGGCGGGACAAAGTTGGCTGAAACATATGGCGGGAAACGCGTGGCGGGAACATATGGCGGGAAACGGGTGGCGGGAAAGAGTTGGCGGAACATATGGCGGGATCCGGGTGGCGGGAAACGGGTGGCGGAAACATATGGCGGGAAAGCATTGGCGGGAAAACATATGGCGGGGAAAGGGTTGCGCGAAAAAACATCATAGTTTGGAAAAACAAATCTGTAATATTGTACGGGGCAAAAAAGATTTGTAATATCATGCACCAGTCGGCCCACAACAGACCAATTAGTTCTGTCGGCCCACAGCAGGCCGACTGGACCCTGTCGGCCCATAGTTGGCCGACTGGACTTGAGCTGGCGGCCGACAGGCCAATCGGCCAGCAGCAAGCAGATAGGATGCCAGACGGCCTGCACTGGGCCGACTAGATCCAGTCGGCCTGCTGTGGGCCGACGGTGTATTATTTTTGAAAATAATTTTTTGGGCATAATATTTGTGAAAATTAATAAAAAGATATATTATTTAAAAAAAACTTAGCCAGGAAACATGCAAGGTACAGAGAAATCAGGTCAGCCACTTTCCTTTTTATCTTTTTAGAAACTGAATAGAGGATGTAACAAACCAGCCCATGATCTTGCAGTGCTTTCCCCCAGCTGATAGGATTAGAAATGTTTGGATGGGGCCTGCTATTTGCTAGATAGTTCTCCTTTGGCAGTGCTCACTTGGAAAATGTTGAAGAAGTCCTGTTTTTTCAACAAAAGGTAAAAGAAATAATACAACAAAAACTTATAGTATGTATGGTAAACTCTTGGTTCTACCAAATGTTTGTTCTTAAAATGTATTCACACGTATGACGCGGCTGTACTATTGTACTGTTGTATCAACACAAACATCCTGCATTTGGATGGAACAAATCTCTTACAAATACTGAGGAAACATGGCCAGTCAAGAACATGCTATTATTTTAATGTTTTCTTTCTTTTTGCGAAATGGAGGTGAGAAGATACATGCCCAAACTGGAATTCTTGTAAATTTTTAATATATAGAAAACTGGGCAATCATTTTAGATCTAAGACATTATTCATACATTTAAAGTACAAAAATGCTATACTATTTTTCTCCGAACAGAGCGGACAAGATATATGTTCATATTGCAATTTCTGCAATTTTTTAAAAGATGTGAACCGGGTGATTGATTATATCAAGATATTTGTCATATGTATCTTACATTCAGATCATTTATTTTACTTTGTCAAGGGATAAAAAAAAATTAACTATGAAACCTTTACTCATGTGGTTAAAGTAGATTTTGTCCGATCAATTTACTTCTGGAGAAACCTTAATTGTGGGGAAACCTTTCTCCAAACTATTTGTTGTTTGAAATATAAATATTTAAATCAATAAGAAATTAAATATCGGTATTCATGTAATTAGTTTTCCTATGGATCAATGAACCAATAAGCTACCAAAAGGAGGAGGGGGCGTAAAAGGGACCCGAAGCATTTTCATATGTCGACGGGCTTGAGAGCTTGATCCTTCTATGAACCCCACTCAACGCGGATGTGCAACGAAACAAATTCTCTTGTACACTCTCCTCTAGGTTTCCCCAACCATATCCTGACGCACTAGCGCTAGGACGGTCAGATCTGAGCGACGAGCTTTACTGCCCCCTCCCGGCTTGATCACCGGCATGGAGGCCAAATCGATGCAGCAAGTGAGAGGGATCGAGGGATCATGGGTGAGAAAGACGAGTGACGACGCGGAAAGAGGGGAGCGTCAGGGTGCCTCTGAAGGGAGGGGAGCAGCAGGAGCCCCATAGGGAGGCGGAGCAGTGGCATGTGGCATGGAGGTTGTGGAGCTCTGTGACTACGACGTGGCGCAAGGTTGTGGCGGCATCCATCGGTGCTGATTCTGTGACTTGCAACATGGAGTTTGGGGTGATGAGAGTTGGAGAGGATAAGAGAATATGGAAGGGAATGAATGATGAGTAGGTGATGGTTTGTATGTGAGTGAAATCCTTTTTTCTATCGTAAATATAGACCGTTTGACAATTTTATTTTTAGTCAAACGTCACTGATATTTACTGTTTTTTTATTACAAAGAAGTATGTTGCGTATACAACTATTTGTCAATACTTCACAGATAAATACTGGTTCGGAGCTCCAAACCATAACTAATAAGATCTAATTTGAAACAACTAGAATACCTAACATGTTACGAAGAACAGTTGGTTCAACAATAAATGTTACATGTTGCAGATTCAACAAGTATTTCGACGTCTCGGTCTAAAAGTTCGTAAGTTAGGTTGGTTCCACTTCATTTACCTCTAATATCCCTCATTCTCACCATTGGTATAAAGACAATTAATGTGCAACTAATATCCCTCAATTCATATGGTATTCCACTAAGAGCATTTGGAGAAAAAAATAGTTTGAATCATAATGATTAATATATTCATCCGTAATTTGAGTACCAGTCATTTTGATTTTGTTATTTTTTTGCTGGCAATCTTGATTTTGCTCATTTTTTGTGTATTAGAAAAAATTGTCATAACACAACCATAAACCACATGGGGCATATACATTGGAAATATAAAATGATATTTTGATCGGTGTTTGTGTCTATCCTAATAGTACTGTTGTCTCGTGGCAACACACGAGCATTTAGCTAGAGATACTACAAGGCAACGCCTAATTGTTATTCCTGCCATTGAAGATGTGAGTTAGTTTTGCCTCTCCTGTCAACAATATTTTGCCTCTCCGTCTCTCAGCTTTATCATCGCCATGATAAAGGTAAATGAAGTTGGTGTTCTTTTGTATAAACATTATCTTCTAGGAAATTTTTGTTAGTTTGTGCAATATTATCAATTTTGTAGATTTCGTGGTGCTAACATATATGAAGATAACACAAATACTTTCTTTGTTTCGGGGCATGATGCTATGTTCTGGTGTTTGGTTTGCATTTTGCAACATCCAATCATGTTGATTGAATCTACTTTCTTTTATTCATGTACAAATTATAGAAAATTTTAGTAGTTTCGTTATAGAAAGTATTATGAATGTTGAGGTATAGTGTTGTTATAGAAAATGTTAGTAGTTTCATTATAATAAAAATTAGTACTAATTTAGGTATAGAAAGTTTCAAAAGATTACTAATTTTGTTCATAGGTTTGGACGAAGTTGATGCCTAGTCAATTTTGAGAGAGAGAGAGAGAGAGAGAGAGAGAGAGAGAGAGAGAGAGAGAGAGAGAGAGAGAGATGAAATGAAATGGTTCCAAAAAAATTAAAATGCAATGACCATACCAAGTTTGAAATTTTCTATATGCATGCTCATGTGTTTATGCTCATGTGTGGCGCACGGTATATCACTACTAGGAAAAAGCCTATACACGGAATCTTACTAGTAGCGAGGGTTAAAAACCCTCGCTACTGCTACTTACTAGTAGCACAGGTTTTTAAACCTCGCTACTACTAAGTTGATAGCAGTAGCGCGTGTTTTTAACCCTCGGTATTACTAAGCGGTCTCTACCGTGCCCCCCGGGACATGCCATAGTAGCAGCGCGGGTTTTTAACCCTCGCTATTACTAAGCGGTCTCTACCGTGCCCCCCGGGACATGCCATAGTAGCAGCGCGGGTTTTTAACCCTCGGTAGTAGCGCTGGTTTTTAGCCATAGTAGTAGCGAGGGGTAAAAACCCGCGCTACTACTAAAGGTCCCATTTTCAAACTCTACCCCCGATCGCCTTTTCAGTTTTAAAAAAATAAAAGAAAATGATGAAAATGTCAAAAAAAAATAAAAGAAAATAAGTTTCCCATGTGATATGTGGTCTAGTTGTTGGGAAAATTTGCAAATATGAATTTCGACTTTATTTGCAAAATCTCTCAAGAATTTGTAAAAATGGGCATAACTTTTGCATACTAACTCGGATGGAAAAGTTTTTTATATGAAAAATCATCTACTCGAAAATCCTCAAACACCTAACAGAAAAAAAGTTACGGGGCTTTTAAGATCTGGAGGCAAAAAAAATCATCAAATTTCAGTTTTTTTAATTTTGTTAAATCTGGTCAAACTAATTACTCAAGAATATTAGTGTTACTAAATAATTATTTTAGTTTTTTTGAATTTTGGTCAAACTGGTCAAACTATGGTCAAACTGTGGTCAAATCTGGTCAAACTGTGGTCAAACTAATTATTCAAGAAATATTAGTGTTGCTAATTTTTTAGAACAATAGTTTCAAACTCAAACAGTGAAATGTGTGACTACATGCTCAAGCTAAATTCCTAAGGTTAATAGGATTGACATCTTCCTATTGTCAGGAAAACAACAAGTGAAGACTTGGAAACGAGGGAGAATAGAACCCGGAAGTTAAGCGTGCTCAGGCTGGAGTAGTGAGAGGATGGGTGACAGTCTGGGGAAGTTAGATGATTTGGAATGATGAGGGGTGATTAGGGATTAAATTGAGTAGTGATGAGGGGTGATTAGAGATTTGAGGGTTACAATAATTCAGAAATTTGAAAATTAGGGAAAAAATCGTTTTTTTTTCGAAAAAATTCAAAAAAACCCCAGAGATTACAGATTAGTACGTAGTAGCGCGGGTTTTTACCCACGCTACTGCTATACGTTAGCTTTAGCGCGGGTGGCACCCGCGCTACTGCTATAAGTTAGCTGTAGCGCCTTATTAGTAGCGCCGGCCCCGCGCTACTAATAGGCCCAAAACCCGCGCTGCTGCTAGGCTTTTCCCTAGTAGTGTATCACCAATGAGGCGGTCGACAACGTCCAGAAGATCAGCGACGACACCTGCTTCCTCGACAGCCGTCATCTAGAGTGAGTAAACATATATATCTAGTGTTGTGTACTAGTGTTGCTCAAATATGATGGAGATTTAGACATGTTACATGTAGTGTTGTGTACTACTAGTGCTGCCACACATGAATATTTGGAAAATGAAGGATATGTGCTTGCCCAAGTGGCCTATGTTTGCAGGGAACACCTCTGAGTGGCCTATGTTTTGCCGGAGTGTTGATTAATTTCCGTTCCGGCAAATTTCAGGCACTCGATATGTCCTTTTTAGCAAAGGTCATGCCGGAATTTTTCGTGAATTTTGGCATGACTTGTGCTAGAAAGTAGGAAATATCGAGTGCTCCATTTTTATGTCATTGCTCCATATATGTAACGGGTTGACTTTCAGTCTGTCGATGCTCCTTGTATGACTTTCGGTCTATTCTTGAAGGAAGGATGCCATCTGTTGTCGTGGGGGTCGCTTCTCCTTCTTCTCCTTGTGCTAGACCTTTGTTATGCACTAGGGGGAGGAGGAGTAGTGACCATCAGCGATGGTCGAAAAATCAGTGAAAGAGTGTCCACCATATATGAGAGAGGATGAAGAATCCTAACCGTTGTCGTGTGGGTAGCTTCTTCTTCATTTGAAGGTGCTAGACATTTTGGTGTAATGCACTTTCGAATGAAAGTAGGAGCTACCGTCACTTACGGTTTCAAATGTCAGAGAGGAAGAATCCCGACTGTTGTAGTGGGGGTCACTTCTCCTTCGTTCCCATGTGCTAGACATTTTGGTGTAATGTACTCGGGGACGAAGGAAGGAGCGACCGTCACCGACGGTCGAATATATCTGAGAGGGAGTGCCCACCATATACACCACGTGCCATGAGAGTTGCTTTCAAGGAAGACTCAACAGACTGAAAGTCAACCCATGATATGTAGAGTAGTGTTGTGTAGTACTAGCATGTGTATGTGCTTGCCCAAGTGCTATCTTGGCTTTTATTGTTTGCCGGATTTTTTTGTGAATTTTGGCATGACTTGTGCTAGAAACTAGGAAATATCAAGTGCTCCATTTTTTATGTCATTGCTCCATATATGTAACGGGTTGACTTTCAGTCTGTCGATGCTACTGTCAAATATTAGAGAGAAAGAATCCCGACTGTTGTCGTGGGGGTCGCTTCCTCTTCCTTCTGCTCGTGATATACCTTGGTAATGCACGATAAAAGGAGGGGAAGCAACCATCACCGACGGCCAAAATAAATGTGAGGCAGTGTCCACCATATACATCACATGAGATGAGAGTTTTCAAAAAAAGACTCGACAGGTTGACAGTCAACCCGTGATGAATAATAATGATCTAGTTTAGTCTTGGAATTATGAACATAGGAAATGTATGACGACGATAGGATCCCCGAGTGCGAATATTGTGGTGACGACAGGGGTCTGTGCGATAGGACTCACTTGGAAGACGGTCGGCACTTCCGTATTAAGCTCGGCGAGACCTTCGATGTTTATACGGTACGCAACAACGACAAGTCTTTTTTCGTATTTAAGTATGACTTCTGCTTCTTCAACGTGTAATTTCCGCTTTCTACAATTCGAGTAGTGCATCACCTGCCATGCAAGATGTTATGTCTTAGAGAAGCTGGACTTCGAAGATCATGATAATAAGCTGATAAAGAGAGTTCACCTTAGGACCCATTATGGTTATGCTTTTTACGTAAAGCTATACAATGCGGTGACCTACTCCCATTTTGGTTGCTCGAATTGGGCAACACTATGCAAGGCGCATGACTTTCAGGAGGGTATGCATGTCACCTTCGATCTTGATGATCCTGAAGGTGATATCGACGAAGATAATATCGACATTTGGGTTGACGTTGATACGCTTCCACCTCTACCTCTATATGAGTTTCTCAAACATATTTATTAAGTAATTTGTATTGTTTATTTAAAAAATAGTTGACAACTTATTGCCTATGACAGCTTATTTCTATTCTTCAAAAAATGTACGGAAAGTAGTACACAAAACCTACTACAGTGATGGCTCTGAGCTAACTTACGAGGAGAAAGATCATCTTATCTCATTTATTATTAATGTTGAGACTTTAAATAAGAATTATGAAATTCCTCCACATTATGGTCAATATGTGCCACTAGTCCACGTGTTAAACTACGGCAACATCCATGGAGATGGCATGATAAGATTTTTACTATTATGATAACAGTGCATCTTTTGCATACATTCTTGTAATTAAAGTTAAACTAAATTGCTTACTATGTTATTATTATGCTCTTCAACAGAAAATCCCGAAGGATTTTGTGCCTCATCTGCTCCATACGAAAGGTGGCATTGATATTATGAGCTTACGGCCAAGTCTGTCTACGTTTTTCCACTGTGCATACACTATTTCTAAAAGAGATGAAGACCTCACAATCAAAGGATGGAAAAAGTTATGAATAGTCGCAGGGAGCTACTTGGAGGCAACATGGTGCGAAGCCCACGAATTGGAGATAGGATAATCTCCATTCTCCATAATGAAGAGTCAGGGGCTATGTTGTTTTATGCTATTTTACCTTAGAGAGGGTAGCAGGTCCTAGCTAATACTCATGATCATGTGCTAAAGACAATTAACTAGGATTGGTTAGATGACTATGATGATGATGAGTATGACTTATTATTATGATAACGTGTAGAAGTTGTTAGATGACTATGATGATGATGAATATGACTTGTTATTATGAAAACAATGATGAGATATTATTATGATGATGATGCTGAGTTGTTATATCATTATGAGCATAATGAGTTATTATATATATATACTTTGGATCTGCACCATGTTGCCTCCACTTGAATCTAATCCACGTCCGTTTCACCCACTGATATAATAACTCATCATGACTATAAAGTCATATGATGAGACTACTGTATAAAACCTGTACAAATGCAGCGCCATGCACAAAAACTTTAGCAGTAGCGCGGGGTGTCCATCCAGCGCTACTGATATGTAGGTGTAGCTGTAGCGCTGGATTGACCAGCGCTACTGCTATGTAGGGTAGTAGTAGCGCATGCCCACCCGTGCTACTGCTAAACATTAGCTGTAGCGCCGTAGCAGTAGCGCGGGCACCCGCGCTACTGCTACGCATTTAACCAGCGCTAGCTATTGCTAGGCTTTTCCCTAGTAGTGATCCACCCGCTAGTGTCAAAGATTTGACAAACAATTTTGTACAGGAGATGTTAATGTAGTACTGCTCATGGGCAAAAGTTTATCTAAGTTCTCGCAAAAAAAGTTTTTTTTTTGGTAAAAAATACAGAAAGTCATGGTAGTTCGATTGTGTATGTCTGTGAGACTAAAACCTTTTTCATTTGATGTCAGCCAAAAAAAATGTGGATATGTTGTGCATGTGTGCGTAGTACACTGAATTGAAAAAGGACTGTTTTCTGTCATGTAGATCAAAGAAAGAACATAGAAAAGAAATGAAAAGAAATGTGGATACACACACAGAAAGTGTGGATAGAAGTTCATATTTTTGTCCACGGATAGTTCGAAATGTTCTCTTTCGGAACAACACACGCCTTTGGTATCCAAGGCTATAAAGAGGGGAAAGCATTTGTGCTTGTTTATTCGTGAGTTCTGCAACTCTGTCTCATAGAAGAAAAAAATACTACGTGGTTTTGTCAGGAACACCAAACAAGTTCAAAAGAAATTTTCGAGAAGTTCGGATAAAACAACAACACAAGTTCATATTGAGCACGAGTTCTTTGTGAAGTGCACACTCTGATTGCATTCTGCCCCTCCCCGGATTTTTCTCATAAATTTGTGTTCTGCGTATGATCCAACATTTTCTATGTATGAGCAAAAAACAGGAAATATGCATACATTTTTTCCTTCTTTATTTTCCTCTTTGTGATTGTGTGATCTCCATGTGATTTTAAGAAATGTCTAGAACGAAAGAAAATTTGCCTTCTTCCCAGTGTGGTCTGGACATTTGGTTGCTTCACAAAAAAAGTCAGTGAAGCTCAAGTATTACTGATGCTGAAAAAAGTTCAAAAAACGAGCCGGGCTGCATTGATGGAGACGACTTTCCAGCTCGGTGAGTCAACCTCCTGCTTTTGGTTGCTCCGGCAAGGTTGCTTTCAACCTACGGTGTGTGGCGGTGGTGTGATGTGAGCATAGTTTTAAATAGCGCGCTAAGCATCTTAGCGGCGGACCTCTTCCAAATGCTATAGCGTGCTATAGCGAAGCTATAGCGCGCTATTTAAAATGTTTGTTCATTTGTTTGGACCAAAGTCTTTTAGCGCAAGACCTTTTGTAAACGCTATAGCGTGCTATAGCGGAGCTATAGCGGGCTATTTAAAACAGTGGATGTGAGACTCCTACCCTACCATATGGTCAACGCCGACCCTACACTATGCTAACTGATGTTTGATAATAGGTTGTTCTTTCTTGTAAATCATGCTTTATATTAACCGCGGTCAAAATGCTACAACTTATTTGTAAAACATCATGAATTATTAAAAATGCATCCATTTTGGCGCTATTGACTTATTCTTTGAGTCAGTTGTCTAGAAGTAGCAATAATCTAAGCCACACAAAAAATCCATTTTGGCAGTGCGCGGCGGGGTGCTTGGAGGGCGGCGGGGTGCTTGGAGGGCGGCGTAGGATGGAGAACCTCAGGGATGTGGAGGAAAGGAAGAGTTGCTGAGACGTTTTGTATGTATTGTATACATTGCTTAATTAAGTCTTCATTTGAAGTGGTGTACGGCTTCAACCCATATAAGTCTCCATTTGAAGTGGTGTATGTCTTCAACCCATTGTTCCCATTGGCCATCTTCTCACTTCCTCTACAAGAGCACATGAACATGGATGCTAGTGCCCGTGACACATACATGAAGAAGATGCATGAAGACACAAAGCTAACCATAGAGCGGCAAGTCAACCTGCACACCTCTAAGATCAACACAACGAAGAAAATGATGGTATTTAAAAACGTCTCCTCCCTTTGTCCCTCCTCTAAGAAAAGGTGGATAGGATTTCTGCCTCCCGTCGGCGACGCCGTCGATCTCCCACGTCTCCTGTGGCCTTAGGGCCATGGGTGTGCGGTGGATATCGATCCTTGTCCGCGAGAGGGCTCCGTTTTCAAGTGCTTCTTCAAGTTTTCTTAGGGTTTGTGTCCTGCTCAAGAAGACGAGGCGACGGCGGCTTCTTGAAGATGGAGTAAGGTTCTCCCTGCCTAGCCCCCGTCCCAATGGTGTGTTTAGCATCGTCGGAGGGCGTGTGGAGGTGTGTCTCCGGTTGATCTCGCGAGATTTGGTCGGTGGTTGTCTTTGGTGGATACGCTCGGATCTTGTCTTTGTTCGTCTTTGTTCATGTGTCTTCAGGTTGGATCCTTCCGATCTAAAGTTTTCTTCATCGATGGCGGTTCCTGTTCTGGGGCGTTGGTCCTATGGGACCTTAGCACGACGACTTTCCGACTGTCTACTATAATAAGTTGTGTCAGGCTCCGGCGAGGGAGGGGCGATGACGGCGGCACGCCTTCGGCTCGTTTCAGTGCTTGTAGTCGTCGCTAGGTGGTCTATGAATCTGGATGTAATTTTTATTATTTCTGGTGTTCGTTGTACTGTCATGATTGAAGATAAATAGATCAACAGTTTCCCGCAAAAAAGAAGAAGAAGAAACCGATGGTATTCAACCCCGGAGATCTCGTATGGCTCCACCTTCGCAAGTATCACTTCCCCAACAAATGCAAGTCCAAACTCCTACCGCGTCCGGACGGTCCATTCAAGTATTTCAACGCGAGGCCGGCGTCTCGCTCCGTTTTTTCGGTTTGTTCTGGCACTTGGTTGGTTTTTTGGTTTCTTTTTAGATTGGACTGAATTAGTGAGAGTTTCCTCGAGCAAAATGGCAGGTTACTCTTTGCCTTAGTATCTCATGGCATCGGAGTCATTTTGTTGGTGCTTGGAAATCCATTATTCCCGTGTTCTGGCGTTTACGCTGGAACTGCCGGGCAAGGCAGGGGTGAATATATTCTTAACTTGGAGGAGATACGAAGGGATAAGATAAGCAGGCTACGAAAGTACTTCCTCCGTTCCTAAATATAAATCTCTGTAGAGATTTCACTATGAACCACATACGGATGTATATAGATGCATTTTAAAGTGTAGATTCACTCATTTTGCTCCGTATGTGGTCCATAGTACAATCTCTCCAAAGACTTATATTTAGAAAGGGAGGAAGTACAAATTTGCCACAAGATCAGTGTAATCTTCTCTTGCCAATAGATTATATATAGCTTTGTTCTTTCTTTTCAGGCTTGTTATAGCCATCCTCTCCACTCTCTGGTTACTACTACTGGCCCAAATAAGTATACGTGTGACAGAGCAACCCACCTAACCTCACCGGTAGCCCATGCACAGATATGACCTGTCCTACACCCTTGGCCCCCTTTGCCGATGTGCTATTCTTTTTTAGTCCCACCTCGTAGGTGAAGATGTTTTGACCAGCTTATAAGAGATTGCATTCACTGCTCTCTAGTTTGTACGTGCAACCATCATGTATATCGCGTGCGCTCGCGTAAATATTCACGGATTGTATGCGATTTATTCGCGCCACCATTATTTTTTCTGCGTACTTGGATCCATCGCCGCTGGTGAGCTCCGTTATCTTTAATCTTTGCATTCATCATGTTCGAAATGAACTAGCTGTCTATGCAAAAAATTGAACATGGCATATGCAAAGTTAATCGGACAGGAGCAACAACAACATACCGAGTCTTGTTGTGTCGTTCCGTCGAACAGGTCGTGGGCAGCCCAGACGCAGCTGGTGCCCGTGCTTGGCGCGCTCGAACGAGCTACGACGAGGGACAGACGTCCACCTCCGGCATCTGTGTGGACTAATCTGAGGACTTGCACTTGACCATAAATCAGTTGCATCTTAAATGCAAATCAAATGATGAATTGGCTCAATCACATATTCAAGATCTATTCTCTTTCACAATTCGATAATGCATACTTATATATTTGTGTGTGTCTGCATATTGGTGCATATTTTGATACCATGGTAGCTAAAGTGTATTTTCTAAATAATACCTTAATTGTACTTTCTAGTGTATTTTTTAGCTAATATTTTCCTCGCCGTGCCTGTCGAAGCCCGCGTCGTGCCCGCTCCCTGGGGCCGCATCGTTCTTCACCACTAGCATAGTAGCCAGTGTTGCCGCTCCCGTCGAACTTGCGATGCTCGGCATCGCTGCCACTACTCCAACACAGGGGTATCCAATTTTTTTTTTAAACAAGGCGTATTAAAATAAATATTTTTATACCAAACTTTTATACCTATGTAAAATTATTTTACCATACTAATACCTTGAGTGTAACTGCTACTCGCTCAAAAATTATTTCTAAATGTTAGTATTGTGTGTTAACAAAACCTGTGTTTAAATAAAAAGCGCGAATTATAATAACATTTTTTATATCAAACTTTTATACTTTTCTAAAATTATTTTACGACATAGTATAACTACTGCTCTCTCCGTCCCATAATATAAGACATTATTACATCCAATATACGCACATATTAGTCACATCTTTGTTGTGAATATCAATGTTTTTGCTTGAACTTTATTTCTAAATTTTACTATTGTGTTTTTAGCAAAACGTGTGTTTAAATAAATCTTGATATTGGTATAAATTATATAGTGCATATGTATATATTTGTGTGTAATTGGTGCATATTTTAATATCGTGGTAGATATCTCTAAAGTGTATTGTCTAACTAATATCTTAATGGTAGTTTCTAGTGTATTATTGTATCAACATATTTGTAGAACTTCCTAGAGTATAAATTGAACCTTTTGCAAATGGGGCAAGTTAGATTCAGTAATAAGTTGGCAAGATATGACTAGTACGGTAACTAAATTCATTGCCGCCTACTGGATTCCCAGTTACCTGTTAAGATGGTTTTGTTTCTATGTGGTACACGCTATTGGTCCATGGTGTAGATTTGTTGCTGCAAATTTATGATTTTTCTTTTTTATGTATTATAACCTTTTAAACTTAATGGATAATAGTATATAGTGATCGTGACTATAATTTCATATTGTGGGGGTGGGGCTCCTCCTCTTGAGCCTGGAAGTCCTCCTCATTGCCCTGCCTATGGACTGGCATGGTTCCCGCCAAGTCCGCCACCACTCCCCCGAGACCCGTAGCCATGTTCGTCGCTCCCGCTCCAGAATCTCTCCCGCTCGCCTTACCACCCCGCTCAAGCGGCATTGTTCTCTCCATTGACTTAAGCCCATCCAATTGCCTCAACATTGACCTCTCAGCAGTGATGAGGCGCTCGTTCTTTGCGGTGTCCGAGAGGTGATCGAGCAGAGAATGCGCGCCACACATTCCTCTCAGTGGTCACATGTATTGTATTGCCCATCTTGAAGTGCATCGCAGGTAGAAAGTGTTTTGGAGTTTTCTTGAACTACATCCTAGGCGGAGTGAGCAGCTTCTTTAATTGAATTTATTTTTCTTGTCTTCTTGAAGTTCATCTCAGTCCAATAGAGCTCAAGAAACTAGCTTCGAACATATCTTCATTTCTCCCAGTTCTAACCTAGGGCTTTAGTGTTGGACAACACCTTCTTCATCATGCAAGAATTGGTTGGTTGGGAGGACACATTCATCAATTGGAGGAGGAGGACGACGACTACTAGTCTTCAAGATAGGCCCTTCCATGACCCATGCAGTTTTATCATAAATTTGTCTTAGTTATGTCACTGCTACTGTTTCCTGGATGAAGCATTACAATGTAGATGTTCTTGTAGTGAGTTGATGCATTCCTTTGTGATGGATGCATTTGCATATATGGAGAATATGTTGGTTCTTGCAGTGACCTTATGCTCATGTATTTCTTTTAGTGTTTATAGTTGTGTTGTTTTGAGTGTTGTCCAAGGAGCAAGAATTGAATTTGTAATGTGCGAACAAAATTCAGATTTTATCCAAGACCACCGTTACATTCTTCTCCTTCTCCTTCTCCTTCTCCATCTCCTCCTCCTCCTCCTCCTCCTCCTCCTCCTCCTTCTTCTTCTTCTTCTTCTTCTTCTTCTTCTTCTTCTTCTTCTTCTTCTTCTTCTTCTTCTCTCGAAAAGGTGCACATTTTTCATTATCCATAAAATTAAATACATCATTAGCTTTGGCGGTAGGAGAGAACTTTTCATTTATAAATTAGACATACAATACTCCATCATCTCTCGCGGTACATTAAAATCATTTCATAGATTTGCTAACCTTACCAAAAGGCACCTAATTGATGGTAATACAAGATGATGCACTTTTTAACCAAGGACGATGTTAGAGCAAGAGTTTATTTTTGACAGAATTTTAAAGCAAGAGTTCAAGAGCAAACAACTAATAAGACAAGGAATATAATTAATGATTAAAATACTGCTTCTGAATATTCGCCTGAGATAGGTCATGGACTAAATCTACCGGGTAATACGAAAAGCTTTGAGATTCAATCATAAACCACTTTGAGCCCTTTGTATGCAAGCCTCCTTCACCCCCATTTCCTAAAGTGGTAAAGAAGAGGGCTCTTCTTTGTCTCATTGGTACAAAAAAATAGGGAGAGAAATATACCTCGAAAAGAGAGCTTAGACATGGTGTCAAGAATATGAAGGAAATATGCCCTAGAGGCAAAAATAAAGTTGGTATTATATTTCCTTATATCATGATAAATGTTTATTATTCATGCTAGAATTGTATTAACCAGAAACTTGATACATGTGTGAATACATAGACAAACAGAGTGTCCCTAGTAGGCCTCTACTTGACTAGCTCGTTAATCAAAGATGGTTAAGTTTCCTAACCATAGACATGTGTTGTCATTTGTTGAACGGGATCACATCATTAGAGAATGATGTGATGGACAAGACCCATCCATTAGCTTAGCATAAATGATCGTCTAGTTTTATTGCTATTGCTTTCATCATGACTTATACATGTTCCTCGGACTATGAGATTATGCAACTCCCGAATACAGGAGGAACACCTTGTGTGCTATCAAACGTCACAACGTAACTGGGTGATTATAAAGATGCTCTACAGGTGTCTCCGAAGGTGTTTGTTGGGTTGGCATAGATCGAGATTAGGATTTTTCACTCCATGTATCGGAGAGGTATCTCTGGGCCCTCTCGGTAATGCTCATCACTATAGGCCTTGCAAGCAATGTGACTAATGACTTAGTTGCGGGATGATGCATTACGGAATGAGTAAAGAGACTTGCCGGTAACGAGATTGAACTAGGTATGATGATACCGACGATTGAATCTCCGGCAAGTAACATACCGATGACAAATGGAATGACGTATGTTGTTATGCGGTTTGACCGATAAAGATCTTCGTAGAATATGTAGGAGCCAATATGAGCATCCAGGTTGCACTATTGGTTATTGACCTGAGATGTGTCTCGGTCATGTATACATAGTTCTCGAACCCGTAGGGTCTGCACGCTTAACGTTTGATGATGATTTGTATTATGAGTTATGTGATTTGATGACCAAAGCTTGTTCCGAGACCCGGATGAGATCACGGACATGACGAGGAGTCTCAAAATGGTCAAGAGGTAAAGATTCATATATTGTAAGGTTGCATTTGAACATCGGAATGGTTCCGAGTGATTCGGGCATTTTTTCGGAGTACCGGGAGGTTACCGGAACCCCCGGGAGAAGTTATGGGCCTTATGAGCCATAAGAGGGAAGCACACCAGCCCACAAGGGGCTGGTGCGCCCCCCCCCCCTTGGGCAGGAGGCCAATTAGGACTAGGAAAAGCCCCCCCCCTTTCCTTCTCCTTCTCCCTTCCCCCTTTCCTACTCCATGTGGGAGGTGGAATCCTACTAGGACTAGGGAGTCCTAGTAGGACTCCACACCTTGGCGTGCCCCCCTAGGGCCGGCTGCCTCTCCCTCTCCCTCCTTTATATACGAAGGCAGAGGGAACCCCCTGGAACACACAAGTTGATCTTTTAGCCGTGTGCGGTGCCCCCCTCCACAGTTACACACCTCAGTCATATCGTCGTAGTGCTTAGGCAAAGCCCTGCCCTGGTAACTTCACCATCACCGTCGCCACGCCGTCATGCTGACGAAACTCGCCCTCGGCCTCAACTGGATCAAGAGTACGAGGGACGTCATCGAGCTGAACGCGTGCTGAACACGGAGGTGCCGTACGTTCGGTGCTAGGACCGGTCGGACCGTGAAGACGTACGACTACATCAACCGCGTTGATAAAATGCTTTCGCTTTTGGTCTATGAGGGTACATGGACACACTCTCCCCTCTCGTTGCTATGCTTCTCCTAGATAGATCTTATGTGATCGTAGGATTTTTTTTGAAATTACTACGTTCCCCAATAGAATAAAGGTGGATGGAAAAGAAGGGTAGATAGAGAAATCTTGGTTTGTATTCTTCATGTCGAGATTGAAAATGGATGGAAAAGAGGGGCAGGAGAAAAAGTCATCATCCAACTAGAGATTTGTTAAGGAGACGCGATCATTGCCAAGGAAGATTGTCGCTATATGAATGACAAGATTATATCCACATGTTGTGCACATATTTCTGAACTAAACAATTGTTTCGCCACTATGAGTTTTCATTATTTCATCATTCATGTTGCATGTGTTATAGGAGTGTCCTTTGATAAATACGTTTTTAGCTCATGATATTTTAGTATGGCTTTAAATTTATCAATTAAAATATCACTCAGAATAAAAATTTTAGTTGGGAGAAGGAAGAATGGAAGAAAAGGTGAGTGTTTTATCTTTACTATCTAAAAGGAATGCAAGAGGTTCCCATTCCTGCCAATTGACTATGTCTTGGCCCATCGTCCACCCCCGCTCCCCGCCTCACCCGCTGGGTTTTTTCGCAGTGTTCCCCGTTTTTGTCTCGTCCACCGGTCTGTTTTCCTCTGCTAATTTTTTTGGTCCCAGTTTCAAATCTTGTTCCTGATTCTTCTCTGCCCTTTGCTTCTTTCGTCCATGCCATGTATTTTACGAGATAATTGTATCTATGGTCCTCATAGTTGCAGGCCATGGTCCGTGCGGTTGAAAAGTGCTTCGATATGGTCCTCATACTTGAGAGAGCAGACCTGAGCGCACTTGCCGCATACGTATTGCGTACAGTGCAACTTGGCAGCGGGGCCTGCCCTTTGTCCATTGATGGGGGTTCCACCTATCAATGTGTGAGAGAAAAAAAGAATTGAAAGGTGGGCTGGCAGGGCCTACCCTGTGTCCGTCGAAAAGAGAGCTCAAACACAGTGTTAAGAATAAAGGTGGATGGAAAAGAAGGGTAGACAGAAAAATCTTGGTTTCTCTTCTTCACGTCGAGAATGAAAGTGGATGGAAAAGAGGGATCTGGAAAAAAATGTATTCTTCCAAGTAGAGGTTTGTTAAGGAGACGCGATAATTGCCAAGGAAGATTGTCACTATATGAATGGCAAGAACATGTCCACATGTTGGACATATATTTCTGAACTAAACAATTGTTTCACCACTATGAGTTTTCATTATTTCATCATTCATGTCTGAATGTGTTATAGGAGTGTTCTTTGATAAATATGATTTTAGCTCTTGATTTTAAATATGATTTTATCTATTGATCATTGCCAAGGAAGAGAGGAAGAAAAGGTTAGTGATTTATCTCTACTATCTAAAAAGAATGCAAGGTTCCCTTTGCTTCTTTCGTCCATGCCATGTATTTTCCGAGATAATTGCATCTATGGTTCTAATAGTTGCAGGACATGTCCGCCATGGTCTTTGTGGCTGAAAAGTGCTTTGATACGGTCCTCATACATGAAACTATCCTTATACTTGAGAGACCAGTCCTGATAGCGCAGTTGCCGCATATGTATTGCTTATACAGCGGCCATGTCCAACATGGTCCTTATGGTTGAAAAGTGCTTCGATATGGTCCTCATACTTGAGAGAGCAATCCTGAGCGTTGTTGTCGCATACGTATTGCGTACACTGCAGCTTGGCATCGGGGCCTACCATGTGTCCGTCGATGGGGGTCCCAGCTATAAGTGTGTGAGAGAAAAGAAAGAACGGAAATGTGGGCTGGTCGCGGGGGTCATCACATCGGTACGCAGCTTCTCCGTGCGTTGCTGTGGAGATCTCTTGCAATTTTTTTGTTGATAAAATCAATATGATACAATCGGAGATCCCTACTTACTTAAAGATGCCTGGGGCGTAGGAGGAAGAACACCATAAGCCGCGTAAGCCACTGGATCGGTCCAATCTCTCAACTCGCCGGTGCCCAAGTCCTCAGCCACCGTGATGTCGTCGTCCGCGCAGGAAAAGGAACAATTGTCGCCGGCAACTAAGGTGAACCCGGAGGAGGTTGGGGGCGATTATGGGGCTCCCTCTGTGCATGCTACCTGCCCGAAACCTTCCATTGAGGGACCTGAAGTTGCTGCAGCGAAGAACCCGCAGGTGTAGACGCCTACCATATGGAACTAGATTTTTTTTCAAAAAGGGGGAATTACCTGGCCTCTGCATCAGAATGATGCATACGGCCATCTTATAAACCAAACAAAGATAATGTCAACAAGGTTCCAAGGTCTCCAAAACAAAAAAAGTAAAACAAGCTCACATAGAGCCAAAGAGTGGCTAGAAACCACAACTAGCCAAGATAAGAGGCCACAACCGGCTTGCTATCAATGGATAAGTATACTAGATGCCTATCCTATTACATGACCACCATCCAAACCGGTTGAAAATATCCCGAGCTACCATCTCCCAATGGACAGATCCAGTAACCAAATGCTCACTGGCCTCCGTCGGAGTGAGTGGCGACCACGAACGGATCCGTGCCGTAGTTCGGAATATAACCTACAAAAAGTGGATACATGATATTCTGTTAAAAACCAAATCATTTCTGCAAGTCCAGATAGTCCACAACAACGCACAAACCCCAACCCGAATGTGTTTCGTTAAGTCAGGCTGAACCCCATTCAACCATGTCCCAAATAAAGCGTTTACCGAATTCGGTGGTTTGATATTAAAAGCAATGTGAACCGTCTGCCAAAGGACTTTGGCCAACGGGCAATCAAAAAATAGGTGTTTTATAGTCTCATCCCGATCACAGAAGCTACACCTAGTAGGTCCTGTCCAATTACGCTTTATTAAATTGTCCTTGGTTAAAATAACTTGTTTGTGGACAAACCACATAAACACTTTTATTTTCAAAGGAACTTTGACATCCCAAACATGCTTGGAAGTAGGAATGGAGCTCGAATTAATAACATCAATATACATTAATTTAACTGTGAATACTTCAGACCTAGTCAGTTTCCAGCGTAATTCATCGGGTTGTTGGGAAAGCTGGACCTCCATCAGTCTCCTAACTAGACGGAGCCATTCTTCCCAACGATTGCCCGCCAGCGTCCGTCGGAACTGAATATTAAGGGGGATCGATTGAAAAACCGAAGCTACGAACACCTCACGTCGTTGCACAATACGGTACAACGAAGGGTACTGGATGGCCAAGGGTGTCTCGCCGAGCCAAGTATCCTGCCAGAAACGTGTGCAAGTACCATTGCCAATAACAAACTTTGTCCTATTAAACATAAGTTGTTTGAATTTCATTAGTCCTTTCCAAAAGGGTGAATCAGTCGGCCTGACTGTAACCTGGGACAAAGTTTTTGACTGAAGATACTTGTTGCGAAGGATTTGAGCCCACGTGGCATCAGTCTCTGAATAGAGCTTCCACAGCCACTTGCTAAGAAGGCATCTATTCTTGACTTCAAGGTTTTCTATACCAAGACCCCCTTGGTCTTTCGGTCTACAGATGATATCCCATTTAGCAAGTCTGTATTTTCTTTTGGTCTCATCACTCTGCCAAAAGAACTGCGACCGATAGAAGTCCAGTCTCTTCCGAACACCAATTGGTAACTCAAAGAACGATAGGAGAAACATAGGCATACTCGTGAGCACCGAGTTAAACAGGATCAAACGGCCTCCGTATGACATGATCTTACCCTTCCAGCAACTCAGTTTCTTCTCAAATCGGTCCTCGATGCACTTCCATTCTTTGTTTGTCAGCCTATGATGGTGGATTGGAATACCTAAGTATGAGAAGGGTAACTCTCCCAACTCGCACCCAAACAATTGCCTATACGCCTCCTGTTCGTCTTTGGTTCTACCAAAACAGAACATCTCGCTCTTATTAAAGTTAATCTTCAGCCCAGTCAATTGTTCAAATAGGCATAACACCAGCTTCATATTTCTCGCCTTGGCCAAGTCATGCTCCATAAAG
Source organism: Aegilops speltoides (assembly GCA_021437245.1). Classification (NCBI taxonomy): domain Eukaryota; kingdom Viridiplantae; phylum Streptophyta; class Magnoliopsida; order Poales; family Poaceae; genus Aegilops; species Aegilops speltoides. The sequence continues at coordinate 477,406,520 of CM038146.1, read as the reverse complement.
ATGATCGTGTCATCAGCGTATTGAAGAATGGAAACACCTCCATCAACAAGATGAGGTACCAATCCACCTACTTGACCACTTTCCTTAGCCCTACCTATCAAAATTGCTAACATATCCACGACAATGTTGAACAAGATAGGGGACATCGGATCTCCTTGTCTTAGGCCTTTATGTGTCTGGAAATAATGACCTACGTCGTCATTTACTTTAATTCCCACACTACCTTTTTGCGTAAAAGATTCAACCTGTCTGCACCAGGCTTCATCAAAACCTTTCATACGCAATGACTGTTGGAGAAATGGCTATTTGACCTTATCATACGCTTTCTCGAAATCCACCTTAAAAATTACTCCATCTAATTTGTTGGACTGGATTTCATGGAGCGTTTCATGCAGGACTACCACCCCTTCAAGGATATTTCTGTCCGGCATGAAAGCAGTTTGGGACTGTTGCACCACAGAATGCGCAATCTGTGTAAGCCTATTAGTCCCGACCTTGGTAAAGATTTTGAAACTAACATTGAGGAGGCATATTGGTCTGAATTGCTCAATCCTCACAGCATCCATTTTCTTAGGAAGCAAATGATAGTTCCAAAATTCAATTGAAATAATTGAAGCTGTCCCAAGAACAAATCATGGAACATAGGTAGAAAATCCCCCTTAATAATGTGCCAGCACCTTTTATAGAACTTGGCCGGAAACCCATCCGGTCCGGGAACCTTATTGTTTTTCATCTGTGAAATTGCTCAAACACCTCTTTCTCAGAGAACGGTGCCACCAGAATGTCATTTTCGGCAGCCGAAAGGTGAGGCACATCCTCAGTCCTAGACTCATCGAGGGACATAAAATTATCCTCCGGCGGTCCAAATGGCTGCTTGTAATACTCGGTAATATATGTTTTTAGGTTATCCTGACCAAAAATCGTGCCCTCATCTTGTTCAAGTTGAAAAATGCGCTTCTTTCGATGCTTGCCATTAGCAATTAAATGAAGGAATTGAGTATTGGCGTCCCCTTGGACCACTTTGTGTACTTTAGCACGCAAAGCCCACTTCAATTCTTCTTCACGGAGGAGCTCTTTCAGCCTCTTCTCCGCCTCAAATTTAACCTGAAGCTCAGTTGGCAGCAAAATCGTAGATTCAGCCTTTATGTCAAGGGCCTGTATAAGAGAAAGAAGTCTATCCTTTTCAATCTTATACACACCACTTAGTTGCTTAGCCCAGCCCCGCAAGAAGCTTCTCAAGTGCCTAATCTTATTCTGCCAACGCTCGACCGCAGTCCTACCGCATGCACCTCTATCCCATTCCCTGGCAATCAAGTCCAAAAACCCTCTCGTTCGAACCAAGACATCTCGAAAGAAAAGGTATTTTTGTTGCCCACGTGGTTAGGCTCCCCTGAATCCACGAATAAGGGTGTGTGATCGGATATTCTCCTCGATAGAGCTTGCACCGTAACCAGAGGGAACTTTTGTTCCCACTCTACACTTGCGAGAACTCGATCAAGTTTTTCATAGGTTGGGTTTGGCAGAGCATTTGCCCAGGTAAACTTTCTACCAGAAAGCTCGATCTCCCTCATATCCAAGCTTTCAATAATGGTATTAAACATAAACGACCATCTGCCATCAAAGTTATCATTATTTTTCTCCTCTCTCGTCCTAATGATATTGAAATCCCCTCCAACCAAAAGTCGATCCACAGATTTGAACAAGGTCCGCCAGAAACTCTGGTTTAAGCTCAGGCTATGCGGCACCATACACCGCCACCAATGCCCAGTTGAAACCATCTGTTTTAGACCTGACTCAAAACTTGACCGCGAAGTCGCCCATCACTACACTTCGGACCTCAAGCGAATCGCATCTCACGCCAAGTAAGATACCACCCGATCTTCCTCGCGGTGGGAGGCAATGCCAATCGAAATCAATACCACCCACAAGAGAAGACAGAAACTGGGGCGCAAAGTTTTCTCTACCAGTCTCCGAAAGAGCAACGAAATCCAGATGCTGCTCTAAAGCAGCCTCAGCAAGAAACCTTCGTTTAGCCAAGTCCTTTAGACCTCTGCTATTCGAAAAGATTCCTTTCATAATTCGTCATGGAATTTTTTAGTAGTATGAATTCTAGCACTCCTATGAACTGCAGAATCGGGATAAATCTTCCGTTTCCACTTGCGTTTTGGTTTACTAGGCTGTGACGTCCGGTCCTCACAACCGGGTTCAACTATAGAACCAGCCTTATTCTCTATGGGCACATCATCGTCCTCGGACTCATGGATAGGGGGTGCTAGATCCGCACACAGACTGTGAAGCACTCGAACCCCTAACGCATCAATCTCAACATCATTCATCGGCTTAACCGCTGCGAGATTACGAATTGTCTCTAAAGCTCGTTCCGCCTCCAAATCTAATAGATCATTCACCGAATTGGAAATCTCACTATCAGTATCTCCTAGTGAAACTCCTAATCAGTTCGCATTGTTTATAATCTCCTCATTAGAAAAATGCAATAACGAATTAGAGATGTTGACAGACATACCAGAGGAGATCGCAGCATCCTGAAGCTTGGCCGCCCTCATAGCGCACCGGTGCTGCATATCGTCCACCTCCGGGTCCTCGAGGACGCGAGCGCTCATCCGACGCCCTGTCGAGTCGGGGATCCCGCCAAAAGCAAGGACCTCCTCCCTGGTAAAGCCTCGCGCTGAATCCCTGAAAGGATCAACCAAAGGTATCGGAGGAGGTGGCTGCGGGCTCCCAGGCCCCCCAGACACAAGGCCCATGGAAGCGCGAGGGAAGGAGAAGGCGGGGGCCTCCTGCCCGCACCCTCCTCCCCCCCCCCAGCCGGCACAGGAGATGGAACCGTCGGTGTAGGAGGCGCGGTCTGCCTGACCACCGGAGAAGAAGGGAGAGCCAAGGCCGCCTGCCCCAGCTCCCCCCTCAAAGCGCCCGAATGCGCAAGTGTTGCCGCCGCAACCGGGGAGGCAATAGACGAGGCGGCCTGCCTCGGGCTCACTCCCCCGGCGCTGGCCACGCCCACCGGTATCGGCTCCACGGTAGGAGAAAGGGCCATGCACCCTCCCCCACCGCCGGCCATCGCCGGCGCCATCAATGTTACCTGCACCAGGCTAAAAGAAGGAGATGAAGGAAATATGCCCTAGAGGCAATAATAAAGTTATTATTTATTTCCTTATTTCATGATAAATGTTTATTATTCATGCTAGAATTTTATTAACCGGAAACATAATACATGTGTGAATACATAGACAAACATAGTGTCACTAGTATGCCTCTACTTGACTAGCTCGTTTATCAGAGATGGTTATGTTTCCTAGCCATGGACAAAAGAGTTGTCATTTGATTAACGGGATCATATCATTAGGAGAATGATGTGATTGACTTGACCCATTCCGTTAGCCTAGCACTTGATCGTTTAGTATGTTGCTATTGCTTTCGTCATGACTTATACATGTTCCTGTAACTATGAGATTATGCAACTCCCGTTTACCGGAGGAACACTTTGGGTACTACCAAACGTCACAACGTAACTGGGTGATTATAAAGGAGTACTACAGGTGTTTCCGAAGGTACATGTTGGATTGGCATAATTCGAGATTAGGATTTGTCACTCCGATTGTCGGGGAGGTATCTCTGGGCCCTCTCGGTAATACTCATCACCTAAGCCTTGCAAGCATGTAACTAATGAGTTAGTTATGAGATGATGTATTACGGAACGAGTAAAGAGTCTTGCCGGTAACGAGATTGAACTAGGTATTGGGTACTGACGATCAAATCTCGGGCAAGTAACATACCGATGACAAAGGGAACAAAGTATGTTGTTATGCGGTTTGACTGATAAAGATCTTCGTAGAATATGTAGGAACCAATAGGGGCATCCATGTCCCGCTATTTGTTATTGACTGAGAATAGTTCTAGGTCATGTCTACATAGTTCTCGAACCCGTAGGGTCCGCACGCTTAACGTTACGATGACATTTATATTATGAGTTTATGAGTTTTGATGTACCGAAGGAGTTCGGAGTCCCGGATGAGATCGGGGACATGACGAGGAGTCTCGAAATGGTTGAGACGTAAAGATCGATATATAGGACGACTATATTCGGAGTTCGGAAAGGTTCCGAGTGATTCGGGTATTTTAGAGAGTACCGGGGAGTTACGGGAATACGGGGAAGAGTATTGGGCCTTGATGGGCTTTAGTGGGAAGAGGAGAAAAAGGCGAAGGGGCTGCTGCGCCCCCCCTCCCCTCTAGTCCGAATTGGACTAGGGAAAAGGGGGCCGGCCACCTTTCCTTCTCCTCCACTTCCTTCTCCCTTCCTCCCCTCTTGGTGGACTCCTACTAGGACTTGGAGTCCTAGTAGGACTCCACATCTTGGCGCGCCCTCCTCCTAGAGCCGGCCTCCTCCTCCCTCCCTCCTTTATATACGGGGGCAGGGGGGCACCCCATGACACACATGTTGATCTACGGATCGTTCCTTAGCCGTGTGCGGTGCCCCCCTCCACCATATTCCACCTCGGTCATATCGTCGCGGAGTTTAGGCGAAGCCCTGCGCCGGTAGTACATCATCATCGTCCCACGCCGTCGTCTTGTGGAACTCATCCCCGACGCTTTGCTGGATCGGAGCCCAGGGATCGTCATCGAGCTGAACGTGTGCTGAACTCGGAGGTGCCGTACGTTCGGTACTTGGATCGGTCGAATCGTGAAGACGTACGACTACATCAACCGCGTTGTCATAACGCTTCGCTTACGGTCTCACGAGGGCGTGGGCGAACACTCTCCCCTCTTGTTGCTATGCCATCACCATGATCTTGCATGTGCGTAGGAATTTTTTGAAATTACTACGTTCCCCAACAGTGGCATCCGAGCCTAGGTTTTATGCGTTGATGTTATATGCACGAGTAGAACACAAGTGAGTTGTGGACGATATAAGTCATACTGCCTACCAGCATGTCATACTTTGGTTCAGCGGTATTGTTGGATGAAGCGCCCGACCGACATTACGCGTGACGCTTCGCCGAGACTGGTTCTACCGACGTGCTTTGCACACAGTGGCTGGCGGGTGTCGGTTTCTCCAACTTTAGTTGAACCGAGTGTGGCTACGCCGGTCCTTGCGAAGGTTAAAAGCGGAGTCTATTTGACAAACTATCGTTGTGGTTTTGATGCGTAGGTGAGAACGGTTCTTGCTAAGCCCGTAGCAGCCACGTAAAACTTGCAACAACAAAGTAGAGGACGTCTAACTTGTTTTTGCAGGGCATGTTGTGATGTGATATGGTCAAAACGTGATGAGATATAAGTTGTTGTATGAGATGATCATGTTTTGTTGAAGTTATCGGCGACTGGCAGAAGCTCTATGGTTGTCTCTTTGTTGCATAAGATGCAAGTGCCAAATAATTGCTTTACTTTGTCGCTATGCAATAGCAATAGTTGCAAGAGCAATAGTTGGTGAGACGACCATGTGATGACACATTGATATAGATCAAGATGATGAAGATCATGGTGTCGTGCCGGTGACGATAGAGATCATGACAGTACTTTGGAGATGGAGATCAAAGGCGCAAGATGATCATGGCCATATCATGTCACATATTTTGATTGCATATGATGTTTATCTGTTATACATCTTATTATGTTTTGTTTGACGATAGCATTTTAAGATGATCTCTCACTAATTATCAAGAAGTGTTCTCCCTGAGTATGCACCATTGCGAAAGTTCTTCGTGCTGAGACACCACGTGATGATCGGGTGTGATAGGCTCTACGTTCAAATACAACGGGTGCAAAACAGTTGCACACGCGGAATATTCAGGTTAAACTTGATGAGCCTAGCATATACAGATATGGCCTCGGAACACAGAGACCAAAAGGTCGAGCGTGAATCATATAGTAGATATGATCAACATAGTGATGTTCGCCATTGAAACTACTCCATCTCACGTGATGATCGGACATGGTTTAGTTGATTTGGATCACGTGATCACTTAGAGGATTAGAGGGATGTCTATTCAAGTGGGAGTTCTTAAGTAATATGATTAATTGAACTTTAATTTATCATGAACTTAGTCCTAGTAGTATTTTTGCAAATTATGTTGTAGATCAATAGCTCGCGTTGTTGCTTTCATATGTTTATTTTGATATGTTCCTAGAGAAAACTGTGTTGAATGATGTTAGTAGCAATGATGCGGATTGGATCCATGATCTGAGGTTTATCCTCATTTGCTGCACAGAAGAATTATGTCCTTAATGCACCGCTAGGTGATGACCTATTGCAGGAGCGGATCGCGATGTTATGAGCGTTTAGCTAAGCTCAATATGATGACTACTTGATAGTTTAGTGCACCATGCTTAACGACTTAGAATCGGGACTTCAAAGACGTTTTGAGCGTCATGGACCATATAAGATGTTCCAGAGTTGAAGTTAATATTTCAAGCAAATACCGAGTTGAGAGATATGAAGTCTCCAACAAGTTCTAAAGCTAAAAGATGGAGGAGAATCGCTCAACTAGTGAGCATGTGCTCAGATTATGCAGGTACTTCAATCGCTTGAATCAAGTGGGAGTTAATCTTCCAGATAAGATAGTGATTGACAGAATTCTCTAGTCACCATCACCAAGTTAGTAGAACTTTGTGATGAACTATAGTATACGAGGGATGGCGAAAACGATTCCTGAGCTCTTCACGATGTTGAGATCGGCAAAGGTAGAAATCAAGAAAAGAGCATCAAGTGTTGATGGTTAACAAGATCACTAGTTTCAAGAAAAAGGAAAAGGGAAAAGAAGAGGAACTTCAAGAAGAACGGCAAGCAAGTTGCTGCTCAAGTGAAGAAACCCAAGTCTGGTCCTAAGCACGAGACTAAGTGCTTCTCTTGCAAAGAGACTGGTCCTTTGGAAGAGGTACTACCCCAAGTGATTGGCGGATAAGAAGGATGGCAAAGTGAACATAAGTATATTTGATATACATGTTATTGATGTGTACTTTACTAGTGTTTATAGCAACCCCTCAAGATTTGATACTAGTTCGGTTGCTAAGATTAGTAACTCAAACGGAGTTGCGAATAAGCAGAGACTAGTTAAAGGGTGAAGTGACGATGTGTGTTGGAAATAGTTCCAAGATTGATATGATCATCATCGCACACTCCCTATACTTTCGGGATTAGTGTTAAACCTAAATAAGTGTTATTTGGTGTTTGCGTTGAGCATGAATATGATTTGATCATGTTTATTGCAATACGGTTATTCATGTAAGTTAGAGAATAATTGTTGTTCTGTTTACATGAATAAAACCTTTCAATGGTCATACACCCAATGAAAATAGTTTGTTGGATCTCGATCGTAGTGATACACATATTCATAATATTGAGGCCAAAAGATGCAAAGTTAATAATGATAGTGCAACTTATTTGTGGCACTGCCGTTTGGGTCATATCGGTGTAAAGCGCATGAAGAAACTCCATAAAGATGGATTTTCGGAATCACTTGGTTATGAATCATTTGATGCTTGCGAACCATGCCTTTTGGGCAAGATGACTAAAACTCCGTTCTTCAGAACAATGGAACGAGCTACCGACTTATTGGAAATAATACATACTGATGTATGCAGACCAATGAGTATGAAGGCTCGTGGCAAGTATCATTATTTTTGGACCTTCACAAGATGATTTGAGCAGATATGGGTATATCTACTTGATGAAGCACAAGTCTGAAACATTTGAAAAGTTCAAAGAATTTCAGAGTGAAGTAGAAAATCATCGTAGCAAGAACATAAAGTTTCTGCGATCTGATCGCAAAGACGAATATTTGAGTTACGAGTTTGGTCTTCAACTAAAACAATGTGAAATAGTTTCACAGTTCACGCCACCTGGAACACCACAACATTATGGTGTGTCTGAACGTTGTAATCGTACTTTATTGGATATGGTGCGATCTATGATGTTTCTTACAGATTTACCATTGTCGTTTTGGGGTTATGCATTAGAGACAGCTGCATTCACGTTAAAAGGGCACCATCTAAATCCGTTGAGACGACACTATATGAACTGTGGTTTAGCAAGAAACCCAAGTTGTCGTTTCTTAAAGTTTGGGGCTGCGATGCTTATGTGAAAAAGTTTCATCCTGATAAGCTCGAACCCAAATCGGAGAAGTGCGTCTTCATAGAATACCCAAAGGAAATTGTTGGGTACACCTTCTATCACAGATCCGAAGGCAAGATATTCGTTGCTAAAAATGGATCCTTTCTAGAGAAGGAGTTTCTCTCGAAAGAAGTGAGTGGGAGGAAAGTAGAACTTGATGAGGTAACTGTACCTGCTCCCTTATTGGAAAGTAGTTCATCACGAAATCAGTTCTGTGACAAAACACCAATTAGTGAGGAAGCTAATGATATTGATCATGAAACTTCAGATCAAGTTACAACAGAACCTCGTAGGTCTTCCAGAGTAAGATCCGCACCAGAGTGGTGTAGTAATCATGTTCTGGAAGTCATGTTACTAGACCATGATGAACCTACGAACTATGAGGAAGCGATGATGTGCCCAGATTCCGCGAGATGGCTTGAGGCCATACAATCTGAGATATGATCCATGTATGAGAACAAAGTATGGACTTTGATTGACTTGCTCGATGATCAGCAAGCCGTGTTAAATGAATGGATCTTCAAGAGGAAGACGGACACTGGTAGTAGTATTACTATCTACCAAGCTCGACTTGTTGCGAAAGGTTTTCAACAAGTTCAAGGTGTTGAATACGATGAGATTTTCTCACTCGTATCGATGCTTAAGTCTGTCTGAATCATGTTAGCAATTGCCACATTTTATGAAATCTGGCAAATGGATGTCAAAACTGCATTCCTTAATGGATTTATTAAAGAAGAGTTGTATATGATGCAACCAGAAGGTTTTGTCAATCTTAAAGGTGCTAACAAAATGTGCAAGCTCCAGTGATCCATCTATGGACTGGTGCAAGCATCTCGGAGTTGGAATATACGCTTTGATAAGTTGATCAAAGCATATAGTTTTATATGGACTTACGATGAAGCCCGTATTTACAATAAAGTGAGTGGGAGCACTACAGCCTTTCGATTAGTATATGTGAGTGACATATTGTTGATCGAATGATGTAGAATTTTTTCTGCAAAGCATAAAGGAGTGTTTTAAAGGAGTTCTTTAAAAGGAAAAGACCTCAGTAAAAGCTACTTACATATTGAGCATCAAGATCTATTGAGATAGATCAAGATGCTTGATAAGATTTTCAATGAGTACATACCTTGGCAAGATTTTGAAATAGTTCAAAATGGAACAGTCAAAGAAAGAGTTCTTGCCTGTGTTGCAAAGGTATGAAATTGAGTAAGACTTAAATCCCGACCACAGCAGAAAATAGAAAGAGAATGAAAAGTCATTCCCTATGCCTCACTCATAGGTTCTATAAAGTATGCTATGCTATGTACCAGACCTATTGTATACCTTGCTCTGAATTTGGCAAGGGAGTACAATAGTGATCTAGGAGTAGATCACTGGACATTGGTCAAAAATATCCTTAGTAAGGACTAAGGAGATGTTTCACGATTATGGAGGTGATAAAAGAGTTTATTGTAAAAGTTACATCAGTGCAAACTTTTATACTGATCTAGATGACTCTAAGTCTCAATCTAGATACATATTAAAAGTGGGAGCAATTAGCTAGAGTAGCTCCGTGCAGAGCATTGTGGACATAAAATATTTGCAAAATACATACGGCTCTGAATGTGACAGACCCGTTGACTAAGCTCCTCTCACGAGCAAAACATGATCACACCTTAGTACTCTTTGGGCGTTAATCACATAGCGATGTGAACTAGATTATTGACTCTAGTAAACCCTTTGGATGTTGGTCACATGATGATGTGAACTATGGGTGTTAATCATATACAGATATGAATATTGGTGTTAAATCACATGGCGATGTGAACTAGATTATTGACTCTAGTGCAAGTGGGAGACTGAAGGAAACATGCCCTAGAGGCAATAATAAAGTTATTATTTATTTCCTTATTTCATGATAAATGTTTATTATGCATGCTAGAATTGTATTAATCGGAAACATAATACATGCGTGAATACATAGACAAACATAGTGTCACTAGTATGCCTCTACTTGACTAGCTCGTTTATCAGAGATGGTTATGTTTCCTAGCCATGGACAAAAGAGTTGTCATTTGATTAACGGGATCATATCATTAGGAGAATGATGTGATTGACTTGACCCATTCCGTTAGCCTAGCACTTGATCGTTTAGTATGTTGCTATTGCTTTCGTCATGACTTATACATGTTCCTGTAACTATGAGATTATGCAACTCCCGTTTACCGGAGGAACACTTTGGGTACTACCAAACGTCACAACGTAACTGGGTGATTATAAAGGAGTACTACAGGTGTTTCCGAAGGTACATGTTGGGTTGGAATAATTCGAGATTAGGATTTGTCACTCCGATTGTCGGGGAGGTATCTCTGTGCCCTCTCGGTAATACTCATCACCTAAGCCTTGCAAGCATGTAACTAATGAGTTAGTTATGAGATGATGTATTACGGAACGAGTAAAGAGACTTGCCGGTAACGAGATTGAACTAGGTATTGGATACCGACGATCAAATCTCGGGCAAGTAACATACCGATGACAAAGGGAACAAAGTATGTTGTTATGCGGTTTGACCGATAAAGATCTTCGTAGAATATGTAGGAACCAATATGGGCATCCAGGTCCCGCTATTGGTTATTGACCGAGAATAGTTCTAGGTCATGTCTACATAGTTCTCGAACCCGTAGGGTCCGCACGCTTAACGTTACGATGACATTTATATTATGAGTTTATGAGTTTTGATGTACCGAAGGAGTTCGGAGTCCCGGATGAGATCGGGGACATGACGAGGAGTCTCGAAATGGTCGAGACGTAAAGATCGATATATTGGACGACTATATTCGGAGTTCGGAAAGGTTCCAAGTGATTCGGGTATTTTCGGGAGTACCGGGGAGTTACGGGAATACGGGGAAGAGTATTGGGCCTTGATGGGCTTTAGTGGGAAGAGGAGAAAAAGGCCAAGGGGCTGCTGCGCCCCCCCCTCTAGTCCGAATTGGACTAGGGAAAAGGGGGCCGGCCACCTTTCCTTCTCCTCCACTTCCTTCTCCCTTCCTCCCCTCTTGGTGGACTCCTACTAGGACTTGGAGTCCTAGTAGGACTCCACATCTTGGCGCGCACTCCTCCTAGGGCCGGCCTCCTCCTCCCTCCCTCCTTTATATACGGGGGCAGGGGCACCCCATGACACACAAGGTGATCTACGGATCTTTCCTTAGCCGTGTGCGGTGCCCCCCTCCACCATATTCTACCTCGGTCATATCGTCGCGGAGTTTAGGCGAAGCCCTGCGTCGGTAGTACATCATCATCGTCACCACGCTGTCGTGCTGACGGAACTCATCCCCAACGCTTTGCTGGATCGGAGCCCAGGGATCGTCATCGAGCTGAACGTGTGCTGAACTCGGTGGTGCCGTACGTTCGGTACTTGGATCGGTCGGATCGTGAAGACGTATGACTACATCAACCGCGTTGTCATAACGCTTCCGCTTACGGTCTACGATGGTACGTGGACGAACACTCTCCCCTCTCGTTGCTATGCCATCACCATGATCTTGCATGTGCGTAGGAATTTTTTTGAAATTACTACGTTCCCCAACAGGAGAGGCCGGTGCCACCTGCCCCAGACTCTCCTCCCCACCCCGAACCGCCGATACTGTCAGCAGATCTCTGTTAGAAACCATGGTAGGAGAAAACGGACCCACCGGAGGCTCCACTTCCCTAACCTCACTCACCATCACAGGGCCAGCCACAGCATCAAGCTCCAAAGGCGGAAGCATACACTCAAAGCTGTCATCAGACTCCACTCTATCACTCCAAAGCCGGGGAGGAGCCGATGCTGGCCCAAAGGACCCGAAACGCAGCGTGTTCATCGGTACCGCTGGCTCCGATGTAAGCTCAACTCCGGAGCCATCACCGGGCAACTGAGCAGCCGGACTTGACCCATTGGCCTTCTCCCGTGCAGCCTTATCAGTCTTATCCCCATGAGCACCGGCATCACCATCCCCCTCGTGCATATCCATGGCAGCCGCAGAAACCCCCTCGGCAAACAGGTCCGGATCCTCGAACTCGATCTCAAGAGGAAACACCTCTCCCCGGTAAAACCAGTTAACCATGTCCGGGACAAAAGCAATGTCCAAAACACCCACTAAGAGCCTGGCTACCCCCTGAGCTCGGGTAAAAGGCATGTACACTTCCTCAGTCTTACCAACCATCATACCCAAACTCGCCACTACTCTAACATCGGTCAAAGCTTCAGATGGGGCCCCTGAAAACCGCAGCCACACCTTTGTCAGCGGTTTGCCCTTAGGCTTCACCTTTTTCCACTCGTGAAACTCCAGGATTGCACTTAGTACCAGGCACCTTGCACAACCCAAAACTCAACAGCTTCTGCAAATCCTCAATCGTTGGGAACTCAACCCTAAAGACATTGTCCTCGATCTGAACGAGCTCCCACTGAAACTCACCTGGAGCCAGTTCCTGAAGCCTCTACACAATTTGACCCTCGGACACCACTTCGCGAGTGACTTTCACAATGCCAGTAGTCATACTCTGAGTCTCAACAGGAATCTCCCTCGCCGCCGGGGACTCAAAGAAAGTGAGTTCAGCACAGAAAACTCCATACATCGTAAGCGCCGGAGCCTGATCTCGCATGGTTGGGCAGTCCCCCCCCCCCACCATGAGCAATCTTACCGCACAAGCTGCAGAGTTCCGCCAAGCACTAAGTAATAAAGTGGCCTTTCTCACCACATCGATAGCACAACATATTTTCTTTCTTACGCGCCCCCTTGGACGCTGTCGGTGTCAAAACCGGCGGATCCCGGGTAGGGTGTCCCGAACTGTGCGTCTAGGCAGATGGTAACAGGAGACAAGGGACATGATGTTTTTACCCAGGTTCGGGCCCTCTCGATGGAGGTAAGATCCTACTCCTGCTTGATGATATTGATGATATGGGTAGTACAAGAGTGGATCTACCACGAGATCAAGGAGGCTAAACCCTAGAAGCTAGCCTATGGTATGATTGTTGTAATGGTTGTATGTCCTACGGACTAAAACCCTCCGGTTTAAATAGGCACCGAAGAGGGCTAGGGTTACACAGAGTCGGTTACAATGGTAGGAGATCTACATATCCGTATTGCCAAGCTTGCCTTCCACGCCAAGGAAAGTCCCATCCGGACACGGGACAAAGTCTTCAATCTTGTATCTTCATAGTCTTGGAGTCCGGCCGATGATGATAGTCCGGCTATCCACCCCTAGTCCAGGACTCCCTCAGTAGCCCCCGAACCAGGCTTCAATGACGACAAGTCCAGCGCATGTATAGTCTTTGGTATTGCAAGGCGGGTTCTGCTCCAAATTCCATGTGCTTACCAAATAGTGTCCGACTTCCTTATGAATGTTACGCTCCTTGGCTTCCACGCCCAATAATGGCCTTCTTCCACGCGTCGCACGAATGCAAAAAGCCAGGGTATCTTTTATGTTTTACCCCCTAGATGCGCAAATAATCTACCTATAAGAGAGGCCAGAATCCAGATCCAAACCACACCATCTTCCTTCCGCGAGTACTCATCGGAGCGCCTCTGACCAAAAATACATTCCATCATGGACCGTCATCGTAGCACCTCCTCTCGCGCTCCCAGCCCTCTGCCAGGAGATTGGAGGAGATGTTCTGTCCCGCACAACGAGCTGGTAGCGCTCCAAGCGGAGGGATATCTTCCTCCGGCCTTCATGGTCCTGGTTTGAGCCGGGCTGGCCACCTACAAAGGTGGGAAGCAAGCGGAGGCCACCCCAAGTCCCAATAAAGGGAGCGGGTATGCTTGTCCCCTATCCGATAAGAGGGCTCGGATTTCTGACATCCGTTCCTCCGCGGCTTCGGAGTTCTACGGACTCCAGCTCCATCACCTCACGCCCGCCTCTATTCTGCATATCGCGGGTTTTGTAGCTCTTTGCGAGCTATTCCTGGGCATCGAGCCCCATTTTGCGCTGTGGAAGAGGCTATTCTGCCTCGTACCCCACTCTCACGAGGGGTCAATTTATCAAGTGGGCGGTGCCGAGATATGGCGCTTCGCTGGGACCGGATATCCCTCCGGAACCCCTAAGAAGGTGTCCGAAGACTGGCCTTTAGAATGGTTTTATGTAGAAGACGCTCCACTGCCGGATCCTGTTTGGATCGGCCTCCCGGAGTTTAGCAATGCTCCCCTGAAGAAACGCCTGAGTTGGCGCACGCGGAGCCTCCAGCTGGAGGAAGACAAGAGCATCCATTATTTGATGGTCCGGATAAGGTTACTGGCTCATTCCGGACTGACCATGATTGGAGTCATGGCCACGTGCATTATGCGGGGGGTGCAGCCGCTGCAATACAGGGGCCACCCCATGTGGGATTTCAATGGGGAGAATGATGCCACTCGCCATGGCCGCTTAAGGGCCGGACCGCCAAGACCCGCGAAAATTCTGTCCGCCTGCACAAGGGGAGAAGGAGGACTTCCTCCAGACGAGCCCATTGAATGGGTTCTCCATGAATAATCCTTGGAGCTGGGTAAGCGGACATTCATTTATCCGACCCATGCTTTCAAAGTTAAGTACCTAACTTTTATGGTTTTTGACGCAGGATCTGCGCCGGACTGTGGAGAGCATACATAGCCCAGCCCCGCACCCCGAGGACCCAGAAAGATCCCTTGATCCGTCCTCCGAAGAGGATCCGGACATAAAGGTGGAGCTGATTGACGGGGTGTTCCACCAGCTCAGCATGGATAATGCTCTAGTCGCCATTACGGCTGACTACCCCGGCCTATCTCCGGCTCCCCAGGTGATTGTGACCGAAGTCCCGCCACCATTATTTCGTCCCTGCACATTTCGACCGCCGTATACAATGGTGTCTCGCAGGAGGTACCTTCAAGCGGAAGTTTAACTGCGGCGGCTGACCCACGTGGGTCATCCGGCCAAGAGCGGAAGAGGGGTGCGGTGCAAATCGAAACGTCACCGCAACGGTACAGTTCGCGACCATTGTTTAGGACAAAGTTCCAGGGAGGCGTTTGAATGCTCATAACCTTTGCAGGAGAAAGAGCGCTCGCCGGACTGCGGGCGGTGAGGTTGCCAACCAAGCCTTTGCCAGCCAGGCTCCAACACCTGGCCTGGAGGGGGAGGCGAGCGCAAGGCGTGAGCCGGGTACTCCTTCAACGGGAGGATACCGACAGACTGTCCTCCACCAAGTCTAAGGTGTAGAGCGCCATGAACCATAGGCATCGCCGGACAGTTTTTCGTGACGCGTGCTTCTCCCCTGAGGCGTTGAATGCCTTTAACGCGGGGGACGCGCACCTCCGCGCTGCTCAAGATGGTTTGACCAGAGCCACGGAGCAGTATGTAAAGGACATACGGGTAAGAGATTTTAATAGTTGTATATGCCAGTAGCCCCCGAGACTTAAAGTAGTTAGGGTAACTGATTTAAGGATCATTTGATATGCAGGATCTTACAGAGAAGAATACCCAATTGTCTCAGGAGCTACAAGAGTGCAAGGCTCAACTTGAGGCCGCACTCACTGCCGTAGGAGGAGACACTGATACCCCTTGTGGTAACACATTATTTCAAAAAGATAAGCGGTGTACGGCGTACGTGTAATTCTGACAATGATATTGCAGATGTTGCCGAACTAGGTCTGGACAAGCAACAACTACAGCGCCAGCTGAAGGCCGGCGAGAGGGTGCTGACGAAGGTGCAGCAGGAAAGGAACAGACTCGAGGATGCCCACGCCCAGCTTGGTGAGGAGCTGAAAGGTGTTGGGGCCGAGCTGTCTGGCTTCGTGAAGGAGAATCAGCGGCTTCGTCGCGGCATCTATAGTAAGTGCCTGAGCGAACTCCTTTGAAAATAAGAGTTCGGCGAGGAAGTCAATTGACAGAAACATGTCTGTAGGTGTGCTCACAGGTCGCACTGCGGAGGAGATGCCCGTATCAACGGGTGATCAACTTCTCGAGCTGGTGCAACTGCTCGAACGAGTTCGGCAGGCGATGAGCGGCGCCGTCCAGGCTTTATGGCCGTCCCTCTCCCTACCCGAGGGCCTTGGAGAGCTTGCGGAGAAGCTTCAGGGAGCGCGGCAGCGCTTCCTCTTATGGAAGATATCTGCCTGCCGCCAAGGTGCCAGGGAGGCCTGGGCCATGGTGAAGACGCGGTACAAGAAGGCGGATCCAAACCACATGGCCGAGGTCGGACCAGTGGGGCCCGATGGGAAGGAGATCCCTGTGAGCTTAGTGTCCGGCCAAGTAGAGTTGGCCGCTAAATATTCCCAACGGAACTGTAAATTAGACAGTCTGTTAGACGGGATTGAGGAGGAATACAGTCAGTTGATTTGACAATGTATTTTAGAATGCCACGTAAAATGTCTTCTAGCCGGATTGTAGATCGTTTGTCTTTGCCGACCTTTTCGCTTCAACCTCGGGACCCTAGAGTCCGGAGTGTGTCCGAATACCTTCTCGGTTAAGGAACAACCAGGGTATGCAAGGAGACCAGGCGTAGGGGTCATTAGTGCTTTATCAGATAAGTGCCCAACTAGTTATGTTATATTACATGGTTAGTAAGAAACATCTTCCAGGGAGAATAGTTCCGTTAAGGGTTCCTTTCCCTGGGAGGCATGCCCTAAAGTGCATGTCCGGTCTGCGGAAAGAGCAGGAAAACATCTGGGGGTAGATAAATAAATAGGTAAAAAATCATCTTTCAAGTCACCGACCGAATATTCCCTTAAGAACGCTAGCTTTCGGCTTCACCCACCTGAGGTACACATCCGGTGACCCAGCGAGAATAATCGCAGAGGTGCTCCCTTTACCTCCTAGCCGAACAATCAGGAACGTAGGGGTAATCACAGGAGCCAGGCAACCCAGCTTGGCCAAAACTTAAGTCATATCGATGCATATAATGGTGAATAAAAGGTACATGTGGAAGTTTGAGACATGTGCTGGGCATGGAGCCCTTATAAGTAAGCTTCTGGTAAAGAAGCCCCCAGGTATAATGAGTGCGGATAACACATCAAGTGTGTGCGAACGATGCGCAAGTAGGCCTTCAAGGGCTTTTATGAGAAAGGGTGAGAAAAAAGAGAGAAAAGAAAGACAGCTGAAATGTAAAAATTTGGACGGGGGGAAGGAGACGAACTCTTAGTCCGGTGCTAGGCGTAAAATCGTCGGAGGCGGGCTGCGTTCCATGGGTTCGGCTCGAGTCGGTTGTCCGATGCATTTCGCAGACGGTACGCTCCTCCGGTCAGGACTTGATCGATAATGAAGGGGCCCTCCCATTTGGGCTTGAGCTTGTCCTTTTTCTTGTCCGGCAGGCGTAGAACTAGTTCGCCAACATTGTAAGTCTTAGCCCGTACTTCTCTGCTTTGATAGAATGCGGAACGAGCCTTGGCGACATCGCGTTCTTCCTCCATAGCGTCCAAGCTGTCCTGCCGATCCAGCTCGTCTTCTCTTTCTTCGTACATGCGCACTCGAGGTGAGTCGTGAATGATGTCGCAGGGCAAAACTGCCTCTGCGCCGTATACCATAAAAAATGGTGTGAATCCGGTAGTGCGGTTGGGCGTTGTCCGCAGCCCCCAGAGTATGGAGTCGAGCTCCTCTACGCAGTGCGTGTCCGATTTCGTAAGGGAACGCACTAGTCTGGGTTTGATGCCGCTCATTATTAGACCATTTTCTCATTCCACTTGACCGTTGGTTTGAGGATGATAGACTGAAGCGTAATTGAGCTTAATGCCCATATTTTTGCACCATGATTTAACCTCGTCGGACGTGAAGTTCGTGCCGTTATCGGTAATGATGCTATTGGGGACACCATAACGGTGTACTACCCCAGATATAAAGTCTATCACTAGTCCGGACTCTGCCGTTTTAACTGGCTTAGCCTCTATCCATTTGGTGAATTTGTCCACCATGACAAATAGGTTACTTTGCTTGTGGGTTCCCCCTTTAAGGGGTCCAACCATGTCAAGCCCCACTACCCTGACGGCCGTAATGGGTATAGTTTTGAGGGCGGTGGGTGGCATATGGCTCTGATTAGCAAAGAGCTGACAGCCGACGCATCTTTGGACTAAGTCCTGAGCATCTGATTGGGCCGTCGGCCAATAAAATCCTGTACGGAAGGCCTTGCCTACAAGGGCCCGAGCTGCGGCGTGGTGTCCGCCTAGTCCGGCATGAATTTCAGCCAGAAGGTTTCGCCCTTCCTCTTCGGAGATACACCTTTAAAGGACTCCGGTTGTGCTTTTCTTATACAGTTCTCCCTCCTGTACCTTGTAGGCTTTAGATCGCCGAACTATGCAGCGGGCCTCATTTTGGTCTTCGGGAAGTTCCTGCCTAATCAGGTAGGCTAGGAATGGTTCTGTTCACGGGGCAATTACTGCCATTATTTCGTGGGCTGAAGGCGTTATTTCATCGGCTGGGTTGCCGATTATGTCAGATTGTTGTGTGTTGGGTGGTGCGGCTGCTTCCGAGTTGTTATTTCCGGACTCCTCTTCCCATAGTATGGATGGCTTAAAGAGCCATTCCAGGAAGATGTTTGGAGGGACAGCGTCGCGCTTCGCATCGATGCGTGCCAATACATCGGCTGCTTGGTTATTATCCCGGGCTATGTGGTGGAATTCAAGTCCTTCGAACCGGGCTGACATTTTCAGGACAGCGTTACGATAGGCTGCCATCTTCAGATCTTTGGCGTCAAAGTCTCCATTTACTTGGGATATTGCGAGGTTTGAGTCCCCGCGTACCTCTAGGCGTTGAATGCCCATGGAGATTGCCATCCGAAGGCCATGTAGGAGGGCCTCATATTCGGCTGCATTGTTGGAGTCCGTGTACATTATCTGAAGCACGTATTGGACTGTATCTCCGGTTGGGGACGTCAATACGATGCCAGCCCCCAAGCCGGCCAACATTTTGGAGCCGTCGAAATGCATAGTCCAATTGGAGTATGCGCCAGCATTTTTAGGAGTTCGCTTGGTCCATTCAGCGACAAAGTCAGCCAAGACTTGTGACTTTATGGCTCGCCGAGGTTTGTAAGTTATATCGAATGGTAAGAGCTCAATGGCCCATTTTGCAATCCTGCCCGTTGCATCGCGGTTGTTTACTATGTCGTTGAGGGGCACTTCGGAGGCCACTTTTATCGAACACTCTTGAAAGTAGTGTCGGAGCTTCCGGGATGCCATGAACACTGCGTAACCTATCTTTTGATAGTGCGGGTAACGGGACTTGCAGGGAGTTAGGACAGTGGATACGTAGTACACTGGTTTTTGGAGAGGGAATTTATGCCCGTCTGTTTCTCGTTCGACGACGAGTACGGCGCTTACAACTTGATGTGTTGCCGCGATGTATAACAACATTGGTTCGCCTAGGTTAGGCGCGGCTAGGACCGGATTTGTTGCCAATATGGCTTTTATTTCTTCGAGTCCGGCAGTGGCAGTATCCGTCCACACGAAGTGTTCGGTGCGCCTGAGGAGGCGATAGAGGGGCAATGCCTTTTCTCCCAGACGGGAGATAAAGCGGCTTAAAGCCGCCACGCATCCAGTCAATTTTTGTATTTGTTTGAGGCCTTTTTAGAATATCCAGTTGTGACAGAGCTCGGATCTTGGCTGGGTTTGCTTCAATTCCTCTACCGGATACAATGAAGCCCAGGAGCTTTCCTGCTGGTATGCCAAAAACATATTTTTCCGGATTCAGCTTAATGTCATATGCTCGGAGGTTGTCGAATGTGAGCCTCAAATCGTCTACTAGAGTTTCGACGTGTCTGGTTTTGACGACTACGCCGCTCACGTATGCCTCTACCGTTTTGCCGATCTGGTAGCGGACATGTCCGAATCATGCTCGATATGTTGCGCGGCGTTTTTGAGTCCGAAGGGCATCGTGTTGAAACAGAATGGTCCATATGGAGTAATGAATGCCGTTGCGGCTTGGTCTTCGTCCGCCATCTTAATTTGATGGTAACCGGAGTATGCGTCAAGGAAGCACAATGAATCGTGCCCTGCAGTAGCATCGATTATTTGGTCGATGCGGGGAAGGGGGAAGGGGTCCTTTGGGCAGGCCTTGTTGAGGTCTTTAAAATCGACACATAGGCGCCAGGATTTATCCTTCTTTGGTACCATTACCAGGTTTGCTAGCCAGTCCGGATGTTTGATGTCTCTGATGAATCCGGCTTCCAGTAGTTTGGCTAGCTCTTCTCCCATTGCCGGTTGAGGGAGTCCTGGACTAGGGGGTGTCCAGAAAGCCGGACTATCATCGTCCGCCGGACTCTAAGACTAGGAAGATACAAGATTGAAGACTCCGTCCCATGTCCGGATGGGACTTTCCTTGGCGTGGAAGGCAAGCTTGGCGATACGGATATGTAGATCTCCTACCATTGTAACCGACTCTGTGTAACCCTAGCCTCCTCTGGTGTCTATATAAACCGGAGGGCTTTAGTCCGTAGGACAACATACATTACAACAATCATACCATAGGCTAGCTTTAGGGTTTAGCCTCCTTGATCTCGTGGTAGATCCACTCTTGTACTACCCATATCATCAATATTAATCAAGCAGGACGTAGGGTTTTACCTCCATCGAGAGGGCCCGGACCTGGGTAAAACATTGTGTCCCTCGTCTCCTGTTACCATCCGCCTAGACGCACAGTTCGGGACCCCCAACCCGAGATCCGCCGGTTTTGACACCGACATTGGTGCTTTCATTGAGAGTTCCTCTGTGTCGTCACCGATAGGGAGGATGCCTCCACCCGTCTTCAAAGACGGTGTTTTTACCGAAGGGCCTTGGCCGCCGCCAAACTATCCGCTAGGTGGTTTTTAAGACCGCCTATCCGGCCGCCGCTTCGACAATGACTTCTCAAGTCGTCAAAAGCAACCTTCGCGTCAGCTCGAAAGCTGCCGAACAGTTGGATCCAATAGAGCTCTTGTCCGTTAGCGAGCTCTTGGATCGCATCGCCGCCCTGGGAGTCACTACAGACTACAACCAGATTGGGCTTAAACCGATCTGAGAGAGATTAACTCTCCCCAGGCCACCCACCACGTCGCATTGGTAGAGGAGCAATACGGCAACTCTTCGCCTGTATTGAAAACTATTCACGTCCGGATTCCCGAACCCTCCATGCCGGATTTCCGTGGAGGGACGGACTTCGCTGGATCGTGTCCAGCAACCCAAGCTTCCAAATTTGGAAACTCCTCGGCCTTTAAGCCCCAAGATGGGCACGGATCCGGACTTTAGTCCACCCACCCGCCCAGACATATGCGATCTATCTCTAATACGGCAAGAGCCCGCTGAAACAGTACATCACTACTAGGCCAGATTCCTCCTGGTTATGGATTGGATAAAGGACTGCCGAGAGGAAAACGCAATCTTAATCTTCTGCAATAATTGCAAGGACAAGGGAATATTGAACGCCATCGATCGTTGCAAAATTACACGTTTCGCCGATCTGGCGTCCATAGTACGAAAGTACTGTGCGATGGAGAGTTTCCAGAAAACCGAAAACCAATTTTGGGATAATCCGGCCCCAACCCCAGTCCGCAACAAAAGGGTGCCTCACACTCAGGCCCCTAATGCAAAAAAAGAAAAAGCAAAAACCCAATAAGGGGCACGGAACCGTACTGGAGGGATGGCTCAATGGACCCTGTAAGCTTCATAGTACAGAGGGAGCCGTCCCAACACATAGCCTTCGAGCATGTTGGATACTACGGCAGGTGGCCAAAAGTGGCGAGGAGCTGCTAGCCCCGGGAAACCACTCCAACAATACCGGTACGGTATCAGCAGTCTTCGAGACCTTCGCATGAAACAATATACGAAAATGTACAATCCGCGGACTCGCCGAAGTCTACCAAGTAGCAACAGCAAATCCATGGAGCGACACAGCTATTACCTTCAATGTCAACGACGAGCCTAAGTTCCAAACAGCCAGAGCACCAGCCGCACTGGTGCTTAGTCCCATAGTGGATGGCTTTCGACTGACAAAAGTCCTCATGGATGGCGGCAGCGGATTAAACCTCATTTACGAGGAAACTCTGCGAAAAATGGAAATCGATTGGAGCCGTATAGAGCGGAGCAGCACAACCTTCAGAGGAATAATCCCTAGCCGGGAAGCGCGCTGCACCAGAAAAATCACACTTGATGTGGTGTTCGGCTCGCAGGACAATTACAGATCCGAAGAAGTCACGTTCCAAGTGGCCCCGTTCAACAGCGGATATCACGCTATATTAGGACGAGAGGCATTCACAATTTTTCAAGCAGTACCTCATTACGGGTACATGAAGCTCAAAATTCCTGGGCCCGGCAGAATAATCACTCTCGCTAGTGATCCGGACATAGCACTCCGCGCCGAGAACAAGACAGCCGCACTAGCCCTGGAGGCACTATCCGAAGCCTTAGCAGCAGAAGAACTCACCGCGCTGTGCTCTACGGTGAACGGGGACGATGTGATACTCGATAAAAGATCCAAGTCCACCTCCTTCAAACCAGCAGACGAAATAATAAAATTCCAGGTCCATCCAACGGACCCAACAAAGACGGCCTCCATTGGGGCACAATTGAACCCCGAGGTAGACGCCGCACTGCGCGAATTCCTTCGGGAAAATTGGGACATTTTCGCCTGGCATCCTTCGGATATGCCCGGAATCCCACGCAGATTGGCAAAACACAGCCTAAACATCCTAAAAGGATTTAAGCCAGTCAAACAGGCTCTTCGACGATTTTCCGAACCCAAAAGAAAGGCAATGGGAGAAGAGCTAGCCAAATTATTGGAAGCCGGATTCATCAGAGATATCAAACATCCGGATTGGCTAGCAAATCTGGTAATGGTACCAAAGAAGGACAAATCCCGGCGCCTGCGTAGCCGATTTTAAAGACCTCAATAAGGCTTGCCCAAAGGATCCCTTCCCTCTTCCCCGCATCGACCAAATTATCAATGCTACCGCAGGGCACGATTCATTGTGCTTCCTCGACGCATACTCTGGCTACCATCAAATCAAGATGGCAGAAGCAGACCAAGCCGCAACGGCATTCATCACTCCTTACGGACCATTCTGCTTGAACACGATGCCCTTCGGACTTAAAAATGCCGGGGCAACATATCAGCGCATCATTCAAACATGCCTGGCTACCCAGATCGGCAAAACAGTCGAGGCATACGTAGATGACATAGTCATCAAAACAAAACACATCGAAACTCTAGTAGACGATTTGAGGCTCATGTTCGACAACCTCAGAGCATATGACATCAAGGTGAACCCGAAAAAATGTGTTTTCGGTGTACCAGCCGGAAAGCTGCTGGGCTTCATTGTATCCGGTAGAGGAATAGAAGCAAACCTAGCTAAAATCCGAGCTCTGTCACAGTTGGACATTCCAAAAGACCTCAAACAAATACAAAAATTAACAGGATGCGTGGCAGCTCTAAGCCGCTTTATCTCCCGTCTAGGAGAAAAGGCGTTGCCCCTCTATCGCCTCCTCAGGCGCACCGAACACTTCGAGCGGACGGATCCTGCCACTGCCGGACTCGAAGAAATAAAGGCCATATTGGCAACAAATCCGGTCCTAGCTGCGCCCAATCTGGGCGAACCAATGTTGTTATGCATCGCAGCAACGCATCAAGTTGTAAGCGCGGTACTCGTCGTCGAACGAGAGACAGAAGGGCACAAATTCCCTCTTAAAAAACCAGTGTATGATGTATCCACTGTGTTAACCCCCTGCAAGTCCCGTTACCCGTACTATCAGAAGATAGCATATGCGGTGTTCATGGCGTCCCGGAAGCTCCGACACTACTTTCAAGAGTGTTCAATAACAGTGGCCTCTGAAGTACCACTCAATGATATTATAAATAACCGCGACGCAACGGGCAGGATTGCAAAATGGGCCATTGAGCTCTTACCATTCGATATAACCTACAAACCTCGGCGAGCTATAAAGTCACAAGTTTTGGCTGACTTTGTCGCCGAATGGACCGAAGCCGAACTCCCTAAAGAGTACGGCGCATACTCCAATTGGACTATGCATTTCAAAGGCTCTAAAATGTTGGCCGGACTGGGGGCTGGCGTCGTATTGACGTCCCCAACCGGAGACACATCGATATGTACTTCAAATAATGTACACGGACTCCAACAACGCAGCGAATCTGAGGCCTGTTACATGGTCTCCGGATGGCAGTCTCCATGGGCATTCAACGCCTAGAGGTGCGCGATTCAATCCTGCAATATCCCAAATAAACGGAGACTTTGACGCCAAGGATCCAAAATGGCAGCATATCGCAACGCTGTCCTAAAAATGTCACCGGTTTGAAGGACTCAATTCCATCACATAGCCCGAGATAATAACCAAGCGGCCGACGATCGGCTCGCATCGGTGCGAAACGTGATGCTGTCCCTCCAAATATCTTCCTGGAACGGCTCTTCAAGCCATCCGTACTATGGGAAGTGGAGCCCGGAAATGACAAACCGGAAAAAACCGCACCAATCCGCGATTCAGCCGATGACATAACACCTTCAGCCCACGCCATAATGGCAGTAATCGCCCCGTGGACAGAATCATTCCTAGCCTACTTGCTTAGGCAGGAACTTCCCGAAGAGCAAAACGAGGCTCGCTGCATAGTCTGGCGATTGAAAGCCTAAAAGGTCCATGAGGGAGAACTTTATAAGAAAAGCACAACCGGAGTCCTTCAAAGTTGTATCTCCGAAGAGGAAGGGCGAAACCTCCTGGCTGAAATTCATGCCGGACTAGGCGGACACCACGCGGCAGCCCGGGCCCTTGTAGGAAAGGCATTCCGTACAGGGTTTTATTGGCCGATGGCCCGGGCAGATGCCCAAGACTTAGTCCAAAGATGCGTTGGTTGTCAGCTCTTTGCTAATCAGAGCCACATGCCGCCCACCGCCCTCAAAACTATACCCATTACCTGGCTGTTCGCGGTCTGGGGGCTCGATATGGTTGGACCCCTTAAAGGGGGAACCCACAAGCAAAGGTACCTATTGGTTATGGTGGATAAATTCACCAAATGGATAGAGGCCAAACCGGTCAAAACGGCAGAGTCCGGACCAGTGATAGACTTTATATCCGGGGTTGTACACCGCTACGGAGTCCCTATCGGTGTCAAAACCGGCGGATCTCGGGTAGGTGGTCCCGAACTGTGCGTCTAGGCGGATGGTAACAAGAGACAAGGGACACAATGTTTTTACCCAGGTTCGGGCCCTCTCGATGGAGGTAAAACCCTACGTCCTGCTTGATTAATATTGATGATATGGGTAGTACAAGAGTAGATCTACCATGAGATCAAGGAGGCTAAACCCTAGAAGCTAGCCTATGGTATGATTGTTGAGATGTATGTTCATCCTACGGACTAAGGCCCTCCGGTTTATATAGACACCGGAGAGGGCTAGGGTTACATAGAGTCGGTTACAATGGTAGGAGATCTACATATCCGTATTGCCAAGCTTGCCTTCCATGCCAAGGAAAGTACCATCCGACACGAGCGGAGTCTTCAATCTTCTGTCTTCGTAGTCCAGGAGTCCGCGGATATTGATAGTCCGGCTGTCCGGACACCCACTAGTCCAGACTCCTCAAGAGCCCTCGAACCAGTCTTCAATGACGATAAGTCCGGCATGCATAAGGTTCGGCATTGCAAGGCGGGTTCCTCCCTTGAATAATCCGGAGAAGATAATGAACACCAGGATAGTGTCCGGCTCTGCAAAATAAATTCCACATTCCACCGTAGAGAGAATAAAATATACACTCAGCTCAATCTGCTGACGCATTATGCGGCGTGTCATCACACCGCAACCAAGCCTTTGTTTGAATTACTATACCACCTCAGCACGTTTAGTGAAGCGGTTTCCTTGGCACGTCCCGTCGAAGCAGAGATCGTGTTCCCCTTATTCTGGGATTCTCATCAATACGTGCGTGGGTAACCCAGTCGCGCCATTGATGGTGGCGCTTGGGAGATAAGCGAGTTTTACTAGGCCGGTGGGGGACGTATAGTTTTGTCCGCCTATATATAAGGGATAAGGATTTACCTTCTCACCTACGCCTTCTTCCTCCTTTGCTTATCCATCCCTGCGAACTCAAGCTCCAACGCCCAAGCTCGCGCATCTCGCCTCGACCTTCTCCGAATATGTCCGGAGCGGGAGGTAAATGGTTGGCCTCCACCGCCAAGGAGGAGGACATCACCAAGCTGCGCGACGCCGGATACCTTTCCAGCGATATTGCGCATCGGCTGCCCGACGAGGGGCAGCTCATCCCTACCCCGGGTCTCATGAGAGGGTCGTCTTCCTCCCCCACTTCCTCCGCGGACTGGGCTTTCCGCTCCAGCCATTTGTCCGGGGCTCATGTTTTACTACGGCATGGATTTCCACGATCTGGCGCCGAACTTCATCCTCAACATCTCAGCGTTTATCGTCGTGTGCGAGGCCTTTCTCTGCATCCAGCCCCACTTCGGCCTGTGGCTCAAGACCTTCAATGTCAAGACGAAGGTTGTGAGGGGGAGGCAAGCGGAATGCGGAGGCGCCATGTTGGGCAAATTGCCCAACGTCCCATGGCTAGAAGGGACCTTCGTGAACTCCGTCAAGGGGTGGCAATCGGGGTGGTTCTACATCACCGAGTCGTGCAAGCCCACATGGGCGGCGGCCCCCGAGTTTAGATCTGGCATCCCCACGCAGCTCACCTCCTGGAAAGAGAAGGGCTTGCAGTGGGGCAATCCGGTGGAGGTGACAGGACTCCGAGCCTGCATCAAGAAGATGGTGAGCAATAGGCTCCGGCTCGTTGACGTGGTCCAAGTCATGCTCCTCCGGCGGATTCTCCCATGCCAAGAACGGGCATTCAATTTGTGGGAGTTCAATCCGGAACATCACCAGACACTAAACGGGCTCTTCGATACAACACACGAAGGTGCCTGGAGGGTGCTGTTCAAGGGCGCCGAAGTCCCCGCATCCGTGACCGAAGACCGCGGATTCAGCTTGCAGTCTCCAACTAACGAGGTAAGTGATTCAACCCCATTATGGGACACTTGTGGTAATTAGATTGACTCTAGTGAGGTTTTAATCTGCCTCTTCCTTTGACAGGAATGGATGGAGAAGGCCAAGCTGCTCATCAGCCCGGCTCCCATGCCAGAAGAACCAGTGGTCGCCCGCTTAGCAGGGCTGTTGGTTCCGGCACCGCACGTGGTGCCGGAGAAGAAGGCCAAGAAGGTGGCCACGAGGACTCGAAAGAGTTCCCGTAATCAGGCGTCTCACGACGACGAGGACTCCTCCCCTGAAGACGAGGAGGAGGAGTACTCTCTCCCGGAGGAGGGAGAGAAGAAGAGGAAGGCCTCCCCAATCGGGGCGGCCGAAGGGTCCAAGAGGGGAGAACTATCCTCGATAGGTTCGCCAACATCAGCGTTGGCGAGGATGAGTGGCCTCCAAGGGCCAGGCGTCCGGCCGGATCGTAAGTATTCGGATCATTTATATGCCGTACCCTTCATGTCACGTAGTATCCTTCTAACACCGCATTCTGTCCGTAGTCCGGTCGATGACGATCTCCCCGACTCAATGAGTGGGTCGTTGGCCTCGTCGGATGTAAATTCCGTCCCGACCGCCTCTACTCCACGCGCCGACGAGGACGCCGAGGTGGGATCCCAAGAGGGGACCCATCAGGAGGAGGCTCCGGAGGCGCCGTCAGGCGACCTCTCGGACTTTGCGCCGGACTCTACATCGGAACCCGTAGTGGTTCCAGAGTCCGGCAAGCGGCCCCTTCGAAAGAAGGGCAGGACCGTGACGCCGGTGGCCTCCGTCCAACCGGAGGTGCCGGATAACCTGTTGGAGGCGCTTAAAGGCGCTTCCATCGAGGAAGAACACCGCACTATCATGAGTGCGGTGATTGAGAAGGTTCAGCTCGCCAAGAGCGGGCTGACCAAAGCCTGCAGCAGCCTTCTAACAGGCTTTGAGGTAAGAAGTTAAAATTATGTAATGTAATACCACATAGACAGTAGCCCCTGATGCTTAGTTCGGTGTTCGGAAGGAAAAGCTGGACTGAGGATCTAACAAGATATACGCAGGGTCGCTAAAAATATGTCAATATGAGTTTGCAGGCTGCACTGCTGACCTCTGCCACATTAACGGCGGAGGTCGAGGTGCTGAAGAAGGATCTCGAGCGGTCCGAGCAAGAGCTCGGCCATGCCAAGAGGCAGCTCGAGGAAAAAGAAGGTGAGTAACACCTCTTTAAATAAGTACCTTACAGAAAAGGATTTTGATTGCAAATGAAATTAACAAGGATAATATGTGTATTGCAGGGGCCACTAACGAGGTGGCAGCCCTGAAGGATGCCGTGTCCGCGGCCGAACGCAATGCGGCCACGGAAGGGGCTGAGTGAGAAAAGCAAGAGGCACTGGTGGCGGAAGTTCGGCAAGAGCTCCAGGCTCTCATGGAAAAGCGTGAGAGTTTGGCGCGTGACTCCAAGACTCGAGAGTCCGAACTTGCCTCGGCTCTCGAAAGTGCCAAGTCCGCCAAGGCTGAGGCCCAGAAGGCCCTTCAGGAGGTTGAGGACATAAAGAAGATAGCGGTGGGTAAGGCCTTTTTCATGCAAAGCAGGCATGTTAATGTGAATGACCGGATACTTACCCGGATTCGGAGCTCTCCAGGGGCGTTTGCAGATCTGCCGCGTAGTGCGTCTGATGCCGCTGCGTTCTATCGTGGCGAGGAGGGGAGCTCGACGAAGAAGGTATTCTGGTCTCGTGATCTTTGAGGCCGGCCATCCGGTGCTTTCAAGCGACCAGTGAAGCAGCGGTGGTCGAACTCCTAAGGTAGCCGAGGAGGCCATGAAGGGCCTCATAGTCCCGTGTGGCTGGAGAGGCCATGCTCGAAGCTACTTTGGCCTAGTCTGGCGGCTGGTGAATGCATGCCCTAGGCTCGATGTAGTCAAGCGCTCCTTCTGTATTGAAGGCGCTCGTCGGGCCCTTGCCCGCATAAAGGTGCAATGGGGCAAACTGGATGCGGAGAGGCTTCTCACGGACCCACCGCCGCGGGCAAGGAGCATCGCACGCCGGAGCGGTATTATAAAGTTGTCCTGAAGGGAGCCTGCGATATTGCAGATGAGTGCTCCCGAAATGTAATTTTGAGTGAACTCGCTGTGTATTTATCCTGGCGCTGAAAACTTTTATATGCGCCATGAGCAACGCTTGTTTAATTGAAAATATTACCTACATGCGGCCGTTTGTTAAATCGAGAGATGGCAAGTCGTTGGCTTCACCCCCAAGCCACAAGTGCTTTGGGGTGTTCGGTGATAAACTTGAGCACTCTTGTTCCCATTTTGGGTCCATCTAGGAGGTGCTCAACCACGACGAACAAGGCAACCAGACTTATAATGCTTGAACACTCTCACTTAGCCATAGAATTCTATAATTTTAAATTTCGTGAAGCCCGGTATTCGAAGACCGAATCGAGGCGCTATCCACGCCTTCATCGGACATTATCCGAACATCGCTCGGCGGCGTGAGTCTTTAAGGACCCGAAGAACCTCTCGAACAGCGACGGTCTCGCCTTATCATGCCAGTCACTTTTAGCTTTCTCCGAGGCGTTAACCCGGCTCAACCGGGCGCAATCGCAGTGGTTCTCCAGTGCTACCTTAGCCGACGGAACGGCGTAAGGCACCAAAACATGGGAGCCGGGCAAACCCAACTATTGACCCAAGACATGATTCGGGCCGATTCATATAATGCTATAAGTTCGGGTGCCGCACTTGTGAAAGTGTTGGACTTTATCACACCATAATCTGGGGAACGAAGCCCTGGCGTGTTCGGCCGTACCAAAATATCGGGTGCAAGATGTCATATAATGAACATATATAAGAGATAACATAATTGCAATAAAAGGTGCTGCATTATTTATGAAAGAAAGTCTGCTAGTAGAGCGGACTGATACAAATAGTCGGTAAGCAAGGATTTGGACTAAATAAACATGTCCGTGGATGAGCTGCAGACTTGGTGTATGTAATTGAATTTAATGCTCTTAATTGAGACCACACAATATTCGCGCGCCTCCTTTAGTCCCTCGACTGTTTGCATCATGAGTTCGGCAAGTTAAGCCATCGAGCAGGCTTACAGTTAACGAGTCCTGTATACATAAAAGAAGAAAAGATAAAAATAAAAACAAGGGGGCTCGTGTGAGCCCTGGTGTGGTCGAGACGCACTCTTGGTCCCTTGTGATCGTGCCCCTTCCCTGCGCCCATGGTATCTCCAAGGCGTAATTATGTCTGTAGTGTTATTCTTGCGATCATGCGTGGGGCGAGGTTGGGGCGCATTACTCTGGCGATGCTCTAATCGCGCCAGTGGTCTTGGTTGGTATTGCTTGGGCGCTTTGTCTGTATCCGGCTTTCTAACCGCCGGACTTGAGAATTGCCCGAGAAGGCTGCTCGCATTTCGCCGCAAGAGCATTGTATGTTCCTCCGTTCGGAGGGAGCGTTCCGTATTTCCATTGACCGTGATGACTCCACGAGGGCCTGGCATCTTGAGCTTTAGGTATGCATAATGCGGCACGCGTTGAATTTTACAAACGCGGTTCGTGCTAGCGAGCATGATAGCCGCTGAAAGCGGGACTATGTCGAAGATTAACTCTTCGCTTCGAAATTATCCGGGATCCGAAGACCACTTCGGTGTGGTGAGCCTGTCTGATTGGCTTCCACTCTGGGATGACACCTTTGAAGGTTGTCTTTGTAGGTTTAATCCTTGATGGGTCTATGCCCATTTTGCGCACCGTATCCTGATAAAGCAGGTTCAGGCTGCTACCGCCGTCCATCAGGACTATCGTGAGGTGGAACCCATCGACGATTGGATCTAAAACCAATGCGGCGAATCCGCCATGGCGTATGCTGGTCGGATGGTCTCTTCGATCGAAAGTGATTGGGCAAGAGGACCATGGGTTGAACTTTGGGGCGACTGGCTCCATCGCATAGACGCCCCGTAGTGCGCGCTTCCTCTCCCTCTTGGGTATATGGGTCGCGTATATCATATTCACCGTCCGCACTTGTGGGGGGAAAACCCTTCTTTCCTCTATTGTTCGGCGGCCGGGTCTCTTCCTCGTCGTCGCTATTTAGCCCCTTGTCATTGTTTTCGGCAATTAACTTGCCGGCATGCTTAAACACCCAACAATCTCTATTGGTGTGGTTAGCTGGCTTTTCAGAGGTGCCATGTATCTGGCATAAGCGGTCGAGTATTCGGTCCAGATTGGACGGACCCGGAGTGGTTCTTTTAAATGGCTTCTTCCGCTGACCGGGTTTAGAGCCTCGGAATTCGGCATTGACTGCCGTATCCTCCTTATCGTCGCCGTTAATGTGGCGCTTGTTTTTGATTCGCCGTGACCTGCCGTTGTTGTCCTTGGTATTCGGACTGCCAGAATTTTTACGGAGATTGTTGCTGCGGGCTAGCCAGCTGTCCTCTCCCGCACAAAAGCGGGTCATTAACGATGTGAGGGCTGCCATGGATTTCGGCTTTTCCTGCCCCAGGTGCCGGGCTAGCCATTCGTCCCGGATGTTATGTTTGAAGGCTGCAAGGGTCTCCGCATCCGAACAGTCGAATATTTGGTTTTTCTTTGTCAAGAACCGTGTCCAGAATTGTCTGGCCGATTCGTATGGCTGCTGAATGATGTGGCTTAGGTCATCGGCGTCTGGTGGTCGCACATATGTGCCTTGGAAGTTATCAAGGAACGCGGTCTCCAGGTCTTCCCAACACCCAATTGACTCTGCGGGCAAGCTGTTAAGCCAATGCCGAGCTGGTCCTTTAAGCTTGAGTGGGAGATATTTGATGGCATGTAGGTCATCGCCGCGGGCCATGTGAATGTGGAGAAGATAGTCTTCAATCCAAACCGCGGGGTCTGTTGTGCCATCGTAAGATTAGATGTTTACGGGTTTAAACCCTTCAGGGATCTGATGATCCATTACTTCGTCAGTGAAGCATAACGGGTGTGCGGCGCCCCTGTATTGAGCGATATCGCTACGCAGCTCGAGAGAGCGCTGTCTGCTGTGTTCGGCCCGGCCAGGGTTATTGTATCCGGCCCGACGGTATTCGCCGTGGGTCGTAGGGCGCCCACGTGATCCATAGATGGGTCTGGTTTGCCTTGCTTTGTCCTCCAATATGTCTCGCAAGTCCGGCGCGTTCCCTCTTGGCTTCGTACTTTTGGAGCGATTCCGGGGTATGGTATTGGCTGGGGGCCTAGATGCCTCTCTGTCGCAACCACGTGGTGGTCGGTCAGCCATATCGTGCGCTGGTGATGAAGATATGTGTGCTTCCTCCTCTAATCGGGGGAGCAGCTTGCGTCTTGGGTAACTTTTGGAGGGACGTTCGAGTTTATACTCTTCGAACGCGAGGACCTCGGTCCATCGATCGGCCAGCAGGTCCTGATCAGCTTGAAGCTGCTGCTGCTTTTTCTTTAGGCTGTTTGCTGTGGCGATAAGCCTGCGCTTGAAGCGCTCTTGTTCGACGGGGTCCTCAGGTACGACGAATTCGTCGTCGTTGAGGCTTGCTTTGTCTTCGGAGGGAGGCATATAGTTATCATCCTCAACCCCTTCATCTGCTGCCCTCTCGTGGGGGCTTGCTTCTGCATCCTCCTGCACTGAGTCTTGCTGGAGGGGATTGTCTTCGGCGCTCTCTGGAGTGTTATTATCTCCTGTGCCGGAATCTCCATTCTTGCTGTGGCGGGATTTAGAGCGGCGCCGCTGACGCCGGCGTTTGGGCTGCTTCTTTAAAGAGTCTGCCTCCGCTGCTTCTTCTCCATCCCCTTCTTTTGGGGTATCCACCATGTATACGTCATATGACGAGGTGGCCTTCCAGTGCCCTGTAGGCGCTGGTTCCTGTTCGTCTCCGGCATCGTCGTCCATAGCGTCGATGTCTTCGGAGTCGTAGTCTAGCATGTTGGTTAAATCCTCGACAGTGGCTACAAAGTGGGTGGTGGGTGGGCTCTGAATTTCTTCGTCGTCCGTACTCCAACCATCCTGGCCATAGTCCGGCCAGGACTCTCCTGATAACGAGAGATGCTTTAATGAGTTTAGGATATCGCCAAAAGGCGAGTGTTGGAATATGTCCGCGGCGGTGAATTCCATAACCGGCGCCCAATCCGGATTATTGATAGGGGTGCGGGAGGTTCGGAGTCCGGTGAGGAGTCCGGCGCCTTGGAATCACGAATCTCGCAGGGGACAAGGTCAGTGTTCGGCTCCATCGCCGTGGATATTGAAGCCCCCGGGGCGGCGTCTATCCACCGACCCTCGATCTGGGCGATCGGCTCCGGGCTAATGGCCGAAGCGGATCCGAGTGCGGTCACCAAGGCACTGTCCGGCGGCAGAGCTAGATCGTGCCCATAAACAAAGTCTTGGCGGCTTGGTCAGGCTTGAGTCCGTCGAAGATCAAGTCTCCGCGAGATCGGCCGTGAAGTTTAAGCTTCGAATCGACTGACGGCCAGGGGCGTAGCTTCGATCTGCTCGGATGGCCAAGTGAATTGGCCCGCAGCAAAACCGCCCGAATATGAAGATCTGTCCGGGGGGAAAAGTCTCACCCTGGACAGCATTGCTGGTTGAAGATGCCATCAAGCCTATCAGCGACGACACAGAGGAACTCTCAATGAAAGCACCAATGTCGGTGTCAAAACCGGCGGATCTCGGGTAGGGGGTCCCGAACTGTGCGTCTAGGCGGATGGTAACAAGAGACGAGGGACACAATGTTTTTACCCAGGTTCGGGCCCTCTCGATGGAGGTAAAACCCTACGTCCTGCTTGATTAATATTGATGATATGGGTAGTACAAGAGTAGATCTACCACGAGATCAAGGAGGCTAAACCCTAGAAGCTAGCCTATGGTATGATTGTTGAGATGTATGTTCGTCATACGGACTAAGGCCCTCCCGTTTATATAGACACCGGAGAGGGCTAGGGTTACACAGAGTCCGTTACAATGGTAGGAGATCTACATATCCGTATTGCCAAGCTTGCCTTCCACGCCAAGGAAAGTACCATCCGCACGAGCCGAGTCTTCAATCTTCTGTCTTCGTGTGCTGGAGTCCGGCGGATATTGATAGTCCGGTTGTCCGGACACCCCTAGTCGAGGACTCCCTCGGTCCCCACAAGATCATCACCGACAACGGCACGAACTTCACGGCCGACGAGGTTAAGTCATGGTGCAAAAATATGGGCATCAAGCTCGACTACGCTTCAGTCTATCACCCTCAAACCAACGGTCAAGTGGAACGAGCAAATGGTCTAATAATAAGTGGCATTAAACCCAGACTAGTGCGGTCACTTACTAAATCTGACACGCACTGAGTCGAGGAGCTCGACTCCGTACTCTAGGGGCTGCGGACAACGCCTAACCGCACTACCGGATTCACACCATTTTTTATGGTATACGGCGCAGAGGCAGTCTTGCCCTGCGATATTATTCATGACTCACCTCGAGTGCGCATGTACGAGGAAAGAGAGGCCGAGCTTGATCGGCAGGACAGCTTGGACACATTGGAGGAAGAACGCGACGTCGCCAAGGCTCGTTCCGCATTTTATCAACAATAGGCCCGAAGATATCAAAGCAGAGAAGTACGGGCCAAGACTTGCAACGTTGGTGAACTAGTTCTACGCTTGCTGGACAAGAAAAAGGACAAGCTCAAGCCCAAATGGGAGGGCCCCTTCATTATCTATCAAGTCCTGACCGGCGGAGCGTACCGTCTACGAAATGCGTCGGATAACCGACTCGAGCCGAACCCATGGAACGCAGCCCGCCTCCGAAGATTCTATGCCTAGCGCCGGACTAAGAGTTTGTCCCCTCCCCCCGTCCAACCTTTTACACTTCGGCTGTCTTTTGTTTCTCTTTTCATATCTTTTTATTCAAAAGCCCTTAAGGGCCTACTTTCGCATACACATGATGTGCCATCCGCACTCATTATTCCTGGGGGCTTCTTTTACAGAAGCTCAATTATAAGGGTTTCATACCCAGCACATGTGTAAAGCTTCCACATGTACCTTTTACTCACCATTATATGCATCGATATGACTTAAGTTTTGGCCAAGCTGGGTTGCTGGCTCTGTGCTTACCCCTCGTTCCCGATTGTTCGGCTAGGAGGTAAAGGAGCACCTCTGCGATTATTATTGCCGGGTCGATCGGATGTGTACCTCGGACTAGGTGAAGCAAAGCTAAGCGTTCTTAAGGGAATATTCGATCGGTGACTTAGAAGATGACTTTTAACTATTTATTTTTCCGCCCCGGATGTTTCTTCGCTTCCTTTGCAGTCCGGACATGCACTTTAGGGCATGCCTCCCAGAAAAGGAACCCTTAACGGAACTATTCTCCTGGAAGATGTTTCTTACTAACCATGTAATATAACATAACTAGTTGGGCACTTGTCTGATAAAGCACTAATGACCCCTACGCCTGGTCTCCATGCATACCACGGTTGTTTCTCAACCAAAAAGGTATTCGGACACACTCCGGACTCTAGGGTCCCGAGGTTGAAGCGAAAAGGTCAGCAAAGACAAACGATCTACAATCCGGCTAGAAGGCATTTCACATGTCACTTTAAAGGAAAACATGCATTGTCAAATTTACTGATTGTATTCCTCCTCAATCCCGTCTAACAGGCTGTCTAATTTACAGTCCCGTTGGGAAAATTTAGTAGCCAACTCTACTTGGCTGTATACCAAACTCACAGGGATCTCCTTCCCATCGGGCCCCACCGGTCCAACTTCGGCCATGTGGTTGGGATCCGCCTTCTTATGTAGCGTCTTCACCATAGCCCAAGCCTCCACAGCACCTTGGCGGCAAGCGAAATCTTCCACAAGCAAGCGCTGCTGCACTCCTGCAACTTCTCCGCAAGCTCCCGAGGCCCTCGGGTAGGGAGAGGCTGGCCATAAAGCACAGACGACGCCACTCATTGCTGCGAACTTCGTTCGGCAGTTGCAACAACTTCGGGAAGTTGATCACCCGTTGATATGGGCATCTCCTCCGCAGGGCGACCTGTGAGTATACCTACAAGAAATACCATGTCAATTTACTTCCTCGCCGAACTCTTCTTTTCAAAAGAGTCCGCTCAAGCACTTACTATAAATGCCGCGACGAAGCCGCTGATTCTCCTTAACGGAGCTGGACAGCCCGGCTTGAGCGCCTTTCAGCTCTTCTCGGAGCTTGGCGTTGGCATCCTGGAGCTGGTTCCGTTCTTGCTGCACCCTATTCAGCACTCTCTCGCCGGCCTTTAGCTGGCGCAGTAATTCTTGCCTGTCTGGATCTTGTCCGGCGGCACCTGCAATGTCACTATCAGACTTGCGCGCACGCCGCACAACGCTTATATTTACTAATAAAAATGTGTTACCAGGAGGGGTCTCTGCGTCTCCTCCTGCGGCAGCAAGTGCGGCCTCAAGTAGGGCCTTGCATTCTTGCAGCTCCTGAGACAACTGGGCATTCTTCTCGGTAAGAGCCTGCATTTTAATTGATCCTTAAATCAGTTAACATAACTGCTTCAAGTCTCGGGGGCTACTGGTATATATAACCATTAAAATTCCCTTACCCGTATGTCTTTCACATACTGCTCCGTGGCTCTGGTCAACCCATCTTGAGCGGCACGGAGGTGCGCGTCCCCTGCGTTAAAGGCGTCCAACGCCTCAGGGGAGAAGCACGCTTCACGAAACACTGTCCGGCGGCGCCTATGGTTCATGGCGCTCTCCACCTCATGTTTGGTGGCGGACAGTCTGTCGGTGTCCTCCGTTGGAGAAGGATCCGGCCCGCGTCTTGCACTTGCCTCCCCCTCCAGGCCGGGCGCTGGAGCCTGGCCGGTGTAGGTTGGATCGGCAACTTCCGCGCCCGCAGTCCGGCGAACGCTTTTTCTCCTATAAAGATCATGAGCACTCAGACGCTTCCTAAGAACGTTGCTCTGAAATTCAAATACGAGTTATACCTTTGCGGCGACGTTTGGTCCGTGCAGCGCCCTTTTCCGCTTTGCTGGTCGGACTAACCTTTGTTGGTCGGCCGCCATGGGATCGGCTTCCCGCCGTGAAGGTGCTTCCTGCAAAATACCATCGTTCGCGAAGGTCAGAAAGGGGCAAGGAAGAGATAATGGTGTCCGACCTCGGTCACGATCACTGGGAAGCGGATCTGATCCGGGTAGTCGCCGTAATGGCAACCAAGGCATGTCCATGCTGAGCTGGTGAAATACCCCGTCGATCAGCTCCACCTTGATGTCCGGATCCTCTTGGAGGCGGATCCGAGGATCTTCTGGATCCTCGGGTTGCGAGCGGGACTTACCATGTCCTCCACATCCGGCGTAGATCCGCACCAAGACATAATATAAAGCCTAAACTTGAAAGCATGGGTTGAGCCCTTAAAAAGTGTTCGCTTACCCATCCTCTAGGGTTGTTCATGGAAAACCCATTCAAGGGGTTCGTTCGAAGGAAGTCCTCCTTCTCCCCTTTGTACAGGCCGGACAGGATCTCCACCAGATCCTCGGTCGAATCCGGCCCTTCGCGGCCATGACGGGTGGCGTCGTCTTCCCCGTTAAGATCCCACATGGGGTGGCCTCTATATTGC
This sequence comes from Aegilops speltoides, assembly GCA_021437245.1. Taxonomy (NCBI): domain Eukaryota; kingdom Viridiplantae; phylum Streptophyta; class Magnoliopsida; order Poales; family Poaceae; genus Aegilops; species Aegilops speltoides. Next base: position 477,368,927 of record CM038146.1, on the reverse strand, counting down.
AAGGGTTGTACCCCCCGCATGATGCATGTCGCCATGACTCCAATCATGGTCAACCCGGAATGGGCCAGTAATCTTATTCGGCCCATCAAGTAATGGATGCTCTTGTCTTCCTCAATCGGGGCTCCGTGGGCGCCCGGTGGCGTTCTTCAGAGGAGCAGCACTAAACTCCGGAGGCCAATCCGGACTGGAGTGCGGCAGCGGGCGTCTCCTATATAAACCACTGAAGGCCAGGTCTTGGACGCCTTCTTGGGAGTACCGGATGGGTATCCGGTCCGGCGATCGCCATATTTGGCGCCGCCCACTTGATATATGGACCCCTCGTGAGAACGGGTGCGAGGCAGAATAGCCACTTCCACAATGCAAAATGGGGCTCAATGCCCAGAATAGCTCATGAGAGGGCTCGTAGCTGCGATATCACGTCTGAGGCGGGCGTGGTGGTGGAGCTGGAGTCCGTAGAACTCCAGGAGCCCGCGGAGGAACGAATGTATTGGGAATCTGAGTCCCCTTATCAGATAAGGGACGAAGCATACTCGCTCCCCTTTGTTGGGACATGGGGTAGCCTTCGCTTGCCTCCCACCTTGATAAGTGACCAGCCCGGCTCGAACTGGGACCATGAAGGCCGGAGGGAGATATCCCCCTGCTTGGAGCTTCAACAGCTCGTTGTGCGGAACAGAGCACCTCCTCCAATCCCCTGGCGGTGGGCTGGGAGCGCGAGAAGAGGAGCCACGTCGACGGTCCATGGTGGAATGGATTTTTAGGTCGAGGCCGCTCCGATGGAGTATTCGCGGGAGGAAGATGGTGTGGTTTGGATCTGGATTTTTGCCTCTTTGGTAGGCGGACGACTCGCACGACTAGGGGGTGAAACATAAAAAACACCCTGGCTTTTCGCATTCGTGCGACACGTGGAAAAAGACCATGATTGGGCGTAGAAGCCGAGAAGCACAGTATTTATGATAAAGCCGGACACTGTTCGGCAGGTACATGGAACTTGAAGGGAGAACCCGCCTTGCAACACTAAAGACTATATACGCGCTGGACTTATCGTCATTGAAGCCTGGTTAAAGGAGCTCTTGAGGAGTCTGGACTAGGGGTGTCCGGACAGCGGACTATCATCGTCGCGGACTCCAAGACTACGAAGATACAAGATTGAAGACTCCATCCCGTGTCCGGATGGGACTTTCCTTGGCGTGGAAGGCAAGCTTGGCGTCTGGATATGTAGATCTCCTACCATTGTAACCGACTGTGTAACCCTAGCCTCGTCCGGTGTCTATATAAACCGGAGGGCTTTAGTCCGTAGGACAACATACATTACAACAATCATACCATAGGCTAGCTTTAGGGTTTAGCCTCCTTGATCTCGTGGTAGATCCACTCATGTACTACCCATATCATCAATATTAATCAAGCAGGGCGTAGGGTTTTACCTCCATCGAGAGGGCCCAACACAGGTAAAACATTGTGTCCCTCGTCTCCTGTTACCATCCGGCTAGACGCACAGTTCGGGACCCCCTACCCGAGATCCGCCGGTTTTGACACCGACACCGGTCTTTTGGGTTCGGAAAATCGCCGAAGAGCCTGTTTGACTGGCTTGAATCCTTTTAGGATGTTTAGGCTGTGTTACGCCAATCTGCGTGGGATTCCCCGCATATCGAAGGGTGCCAGCGAAGATATCCCAATTTTCCGAAGGAATTCTCGTAGTCGGCGCTCACGTCGTGGTTCAACTGCGCCCGATGGAGGCCGTCTTTGTTGGGTCCGTTGGGTGGACCTGGAATTTGACTATTTCGTCCGCTGGTTTAAAGGAGGTGGACTTGGTCTCTTATCGGGTATCACATCATCCCTATTCACCGTAGAGCGCAGCGCAGTGAGTTCCTCCGCTGCTAGGGCTTCGGATAGTGCCTCCAGGGCTAATGCGGCTGTCTTGTTTTCGGCGCGGAGTGCTGTGTCCGGATCACTAACGAGAGTGATTATTCCGCCGGGCCCGGGCATCTTAAGCTTCATGTACCCGTAATGGGGTATGGCTTGAAAAATTGTGAATGCCTCTCGTCCTAATATAGCATGATATCCGCTGCTGAACGGGGCCACTTGGAACGTGACCTCTTCGGACCTGTAATTGTCCGGCGAGCCGAACACCACATCAAGTGTGATTTTTCCTGTGCAGCGCGCTTCCCGACTAGGGATTATCCCTCTAAAGGTTGTGCTGCTTCGCTCAATGCGGCTCCAGTCTATTTCCATTTTTTGAAGAGTTTCCTCGTAGATGAGGTTTAGTCCGCTGCCGCCATCCATGAGTACCTTGGTAAGACGAAAGCCATCCACTATTGGACTGAGGACCAATGCGGCTGGTGCTCGGGCTGTTCTGAACTTAGGTTCGTCGCTGGCGTTGAAGGTGATGGCCGTGTCGCTCCATGGATTTGTTGTTGCTACTTGGTAGACTTCGGCGAGGCTGCGGATTGTTCCTTTCCTCATATTATTCGATGCGAAAGTCTCGAAGACTGTTGACACCGTACTGGTATTATTGGAGTGGTTCTCCGGGGCTAGAAGCCCTTCGCCACTTTTGGCCACCTTCCGCAGTATCCAACATACTCGAAGGCTATGTGTTGGAGTGGCACCTTCTGTACTGTGAATTTTACAAGGTCCGCTGAGCCATCCCTCCAGTATGGTTCCGTGCCCTTTATGGGGTTTTTGCTTTTTGGTTTTTGTACCTGGTGCCTGAGTGTGATGCACCCTTTTGTTTCGGACTAGGGTTGTATTCGGGGCCGGATTGTCCCAAAACTTAGTTTCGGTTTTCCGGAAACTCTCCATCGCATAGTACTTTCGTACTATGGACGCCAGATCGGCGAAGCGTGTAATTTCGCGACGATTGACGGCGTTCAAAATTCCCTTTTCCGTGCAATTATTGCAGAAAATTGAAACTGCATTTTCCTCACGGCAGTCCTTTATCCTGTCCATAACCAGGAGGAATCTGGCCCATTAATGATGTACTGTTTCAGCGGGCTCTTGCCGGATTTGAGATAGATCGCATATGTCTGGGCGGGTGGGTGGAATTAAGTCCGGAATCCTACCCATCTCAAGGCTCAAGTGCCGAGAAGTTTCCGAATTTGGAAACTTGGATCGTTGAACGTTGTCCAACAAGTCCGGTCCGATGCCTGACTTTAGGTTCAGTGCTTGATCGAAGTCTGTCCCCTTGCGGGAATCCGGAATGAAGGGTTCGGAAGCCCGGACATGACCAGTTTTCAATATAGGAGAAGAGTCGCCGCGTTGTTCCTCTACCACTACAATGTGGTGTGTAACCTGGGGAGAGTTAATCTCTCTCGGATCAGTTTTAAGCCCAATCTGATTGTAGTCTGTAGCGACTCCCACGGCGGTGATGCGATCCAAGAGTTCATTTACAGACGAGAGCTCTGTTGGATCCAACTGCTCGGCGAATTCCGAGTTGACGTGAAGATTGCTTTTGATGACCCGAGAGGTCATCGTCGAAGCGGTGGCCAAACAGGCGGTCATGAGAAAACCACCCAGCCGGATAATTTGGCCGGCGGCCAAGGCTCCTTTGGCGAAGATACCATCTTTGAAGACGGGAAGAGGCATCCTTCCTATTGGTGACGGCACAGAGGAGCTCTCAATGAAAGCACCAATGTCGGTGTCAAAACTGGCGGATCTCGGGTAGGGGGTCCCGAACTGTGCGTCTAGGCGGATGGTAACAGGAGACAAGGCACACAATGTTTTTACCCAGGTTCGGGCCAACTCGATGGAGGTAAAACCCTACTCCTTGATTGATATTGATGATATGGGTAGTACAAGAGTGGATCTACCACGAGATCAAGGAGGCTAAACCCTAGAAGCTAGCCTATGGTATGATTGTTGTAATGGTTGTATGTCCTACGGACTAAAACCCTTCGGTTTATATAGGCACCGGAGAGGGCTAGGGTTACACAGAGTCGGTTACAATGGTAGGAGATCTACATATCCGTATTGCCAAGCTTGCCTTCCACGCCAAGGGAAGTCCCATCCGGACACGGGACGAAGTCTTCAATCTTGTATCTTCATAGTCTTGGAGTCCGGCCGATGATGATAGTCCGGCTATCCGGACACCCCCTAGTCCAGGACTCCCTCAGACGCCCTCTCAGACTCAGCCCTAACCCCTGCCTCCGCATCACCTCCAGGAACAGGAACCTCCACATTGGCCAAAGCCGTCACAACCTTCATCGCCAGGCTAGGCAACTCAGCCGACTGCACAGGATCGACAGCCATATCCGTAGCTTCATGGTCAACCACGGGCGGTGGTGGGGGCGGCCTGTGGAACTGACCACGACCACCACCACGTCCACCCCCACGACCCCCACGATGGCCACGGTAACCACCTCTATGCCGGTTGTTTGGGCCAGTAGCCCCCTCGACAAAACCACCTGCGAGACCAAGGAAAGGTCTCTCATTAGAACCATCACTTTGCCAAGCGTATCCGCGTCCACCTCGCGTAGACGACAAACCCCGGTGCTGGCCTTTCCCATAAGCATCAAACCCATCATCTCCCCACTGTCCTCTGGGCGGCCCATTAGCTCCACCATCCCCCGCACTTAGCCGCATCTGGGTAGTGTCCGAACGCTCTTGTGCCGGCCTCGCGACCGCTCCCCACAGTGGCAAGGCCCGGCACGGAAGGCCGCAAACCACCATGCCCGCCCGTCGGCACCGCCGGACCCAGCACAGGCGGCCGGGCACCCTGGCCATCACCCCGGCCACTTACAGGAGCCGGGGCAGGCGGGCGAACACCACCTCCCCTACCCGCAGCATTAACAGGAGCCGGGGCCGGCGGGCAAACTTCGGGCGCTCCAGCCCCGCGGCCGAGGGTCGCACGTGGCACCACACCCTAACCCGCCAACTGCACACTGCGGTTAGCCCCAGGAACGCCGGAGCCTGGGCCAAAAGCCACAGCCGGCGGTGGCACCTCCACACCACGGCCGGCAACCTGCGGCGGCACCACACCAGCCCGGGCCGGCCCGGCTGGCTCAGGCGCGCCCTTCCCCGCAGTCCCCCGACCCGCCATGAGAAGCAGCGGGACGCGACGAGCACGACCTCCGCGATCTGACCGACGATGAGGAATACGGCAAACCCTACGGCGCACGACGATGGAAGAGGAACTGGACGAGTCGTTGCATGCCTCTCACACGTCGCCGACCGCTACGTCCAATAAACCCTCAGAAACCAGCCCACAGGGCACTGGCCCAGCTGCGACCCCTTTGGTCTGGGCCTCATACCCAGCCGAAGGCGGCCCAGTTACCACCGGAGGCCCAACAGAGCCAACAAGCGAGTTCAAACGAGCCGCTCTGGCCATCGCGATCGGGATCGGCGCCGCCGGCGCCGCCAGCTGCCGACTAGCCGCCGCACGGCCGCCTTTCTTCCTTCTCCGTACCACCGTCCACGCTTCCGGAGGAACCAAATCGAAAAGAGTAAGTTTTGGGAGACTTACCTTGGGAATTGGGCCCTTACAAGGTCGAGACGCGGACGCGGCCGTCCTCCGGTGAACGACGCGCCGGAGCAATTCCAGGTTTTCTCTGGACGCAGTCCAGATCTCGCCGGATCCTCCGGAGGGATCACCACTTCCACAATCTGCGCCACCTCGTCCTCATCGTAGCCGGGATCGAATGCTTCCACTAGTGGAAAAACAGGCTTTCCGTCCAGCCCCATAAGTCGCGAAGCTGTAGGAACCGCGACCAATGGGACCTTTAGTCGCGGTTCTGGAGGTGAACCGCGACCAAAGGCCCGGTTGTAGGAACTGCGACCAAAGGCCTGGGCCTGGCGCTCGGTGGCCACGTGAGGGGCTTTAGTCGCGCTTGGCCAGACAACCGCGATTAAAGGCTTTCGGCACCTTTAGTCACGGTTTGCTGTGCCAACCGCGACTAAAGCCCTCCCCTATATATACCCATCCAGCAGCAAACACTTAGCCATTTGGAGCCATTCTCTTCACAAGTGGGTGTAGGTTTGCTTTTGGTTCCTCTTATGCACATAAGGTGTTTGATGAAATGCCCCAAGAGCATGAAACAAACATGACATGAAGTGTTGGAGCCACACTCTTCGATCGCGTTAGCAACTTGATGAACCTTTGATGTGTCAATATGCATGTGTGTAGTTCATAACAAATGCATGATGGTTAATTATATATTTTATATTATAATAATGCAGATGAATCGGCAATGGATGTACGGTAACCGACTCTCCGCGAGTTCACTACGGGTTTGAAAGATTTCCTCGTAGTGGCTAATGCGAACAAGCGGGGGTTTTGTTATCTGTCCATGTGTTATCTGTAAGAATGAGAAGGGTTACTCTTCCTCAAGAGTTGTTCACATGCATCTGCTTCGTAAGGGTTTCATGCCAAGCTATAATTGTTGGACCAAGCATGGAGAAAGAGGGTTATAATGGAAGAAGATGAAGAAGGGATGATTTCATCGATGAAAGCTATCTTGCTCATTTCGTGATACTTTCATGGAGGATGTCAAGGTGAAGGGAAGGTGAAGAAGAGGCACGTGATGATCCCGCTGATGATCTTGGTCGGACCATTGCCGATGCACGGAGACGCCATAAACTGAAAAGGAGAGGGAGAATTTGGATCGCATGTTAGAGGATCACGTAAAGGCGCTGTACCCGGATGCGATGATGGTCTCAAAAAGCTGGGCTGCACAATCGGATTTGCTGAAATGGAAGGCAGAGGCAGGTGTAGCTGACTCGGCATTTGAAAACTTGCTGAAAATGTTGAAGAATATGTTTCAAAGGATAACGAGTTGCCCGCCAAGACGCACTGAAGCAAAGAAGGTTGTCCGCCCTCTAGGTTTAGAGGTTCAAGATACATGCATGCATCAACGATCGCATCCTCTACCGCTGTGAATACGAGAATTTGAATGAATGCCCGGTATGCACCGCATTGCGTTATAAGATCGAGGCGATGACCCCGGTGACGATGTTGAGGGCCGAAACCCGTGAAGAGGGTTCCGCCAAGGTGATGTGGTATGCTCCTATAATACCACGGTTGAAACGTCTGCTCATGAACAAAGAGCATGCCAAGTTGTTGCGATGGCACAAAGAGGAACGTAAGTCGGACGGGAGTTGAGACACACCGCAGATGGAACGCAATGGAGAAAGATCGACGATGGTTCAGAGATTTTGCACCGACGCAAGGAACATAAGATTTGCTCTAAGCACGGATGGCATGAATCCTTTTGGCGAGCGAGCTCCAGCCATAGCACTGCCCGTGACTCTATGCATCTACAACCTTCCTCCTTGGTTGTGCATGAAGCGGAAGTTCATTATGATGCCGTGCTCATCCAAGGTCCAAGCAACCCGCAACGACATCGATGTGTACCTAAGGCCATTAGTTGATGAACTTTACAGCTGTGGGGTGGTGTCCGTGTGTGGATGAGCACAAACAAGAGGAATTTGACCTCTGAGCGTTGCTTTTCGTAACCATCAACGATTGGCCTGCTCTTAGTAACCTTTCGGACTGTCAAATAAGGGATACAATGCATGCACGCATCGCTACATGAGACCGAAAGTGTACATTTGCCAAATTGTAAGAAGAACGGTACCTTGGGCATCGCCGATTTCTTCCAAAATTCATCCAAGAAGAAAGAAAGGCAAGCATTACAACGGCAAGGCAGATCACCGGCGAAGCTCGCGAACGACCGGTGCCGAGGTATTTGATATGGTCAAGGATTTGAAAGTCATCTTTGGAAAGGGTCCCGCGACAATCAGTTCGAAGGGAGCCGACGGGCACGCAGCCATGTGGAAGAAGAAATCTATATTCGGGAGCTAGAATATTGAAAGTCCTAGATGTCCGCTCTGCAATCGACGTGATGCACGTTACTGAAGAATATTTGCGTGAACCTCCTAAGCTTCTTGGGCGTGTATGGGAAGACAAATGATACAAAGGAAGCACGGCAGACCAGCAACGTTTGAAAGACCTCATGACCGCATCCGAATGGTTTCAAGGTCGTGCCAGCTACGCCTCACCAAAGAAGAGAAGGTCATCTTTTTGAATGCCCGAGCAAGTATGAAGGTCCCGCCTGGATTCTCGCCCAATATAAAGGGAATAATAAACATGGCGGAGAAAAGTTCCAAAACCTGAAGTCTCACGACCGCCACGTGATTATGACGCAATTGCTTCCGATTGCTTTGAGGGGCTCTGCCGAAAATGTTCGATTAGCCATTGTGAAGCTATGTGCATTCCTCAATGCAATCTCTCGTAAGGTAATCAATCCGAAGTTCTACCACGTTACTGAACGATGTGATCCAATGTCTTGTCGGCTTGAGTTGGTGTTCCCGCCATCCTTCTTCAATATTATGACGCACCTCCTGGTTCACCTAGTCAAGAGATTTCCGCTCTCGGTCCCGTATTTCTACACAATATGTTCCCTTCGAGAGGTTCATGGGAGTATTAAAGAAATATGTTCAGAACCGCATAGGCTGAAGGAAGCATCGCCAAGGGCTATGGAAATGAGGAGGTAATTGAGTTTTGTGTTGACTTTGTTCCCGACCTTAAGCCGATTGGTCTTCCTCGATCACGCACGAGGGGAGACTAAGTGGAAAAGGCACGATCGGAAGGAAATCAACGATATGTATGGACGGCCATTCTCTCGATCAAGCACACCACACTTTGGTCTTGACCAATTCCAGCTTGGTGGCTCCGTGCTTTGAGAAACACAAGAATATTTTACGCCGGACAACCCGGGAAGCCTGAATCTGGATTAGGAAGGCCCACATGGAGACTTTCGCAGTTGGTTGAGAAAACATTTAATGAATGACAATGATGTTGTAGATCAGCTGTACATGTTGGCCAAGACACCATCTTCGACTATAACGACTTTCCAAGGGTACGAGATAAATGGGAATACATTTTACACGATCGCCTAAGATAAAAAGAGCACCAACCAAAACAGTGGTGTCCGCTTTGATGCAAAGAACCGAGAATGGGCAAAAGGTCACATATTATGGTTACATAGAGGAGATATGGGAACTTGACTATGGACCCTCCTTTAAGGTCCCTTTGTTCCGTGCAAATGGTTCAAGCTAACAGGAGGTGGGGTAAAGGTGGACCAGCAATACGGAATGACAATGGTGGATTTCAACAATCTTGGTTACCTTGACGAACCATTCGTCCTAGCGAAGATGTCGCTCAGGTTTTCTATGTGAAGGACATGAGTAGCAAACCGAGGAAACGGAAAGATAAGAAAACGATCAAGACATCATGCGATGATTCAAAGCGCCACATTGTTCTTTCAGGAAAAGAAACATCGTGGGAGTGGAGGACAAGATGTATATGTCAAGATTATAATATGTTTGCTGAAATTCGCCTTCAAAGTGAACACCGACCCAAGCATTAAGTTAAATGATGAGGATGCTCCATGGATACTAAGACAATCGTAAGCAAGCGTGGACACAAGGGAAGAATTGATGTGTAATAATTTATTGTACCAAACTTTGTATTTGGTCGATGAACTGAATGATGTATCAAACCTTTGTCAAACCTTCAAGGGATTAGTTTTATTTTTCTGATTTTTTGATATATAATTGTATTTTTAAGATTTTAAATGAATTAGTTTTATTTTTCTGATTTTAAAAGGAAAAAGGAAGAAGAAGAAAGAAGGAAAAGGAAAAAACAGAAGAAAAAATAGAAGAAAAAGGAAAACAGAAGAAAAAACAAATGTAAGAAAAAAGGAAAAACAGAAGAAAAAAAAACAAATGAAGAAAAACATAAGAAAAAAACAAATGAAGAAAAAGAAGAAAAAAAAGGAAAAGGAAGAAAGGAAGAAAAAAAGAAGAAAAACAAGAAAAAGGAAGAAACAAACAGAAGAAAAAAAAAAAGAAAAAAGGAAGAAAAAAGAAGAAAAACAAGAATTTAAAATGAATTAGTTTTATTTTCTCATTTTTTGATATATAATTGTATTTTTAAGATTTTAATAACATAAATAAATAAGTAATTAGAAACTTTAATAGCAAAAATAATTATCATAAAGTAAAATAAATAAGTAATTAGAAACAAAATAAAATAAAATAAATAAGTTTTTTGTTGTAAGTAGAAACAAAACAAAATAAATAAAGCAAAAATGAAAACAATACAAATTAAACAGAAAACAATACAAATTAAAAAGAAAACAATACAAATTAAACAGAAAACAGGTTTGGGGGGCTAAACCCTAAACTCATGGGCTGCCTTTTAGTCGCGGTCGGCATTTAGACCCATGATTAGTAGTACCCTTTAGTCATGGTGGCTGCACCAACCGCGACTAAAGGTGGGGGCGCTGAACATAAAAAACCCTTTAGTCGCTGGGCAAGGCAACCCATGACTAAAGGGTACCCTTTAGTCGCGGTTCTCGCCGCCAACCGCGACTAAAGTGGGGGCTATAAATACATCTTCTCCGATTCCCTCACTGTTAAATCGCCCTCGCCGCCGACCTGACGATCGCTGCTCCGACGCTGATCGACGCCTGACGCCGACGCTGGAAGCGCTGCCTCGACGCTGAAGCCCTGCCTGACGCTGAAGCCTGCAGCGCCGCCGCCCCTCCCGTGAGCGCCGCCTCCGCCCGCCTGCCCTTGCCGCCTGCCGTGCCCTCAAGCCCTTGCCCCGCCCGCCGCCCGCCTGGCGCCGCCGCCTGCCCCGCCTGCCTCACGCCCTTGCCCGCCGCCCGGCCGCCTGACGCCTGCCGCCCTTGGCCGCCGGCTGCCTGCTCCCGTCCAAGGTGGCATCCAAGAAGAAGAAAGAAGAAGAAAAAGGAAGAAGAAGAAGAAAGAAAAAGGAAAAAGGAAGAAGTAGAAAGAAGAAGAAAAAGGAAGAAGAAGAAGAAAGAAAAAGGAAAAAGGAAGAAGAAGAAAGAAGAAGAAAAAGGAAGAAGAAGAAGAAAGAAAAGGGAAAAAGGAAGAAGAAGAAAGAAGAAGAAGAAAACAAAAGAAAAACAGATGAAAAACAAAAAAGAAAGAAAAAGGCCACCGAATTTTTTTTTTTTTTTCTTTTTTGTTCTTTTTAATTTTAACTAGTTAATTAGTTTAACAAAACGGTAAATAACTTAAAACCCTAAACCCCAAAAACAAAAACAACGTAAAACCGCCAAAGAAAAACAAAAAAAAATAAAATGGAGGGGCGGCGAGGGGGCGATGCGGCGGCGGTGTTTTTTTTTGGGATCGAGAGGCGGCGAGGGTTATACACGTGTGTTGTCCTCGCCTCCCTCTCCGTGACGCCGCTCGTCTGCCGCCTGCCTCGCGCTCTACCGCGACACCCTCTCCCACCCCTTCCTCGCCTCCTTTTGCCACCGCCTTTCGCCACCGCCACCGCCACCGCCCCTTCTTCACTTAATTAATTTGTTTTACTACATGTTTTCAGGATCGACATAATGGCGGACGATAGAGCTGACCGATTATGGACAACTATGATCCGGACGGTGAAGCACATATGTTCGGCATCATAAACGGCGATATTCAATATGTGCCGACCGGAGAAGAAGAAGATGATATCTCTTCTTATCTCAACCTTGACGGTGAAGATGAAGGCGCCGTCGAGAAGATGATGTCAAGAAACGCCGATAAACGCGATCTTCAAATGGAAGTAGCAACCACCTCCGGCGCCGGGTATATATATACATTGAGCCTCCGTGATACAAACTAACTGATTTGAATAAATATGTGTACTAACGCGACTCTCTTTCTTATTTTAGCCCTCGGCGGATCGTCAAACAATCGAGTACGTCGTCAAAGCGTGGCGCAACCAAGACGATGAAACCAGGAGAAACATGCACCATCCAGGTTGTCGACTATGCAACCGCAGGTCACTGGAGCCCCGCAAGAACGCCACCAAGTTTGTCAGCCAATGCGGAGCCATTGTTAGAGACAACGCCTCGATCACCGCCCAGAGTGGAATGAGCCAAAGAAGGCACGAATTGATGGTTTCACTTTTGCCGATAAGAGAACAAAAAGATTGCTTCAAGAAGCTTATGGAACATTTCGCTCTACCTCCGAATACAACAAATTCGATGAGGAGGGTAACAAGATTGAGGAAAACAAGGAGAGGAGGAGGCTAGTCAAACAGTTCGCTTTTCATAAGATGGCCGACGATTCCGGAAATTCAAGCAAAATCTAGCCCGTGACTTTGTCAAGCGAACAAGACTCGGATTTCAGAGGACAATATGAGAAACTGAAAATGATTGGCCAGAATTTGTGAAGCAAAAGAAATCGGAGCAGTTCATTCAAATATCGAAACAAAATAAGGAAAATGCGGCTAAGAAGGAGTACAATCATGTTATGGGGCCAGGAGGGTATCGCATTTGGGTGCCTAGGTTCGAGAAGATGGAGAACGAGCTGAGGGCGCGAGAATCCGTCCCAGTACGGAGGATGGGACCCAAGGGCCAAAAGCTGGTGGTACGGGCATGGGGAACGCTCAACCGGAGACAGGGGAGTGTGTTTACCAGGCAAATTAATTAAACCCACCCAAGCCCTTATTGATGCAATGAAGGATGCTCAACAGGGAAGATCAAGTTCAACAGAGAGAACGACGCTACCGACAAAAGCCCTCGAAATCCTCGAACACGGAGGACGTGTACGAGGCATGGGGCACATTCCGTGGAAAATAGGGTTCCCCGAACGATGACCCGTGATTCTGAAGCCGTAAGAGAAAGATGGATCGAAGCGGATGTTGTGGCGCGGTTGGCATCGGAAATGGAAGTGATGAAGAAAACCATGAGTGTACTAGTAGCGAAAGAGATTCAGCTCGGTGCAGATGAAGATCATCCAGCGGATCTCGGAAGCCAGCAGCGAGAAGCAGCGTGGCTTCCACGGAGGCCCCACCGGCTGGTGCAGATGCACCGACGATCGAAATTATCGCACCGGAGCCTCGGTGGTCGAAATTACTGCACCGGAGCCTCCTCGCTACCCGTGGATTTATATAAAGGAGATGAAAGAATGTCATCTCAGATATCCTATCGGGAACATGTCCATGAAGGTAGCCATCGGCAGTGCTTTACCATGTTTACAGGAGCACTCCACCACAACAACCCCATTAAAGATGGCTATGCTCGTGTCACGGTGGAGGACATAGTCCAAGGGTTTGAGGACCGAGATTGAAATTGCTACACCAAGGGGAGAAAAGACTTGAGATGTCAAGCGCCATTACATTCTATGGCAAAAGAAGTTTATCAAGTTTCAGCGAGGCGCCAAGGACAACAAGTCCACCCCCTACGGTGGTGGTGGTGGCGGTGGCGGTGGTGGTGGTGGTGGTGGTGGTGGCGGTTCACCTACACCTCCGCCACATCACCCGACGCCGCCCCAGCCCACAACGTCCGGCGGGTGATCATCCGCCGCCCCGATCCTCGTCCGGCGGGTGATCGACGCCGCCCCCAATCCACCTACGGCAAAGAAGCGTAGCAGTCCTGGATTATTAACCCGACCCTTATGTACCTAAGACCACAAAGGTACCGGAGCCATCATCAAGCCTCTCCCACAAGGCCTTGGGAACGAGTGCCGAGGAACTCGACGCGCCGCTGCTGCTGATTTGGAGAAATGGAAGGCGGACTGCAAGAAGAAAAGAGAGCCCAAGCCCAAGCCAGATTTTCGATGAGCAAAAGAAGTGGGCTAAGTCATTTTTGAGCACACCGCCCCAAGCCGCCAAGAATCGCTTAACGACTATGCACGTGAACTTGCGCAGCAGGCACTCATGTTCAAGGAGAACCAAGAGCGGAGAAGGCCGAAGTGAAAAAGCGGAAACAAGTTGCCCAGCTCGGGAACAAAGTAAACAATCGATTGCCCCGCTTATAGTGGAAGCCTTCGTCCGGATGCCCCGAGATCATACAAGCTGCGGCAGCACAGGATTGACTGTAACGAAAAGCCGAGAACAAGCGCCAACTTAGGTATTACTCTTCGTGAACTATTAGACCTTGATGAGTTGCCAGAAAGGAGGTAGTAATTACATATGTCAAGAATGGGCCTCTCGTCGAGCTGCTTGAGAAAAGGATCTACCCGACCAAATGAAACGCCTGCTGAATTGGTACAAGGGTTACATAAAAATAAAACGCCAAAGAATATATTTATGCGGAAGTTAGACATGAGCATCACTTCAAACATTACTATGTACAAGTTGAACTGAGTGAATTGTTCCAGCTTTTCAATCATGCGCGAGCTCGACAAATCTATCATTAGTTGCTACGCTCGTAAGTGATTTATTAATTTCTACCCCATCTCGTTCATATTGCCTGCACTATATATATGTCCTAACTATATTGTTGTGTCCTCTATTATACATGCAGAATGAAGATTAAGGAATGCAGAGTAAGGAACATCCATGATGTTGGGTTCATTGACCCACACATCGTTAATGATATTGTGTTGAAGCATTACCCGCCGACGTGGAGGCAGACTGTGGCAGTTTCTTACAAAGCAGGAACTCAAAAGTGATATTCTATTTCCTTACCATTTTGGGTGAGTGTTTCGCTCTTGAGCACATTCTCTTTTGTTTACTCCATGCATGGTATGTGGCGGCTAATCGATGAGTTATGCATGACGATCTTGTGCATGTATCGTGTCCGCAGGTTCCACCGGATTCTGCTAGTAATTAAAGTTAACACCTCGTAATGTCTCGCCCACGACTCTCTCAATAAGGATCCAAAGCTTTGGGCCGACATGAGAAAAATGCTGCAGAAGTAATTATTTTCATTCATTTGCGCCTATATCGATCGGCCTATTTCGCTTCATTTCCTAATATCAAGTAACTAATAACTCTCTTGTTCATTTAATTTTCTTTGCCTCGTAGGGTTTGGAGACGGTTCGAGATACAAAGGTCGGTGAATTCAAAAAGAGCTAGAATTCAAATTGTTAAAGCCTAAGAATGCTGGGGATATTCAGCCACCGCTGACCAATCTATGTGCATACTTTGTTCAGGAGATGATCCGGAGATACACCTCTGAGCGGGTTGATCCGAGTGATACCAATGCTAAGAGGAATAACCTCCGTGGATGCTTAGTCCGAAGCTCGCTCCGACCACTTCAAGAGGAACTAGCTGGATGGTTCAACAGGAAGTCCTCCATCCTAAAGGAGAACACTATCACGAGGACGAGAACTTTATATGGATTAAATCATGTATGGAAACTTGTTCAAAATTGTATATGGTCATCCGATGATATTGAATATATATTATATATTCCTCTTGAATTCTTTTTGGTTCTAATTTCAAATTTATTTGAAATTGTACATTCATATGCATGTATGTAGTACCGTAGAATATATGAAACTCCTTCAAAATTAAAATAAAGCACAAAAGAAATAAAACAATACAAATTAAACAGAAAACAGGTTTAGGGGGGGGGGCTAAAACCCTAAACCTGCGGCGGCCTTTAGTCGCGGTTGGCCAGCAGAACCGCGACTAAAGGTCCTCCGCCCCGACGGCCGCCTGGCGCCCACGTGGACGGGCCGTTAGTCGCGGTTCTTAAGCAGCCGCGACTAAAGGTGGGGGGCTTTAGTCGCGCTTATCTGGTCGCGGTTGCGCAGCCGCGACTAATGGCAGTTGCGAACCGCGACCAAAGGCCTTTTTTCCACCAGTGTTCACAAATCACCTCCGAGGGCGTCGGTGAATACTCCGACGAGCTGCCGGAACGTTCGCCGTCTTCATCCTCGTCCCCGCTGTCCTCCTCCGCGAGCGCCCAAAAACGTCCGCCCACCCTCCGACGATCACCGGAGGTGGCAGCCGTTCTCACGCCCGGCGCCATCGAATCGCCCCTAGAGTCGCCCCTAGTGACTAGTACCTCCCCTGATCAAATGGTCTATGGAACCAGATGTAGAAGGTGGCGTCAGAGAGCCACGAGCTGGCGGTCTAGAGAGGGGGACACCAGGTTCGGATGGTCCAGAAGAATTCAGAGAAGGAGATGACTCGGAAGGTGATGTTAAGCTTGCTGAGGTGGACCTCGAGGACCGTGATCATGCTGGTCTATTCTCTGGACCGGCAAACTCCAAAGGCGCTTTTTGAAAATATTCAGTTTGGATGGAGGTTGAAGGACCTAGACTACTACCAGGGACATAACAAATACGTCGTCCACTTTGGGTGTGAAGCTGATACGGTGCGAGTCCTGCTAGGAGGTCCGTGGCAGTACGAGCATGACCCCCTGATACTTGAAGTATATGATAGGATGAAGAAGGTGTCGGAATCCAGGTTTTGGATAACAAATACCAAAAGAATACGGATGGGGTGGCGAAAAATGCGGTTACCATGGTTACCACGAAATACCGACCAAATACCATTCGAAATTTTCAAATGTAATTTGAATTCAAATATTTGGAGCATGTCAAATTACTAATGCACTGTTATTTCACAAGAACGTACACCTAGTGCTGTGGTGAAAGAAGTCCACATAACCCCCTCAGATTTCAAAAATCGGCCACTTGACTCCCTCAACTCTAAAACAAGGTATTTAACCCCCAGATGTTTAGAAAACAAGACATAACACCCCCACACATTGTTATAAGCGGTTTCACTAGGCAGTTTTGCAATGTGGCCCGAGTTAACAGAAGGGAAAAAAAAGCTAAGGTGCACATAGGGCCTACCTGTTCACGATGCGACTCGTAGTGCCTGATGGTGCTGCTCCTGCTACTTCTTCTGTTGGTGGCAGAAGGGGCGAGCACTGGTCGGAGTTGTTCATGGCGACAATGCGAAGGCTTGTCCGACACTGGCACTGCTTTTGGCGATCCGATCATTTCGAGTTACCCGTGCGTTGCTACAAGTACAGAATTGGACAATGCAAAGATTGGTAAGGAGCTTGTGTACGCACTACTAGGAAAAACCTTATACACAGAATCTTAGCTGCAGCGCGGCACAAAAAGAAGCGCTACTGCTAATTAGCAGTAGCGCGGGTTTTTACCCCTCGCTACTACTAAGTTGATAGTAGTAGCGCCCGCGCTACTACTATCAACTTAGTTGTAGCGAGGGGTATAAACCCGCGCTACTACTAAGCTGATAGTAGTAGCGCGGTTTTATACCCCTTGCTACTACCAAGTATGAGGTTGGTGAAGTCGCCATATCCTCGGCCGAATCCTTACCTCCTCCCCCAAATCCCTCCTCTCTTCCACCACTCTCTCCACTCACTTTTCATACGCTCTCACATGGACCTCTTGCCCATGCGCCCATCCTCCTCCGTGGCGCCGAAAGAGGCAGTCGCCTCGCGCCACCGGCGTCTAGGAGCTCGCCGGTCTTCCACCGACGTCTAGGAGGCCGCCACCCCGCGCCACCACACCGGAGCACCTCACCACCGGTGACTAGCTCCGTTGCTCCCTACATCACCTTCCTCTCTCCCTCGGTTTTCCTTTTCTTTCTCTCCCTCTGGCTTGACTCACCCTCCCATGTCCATGACCGTGCAGGTTGTCGCCATGGACGACCCGGGGCTATCTGGCATGGTCGGGAAGAGGAGCCCCACGCCGCGGCCTAGCTCTGCCATAGAAACGGGCCCTCTCCAACAGCCACTGTTGGATCTGGTCTTCCGCTATCCGTTCATGCGTCCGGCGACGCCAATCATCGCTAGATCGAACCACTGCTGTCATTGACAACACGCATGGGATCGAGATTTTTTTTTATTTTTGAAAGTAATAGCAGTAGCGCGGGGTATAAGACCCGCTACAGCTAATTAGCAGTAGCGTTGTCTGCAACGCACCCTACAGCTAACCATATATAGCAGTAGCGTGTGTCAACATGCGCTACTGCTACAAGTTAGCTGTGACGCCGTCTCAGTAGCACGGTCACCCATGCTACTGATACACCCAAAACCCACGCTATGGCTAGGCTTTTCCCTAGTAGTGACCTGTGTGCTACCTTCGGGCCGGCTGCAGGATCAATCACCGGCTTTATTGCACATGCATATGTTAATTGATAGGGATAGAGAAAGCTAGCCACATAGAAGGGTCGCAGCGAGGATTGAGCAAAACCGTCAGCATGCTTCGTTGTTGTTTTTTTGCGAGAAGCATGCTTCATTGTTGTCGTCCGGTGTCGCCGGAGAGTGCTCGGCTGCATGGAGCTGGAGCTGAGCCTGGCAGCCTGCAATGTGAAAATGGATACGGGCTGCATGACAGCGTGTGCGTGTGGTGGCATGGAGATATCGATTGAATTGGAAATATAGCATAGACTACGAAATATTATGGCTTTGTACTTCAAATAGATCATGTACTCCTATATATATGCCCACGAGGTTCAAACAATACAACAATCACATTTCACCAAATCCCTCTCTGCCTTCTAACATGGTATCAGCCTAACCGATCCAAACCCTAGCCGCCGCCCTTTGCTTCTGCTCCGCGTGCCGCCCCCGGGGCAGTCGGCCTCCATGACCGCCGCCGGGGTCTATGCTGCCCGTACCTAGGGTTCGTCCGCCGGTCGTGTTGACCGGCTGCACTAAAGAGTCTTTTTCCCGATTCTTTGATTGAGGTTTCCTCTCTCGTCGATCAATCCATCAGTGTTATTTTCTTTGGTTTATCGATCTAAGATCAGATTGCGTCGCCCACCGCTGTGCATCATCTACAGCGTACCTCTACTCCAACCTGACAGCGACTTCTCCGGCCTCTACATCATTGGCATCAACTCCACCGGCGTCTTCCTCGTTCATGAGGCGGCTGGCTCGCTGGTCCGCATCGTTTTTTTTTCGAAAAGGGGGAATACCCCGGCCTCTGCATCTGGACGATGCATACGGCCACTTTATTGATTATTAACACAAGACCTTACAAAGTTGTACAACAGTAAGACCAAAGCCACCATCTTCGCAACCTCTGTCGCTACTCCTATCTAACGATGAAGGGGCGCTGATGGTCCGGGCCTAATACCATACAGCACTCGCAGCCAAACCTAACATCTTAGACCCGAGGTCCCAACCAGACTCCTTCCGGTATGGGCACCCACCAGTCCGGCGTGCTCTCAACCAGGCCGCCCGCGGTATGAGGCCGCCACAGCCACCTGCCGCCAATCCATCTTCGAGCTATATCACCAAGATACACCTTGCCCGGTCTCGCTGCCGCCGACGCCACCATGGCACCAGACAGCTCCACCGCCTGCGCCGTCCATCCAGCCGCATCCATGAACGATATGTAGCCGCACCATGCCGCCAAAATCATCGCCATCGACGCTGAAGATACAACGCCGCACCACCAGGCAACCTCCGCATTGCCGCCATCGCTGGAGGTACTCGAGCCCACCATCCACATCATCTCTCCCGAACAGTTGGTCCTCCCAAGACGACGCCCAAGGAGGATACGACGTAGGACGCCGCCGCGCCAATCCAGAATGAATTTTGACTTTCGTCCGGATGTGTTCGGAGGTGGATAGAGAGACCTCGGCTTCGCCTCCACAGAGGATAGCGGCGTTGAGCGACGCCGCCGATGCCGGGCCGCCTAGCCGACCAAAGTTTCCTCCGTCCCCATCCTATGCCACCAATCCTCCGCTTGCCCGGATCCGCGACAAGCCACGATCCAAAACCTTGCGAAGATGGAAGATCCATGGTGCTCGACCCACCGGAAAGGATGATCGAGAAGAACCCGCTGTAGATCTCCGACGCCAAAACCAGCAGTCCGACGCTGCTGCGATTTACCAACATCACCTCGCGGCGGCCGACGGAGTCCGGGTTAAGATCCGATGGATCCGATCCGATCCGCGACACCCGCGACCACCGGGCAGTATCAACGCAGCCACCACTCGCGAATCGCAGACCGCCACCACGGCGCCACGCGACGCCGCCGGAGACTGCCGCCGCGCCGCCAACCCCACGTTAGCTCGGCGCCCTCGCCCCCACCGCCCCGCCAGCCGTAACGAGATGGATGGAGGGAGCCCGCCGCCGCCCAGCCGGCCAGCTTCGCCCGCGGCGCGGCGGACGGCGGCGAGGAGGAGAGGGCGGAGGGAAGTGCGAAGTGGCGGTTAGGGTTTCTCGGTCGCCAGCGGGACGACGCGAGGGGCTCGGCGATCGCCGTGAGCCACCGGGCGCCTGCACTTTCAAGCGCGCCCCACGCCCAAAGGCTCGCACCATGGTATCAAACTAGGTCAACACGCTCGCCTAAACCCTAAACCCGCCGCCGCCTGCACTGCGCGCCGCCGCCGCCCCTCGAGATCGCGCGCCGCTACAAGCAGCATGTCGGGCTCCGCCGCCTCGCTCCACCATGGCTAGCTTCTTGCCGCCTCTCGCGCGCCCTCCCGTCCCGACCCATTGACGCCATGGCGGTCTCCCTGCCCGACGAGACAAGGAGCCTCGGTCCTTCTTCTCCTCGCCTCCGGGCTTCCGCCGTCCCTGCCTCTCTGGCGCTTCGTCCGAGCCTCGCCGCGATGCGCCGCCGCCCGAGTGGGGGCCAGCCGCCGTCGCCCGCTCTTCGCCCGCTTCCCGCAGTGACGGGCGCTCGTCCCGCTCGGGGCTCGCCGCCGATCGCCGACCGGTGGAGGCTCGCCCTCACCTCGATGGCGCCTGCCGCCATGATGGCGGGGTTTGCTGCTGCGGTTCGCATCTTCATCATCGGTTCCTGCGGTCGCGACGGTGGCTGCAACCGCGGCCTCGCTCTACGGCGATTCCGCCCGGCAGTCTACTCCACGGGCTCCTCGCCGCCGCCGCTTTTCACTTTGGGAACCTCATCACCATCAAGCTGTCCGCAGACAACTACATCTTCCGGCGGCGCAGGTTCTTCCGCTTCTCGAGTCATTATCTCCGGGCTACGCCGACGGCTCTCCCCCGCCCCCGCGCTGGTGGATATGCGTGCGGCCCGGCCTACAATCCGGCGCACCGTGTTTGGACAGGCAGGACCAGCGAACCTCTCCTCCATCCAGGGTCGCCACTCCGGCGGTTGCCGGACTTGTTGTCTTCGCCAAGACTTCTCATGAGGCATGGACCATCCTCGAAGCGCTTCGCTTGCAGCGCAGCGCAGTTCGTGTCTCCGCTGCTCCGCCGCCAGCTTGGTGAGTGTCAAAGCTGGATTCTACGGCCACCGAAGTTCTACAACAAGGTCAAGGGCCTTGCCGACACGCTGGCCTCCATCGGCCAGCCCTCACCGATTCCGAAGTTTAACTTGCTCATTGTCAATGGTCTCGGCGAGGAGTACGATGCCTTGGTCGAGATCATGAACGAAGGGCAACTCAAACCCCATGATGGCGCATGAGGTCTTTTCCGCCTCCTTCTCACGGAACAGCGGGTCGAGTCGCGCCGCCAAGGGCCTCTTCGGCTCCCTTCGCCAACGCTGCCACCAAAGGTGGCCGCCCTTCTTCATCATCCAGGTTTCTTCGGCTGCCATCGTCGCCGCAGATCGCCCCCCCTCCTACCGCGACATTACCGGGGCTGGTGGCAGCGCAGATGTCACCGTGTGGCATTGAGGGCACTGGTCCTCTAAGTGCCACAAGCGCTTTCAAGAGCTCGGTCTTGGCAATGATGGCAAGGACACGCGCAATTTTGCGCGTCAGTGGCTATGGCGGATCGCCCGGTGTCCACTAAGCAAACAGGGCATACTCAGTCCTACTCTGCTGATCCTCACTGGTACATGGACTCGGGGCCACGGAGCATCCGACGAGTGAGATGGGCAAGCTCCATACTCGCTAACCCTACCACGGTTCGACAAAATCCACACCGCCAATGGAGCAGGTATGCATATATCTCATATTGGTCAAGCATCTCTTCTTACTAGGCATGCAAATAGGAGTCTTCAACTTCGCAATGTGCTTAGAGTTCCTCTCGTGACACGTAATCTTCTTTCTGCTCCTAAACTTACACGTGATAATAATGTGCTTTGTGAATTTCATCCTTTTGATCTTTTTATTAAGGATCGGGCACGAGGGACATTCTTCTTAGCGGGCGGTTGTGCCGTGGACTCTATCGTCTGAGCATCCTGCGATCGCTCAGCGTTTCGAGGGAGTTCGGTATCTCCGCCACAAGGGCATGCTCGTCTTGGTCACCCGCCACACCTATCGCTCGTCATGTTTTGCGTCGTCATGAGCTTCCTAGTGTGTCAAGTAATAAAGATGTAGCAGTGTGATGCTTGTCGCCAGGGAAGAGTCATCAACTTCCTTTTTCGAGTCTAGTCGTGAGGTGAAACATCCTTTAGAACTTGTGTTTTCAGATGTATGGGGTCCCGCTCGCACTTACATCGCTGGTCATAACTATTATATCAGTTTCGTTGATGCTTATAGTCGCTTTACGGCTTTATCTTATTAAACGCAAATCTGATGTGTTCAAATTGTTGTTCAGTTTCAAAACATGTTGAACGCCTTCTCAAGCACAAAATTGTTCATGTTCATCCGATTGGGGGCGAATATCGCAACCTCAACTCCTTTTTTCACCGCTGGGATAGCTCATCGCTTAGCATGTCCACATACACATCAATGTAATGGTTCCAGAGAACGAAGCATCGCCACATTGTTGAAACTGGTCTTACTCTTTTGGCCCATGCATCGCCTGCTTACGCTTTTGGAGTGATGCTCTCACCATCGCATGTTTTCTCATAAACCGTATTCCCACTCGTGTCTTGAATATGAAGACTCCGTGAGAGGTTCTCCTTAATGAACAACCTGATTATACCTTCTTTAAGGTATTTGGGTGCGCTTTGTCGGCCACATCTCCGCCTGCATAACAAGCTTAAAGCTTGAGTTTCGCTCCAAAAAGTGTGTTTTTCTGGCTATAGCTCTTCATAAAGGATACAAATGTCTTCATGTTCCCACCAATCGTGTCTACATATCCCGGATGTCGGTTTGATGAGCATGTTTTTCCATTTGCCAAGCTTCCCGTGTCCACCGTTGAACCACCCTCCTTGCATTCATCATCTGCTGCTCACGACCAATTTGATGATATTGCATACTCTCCTATTTTGTTGCCTAACCATGGTGCAGGCACTGGACGTGGGGCGCGCTTGGAAATTCTGGAGGCGCCAGTGGCTCACGACGATCATGGTGGCTTGCATGGCCTCGGCCCTCGTGCCCATGCACGTCCCGCGACGCCCGCCTCTACACCCATGGACTCTGGGCCGGCCTCACTGCTTCGGCCGGGTGCGACTACAGCACCAGAGGAGTCTGGGCCGGTCTTGTCGCCCCTGGCTCCTGAGCCGGCCTCGGCGCCATGCAGCTCGGTGGCCCCGTCGGCTCGACGCCCTCGGCTCCTGAGCCGGCCTCGGCACCATGCAGCTCGGTGGCCCCGTCAGCCGCGGCGCCCCTGGCCTCGCTGCATTGCTCGCCAACCTCGGTGCCTATGACTTCTGAGCCGGCCTCGCCATCTTGCTCGGTTACGCCGGCCTCGTCGCCTCCTCGGCCTTCCTCGCCGGTCACGCCTGGGCCAAGCTCACCGGTCTCCGGTGTGCCCTCACCGGTTCTCTCCGAGGCCTCTCCGTCGTCCGCCGAGCTGTCCTCGCCATCGCCGCCTCATCACCGAGTCCTCTCCAGCTCCTGACTACATCAGGCTCCTCAACGACCACATACACGGAGTCGCAGCGGCATCTTTCAGCCTAAACAAATGACATGATGGGACTGTTGCTTGGCTAGCTGCTCAGATGGCTGCTGCTCGGCGGATCCTTCCTCCGAACCGCCGCGACGACGAGCTGCTTTGAGTATACCTCATTGGCGAGAGGCTATGGAGCAGGAGTATCATGCTCTCCTTCGTAATAAGACATGGACTCTTGTTCCGCCACCACCCCGTGTTAATGTCATTGACTCCAAATGGGTTTTTAAAGTGAAGAAGCATTCTGATGGTTCTATTGAGCGCTACAAGGCGCGACTGGTTGCTCGAGGTTTTCGGCAGCGTTATGGTCTTGATTATGAAGACACCTTCACCCGAGGGTTAAACCTACTACTATCGCTTCTTCTCTCTCTTGCGCTTACTCGGGTTGGTCTCTTCGTCACCGGATGTGCGAATGCTTTTCTCCATGGTGTTCTCAAGAGGAGGTATATATGCGCAGCCTCCGTGGTTCTCTCGATCCGGATCGTCCCCGATTATCTATGTCGGCTTAGTAAAGCACTCTATTGTCTCAAGCAAGCTCCTGTGCTTGGCATGCTCGTTTTGCGACGGCCCTTCGTGCTCATGGATTTGCATCGTCACCGCCGACTCTCGTTGTTTCTTCTTCAGAGGCCTGCAGCTACTATGTATCCGCTTGTTTATGTGGATGATATTATCCTTGTCGGCTCATCTCGATCGGCTCCGATGCTCTTGTTCGGTCTCTTGGTGCTGATTTTGCGGTCAAAGATCTTGGGCGGCTTCACTACTTTCTTGGAGTCGAGATTGCTTCTGTGTCCAGCGGTCTGATTATGACGCAAAAGAAGTACTCTTTGGATCTATTACAGCGGGCTGGGATGCTTAAGTGCAAACCAACTACTACACCTATGTCTACTACCGACAGGATTACGGCCGTTGTCGGTGACCTTCGCCTTCTCGCCGATGCGACACAAGACAGAGTATTGTTGGTGGTCCGCAGACTGACCATCACACGCCCCGACATCTCTTTTGCTGTTAACAGAGTATGTCAGTATCTTCAGGCACCTCGTGATACTCATTGGTCTGCAGTGAAGCGCATCTTGCGCTACATTCGTTTCACATTATCCTATGGTTTGCACATTCGACCGAATCCTCCGGGGTCATCTCGGCGATTCTCGATGCGGATCGGGCTGGCAGTCCAGATGACAAAGCGATCCACGGGGCTATGCTGTGTTCTTTGGTTCTACTTTGATCGCTCGAGTGCTTTCGAAAACAGGCTACTTGTTTCACGAAAAGATCAAGTCGAGTATAAGGCTGTGGCTAATGCAACTGCAGAAATTATCTGGATACAGTCTTTGCTTCAGGAGTTGGGAATATCTCAGTCACAGTCCCCTATTCTTTGGTGTGATAACATTGGTGCTACATACCTATCTGCTAATCCGGTATTCCATGCCCGAACGAAACACATTGAAGTGGACTATCATTTTGTACGGGAACGAGTATCTCAGAAGCAACTACAGATCAAGTTTATCTCTTCTAAGGATCAACTTGCAGACATCTTCACCAAGCCATTACCTCTTCCACAGCTTTGAGACTTGTAGGCTAATCTTACCCTTCTAGATTCTTTAGGAAGTGGCTAAGATTGAGGGAGGGTGTTAGACTGTATAGTCTCTCAGAGTTGTATACGATGATGTAACTTGTACCCGTTGGTTATATATATATGAGATAGGCCACCCCTAGAGGGTTGAGCCGGTTCCCCATCGTGTGACCTGCCGCTCCTTGCGTCGTCGCTGGTGGTTCCGCACCGCATTGCCCGAGGCTGCTGACGTCGCGAGCGGGCGTTGTTGGTCACTGGCGCATGCGCCGATGCCGGTGTGACCGGCCGCTGACAAAATCATGCTATGGCTGGACCACACACATGTCCATCCGTCTACGCAGGTGTTTCATCGCGCGAGGGTCTGCTTGCCTGCACGACTCGATGCAAGCAGTCATGTGTTCCTGTCCGGGAGCGCGGCTTGTTGCAAGTATCTCGTCGCCCGTCGATCTCACTCCCTGGGCCTTCGGTCTGATCAGCCGTCTGCGTGCAGTTTCGCGGCATCTCATGAAATATTGTCACTGAGTAGAGCACGCCTCTCCACCGATCGAGCATCGGGCTACCGCTATGTCGTCCTGTCGAACCACAGCGCCGCCGCCCTGTTGTTCTCGCTGTAGCTGCATCAACCCGCATGTTGCCGCTGCGTCACTCTATTGGGCCATACTGTCGCGGCTCGCGGTCCACCGCCGTCCCGAGACCGTCCGTTCCCGTTCGTCCCCGTGGCTGCATTGACCCTTGCGTCGCCGTTGCTTCACCCCATTGGGCAATAACGAGCATGGCACACGGTCTCCACCGCCGCCCGAGGTCGCCCCGCGGTTGCACCGACCCGTGCTCTGTAGTTGCGCCGCCCCTTCGGGCTATAGCCGCAGCCCGCAGTCACCGCCGCCCCTCAAGGTCTTCCGTACCGTCGCTTCGACCGCCTCTTCATCGCCACGATCGCCTTTTGGGTCAGAAGCGCCCGCCCGCGGTCCCCTCCAATGTCATCGCGCGTCGACCTCACATGGTTTGCACCGTGCCGTCTCCCTCGGCGCGGGAACACCTCCGTCCACGCCGGTCTTTGTCACGTTATTGGGTTACTCACATACTTCGAGCATCGCCACCGTGCTACTAATCTAGCCATCGCCGCCGACGACTGGCTACCGCTAGCGCTCTTCTTCGGCTGCCGCCGCTGCTACCTTTGTAGCCGCCGCCGCTACCTTTGTAGCCGCCGCCGCTGGTCCACCCCCTTCGTCTTTGTCCAGCACCAGCACGTCGCCAGCATCGTCGTCATCTTCCTCGACCATTTCGTCTACTCCGACCACCGTTGGTGACATCGGCCTGACACCGATCGATGCCACAACTATCGTCGAGTCTCCTTCTCTGCTGGCCCCTCCGACTCCTTGACATGGCATACAGCTCGTGCAGGTCCCATGTCTACGCATGCCCGGTGCTGGCAACACCGATGCGTGCCTTCGTACAAGAAGTGTCCTCGGGCCTGGCAAGTCTAGGGAGGTGCTTCGTCAACTTTGTCTTCGACTGTCTTCGCATGCCCAGTGCTGGCAACACCGATGCGTGCCTTCGTCTACGACGTGTCCCCGGATTTGGCACACTCTGTGTGATGCCTCGACAACACCATCCTCCTTCCGGCGCACCACTACCTCGACACCACTGCGCCCATGACTAACTCAGTGCCTCCTTGCGCCTGCGGCTCCACGGTGAATCACTCGACACCGGCTACCCCGACTCGACATCGAACATGGCGTTCTTCGCAAGGCAACCTCAACCACGGCTACACCACCTACGCTCTCGACTACTTCGAAAACAGCACAAAGGGCTACCGCCTTGTTTGAGCAACCTTGTCGGTTTCCACTCTAGCCACGACTCCGTGATGCATCGACCGTTACGACAGGGGGGGGGGGTCCGTCGGCTTGCCTTCGGATTCTTCTCCAGTCTCGCCATCTGCGTCGCTACCATTGTGACTATGGGAGGATGTTGTATATATTGATTAGATTGGAAACATAGGATAGACTAGGAAATAGTCCAGCTTGTCTTGTACTCCAAGTAGATCATGTACTCCTATATATATGCCCATGCGGCTCAAGCAATACAACAATCAGATTCCACCAAATCCCTCTCTTCCTTTTAACAGAGCCAACCAACTGCAACTGAGACTAGTCTCGTGTGGAGATATAAAATCGATCAAAGTTTTTTTTTTGAAACGAAAGGTAGAGTACGTTCTACCTTATATATTTTAAAACAGGCCGTAGCCCGGAGACCATAGGTCCATTACATGAAGCTTATGTTTTGCACCAAGGTGCACAGGCCATAAGCTGCCCAAAGAACAGAAACAGAAGGAGGGAAGGAGAGAAAAGGAGTGGAAGAACAGGCACAACTACATTATGCTTGCAAACTATGCAACCACAGCAAGACCGCCTGTTTGCATTCTGGGCTCCTTGCCCGATGGCTCCATAACTTGAGGAGGTATGATGCGTACAGCCGTGCATATGTTGGAGACCAGATTTTGCCATTGAACACACTATCATTCCGGGCATGCCAAAGAGTGACAGCAGCAATAGCAACAAGGACATTCCAAGCAGCTGACGAAGGCCAGCGTGGCTGCGACACTTGCATGTACTCCAGGAGGTTAGCAAAACTTGTAGCTGAATTCTCCAAACCGAATCTGTCCCAGAGTGTAGTAGCGAGAGAGCATCGCAAGATGATATGATCTATGGACTCGCGGGCCAGGCAGATATCAGAATCAACATGTGTGATGACCCATTTCTTCCTGATCATGTTATCCCCTGTGTTCAGACGCCCCCAAAAAGCTAACCAGAAGAAGATCCTGTACTTTAGTGGAATAAGAGGGTCCCAAACACACAAGCTGAAACGGCCGTCCACCCCCCGAAAGGTGAGCAGGTGATAAAAGTACGAAGTGCTCAAGACCTTGCCGTAAATGGATGAAGAAGGATTGTCCCGGTTGTGAGAAATAGGTTGAATGCCCAGCAGAAGAGAGTGTACATGATTGAGCTCACTAGTAGCAGATCTTGTGAGGTTTGGGTGGAACTGAACATCCCAGGCACCATCGACAGAGAGCTGTGAAGCCACCGAGCAGTGCCTGTCCTTAGCAAAGGTGTAAAGAGTCGGCAGCACCTGGAAGAGTCGCCCGACATCTAACCACTTGTCATGCCAAAAGGAGAGAGGGAATCCATTGCCCAGAGAGCCTTTGGATGCATATAAAACCATGGGAATGAAGCATTTGAAACCCTTCCATATAGGCGTATCCCTACTGTGAACTCTAGAGTCCATGCGACCATTGCAGTATTGTGCAGCAAACCACTGGAAACAAGGGATATCAGAGGGCTACAGCACCTTAGCCGCAAACTTGCACAAAAGAGATTGATTATGGGCAGCCACATCCTGTACACCGAGCCCACCAGAACACCGTGGCATAACCACGTACTCCCATGCCACCAAGCATTGCCCCCCGTATGCTGTTCTTGCCTTGCCAGAAAAAGGCCCGAAGAAGGTTGTTCAGTTTAGCAAGAGACTCCTTAGGCCAAGGGAAGCATGTCATATAGTAGCTCGGGATGGCAGCTAGAACAGAGTTTAGTAGCGTGAGGCGACCACCCCAGGATAAAAGAGTGGCTAACCAACCTGACAGACGCTTGTCAACCTTGTGGATTACCGGCAGCAGCATGCCATGCGTGATCTTATGCAACGACAAGGGTAACCCTAGGTAGGTGCATGGGAAAGAAGAAACCAGGCAGCCAAACAGAGCAACAATCTCAAACGCGGCACCAGCCGCCAATCCCGGATAACAACTGCCTGCTCTTGTCGAAGTTTATGTGCAGACCGGTAAAATCTGTGAAAGCTGCCAGGATATCCCGGATAACAACTGCCTGCTGTATGCTGCCCTGAAAGAGAAGCAACGTGTCATCGGCGTACTGCAGCACCGGAAACAACCCGTCGGAGCCTAGCAGGTGAGCCAAGCTTCCTGCCTGAAATGCAACATAGCACATCCGTTGCAGCACGTCAGCCACCAAGATGAACAAATAAGGTGACAACGAATCGCCCTGCCTGAACCCTCTCTTGGAGATGATCGGGTCCCCAAGCTCACCATTGATCATGACCCTAGAGCTGGAGGTGTGTCGGAGCGAATAGACCCAGCCGATCCATCTCCAGGGGAAGCCCCGTGCTTCCATAATACTGGAAATGCATGCCCAACTAACAATGGCGAAAGCCTTCCTGAAGTCCAACTTCAGCACAATCATAGGCAAGCGTCGCTTATGAGCACTTTGAATCATATCGGCTACCATGGCAAAATTTCCCACAATAGATCTGCCCCGAGCAAAACCAGACTGTAACGGGTGAATCAACTCAGGCATCTGACGCTGCAACCTGCGGGTGAGAACCTTGTTTGCTAGCTTCGGCACACTATGGACCATAGAAATAGGCCGGTAGTCACGTATGTCAAGAGGCGTTTCCTTCTTTGGCAAAAGAGTGATGAAAGCCGTGTTATTACCAGAGAGGTCCACCTGGTTATGATACAAGTCGCAGAAGAAACGCTGCAAGTCAACCTTGAGGATGCTTTGAAAGGACTTGTAGAACTCATTCGTGAATCCATCCGGGCCCGGGCTGCGGTTGTTAGGAGAGTGATTAATTGCTTCCAAGATTTCAGCCCAAGAGAACTCATGATCCAGACAGGACAGATCCATACGATCATAGAGGGAGTGGAGCTGAACCATTGGCAGCGACGGGGAAGGCTGGCCCAAGAAACTTGTGTAGTAACTAGTGGCAAGCTGTAGCTTGAGATGATCATCATAAAACTCGACTCCCTCGTGAACCTAAACCTTGATTTTGTTACGCCTGGCATGACAATTGGCAGCAGAATGAAAAAACTTGTTGTCTCATCTCCAGACACACACCATCTCAACTTAGCGCGCCTGCGCCACATAGCTGTCTGCCATAAGATAAGCTGCTCAGCCTTGGCAGAAGCAAAGCCCCGTAGCACCACCTCAAGTGTGGAGAGGCTGCGTCTCTCTTCCACTACATTCAGATAATCAACCATCGACTTGTTGTTGTTGATGAGCAGAACCAGGCCAGGGCGATTACGCTTCCACTCGCGCAGCCCAGCACGGACACGCCTCATCTTGAAATTGATAAGGGAGGCATGAAACGTCTCCGTCGTATCTACTTTTCCAAACACTTTTTCCCTTGTTTTGGACTCTAACTTGTATGATTTGAATGGAACTAACCCGGACTGACGCTGTTTTCAGCAGAATTGCCATGGTGTTGTTTTATGTGCAGAAAATAAAAGTTCTCGGAATGACCTGAAACTCCACTGAACACCTTAGAAAAACCAATAAAAAATCCTCGAAAAAGATGAAGGCCAGGGGGCGCACACCCTGTCCACGAGGGTGGAGGCGCCCCCCCTGGGCGGGCCCCACTACCTCGTGGGCCCACTAGAGGCCCTCCGACGCCAACTCCAACTCCATATATTGGCTTTCGGGGAGAGAAAAATCAGAGTGAAGAAATAATCGCGTTTTACGATACGGAGCCGCCTCCAAGCCCTAATCTCTCTCGGGAGGGCTGATCTGGTGTCCGTTCGGGGCTCCGGAGAGGGGGATTTGTCGCTGTCATCATCATCAACCATCCTCCGTCACCAATTTCATGATTCTCACCGCCGTGCGTGAGTAATTGCATCGTAGGCTTGCTGGACGGTGATGGGTTGGATGAGATTTATCATGTAATCGAGTTAGTTTTGTTAGGGTTTGATCCCTAGTATCCATTATGTTCTGAGATTGATGTTGCTATGACTTTGCTATGCTTAATGCTTGTCACTAGGGCCCGAGTGCCATGATTTCAGATCTGAACCTATTATGTTTTCATGAATATATGTGTGTTATAGATCCTATCTTGCAAGTCTACAGTCACCTACTATGTGTTATGATCCGGCAACCCCAAAGTGACAATAATCGGGACCACTCCCGGTGATGACCATAGTTTGAGGAGTTCATGTATTCACTATGTGCTAATGCTTTGTTCCGGTTCTCTATTAAAAGGTGGCATTAATATCCCTTAGTTTCCAATAGTACCCCGCTGCCATGGGAGGGCAGGACAAAAGATGTCATGCAAGTTCTTTTCCATAAGCACGTATGACTATATACGGAATACATGCCTACATTACATTGATGAATCGGAGCTAGTTCTGTGTCACCCTATGTTATGACTGTTACATGACGAACCGCATCCGGCATAATTATACATCGCTAATCCGGTGCCTATGAGTTTTCCATATACTGGTTCTCGCTTATTTACTTTTCGGTTGCTACTGTTACAATCACTACAAAATACCAAAAACATTACTTTTGCTGTCTTTACTTTTGTTACCGTTACCCCCACTATCATTTTACTTTGCTACTAAACACTTTGCTACAGATATTAAGTTTTCAGGTGTGGTTGAATTGACAACTCAACTACTAATACTTGAGTATATTCTTTGGCTCCCCTTGTGTCGAATCAATAAATTTGGGTTGAATACTCTACCCTCGAAAACTGTTGCCATCCCCTATACTTGTGGGCTATCAAGACCTTTTTCTGGCGCCGTTGCCGGGGACCATAGCTTTATTCTTTGAGTCACTTGGGATTTATATCTGTTGGACACTATGAAGAACTTGAAAGATGATCGAACTACTATTTTTCCCTCAACTACGAGGGGAGGTAAGGGACTGCCATCTAGACTTGCACTAGATTCTCCTTCTGTTATGAGTAAGTTTGCGACACCCAAACCTGTTACTGCTATTGATCCTGATATGTTGCATGTTATTTATGATGCCACTTCTGCTATGCATGATACTTATGATGAAACTACTTCTATGCTTTATACTACTATGCCCCTTGGTGAATTTCCTGATGAGCAAATTGCTTGGTCTAGAGAAAGAGAAGTTATTGAACCTGAACACGATGATGTTAGTAATGATGACACTATGCCTGCTATTCCTGAGGGTTATCTTTTTTATGCTGAATATTATGCAGCTATTCTTGCTTGCTAGGATAGACGTGAACTTAAGAGGTTGCTAGTTAAATGGAGTAAAGAATCTTCTAGAAATAGAACGAAACCCGACCCTGCTTTTGCTACTTCACCTATCTGTGTGCCTGATCAGGATTATTATGATTTTTTTGTTGATCCAGATATAATTACCTTGGTTGAATGTGATCCTTTTTATGGTTATGAATCTGAAACTGTTGTGGCACATCTTACTAAGTTAAATGATATAGCTGCCCTGTTTACTAATAATGAGAGATCGCGCTACCTTTATTTACTCAAGATATTTCCTTTCTCATTAAAGGGTGATGCTAAGATATGGTTTAATTCTCTTGATCCTGGTTGTGTGCAAAGTCCCCAGGATATGATTTATTACTTCTCTGCTAAATATTTCCCTGCTCATAAGAAACAAGCTGCCTTGAGGAAAATATACAATTTTGTGCAAATTGAAGAAGGGAGTCTCCCACAAGCTTGGGGAGGCTTCTCAAGTTACTTAATGCTTTGCCTGATCATCCTCTTAAGAAACCTGAAATATTTGATATCTTTTATAATGGACTAACTGATGCTTTCAGAGATTTCCTGGATAGTTGTGCTGGTTCTCTTTTCAGGGAAAGAACACAGGATGAAGCTGAAATTCTGTTGAATAATATGTTGGCAAATGAAAATAATTGGGCACCTCCCGAGCTACCTCCTGAGCCAATTACTGAGCCTATTCCTAAACCAACTCCAAAGAAGAGAGGTGTTCTATTTCTCAGTCCCGAAGATATGCAAGAGGCAAAGAAATCTATGAAAGAAAAAGGTATTAAACCTGAAGATGTTAAGAATTTACCTCCTATTGAAGAAATACACGGTCTTAATTTACCGCCTGTTGAAGAAGTATATGATCTCAATTACTTATTTACTGAAGAACCTCCCGATATCCCGACACAGGTAGTAAAGGTAAATTCTCTCTATAGATATGATAAAGCTGAAGTCCCTCCTACTAAAATTGCTAGTCAGTGCTTGGATGAGTTTGATGACTTTATGTTTAAGCAAGATGACTTTAATGCTTATTTTGGTAGACAATTAAAACAGAATACCTTTATGTTAAACGCTTGGGTGATTATATCGCTGATATTAGAGGTGAACTTAAACTTGTTAGCAAACATGCTTCTATGGTTACCACTCAAGTAGAACAAGTACTTAAAGCTCAGAAAGAAGTGCTTGATGAAATGAATAGTAAGAAAAATGATTATGCTGTTAGAGTGGCTACTAGAACTGGTAGAATGACTCAGGAACCTTTGTATCCTGAAGGACACCTTAAGAGAATCGAGCAAGATTCTCAGAGAAATAATATTGATGTTCCTAGTTCTTCTAAGAGGAAGAAAAAGAAAAATATAGGACTTTGCAAACTTCTAGTGAACCTATTGCTGAACCACCTGAGAATCCGAATGATATCTCTATTTCTGATGCTGAAACACAATCAGGTGATGAACATGAACCTAGTGATAATGTTAATGATAATGTTCATGTTGATGCTCAACCTAGTAATGATAATGATGTAGAAGTTGAACCTGTTGTTGATCTTGATAACCCACAATCAAAGAATCAACATTATGATAAAAGAGACTTTGTTGCTAGGAAACATGGTAAAGAAAGGGAACCATGGGTTCAGAAACCTATGCCTTTTCCTCCGAAACCATCCAAGAAAAAGGATGATGAGGATTTTGAGCCCTTTGCTGAAATGATTAGACCCATCTTTTTGCGTGTGCGATTAACTGATGTGCTCAAAACAAATCCTTATGCTAAGTATATGAAGGATATCCTTACTAATAAAAGAAATATACCTGAAGCTGAAATTTCCACCATGCTTGCTAATTATACTTTTAAAGGTGGAATACCAAAGAAACTTGGAGATCCCGGAGTACCTACTATACCTTGCTCCATTAAGAGAAATTATGTTAAAACTGCTTTATGTGATCTTGGAGCCAGTGTCAGTGTTATGCCTCTCTCTTTATATCGTAGACTTGACTTGAATAAGTTGACACCTACTGAAATATCTTTGCAAATGGCTGATAAATCAACTGCTATACCTGTCGGTATTTGTGAGGATGTGCCTGTTGTGGTTGCAAACGTTACTATTTTAACAGACTTTGTTATTCTTGATATTCCCGAGGATGATAGTGAAGGAAATATGCCCTAGAGGCAATAATAAAGTTATTATTTATTTCCTCATATCATGATAAATATTTATTATTCATGCTAGAATTGTATTAACCGGAAACATGATACATGTGTGAATACATAGACAAACATATAGTCACTAGTATGCCTCTACTTGACTAGCTCATTAATGAAAGATGGTTATGTTTCCTAACCATAGACATGTGTTGTCATTTGATTAATGAGATCACATCATTAGGAGAATGATGTGATTGACATGACCCATTCCGTTAGCCTAGCACTTGATCGTTTAGTATATTGATATTGCTTTCTTCATGACTTATACATGTTCCTGAAACTATGAGATTATGCAACTCCGCTTACGGAGGAACACTTTGGTGCTAACAAACGTCACAACGTGAATCGGGTGATTATTAAGGAGTACTACAGGTGTCTCCAAAGGTAGATGTTGGGTTGGCGTATTTCGAGATTAGGTTTTGTCACTCCGATTGTCGGAGAGGTATCTCTTGGCCCTCTCGGTAATGCACATCACTATAAGCCTTGCAAGCAATGTAACTCATGAGTTAGTTACGGAATGATGCATTACGTAACGAGTAAAGAGACTTGCCGGTAAGGAGATTGAACTAGGTATTGGATACCGACGATCGAATCTCGGGCAAGTAACATACCGATGACAAAGGGAACAACGTATGTTGTTATGCGGTTTGACCGATAAAGATCTTCGTAGAATATGTAGGAACCAATATGGGCATCCAGGTTCCGCTATTGGTTATTGACCAAGAATAGTTCTAGGTCATGTCTACATAGTTCTCGAACCCGTAGGGTCCGCACGCTTAACGTTACGATGACAGTTTTATTATGAGTTTATAAGTTTTGATGTACCGAAGTTTGTTCGGAGTCCGGATGTGATCACGGACATGACGAGGAGTCTCAGAATGGTCGAGACATAAAGATTGATATATTGGACGGCTATATTCGGACACCGGAAGTGTTCCGGGTGTTTTCGGAGAAAACCGGAGTGCCGGAGGGTTACCGGAACCCCCCGGGAGAAGTAATGGCCCTAGTGGGCCTTAAGGGAAAGAGAGAGGGGCGGCCAGGGTGGGCCGCGCCTCCCCTCTGGTCCGGGTTGACTAGGAGGGGGCGCCCTCTTCCTTCCCTCTCCCCCTTCCTTCCCCTCATAGTAGGAGTAGGAAAGGGGGAGTCTTACTCCTACTAGGAGGAGGATTCCTCCTCCTTGGCGCGCCCTCTAAGAGCCGGCCGACCTCCCCCCTTGCTCCTTTATATATGGGGGCAGGGGGGCACCCCATAGACACACAAGTTGATCTACGGATCGTTCCGTAGCCGTGTGCGGTGCCCCCCTCCACCATATTTCACCTCGGTCATATCGTCGCGGAGTTTAGGCGAAGCCCTGCGCCGGTAGAACATCATCATCGTCACCACGCCGTCGTGCTGACGGAACTCATCCCCGAAGCTTTGCTGGATCGGAGCCCGAGGATCATCATCAAGCTGAACGTGTGCTGAACTCGGAGGTGCCGTACGTTCGGTGCTTGGATCGGTTGGATCGTGAAGACGTACGACTACATGAACCGCGTTGTGCTAACACTTCCGCTTACGGTCTACGAGGGTACGTGGACAACACTCTCCGCTCTCCTTGCTATGCCATCACCATGATCTTGCGTGTGCGTAGGAATTTTTTTGAAATTACTACGTTCCCCAACAGATAGTATGTCTATTATTCTTGGAAGACCTTTCCTTAATACTGCAGGGGCTGTTATTGATTGCACCAAAGGCAATGTCACTTTTCATGTTAATGGCAATGAGCACACGGTACATTTTTCGAGGAAACAATCTCAAGTTTATAGTATCAAGTCTATTGGAAACATTCCATCGATTATATTTGGAGGTTTTGAATTTCCTCTCCCTACTGTCAAGAAAAAGTATGATATTCTTATTGTTGGGGATTTTTATATCCCCGTTGAGGTAACTTGTGTTATTCGAAATTTCTCCGGTTCCATGATTATTCGGAATGAGTTTGTTAACAAGACTTGATCAACCTTGTTAGTGGGTTCATTTTGATGATCACGAGATGGATGAAACTAGAAGCACAACCTTCTGTACCCTCTTTATATTTTCTGTTATTTAGTAGAAATAAAGTAAAATAGTATTTTTTTTGTCTGTTTCCTGACTTATCCATGCAATATAAAAATAACCCGAAAATAAAAGTCCTCCGAATGCCATGCCAATTTAATATGATTTTTTCGGGAATATTTGAGAATTTACTGTGCAAAAATTACCACGGGGGGAGCTTCCACCTGGCCACGAGGGTGGAGGGCGCGCCCTACCCCCCTGGGCGCGCCCCCTGCCTCATGGGCCCACGGTGGCCCTCCTCCACTTATTCCTGCACCATCTTCTTCCTCTGCTTCACACAAACACGAAAAACCAACTCAAGCACGAGTTCCAGCCCCCGTTGCTGTGATTTTCGATCTCCTTGCTCAAAGCACCTCTTGCAAAACTGCTTGGGGAGATTGTTCCTTGGTATGTGACTCCTCCATTGGTCCAATTAGTTTTTGTTCTAGTGCTTTATTCATTGCAAATTTGTGCTGCATAGGTGACCATGTTCTTGAGCTTGCATGTCAAATTTATATGGTTCCAAGTAGTTCTAATGCTTTATATAGGCTCTAGGCACTTGTGGGAGTTGTTGCTATCAATTTTATTGAAGTTGGTTCACTTTTATTTGAAGTTACTAAAAATCTCAGATTGTTTCAGAAATAATGAAGAGACTTTTGAGGGGCTCGTCGAGCCGAAGCTCTAAGGAAAAACAAAAGGAAGAAGAGGAGAAGCCCAAATTCAAATTGCCCCGCATCGCGGAGGTCCGGCCGAGTGAATGGCCTTCCAATGACTTCTTGAGGAGAGCTGGGATTTATGAGGATTTCTATTTATTGATTGAGAACGCCGGCCTCACCAACTTCCTCCACGACCAACGTCATCAGTATCTCTTACTCACAAACACTTTTGTGCAGAACTTCTACTTTTTCCCTAAGAAATCACCTCCAACAGTAGAGTTTCATTTATATGACGTTGTTAAAGAGATGACATTAGCTGAATTCTGCGAGCTTTGTAGAATACCCTTTGAGGGCACCTTAGATGAACCACACCGTAACGAAGTAGAAGATTTTATTAACACTATCACTGTGGGAGAAACCAGGAAGGTTTCTGATGCAAGGATCACTAGCATACATTATCCTGTTTTACGCTAATTTGCCTTATTTGCGAGTCGTTGCTTGATTGGACCCGGGAACTGTGGGAACCTTAGTATTCCTGATATTATTATTTTGCTCCATGGTTTATACCGCAATAACTCTGTTAGTATGGGTGGAATTGTTGCTAGACGGTTAAGTCTGAACTGCACTAAGGGCCCCATCTTTGGAGGCATTTATGCTTCACGCCTAGCTGAACATTTTGAAATACCTATTAGGCATGAGGAGAAAGAAGAAACAGCGCTGCCCGTGCTTATTTAGATTATAAGAGTATGATAGCGCATGATTTTCTTGTTAAGAGTCGCGATGGGGAGCTCAAATATAAATTATACTTTGATAAACATCTCCCTGAGACTATTACTTTGCCTGCTCCTTCTTTGTTTAACTTGTCTACGGAACCTCACATCGTTCCGTGGTCGGCTGTTCAAGCCTATCGGAACCCTGCACCAGCCCCGGAGCCAGAGCCACAAGATGAGCCACCACGACTATCTGTTTATTCTTGGGATCCAGAGGAGGCTGCCAGCCAGTGGCAGCCGGAGTCTTCTTCATCGCAGTATGACCCCAGCTTCACCTACGGGTATCCGCCAGGCTATCCCTGGCAATAGACCAACTTAGGCCAAAAGCCTAAGCTTGGGGGAGTATGTATTTCTCACCGACTTTACATTCACGTTCACACACTCATTGCTAGATGTCGGTGCTCATACTTTTTCACTGTAATATCCATGCTAGTTTACTTTCTTTTTCCTGCTTTCTTCTTGTGTGTTTGATGAACCTTAAGAAAAAACCAAAAAAATTAGTGGTAGTTTATTTCTTTGCTTGTAGTATAGTTAAAAAGAAAAAACCCAAAAATATTTCCCGTTCTTCTTTTTGCTTATTGGGAGCTTTCCCGTGTAAATAGTTTTTCTATTCTTTTCCTTTCTTTGGGGGTCGAGAAGACCATATTGAAAATGCTTAGTGGCTCTTATATGCATGATTGTTTATTTAACTTAGATCCCATATTACTTGTGTTCTCTCTTGAGTTGAATGCTTGCAGATTCCAGCTTAGTCCAATGCACGTGCACTGTTATTATTATACACACCGTTCGATCGTGCAAGTGAAAGGCAATAATGATGATATATGATGGACTTATTGGGATGAGAAAAGCTGGTATGAACTCGACCTCTCTTGTTTTTGTAAATATGATGATTCATCGTTCCTGATTCAGCTATTATGAAGTAAAAATATTTGCAATGACATTTAAAAATTATAGTTGCTTGTGCCATGCTTGATTAGCTATGAGTTATAATGGTTTACCTTGCGTGCCAACATGCTATTAGAATGATTATGATGTGGTATGATGGGATGGTATCCTCCTTTAAATGTATTGAGTGACTAGACTTGGCACATGTTCACGCATATAGTTGAATCAAATCAACATAGCCTTCATGATATTTATGTTCATGGTGGATTATATACTACTCATGCTTGTATTCGGTGTAAATTAATTGTAATGCATGTTTACTACTGTTGTCGCTCTCTCAGTTGGTCGCTTCCCAGTCTTTTGCTAGCCTTCACCTGTACTAAGCGGGAATACTGCTTGTGCATCCAAACTCCATAAACCCCAAAGTTATTCCATATGAGTCCACTATACCTACCAATATGCGGTATTTACCTGCCATTCCTAGTAAATTTGTATGTGCCAAACTCTAAACATTCAAATAAACGTTCTGTTTTGCATGCTCGAATAGCTCATATGTCAACTAGAGCTGCCCTTATCTTCCATGTTAGGCGGGTTATTCTCAAGAGGAGTGGACTCCGCTCCTCATTCACGAGAAAATTGCTGGTATCCGGGATGCCCAGTCCCATACTTTATGCAAACTAAATCAAAATAACTGCAAACAAAACTCCCCTTGGGACCCGTTGAATGTTGGAGGCACTCGTTGTTTCGAGAAAGCCATGGATTGATGCTTGTGAAGGACGGGGAGTATAAATTTACCATTCTGTTTGGGAACCGCCTATAATCTGTTTAGCATGGAAGATATCGTTGTCTTTTAGTTGTTATATTGACAACGAAAGTATGCCGCTCAAAATATAATTTATCTCTATTTCAAAACCGAGCTCTGACACCTCTACAAATCCCTGCTGCCCTCTACGAAGGGCCTATCCATTTATTTTTATGTTGAGTCATCACCCTTCTTATTAAAAGCACCCGCTGGAAAGCACACTGTTGTTTGCATTCATTATTATTGGTTTATATTAGGTATGACTTGACTGGATCTGTTTTACCATGAATTACAATGTTTAGTCAGTCCTTGATCTTTAAAGGTGCTCTGCATTTATATTTTGCGGTGTCAGAAAGGGTTAGCGAGATACCATTCTGTTATATCATGTTATGATTATTTTGAGAAAGTGTTGTCATCCGAGTTTTATTATTATGGCTCGCTAGCCGATTATGCTATTGATATGAGTAATTGTGAGACCTATATGTCATTGTGAGTATGGTTAGTTCATGATATTTGCTGAAACTTGAATGCTGGCTTTTCATGTTTACAACAACAAGAGCAAAAAGAGTTTGCAAAAGTTTTTCTTTTTCTCTTTCAGTTTGTCAACTGAATTGCTTGAGGACAAGGAAGGGTTTAAGTTTGGGGGAGTTGATACATCTCCGTCGTATCTACTTTTCCAAACACTTTTGCCCTTGTTTTGGACTCTAACTTGTATGATTTGAATGGAACTATCCCGGAGGGCCCACACCCTGTCCACGAGGGTGGGGCGCCTCGGGCGCCCTACCTCGTGGACCCCCTGGTGGCCCTCTGCCGCCAACTCAAACTCCATAAATTGGCTTTCGGGGAGAAAAATCAGAGAGAAGAAATAATCCCGTTTTACGATACGGAGCCGCCGCCAAGCCCTAATCTCTCTCGGGAGGGGTGATCTGGAGTCCGTTCGGGGCTCCAGAGAGGGGGATTCGTCGCCGTCATCGTCGTCATCATCAACCATCCTCCATCACGAATTTCATGATGCTCACCGTCGTGCGTGAGTAATTGCATCGTAGGTTGGATGAGATTTATCATGTAATCGAGTTAGTTTTGTTAGGGTTTGATCCCTACTATCCATTATGTTGTGAGATTGATGTTGCTATGACTTTGCTATGCTTAATGCTTGTCACTAGGGCCCGAGTGCCATGATTTCAGATCTGAACCTATTATGTTTTCATGAATATATGTGTGTTCTAGATCCTATCTTGCAAGTCTATAGTCACCTATTATGTGTTATGATCTGGCAACCCCGAAGTGACAATAATCGGGACCACTCCCGGTGATGACCATAGTTTGAGGAGTTCATGTATTCACTATGTGCTAATGCTTTGTTCCGGTTCTCTATTAAAAGGAGGCCTTAATATCCCTTAGTTTCCAATAGGACCCCGCTGCCACGGGAGGGTAGGACAAAAGATGTCATGCAAGTTCTTTTCCATAAGCACGTATGACTATATACGGAATACATGCCTACATTACATTGATGAATTGGAGCTAGTTCTGTGTCACCCTATGTTATGACTGTTACATGACGAACCGCATCCGGCATAATTATCCATCGCTAATCCGGTGCCTACGAGTTTTCCATATACTGGTTCTCGCTTATTTACTTTTCCGTTGCTACTATTACAATCATTACAAAATACCAAAAACATTACTTTTGTTGTCTTTACTTTTGTTACCGTTACCCCCACTATCATATTACTTTGCTAGTAAACACTTTGCTGCAGATATTAAGTTTCCAGGTGTGGTTGAATTGACAACTCAGCTGCTAATACTTGAGAATATTCTTTGGCTCCCCTTGTGTCAAATCAATAAATTTGCGTTGAATACTCTACCCTCGAAAACTATTGCGATCCCCTATACTTGTGGGTTATCACGACAGCAGAGTGGAATGGCCTGGTACCTTTGGACCAGCCCGCAGATATGATCTTCCTCGTGTCCTCCATGACCAGCCAGTGATTCTACATACGGAACAACTTGCTCTTCACTGAACCAGAACCAAACTGAACCAGAATCGGTACATGATCCGATGTAACAACGGGGCACAACCGTAGCTGAAGTCTGAATAAAACCCAGGAACCATTCTGTGTTCACCAAAACTCGATCCAGCCGAACCAGGGTGGGACAACCGCGCTTGTTCGACCAGGTGTACTGCCTGTTGCTGAT
This sequence comes from Aegilops speltoides, assembly GCA_021437245.1. Taxonomy (NCBI): domain Eukaryota; kingdom Viridiplantae; phylum Streptophyta; class Magnoliopsida; order Poales; family Poaceae; genus Aegilops; species Aegilops speltoides. The sequence continues at coordinate 477,327,302 of CM038146.1, read as the reverse complement.
GTCAACCTCATCCAGTCCGTGCTCCCGAATCCATCCATTAAACAATTCCATCATAGCCCAGTTTATACGGCCACGAGACTTCTCATGCTCAGAACGGTACATGTTAAAGTCACCCACAAGTATCCAAGGCTCTGAAACCGTGTCGACCGCAGAACTAACTGTCTCGAGGAAAAGAGAGCGCTCATGATCATGACAGGGGGCATACACACTTGTAAGCAAGAACACCTCCTGGCTAGCAGCAGAGACCAGCCGCATGGTGATATGAAACCTGTGTGCAGCCACCAGCTGACTGGAAACAGCAGCAGAGTCCCAGGCCACCAAGAGACACCCGGACGAACCAGTTGACGGGACGAACACATGTTTATTGAGATAGCGTGGAAGGAAACCACCCAACTTCCTCGCAGAAATAGAATCCAGCTTGGTTTCCTGCAAACAGACCACACTAGGACAACAAGAGGTTATCGCGTTACGAACCAAAGAACACTTGTCCTCATCTCCGAGGCCTCTAACATTCCAATCAAGTAGTTTCATTGATAAACAAGCAAAACAGCAGCTCGCAGGCGGGTATAACATCATTGGGAACAAACTTGCATAGGCAGAGGAGCCTAAAGCTCACTAAACATTCATAGGAAATCGCCCGAATGGCGGAAAACAGACAGCAAGTGCATAACAGCCTAAAGAAGAAATGCAGATAGCCTGGCGGGTGCAGACCATGCGGACTACCAACACTACATGCAGCGACAGAAGAAATCGATCAAAGTTGAGATGCTTCAACAAATCAATCAACCATTTGGAGCCAACAAATCGATAACGTTGACATGCTTCTCTAACTAATACTAATAAATTAACACGACAAACATGTAACCAACAAGTCAATAGGTTCTATGGAAGTCCAACTGCCACGTGAAGCTCTTCTCCAGGGCCAACTCAAGACGTGACGGGATCAAAGCAGCGGCCATCGGCTGGGTCAGTTTGGACGCGGGCGACAGGGATGAGAGGTGAGCGAGGGAGAGTTGCAGCATCTAGTGGCAACGTGGATATTGATGGCAAGGAAGCAGGGCTGAAACAGTGGCGTGAGTGTCGATCGGCACTCCATGAGAAATCATGTGGTTGCAGGCCTGGTGGACAAACCGCTCCCAAATCCACCCCTAAAGCTATCAGGGGGTGTTATGTCGTTAAATATCCAGTTTTAGAGTTAAGGGGGTTAAGCGGTCGATTTCTAAAATCTGAGGGAATTAGGTGGATTCTTTCGTGCAGTGGTTGTTACACATAGCCTTACGTCCTCGTTGCTTTGTTTGTCTTGAGTTCAAACCCCAGCGGCCAAACTTTTGTAATTCCGTGTATATCATAGAATTATAGGCAAAAAAAAAAGGGATTGCAGAGAAATGAGTCGAACACAAGACGTCGTGGAAACTTTGTACGTGTGAGGGTGGCTCTTCCAGTGAAGAAGCTAGAAACAACGGTGGAGATTAATGGTAAACTGAAGGAGAAACGGTCCAAAGTGGAGTTTAAAATCCAATACGAGAAGGAGTGAAGCCTAATTTAAACCGTGAAGTTTTTGGGCTCGTCGAAAACGAACTCTCACCTTCAAATTCCTGAAGTCTATACCCTGTCCTCTCTAATCCCGGATATTTCTTAACCTTATTGCCCTTTCGGGAGTGGATTTGCTGATGTGTTTCTGACTTATTTAAAGGGAAAACGAAGTGAGTGCATGCATGCATGCATGGTGCGTGGTAGCGTAGGAGCAAAAAGGGAAACAAAAACGCATGTACGCGTACGTGCGTACGCATCGAAAGCCGGCCGGGTTACATATGCTCCACGCTGAGGCCTGTCCGGCGCGGATGCAATCCAGCCGGCCGCCGCTTGCCAGGCTCGACGGCTTCCGCGTGCTCAGTCAGTCAGCCTCAAGGGAACCACTTCTCCGGCGCCGTCCCGGACCTCTCACCCCACGTCGGGCTCAAGCTGCTCTTCCTCTCGTGCAACCCACTCTTCAGCGGGATCCTGCCCTGCAAGCCAACTGTTGTACACGGCTTCCTACACTCGCGAGCTGTCGGGCGTCTCGTCGGCTCCTGGACAGCCCTGATTATCGCGTGTCTAGCCGGTGGCCAGCGAGCGAGCACACCTCTTCGTTGGGGCTTCATCGCTACCATCCATCTACTTCCTCTTTTGCATCATGTACGCGGCACTCGTCGCTGGCTGGGTCTCCATACTACATCACACCATATCTCTGGTACATCCGTGAGAGCCACAGCGATGCAGCCATCGGCGCCGCACCAGCTGCCTTCTTCCTCCCTCGCTGACCCTGACGCAGCTGCTCCGCCTCGTCGTGCCGCAGAAGCTCGGATATGGTGGCCGCATGCCCTGAAACGAACCGAAGCAAACAACCCCGTGGACATGGACGATGTCGGTTTCCATTTGCAGACAGTGTCGTGCCATGACGGGAACGACTACGTTGTCGAGATGGTCAAGGTCGTCCTCCTTTCAAAAAAAGAAAAACAAGCGTCTGGCGGTTGCTGACGCGTGGCTGCCTTTTAGTTCCGGTTGTTTTACCAACTGGGACTAAAAGTCCTCCTGTCTGGGCGTCCCACAGCGGCTACATGGATCTCTTTAATCCTTGTACGTAAGCAAACCGGAACTAAAAGTGAGGGCCTTTTTAGTCCTGATTGTTTAGTTGCGGTTGCAGAACCGGGACTAAAGGCCATCTAGAACCGGGACTGATACTCTGTTTTCTACTAGTGTCGCCGCACATACGCCCTCCTTGGTTCGCGCGCCTAGCTCTCAAGCAAATTCTCTTTCGCCCTCCAACGTTTGCCGCCGTAGTGGTGCTTGCGTTGCATGCCTACAACGTTCACCGCCGTCGCTGCCGTCGTGCTTGCGTTGCGTTGCCCACCACGTTCGCCGCCGCCGCCGCCGCCGAGCTCCCTCACGAAAGCTGATTTTTTTTCCTTCTTCACAAATTCTGGCACCGGCATGCCGTATGTCGCCTCCGCGAGGAGCGCTAGCTAGCTCCTGGCGCCACAGCCAGTGGCGGAGCCAAGGGGGGGCGAGCAGGGGCCTGGCCCCCCCTATCGATCGAGCAAACCTCTTGTAAATACGTAAACTTGCCCCCCCCCCTAATGCAAATCAGAAAGACCAAAAAAAAGGCCCACTAGGAAGCCCAATCACGGCCGGATTGATGATCTCGTCGGCCCTGGGGTCAAGTGCGGACGCTCTATCCTGATGAACCTGCGATTGCGAACCCCTCGAAGAAAAGAACCTGTGATTGCGAAGCGTTGCGCCACATCCGCCATTCACCCTCCTCCTTCCTGTCCTCCTGCTTGCAATCAGATTTGAAATCACACGGTGTGGCCGGTGACGCGACGGCCGACCAGAGTCTTGCGGCCGACAGGCGATCTACCGATCTTTCGGAGATGACTTGCTTCGGCATTGCGCAACAATCCATACTTCTTCGACTTGCACACCAAAAGGAAAAAAAGTTATGATTAAGTGAATAGAAGAGGCATATCCTGAATGTGCCATATTTTCGTATCAAAAGAGAATTAGCAGCTAAAATCACTTCTGATGAAATTATTATTACTATTATCTTAACAATCCTAGAAGCTTTGTCAAAAGAAAGAACAAACAATCATAGAGATAAATTTAAGCTGATACTAGCATGTTAACAATCCCAGGGTGCAATTGTAATATTGTTATAGCACTAAAGCGAAATACTATGATAGTTATATTTTGCACTGAAATTGTTTTATTAGCTTGGCTTGGCCCCCCTATATCTGAATCCTGGCTCCGCCCCTGGCCACAGCATGCTGCATTTCTCTTCGATCCCGCCATCCCCTCCCCAGCTTAGCTTACTGGGTGCAGTGCAGCGCATGCAGCCTCGCGACGCCGGTGCGGGGTGATCGACGACCTCTCTGCTCGCGCTCATGACATGAGCAAAGCGACGGCCACTCCATCCAACCTCCTTATCCGTCATGAATCTTTGATCGTCTTCTCCATGCAAGTTCCCACATCTCAGACGGGAGATGCACACGCACGGCACAACCCACCAACCCGGCCGGGGCCCTACAAAAAGCTGACTTTCTTCTTCTTCTTCTTCTTCTTCTTCTTCTTGCATCGTCCGCGCCGCCTTCCAATTTGCATGTTCCGTTTCAGAGTAAATTGTAAAAATCCACCATAATTGGGGACCCTAATTTACAAAACCATCATTTGTTTCTTTCAAAAAACCACCACCATTGGGGTGACTGTTCTCAAAAAACGTTGATCTGTCACTAAACATATGTTAACATCATTTCTGACGGATGGGACCCACACTGGGCGCAACGCCGGCTGCCGCTGGATCTGGCGGACAAGAGCCGCATCGTGCGAACCTGCGGCCGGTGCGGGAAGCCGGCCCCTCCCCTTTTCCTGGTGCTGGCGTGAACATCTGCGACGCCGCCTCCTGCACATGGTATGGATCCGGTGCCCGCTGTCCAGATCCGGCGTCCGCCGTCAGGGTCCTGCGCACGGACTGGCTCCGATCCAGAAGGATCCCGCGCCGAACCACCGGTCACCGCCGGCGAGGCAAGCTGCTGCCGCCCCGCCGTTCTTGGGGACTCGAGCAGCAGCGCTCGCCACGCACGGGCGCGAGCAGGGGAAGCCACCACGGGGGCGCGAGCAGCAGCACCGGCCGCGCACGGGCCCGCGAGCAGCAACCCCGTTCGCGCACGGGCGCGAGCAGCCATGGTCGCGCAAGGCGCGCATTGGCCCGCTAGCAGCGGCCCCGTCCGCGCACCGGCGCTCGAACGGCAGCGGCGCGCACACCGCCTCCTCCAAAGCACGGGCGCGTCGCAACGGGGACAGTCGACGCGATGGCCATCGCCCTGCTCCGCCTCGGTGCATGCCGGGGCTCCCGAGGGCGCGGAGAGCACGGCCGAGCTCTCCTCGCTGGTCATGTCGATGGCAACCTTCGGTGCCTGTTGCTCCTTCCCATGGCGTGCATGGCCACCTCCACAACATCGGGTGACTCGGCCAGGACCCAGGAGCAGGTGGTGGCGTGCAAGGAAGGCTGCGGTAATGGCGGCAAAGCAGCGCGGGGCGGCGGCCGGCGGCGCCGACTAGTATGCGGGCGGAGGCACGTTGCGGGGCGGCGACGAGTGCGATTTTGACTGGTCAAACCTGACCAGATAGCGCCATTAGTACCTGCGTGACCGGCGTCTACACCTCGGCCACGTAACATCCGACAGTGGAACCCAGCGGTTCATTTTTCGTCAAACGGCTCTAAGCGACATATTAGCGTTTTGAAAACTGTTACCCCAATGTTGGTGGTTTTGAAAAAAAAAACGAATGGTGATGGTTTTGTGAATTAGGATTCTCAATTGTGACGATTTTTTGCAATTTACTCTCCGTTTCACTTCCAGCCCTCCTGCCCTGGGTGCGCGAGGAAGGTGCTTGCCGTCTTCCTCGCCTTCAGCATATGCATGGCTGCATGCAATCTGCCGGCCGGCCGCGTCAAAAATCAAAAGATGAGTTTCTTCTTCTTCCTTTTGACACAGGGTCGACACAAGAGAGAGACGGACAAAAGCGCGCGCGTACAACGTCTCATCTTGAGGAACTCTCGCAATTCCTAGGGAGTAACCCGGCCAGTTCGTCGTCTTCGGCCCTCAAACCCACCGCCATCTCCATCTCCATCTCGATCGATAGCTAGCTCTCCCGTCTTGTCCAAGTTCCCACACATCATCTTCAAAGGCCCCAGGTATGCATGGACTAGGATCCTACAAATCAGTTGGGTAGCCTCCGGCCGGCACACGTGCACGGCACATGTCGTCGCTCATAACCAAGGTTTTGGTTACCAGTTAAAATTTCAAGATTTTCCATGCTTACCACGTATTTTCATGCCCCTCGATAAATCCCCATACCGAGCAAAAAAATATAATTTTTTTTGAATTTTTTGAATTTAAACACTCGATTTATAGTAGAGTACATAGGATCTAATTAATGCCATGAGAGTTGGTTTTAGTGTGTCTGTAGCAACCTAGTTACTATTTTGAGAGCTCTCTGGTTCAAATGTTTGTTCATTCACTTATTTGAATTCAAAATTCAACTATAAAATTTGTTTGAAATATTCTCGGTATTTCTCGGTAACCATGATAACCACGTTTACCAATCTCCCTCGGTAAAAATGCCTCATTAGGTAACCAAAACCGGTCGCCCGTCGTACATCCTCGCCACGCGCGATTCCAAGAAAATTTATGTACGCTTGCGGATTGACATTAGCATGCACTAGTTAATTGCCCGTGTGTTGCCACGGTATAAGAAATAAGAGATGTGCAAACAAAATAGATAACTGGGATTACTATTTTACAAACATGTATGTGTTGTTTAACCTGTCTGAAAAATATTACCATTTTCCTCAATTTCTGATGCATGACGACCAACACTGCACCCCTCTGTTCTTTCTCCTAGCCATATGTCTCAGATATCCCCACTCAAAATAAGAAATTTACTCTTCTTCCTTCATGTGCCACTCAACTCAAGAGCGCACCTTCTCCTCCTCGGTCTACGCTACAATATCTCATGCACATGTTTTACTAAGTCGATTCCCCTTGGTGCCCTCTTTGCGGACACTCTTTTGGATCCATGAATGTTGTGTTATGCCTTCGGAACCATCGTACTCATCATCCGTCTGTCTTGTCGTCCCACTCAACATTGGTCCACTAACATGTCTGCACCTTGTTTCTGTACTTGTGAAAATCGTCAAGGCCACCATCGCTTCTCCTATACCTAGGCAAATCTCCAGTACCACTTCTGATTCCCTTTTCACGTCATGGACTTACCCATTCACATTTCATGTTTTCTTAGGAAGGTCATCATGTTTAGCTTTATTACAATCAAACCACAGTTACATCGTCCACAATAGTGCAGACTAAGAAATCTGGAGGATCATCAACCCAACACACAGCTCATGAGCTGCAGATTTAGCTGCACAAAAATAATGATCAAACTTGACCTTCCTGATCATAGATGTCATGTCTACATCGCCCGCAGAGATTGCCATCATTGTGGTTCCACCATTGTGTTTGCCCGATACAGAAGTTGATCACGTTTTATGTTAGCTCATAAGAGATCCTCAATACGAATGACAGCCTAACTATTTGAACATGATAATGAGAAGGTGAACTTAATTCAATATCTTTTACACGGTACCCAATTCTATAGTCACTGGTCCAAAGCACAATCAAATGATAAACATGATTAAATGATATATTTTAGACGCTAGTGCACTCCTAAGGAATAAAATGTTTATCAAACGTTTGCTCCATTTCACGCACACATGCATTGAGCTTTGTTTCAAACCACAACGCTATATACATTAGTGCCTTCTTGTACTTCATACTTATAGTGATATGTTTCCTTCTAATAGAGGGACTCATTCAATGTGTTCAATCAGTGATTTTATTAACTTGAACTCCTAATTGTGTCAATTAAAGATATATATCAATGTTACCGACATTTCTATTAAAAGTCAATCAGAACAAAATCTCTTAATATTAGAAGTCAATTCCATTTTATCTTAAGATGACAATTTGCTCGATTGAAGACCAGACGAGGGATTGTAGGACAAACTTTGATGCTTCTGAAATCTTTATCACTAACTATTGTGACACTTGAGCGTGGGGTTTAGAGTTGCACAGTCCAACAATACTGGTAACTTCTGACGAAAAAAAAGATAATTACTAATAACTGGCAGATGCAGTAATGATGCAAACATTTTAAAATCTAATCATGATTTATTACCAAAAATTATAGAGTAACATTTCTGCATTCTGGAGAGGGCACATAATAGTTCAGAGTTCCTACTTCAGTTTTTTTGCAACGGATATGCATGGAAAAACCATTATACATTCATGTAAATAATGACACACATTAGAACAGATGACATGGGTACGACCATGACTCTGAACAAATAAATGCTAAGAACCATAGTAAATACCAAGTGTCTAACACATAATATGAGCTTGTACAAGTAGCAATGCATATGAATTTTCGAATGGCATGAAAACAGGGAAAATAAATTACTTAACGCAGTTGGAGCTCTAACCTCTATGGTTTCCTGCATCTCCAGAATCCAATGAGTGAACCGAGACACAGGGTATGTATAATGCAAGTGATTCAAAAATCAACCGCTACAAACGAAAAGCAATGGCAATTGCAATCTATCTTAATCCAGCTATGATTTCTGCAATCTGAAAAGAACTTAACAGTCATGAACATGCAACTATATATTCTTTCAAGGTTCAGAACACTCAAGAAACATAGATTCAATTATGGTTTAATTACAAAAGCATGTGTTCACTTAGCAATACAACTTACTGTGAAACAAAGTAGATGGAGTTACAGTTTGAACTATAACAAAGGCACACAGAACCAATGGTACACCTGACTTATAGGGATCATTTGAAGGGTCAATAGTGGACACCAGCAATATATTTTCAAGCTACCGGACAGTGTGATTGGAATGCTCACGGTGGAGGTAGTGAATGCCAGTGAGCATGTAGGCTAATTGGAAGCGGAATGTCAACTTCAGGGGCATATACCTCTGCATTATAACCAATAGATTGAGAAACGGAACTGAACAATGGTGGCAAAAAAAAAGAAAAAATCGGATTGACGGATAGCTAATTACGAGAAATGAAATTGGCATAAACGAAATTAGCATCTCTTCTTATGATAAAAGACAAAAGAACTAACATTTGGTTTGCAGGAAAGCCGGTGCATTCAGATCGGTAAATCCTATACAAAAATAGAGCAATTTAACTGGAGAATTCGAGAAAATGGTAAGCATGTCCAAATTGGGCAGTGTCCGAGCTGAGCCAGATGATGGAGACTGGAGAAGTTACCCCAGTCGAGCTTGGACTGCACGACGTGTGCACCGTGCTTGAACAAGTCGTCGAGGGCGAACGGTGTGGAATCCACCGCGGAGGTATTGCACCCGTCCCTCCCTAGTCTCCGCTGACAGCCTTCCTGCTGTGACTCAATAGAGCGCGGCAGCCGTGGTGCCGCTGGAGTAGCCGGCGAGAGTGGTGGCGCCCATCGGCCGGGCCGTGTACGTATTCTGGCAAGCACCCTACACACTTCCCCGAGCTCTCCTCCTCCTCAACCTCGACCTCCGCCATAACCGCCCCCACCTCCGCAGCTCCGTGCCCCCCCCTAGACCTTCGTAGCTGCCTCCACCGTGCGGTTCCCGTGACCCCTCCTAGACCTTCGTCGCTGCCTCCAACGTGCGGTGCTGGTCCCGACCATGCCTACCTTGCAGGCATGGCAAAAGGAGGCGGCCATGGCGTAAGGTCCATGGCCAGGGCGGCACAAGATGGGCGCAGAGAGAGTCACGCTCAGAGGAGACGGAGGAGTCGGGCGATCGCCGGAGAGTGCAGCTTCCATCGGAGGCGCTCGGTTGTCGCAGGGGAAGGCATGCGGAGGGGTCGTGTTTGGGGGAGAAAAATCTGGGATACAAACGGGAAGGTCTAGGAGGTGGAGATCGTGTGAGTTGTTTCTTTTTTTCAGCTATCCTCGAACGCTCGAACGTGGGCTGTTCCGTTGCGATCTTTTCTAGCGCGGGTCGTACGAAGGGAGGTCGAACCATCACGACGTTCGATCCTCCTTTAATAATAGAGATATGGATTTCTTCCCTGTCGCATAACCAGCCAATCATGTACTGTGTGTCATCGCGCATATATGCATGTGGCACCGCCCGTAAACCCAGAACAAACTACCACCACAGATCGGTAAGTGAAAACAAGGAGGAGGAGTCAAAATGTCGCCGTTCGCCGCAGCCGGCCAAGAGCTCTTCCAAGAGGATTTTTCATGCCATTAATTGGTGCACACAAGCATACCGGTCTAGCGCGCAAAGACCGGAAGAGTCGTATAGACATGATCCCGGCTGGCTAAAAATATGCATACATCAAGAACAGAACAAAATAATATCTTACATGACTCTGCGACGCGGCCACGACTCAGCCATGTGACACACGCCAACTGACACGGAAGAACCGCCTACGTAGGGCGCCGATAGGCTGAGCAAAGTCGTCCTGCCACAACTCCGTACAAGCCGCATCACGACCTTCCCACGGCTAGCTTCTAGGCTCGTAACGCATAAATTCAGCTTTTTAATGAATGAATTCAGATTTTAAATGACTATAATTTCTGTTCGAAAATGAAAGAATTTGTTTTTTCTTAATGAGTGAATTTACTTTTTTAAAAATTAGTGAAATTGGTCTTTTGGAATGAGTGAAATCAGATTTCTGAAGATAAGAGAGATTCTTCTAGTCAGACCATGGGGCCTATTAATTTGACGTGCATAATATAATGCTATATCGGTGGTCATGATATAGGCTCCGCTCAAAATGGCAGTTTTCCCCGTGGGGGCGGGTATCCGTGGGCATTTACCCGCTAAGAAGCGGTGATGGGGGTCAAAATCCCCCCATGGGTATAACAGGGCGGGTACCCGAGAAGCAAGCAGGGCGGGGATGGGGGGCAAACTGGCTCCATGGAGCCTCCATGGATACCCGGGACGCCACCTGTCAGTCAAACTAGCCACCCAGTATATATACAAGAAACCCTAAATCGACTCGTCCAGTCGTCCGTCTCCACTCTCTTTCCATCCCCGCAGCCGCCTCTCCCTCTGCCCTCTCGCTCGCACCAATCCCCCTCCCGATCCACTCATCCAACCCTAGATCGACAACAACTGGCGGTGCCCTGCATCAGTCGTCTCATCCGGCCGCCCCTCCCATCTGGTGCCACGGCCCATCGCCCTCTCCTGGTGCTCGCCTCCTCGTCATTCACCTCCTCACCTCCTCGTGAGTCCATGATGGCGACGATGGCGAGCCACGACCGCGCCAACAGCTCACTGTGACGGTGATAGTGGCGACGACGACGAGTACTGGTGGCGCCCTGCAACGGCCCCCCTCCCATCTGGTCCCGCCCCGTAGCCCTCTCCTGCATCTGGTCCCGCCCCGTCGCCCTCTCCTGCATCTGGTCCCGCCCCGTCGCCATCTCCTGCTCCTCGCCTCCTCGACGTCAGTGACTCCCCTCCTCTTCTGCCACCTCAAGCACAAGCAGTGACCACTGACCAAAGTCCAGAGGCCGAGACCATCAAGGTAAGTAGGTAACCGGCTGCATCTACACCTTTTCTTGTATTCTTTTTGTTTCATTTCGCGTTGTTGAATGTGTATGCATCTGTTGAATGTGTATGGATCTTGTAGTTGTTAGTTCTTGTAGTTATTTTCCATCTTGTTGAATGTGTATGTGTTGAATGTGTATGCATCTGTTGAATGTGTATGGCCATCTTGTTGTTAAATGTGTATGGATCTGTTATTTGGTCAGTCATGAGTGAATTATGTAAATATCCAGCAGTCCACACACATTCAATTATATGTTAGAAACTCAAAATTGTTCTATCAATTATATGTCAAAATCAACTAAATATTTGGTCAGTCGCAATTGAATGTGTATGCATCAATTATGTGTCAAAATTATCTAAATATCCACCAGTTTGCATATCCTTTTTATCTAAATATATTGCAATGTGATCTTGTTGTTGAATGTGTATGCTTCCCGATTGAATGTGTATGTATTAGTTGTATGCTTCCTGATTATCTAAATATTTTGTTGTGTGCCTTTGTAGCTGACCGCGATGTCGACCAGCAACTCGCATCCTCTTCCTCCACCTCAAGCAAATCGGCATCGACCCGAGACCATCAAGGTGAGCAGATTTGCAATGGCATCAGGTTCAGGTGAATATGTTGAGCAAGACAAGCAACTTCGTGTGAAGACAAAGACCACATCTGTGGTTTGGAATGAGTTCAATAAGGTTCTTGTTGAGGAAAAATGGAAGGCTGAATGTGTATGGTGTCACGGGCTATTTTGTGGAGATCCAAATTATGGAACCTCACATCTGCATGCTCATTTAGCAAGATGTGCTTCTAGGCAGGCCAATGGTTAAGTGTTAAGGATAGAAACTTTCAGTCATGTAATCAGATTTAATGTATGGTGTCAAGGGATGTGTGTGCTTTGTTATGTTTGCCATGCTTGCTTTTGTTAAGTGTTAAGGATAGGAACTTTTAGTCATGTAATCCATTTGCTGAATATTTGGTCAGACATTATCTAAATATCCAGCAGTCCACATATCCTTTTTATCTAAATATATTGCAATGTGATATTGCTGTTGAATGTGTATGCTTCCTGATTATTGTGACTATTGTGATCCTTTTATATTTATTCCAGCAGTTCACATATCATTTTTATTTTCTTGATTATTGTGTTGCTTATCTATGTCAAACTTCTCTAAATTTTTTGTTGTGTGCCTTTGTTTTAGGACTGCTTGTTTGGATCAACAATGGCATCAAGTCCAACACAATCAGATACAAGTGTGTCGGCTGCGAACGGAGATACACCGGCCTCTAGTGCAGCTCCCACTCCAACGCCAAGCTCTAGTGCCAATACAACGCCACCTGAATGTGTTGACTTGGAGGTGCCATCTCAAACAACAAGAGCAACTAAACTGCATGATGCACACAAGTTGGCCGATGTGAAGAGAAATATCAAGTCTAAGGTGTGGGCTGAATTTGAGAGGGTTCTTGTGGGCGGAAAATGGAAGGCTGGATGTGAGTGGTGCCATAGTAAGCTTGGAGGAGAAACAAAGGATGGAACATCGCATCTTCACGCGCATTTAGCAACATGTGCTGCTAGGCAGACCACAACAACCTGGAAGCAAGCAAAGCTGAAACTGACCAAGGCAGAAGATGGGAAAGTGAATGTGGAGAATTACATATTTGATCAAGAACTATGTATGAAAGAACTTGCTTTGATGATATGTTGTCATGATTTGACGTGCTCCTACAACGCCGTGCCAAGATCTGACACAACTAACGGAACGAATCCTACTCGTGCACATCAACTCATGCATGCGAGACTAGCTAGATAAACACGTATAATGTGCACTCCCTCCCCTTTCGACTCTACTAGGTTTAAAAGCTTGTTGAACGGAAACAACGGTAATCCAATCAACCCTCCGCAATCCGCGGGCGAAATTTTTCAATGTTCTGCATGACTCCTAGGGATGAGATATTTGGTTTAACAGAAACAAAGGCGAAAAAGAAAATTCACCCAAACCCAAACCCAAAAAGGCCCACACTGCTCCCGCTCATCAGTTCAAATGGAAACTGAAAAGAGAACAAGGGGGAGAGAGAGAGATAGAGATAGAGAGAGAGAGAGAGAGATGTGACATGTTAGATCTGAACCAACCGTTGAGATTGACTAGGGAGGGGGTCGATCCGCTGGAAGGCACGACTAGCCAATCCACGTTTTGCGATGCCCAGCCGATATACGCCAGGTCTCCTGCGCCGCACGCGCTGCTCTCTAAAATTTTTGGAGTGGCACGCTCAGGGGTGACATAGTACTCCCTCCGGTCCTTTTTATTTTGCATATTGGTTTTGTCGAAAGTCAAACTTTGCTATGTTTGACCAAATTTATATTAAAAATTATTAGCATCTATAATATTTAATAAATATAATATGAAAATATATTCCAAGATGAATCTAATGATATTGGTGTTGTTATGTGAATGTCTATAATTTTTTATATAAACTTGGTCAAAGTTGGATGAGATTGACTTCAGACAAACCTAATATGCAGAGTAAAAAGGACCAGAGGGAGTATTTTGGTTCAAACCAGAGGAAGAGAAAAAAGAAAACCCAAAGATACCCAACCCAAAAAGCCTAGGCCACTCGTCCTCTCATCTCCCCACGATTCATTCCTCCCCAACCCCAAGCCAGCCACCGCCGATGACGACCTGCTTTCCCAGCGATTCCGCCCCAATCCAGCCGCTGGCGACCTGTTCTTCCCCAGCCCCACCCCCGCTGGCGACCTTCCTCCCTCCTTAGCTCACCCTCGCCTCCACCTATGGATGGGGCGAAACCCTAGCCCCTCTCTTCCAAAGTCCCACCCACCGATGGATGGGGCGCACCTATTCCGGCGACGACGGCGCCGGATCCGCACCCAACTGCAGATGGAGGTCGGCGGCGGACCCTGTCATCAGTTTGCTAGGATATCACTTAGTATCTTCCGAAGTGTTGTTTTTTATATTAAAAAGATAGATTAAGAACACGGTGTGTCATATTGCTGAGTGTCCATTTGTTTAATACGATTTTGGAGAAACACTTAAATCACAAATATATTAATAGAAGCCATTTTATTAATGATTGCAGAGGAGTGAGATAAGTTGCATTGCACAAGTAGTACATGCATGTATCCAGTCTCTTTCACACTTGTTAGACTGATAATGCCTTCACGAAATGTAGACATGCAGTGTGCCAAGTGTAGGCTGAAATTGCCCATCTAGATGTAAATTCTCATACAGTATAGAGAGTTTATCATCAGTCAAATCCACACATTGTAATGTGACTGATGCCTGTGCCCCATAATATCCACACTTCTTTTGTTATGTATACGTACTAGCTAGTAATCCATTGACCTGATTATATTTCCCTGTACGTTTGTGTGTACCGGTCTACTTCTTTTTCCTAAAATATGTTCCATTTTCCATCTATTGTGACAATTTTAGCTTCTTCTAGTGCACATCTGGGGAAGCAGCAATAGTCCTGGCATACAAGGAAAATGATTTGAGCTGCAAAGCTCACATTTTGCTTGTGGTTCTGAATCTACACATGCACCATGTTCTTTAAAGGTTTCAAGGTGGATCCATTCAGGAGAGCATATTCAGTTATTCACAAGTTTGCACTGCATGATTTCTGCTTCTATTTTTTTATGTTGATATGTTGAGATTTCATCTTCAGCAATCTGTCATCAGTTTGCTAGGACCACCACAGTATCATCCGAGTTGTTGTTTTTTCTAAGAAAAGATAGATTAGAAAAACACCTCTGCGGCATATTGTTGTGTCTTATTTGTTTATTATGCTTTTTGAGAAACATGTAAACTCACAGATATATTAATAGAAGCCATTTTATAAATGATACAGAGAAGTGAGATAACTTGCATTGCACAAGTAGTATGTGCCTGTCTCTAGTCTCTTTCACACTTGTTAGACTGATAATGCCTTCACCACATGTGGTGCGCCGAGTGTTTGCTGATAGCTTGAGATAGCCTTCGTTGTTGATACGATGGTGAAGTACTATACTAATTGTTGGCCCATTCATTTCTTTTGGTTGTTGCAGCGTTTTGGTTCATCACCCCTAGTGAATTAGCATGTACTCACGATTGCAGCACCATGTTCTTAGTCTAGTATCAGCGGACATGTGAGAGTACTAACATAACCTGGTACATGGGGATGTGTTTGTCCTCCCCCTAGTGGCTTAGCATGCGTTGATCCATGTACTCAGTAGCTGTAACATTCGCCAAAAGAAATAACCCCCTTTATTTAATACTAATTCC
This sequence comes from Aegilops speltoides, assembly GCA_021437245.1. Lineage (NCBI taxonomy): Eukaryota > Viridiplantae > Streptophyta > Magnoliopsida > Poales > Poaceae > Aegilops > Aegilops speltoides. The sequence goes on along the minus strand of CM038146.1, from coordinate 477,311,881 downwards.
CTAACCGTGTCATCTGTGCTTGATGCTATCTATGTTTGAAAAATATTTTCCAAGAAGGAAGATTAACACCTCTCTGTTGATGTTGTTAACCATGGCCTGATCCATTTACGGATTCAGTCACTTGGTTTCCCTTTTCTCTCACTTTCATTTAATAACTTTGTCCAGGTCCAACTGTTCAAAACAGTGTGCCATACTTTTGGCTCATTATCATTGTAGACACTTCATAGCTTGTGTAGTCGGTTTGCTACTGCCCCTTTTTTTAATGTTGTGCCATGTATTAATGCCCAACCCCAACTCTAGCAGTAGCACCTAGCAGAAGCCCTTTATTTATTTTTTCCAGGGTGGAATGTTAGGTTGCTTGAATTGTTTGATATGTAGATGCTCATTCTGGTTTTGCGCATGGATTCTTTTATCTGCTGTTTGCTGATGATTTCCTGTCGTGTGTTGTATAATTCAATGATTTTCAGGGCCTAATGACAAGGTGTTGCTTGATACGTCTCCAACGTATCTACAATTTTTCATTGTTCCATGCTATTATATTACCCATTTTCAATGTTTATGGACTTTACTTTACACTTTTATACACTAGTAGAAAACGAGCCAATGGTCCAGGCCGGCCCAGCCCATTAGTCCCGGTTCAATCTAGAACCGGGGCCAATGGGGGCATCGGACCCGGTTCGTGAGCCCCGGGGGCCGGCCGGGCCACGTGGGTCATTGGTCCCGGTTCTTCTGGACCTATTGGTCCCGGTTGGTGGGACGAACCGGGACCAATGGTCCTCGCTCCTGGCCCAACACCATTGGTCCCGATTGGTGGCTTGAACCGGGACCAAAGGATGCCCTTTAGTCCCGGTTTGTGCCACCAACCGGGACTAAAGGGCTGGTCTCGCTGCGCGAGTTTAGTCCCACCTCGCCAACCGAAGGGGGCTCAGACCAGTTTATAAGCCCTTCCCTCTCTGCCTTATTGAGCTTCTCTCAAAATGAAAATAGATGCCCTTATACAGGAAATTTAACCTAAAATCATACTGAATTTCTCTGAAGTTAGTAGAAATTTATTATGAATTTATGTCGAATTTTCTCTATAAGCGCATCTATGCTTATTTCTGAGTAGTTTTTTATATAATTTTTTTCCTTTTACTAAAGTTAATCACAACTATTTTTTTAGTAAAGTTAATCAAAATTATTTTTTCTTCTATTTATTTCTGAGTGGTTTTTTATATAGTTTTTTTTCTTTTCAACTGCACTGCACATAGCTCTGTGCAGTCTACCGAATTCCTCAAGGCTTGAAGCTAACCAACGTGCAGGAGCATTGAGCCTCTTCGTCATCGTCTCTGCACTCAGGGCTTATAAACAGCTGCGAGTGCCTCTCGCTTGGCGAGGTGGGACTAAAAAACAGCTGCAGGAAGAATCAACAAAAAAACAGCTGCAGAAAATAAAGAAGTAGTTAGACGGGTTCATTGGTACCGGTTGGTGGCTTTTGGTCCCGGTTGGTTGAACCAACCGGGACCAATGCCACTCTTTAGTCCAGGTTGGAGCCACCAACCGGGACCAAAGGTCTTCGTTTCCCGCCCTTTGGGCTGCTGAAAAGAGGCCTTTGGTCCCGGTTGGTGGCACCGACCGGGACTAAAGGGTGCATTGGTCCCGGTTTGTGCCACAAACCGGGACCAAAGCCTTTGCTATATATACAACACTTAGCTTCGATCTCTCCTCCTCCACTCCCGTCGCCGCGCGTCTCCCTGCCGCCACCTCGCCATCGCCGCCCGCCACTCGACGCTGCCGCCCGCCCCGCCGCCGCCGCCACCCCCCACCACCCGCGACGCTGCGCCGCCGCTGCCTCGCCGCCCATCCATCCCGCCCATGCCGCCGCCACCACGCGCCCGCCCGCCACCTGCCGCCGATCGACGTCGCCGCCCCAGCCAGCGCCGCCTCGACGCCATCGCCGCCCCGCTCCGCACCCCGCCATCGCCTTCGCCGTTAGATTTTTTTGTAGTTCATAGATTTTTTTGTTAGGTTAGATGTGTAGTAATTTAGATATGTAGTTCATAGATTTTTTTTTTAGATTAGATTTTTTTTGTTAGATTAGATGTGTAGTAATTAATTTGTTCATATTATGTTAGATTTTTTTGTCAGATTAATTAGATTTGTTTGTTAGATTAGATGTGTAGTAATTAATTTGTTCATATTATGTTAGATTTTTTCTGCTAATAGATTTTTTGGTGATATTATTATTGAATATGCATGTTTGGTGATATTATTGTTAATAGATTTTTTGGTGATATTTAGATTGTGTAATTAATTTTGTCCATAGAATTTTAATGATTTTTTGTTCATAGTATTTAGAAAAAGGAAAAATAAGAAGTAGTTTATATATAGTTGAACTAGCTAGTTGATTTAATAAACTAATTTATTTTACTATATATAGAAGTAGTTTGTTTTAGTAAGTACTACTTATTTATTTATAGTAAGTGCTTAGTAGTTGAACTAAATAGTTGATTTAATTAATAAAACTACTTTTATTTAACTATATATAGAAGTAGTTCCCACATCGACGTCGGCGATGCCTATCCCGCATCCTCGCTGCCGCCGACTCGGCGGTGGAGGCCTGCTTGATCAGGCCATGTTCGGGACCTGGGCTCCGCTGGCTGGTATTGGGAGGTGCTACCTTCACGAGACGAGGGTTGGTGAGGAGGCAGCCCGTTGTTGACCCGATCCTTGATTGGTGGCGGTCGCGTGGGCCAGTGACGGTGGTGAGGCATCCGGACACCGCAGAGGTGGTACGTCACCGTGTCAGCGAGGAGGACGAGCACGTCCGTCGCTACATGGTTGCATTGGAGGGCAGGTTTGACTATACCTGGTAGGTTTTTCAGGAATCTCACTGGAGCTATGATCATGTGATGGTTCCTTATCTTTGGGTGTCCACCGCCCACGTCGATACCCGTCGGGCGCTACAGTTCTAGTTGTATTAGTGATAATATTCGACGATGTACGGACACCAAGAGATGATGTACGTTTGCTTATAATTATTGAATGCATGCTAATTTGAATACTATACTTTATTTTATTGGTTTTGCTTATTTTATGATTTGGTTTTGCTTATTGAATGCTCATATTGGATAAGTTCTCCTTCATTCCGTGTGCTAGACAATTTGGTATAATAATGCACTCGGAATGAAAGGAGGAGCTACGACATCGATCATCGATAGTCAACCCGTAATTAATAATAATGATCTAGTTTAATATTGAATTATGAACATAAGCCAAAATGTCGTACTCATCGGACGCACCTAAAACCGCCGGAAGTGCGATTGGTGCCACGACGACCGAGGTATCTGCGACAGTTCATTGAGCTGGACGAAGATCGGCGCTTCAGCATTAAGCTCGAGGAGACCTGCGATGTTCATACGGATGCATAGCATTTACAATAGTGTTTTTCGTAATTAAGCACGACTTCAACTATTTTAACGTGTATTTTTCATCTTTTCCAATTCGACTAGCTTATCCCATGCTTTGCAAGACGCTATGTCTTGGAGAGAATGGGTTTTGAAGACCATGAAAGTTTCAAAACCAAAAAAATTATGCTAAGTACCCATCATGGTGTGGATTTTCAAGTAAAGCTGTACAATGCTCAGAGTATAACCCATTTTGGTTGCAAAAATTGGAAAGAACTTTGCAAGATGTATGGTCTTGATGAGGGTATGCTTGTCACCATGGATCTTGGTGATCCTACAATCGAGTAAGAGAGACCTTCGATTTGGGTCCTTGTGGATACACCTCCAATTCTTCCCCCATGTGAGCTTAACATAGTTATTAAGTAATTTATATTGTTTATTTCAAAATATATAGTTGACAACTTATCTCCATTGACAGCTTATTTTCATTCTTCAAAGAATGTGCGGAAGATGGTAGACAGAACCTACTACACCGAAGGCTCCAAATTAACTTATCAGGAGAAAAATCATCTGGTCGCATTTTGTACTGATATTGAGAATTACAATATCTACAATCAAACTCCTCAACATTATGGTCAATACGTGCCACTAGTGCACGTGTTGAACTACGGTAACTACCATGGAGATACCCTGGTAAGATTATTTTTTACTATTACAACATCCGTGCATCTTTTTGCACACTTCTAAAACTAGTACATCATTGCTAACTACGACATTATTACTATGTTTTTCAACAGATAATCCCGAATGATTGTGTGCCTCATCTGATGTATACGCATGGTAGCCTTCATGTTTTGAACATACAACCAGGTCGTCCTACGAATCTCAACTGTCCATACCGGGTTTCTAAAAGAAGTGGAGACATTACAATCAAAGAATGGAAAAATGTATGGACATTCATAAGGAGCTTCTTGGAAGCAAAAACAGCGAAGGACAAGAATTGAGATGGATGATCTCCATTCTTCATAATGGAGAGTCAGGGGCTATATTCTTTTATGCTATTTTACATGTTTAGGTCCTACCTGATACTGATGATCATGTGCTAAGAACAATTATGTAGGGTTGGGTTCAATGACTATGAGGATGATGATCGTATGACTTATTATTAATAACGAGTAGAAGTTGTATGATGATGCATGATATTAGTAGGACTTGTTATTATAAATATATGATGATGTATGATGCGAACATGCATGAGCATGTTATATCAGCGGGTGAAATGAACATAACAGCAGCGTTGATAAACCAAGGATGAAGATATAAGAGAGGACACTTCTCTCTATTAGCTAGCTAATAACAACCTAAAAATAACCCACAAAACCCCTAAAGCATCCACTGTTCTAAAAAAACATGGACTTTTGGTCCTGGTTGGTGCCACCAACCGGGACCAAAGGCCCCCCTGACTGGGCTCGACGGACCGGCCACGTGGAGGCACATCTGTCCCGGTTCGTGTTTGAACCGGGACTAATGGGTGGAGGCATTAGTAACGACCCATTAGTCCCGGTTCATGAACCGGGACTAAAGGCCCTTATGAACCAGGACTAATGGGTGGTTTTCTACTAGTGATATCATTTTTGGGACTAACCTACTAACCGGAGGCCCAGCCCGAATTGCTGTTTTTTTTCTATTTCACTGTTTCGAAGAAAAGGAATATCAAACGGAGTCCAAACAGAATGAAACCTTCGGGAGAGATTTTTTTGGAACAAACGTGATCCAGAGGACTTGGAGTGGAAGTCAAAAAACAAGCGAGGCGGCCACGAGGGTGCCCGGCGCACCCACCACCCTCTTGGGCCCCTCGAGCGTCCACCGACCTACTTCTTCCTCCAATATATACCCACGTACCCTGAAAACATCAGAAGCGACCACGAAAAACTATTTCCACCGCCGTAACCTTCTGTATCCGCGAGATCCCATATTGGAGCCTTTGTCGGCGCTCCGTCGGAGGGGGAATCGACCACGGAGGGCCTCTACATCATCTCCAAGGCCCTTCCGATGAGTTGTGAGTAGTTTACCACAGACTTTCGGGTCCATAGTTATTAGCTAGATGGCTTCTTCTCTCTCTTTGATTCTCAATACAATGTTCTCCTTAATCTTCTTGGAAATCTATTCGATGTAACTCTTTTTGCGGTGTGTTTGTCGAGATCCGATGAATTATGGGTTTATGATCAAGTTTATCTATGAGAAATATTTGAATCTCCTCTGAATTCTTTTATGTATGATTGGTTATCTTTGCAAGTCTCTTTGAATTATCAGTTTGGTTTGGCCTACTAGATTGATCTTTCTTGCAATGGGAGAAGTGCTTAGCTTTGGGTTCAATCTTGCGGTGTCCTTTCCCAGTGACAGCAGGGCAGCAAGGCACGATTGTATTGTTGCCATCAAGGATAAAAGATGGGGTTTATATCATATTGCTTGAGTTTATCCCTCTACATCGTGTCATCTTGCCTAATGCGTTACTCTGTTCTTATGAACTTAATACTCTAGATGTATGCTGGATAGCGGTCGATGTGTGGAGTAATAGTAGTAGATGCAGAATCGTTTCGGTCTACTTGTCACGGACGTGATGCCTATATACATGATCATGCCTAGATAATCTCATAATTATTCGCTTTTCTATCAATTGCTCGACAGTAATTTGTTCACCCACCGTAATACTTATGCTATCTTGAGAGAAGCCACTAGTGAAACCTATGGCCCCCGGGTCTATCTTTTATCATATAAGCTTTCAATCTACTTTTACTTGCATCTTTTACTTTTCCAATCTATCATAAAAATACCAAGAATATATTTACCTTATCATATTATCTCTATCAGATCTCACTTTCGCAAGTGGCCGTGAAGGGATTGACAACCCCTTTATTGCATTGATTGCGAGTTCTTGTTTGTTTGTGTAGGTGCGTGGGACTTCTGAGGAGCCTCCTACTGGAGTTATACCTTGGTTCTCAAAAACAGAGGGAAATACTTACACTACTTTGCTGCATCACCCTTTCCTCTTCAAGGAAAACCAACGCAAGCTCAACACGTAGCATCGCTCGACTGCAACAATGAAGAGGAGGTGACCAACTTGGAGCCCAGAGTGGTGGTGTGCGATGCCGATGTTGGCCTACAATGTGATCTCCCTGAATGACAACAATCTCATCTCGGTTGCAGACTTGTCATGTTCTGAAAATGGCAGTTGTTGTAGCTTGGGGCGGCGAGCCTGCTCTATGCTCTTTACTGACATCCTTCACACAGTCATACCTCCTGGCCATGGCTGCCGGTTTGGGTGGTCCGCGGTTTTAGCTAGGTTCAGCGAGCTCTTGTCTCCACCTTCAGCCGCGACATCGTGGTTTGGCCTTGGCTACAAAGGTTGAACGTACTCTCTTCTTCCTCTGTTCTCCCCTTCTACTTTGGGCACGTGGTCATCGATCCACAACTATGCTTTATAGCCCTTGGTCATGACCTTTTTGCCATGGTTGCCTTGGTGTTGGGTTTGACCTCAATTGGGTCTTTAGCTGATGCTCTAGTGTAGTGGTTTCCTGCTAGCTAGTTAATTTCCTTCAAGCTCTGGAAGGGCCCTATTCTAGTTTGTTGTAGCTTCCAATTTCCTGCCTGTGATGTTAGCAATTTATCATATATTTCCCCTTGATAAAGTTAAAGCATTGTTCAAAATCATCTAAATTTTCCCTTGATGGAAGCAGTAGTCATGAGTGCATCGTGTTTCTTCTATCCAAATTCTTAATCCTGGGCACAGAGTAGGGCCTTAAAAGTGGAATTATCACTGGAATCTGGTGCATTAGTTCATTTTTTATCATTGGAGGCCACTATATGTGACATGCTTGATGGTACCCCTAGTACTCGATTAGTATGGTATGCTGATGATTCTGGGTAGCACTGCATGGTTAAATATACCTCGTGTGTACATCTATAGAAGTGTAATTCATCTGTGTTCGCGATTGCAACACCATGTTCTTCATCCACAATTTCTTTTTGGAAACTCACCATTTATGTTTAAAATACATGCATTACTACATCTATTTTTGCTTTGCTAAAGCGTCTATGTTATTATTTCAGACTGCTGGCCAGAAGAACTTTGCTGATACCACAACACAAGGTGAGCATGGTATAGAATGGACAGAGCCAAACACTGGTTGAGATTTATCAAAGAAGAGCGCACAATCAAGGTCAGCCATATGGTACCATAGTTGAAACTCAGCATTTATATGTTTCTTCATAATGTGTGCAAATAAGAGATGTCTTTATTTACTACGAACAACTTTGTCCAACCCTATTTGCGATATAGAAGTGCATCTTTTTGTCACCGCAACTGAAATTTGCACTTTGAAGATTGATGTCTATTGTTTCATCGTGTACATATGGAGTTATATTGATGACTATAGTACTTATCTGAGTTTTCTTCTCTGTGTACCTTGCATTTCAGTCATTTGGTACTTATACAAATCCTGTTTGCTTCTATAGTGGTGCCCTAGCAAAATCCACAATTTTATCTGTCTTATGTGTAAGTATATAATAAATTTGAATTAGTCCTTTCATTGGGTGGATGCATTTTTGCGGCTCTCTGGTTTGTCCATGTTATTGCCGCCTCAAGTGATGATTGGTTACTCTTGTCATCTCATGATTGACAAACGTTATGAAGTTTTAAGAACTCCCCAAATTCGAGGCTGAGCTCGCACATCGGTAGCCATGGATCGCCGGCCTGGAGCTCGTCAAGGTTTCTATTTGGCAGCTCCACTCCCTCCCTACTGATTAACATGCTAGTTTGTTGATGGTTTTCCTCAAGTGATGTGGGTTAATTCCACAAATTGATTCTGTGATGTGCTAATGGACTCACGCAGTGAACCATCCTTTTTATTTGTTAACACTAATATGTTGGTACATGGTATATAGGTCAAGAAACTTCTTCCTAATTACACATGTAGTGTGCTATAAAGTTGCAAAAGACTCTAAAATCCTAGCTTTTATTGAGTTGCTACTGGTTGTATATAATGATATGATTCTGTTTCATGTTCTAGCGCTGCTGGTAGCACTAGTAGACAAACATGATTCTTCTCGCGGCACTTACCCAAGCCTTTTATTTTAAATCAATTAACTCTGTATGTCTGCATTTGTCTAGTCTGGCTGTTTATGTTCTTCTCTCTTTGAAACAAAACTGAGTTTGGTTTCTGTTCAGCCAGTGAACTTGTGAAGCCCAACCACTACTAGGAAAAAGCTTATACACACACAGTTATCAGTAGCGCTTGTTAAAGTGAAGCGCTACTGCTACGTAGCAGTAGCGCGTGTCAGGGCAGCGCGCTACTACCATAAAGATTACAGTAGCGCATTCACCACAAAACGCGTTGCTACTACGACGACCAAGACGGTTGCTGCCATGCTTGTTATAGTAGCAGCGCACTTCCAAGGACCACGCTACTGCTAACAAAATAGTAGCAGCGCGTTTTAGGGCGACAGTGCTGCACCTAACAAAAGGAAAAGAAAGGAAAAAAGGAAAGGAAAAAATAAAAGGAAAAAAATGAAAGAAATAGCAGCAGCGCGTTTCTATGAAAATGCTGTAGCTACATTAGCTATAGCGCGTTCCCCCAACACAAACTATAGCTAACTTATCTATAGTCGTAGCGTGTTTCTGCGAAAAACACTATAGCTAAGTTGCTATAGCGCGTGTTTCGTAAAACTGCTACTACTATGTTTGACTTACCGCCGACCAATTCCCCAATCTTCTCGTCAGATCCCCAACCTCTCCCTCGCCGCCCCTGCACTCCGTCGTCGCCCTGCCTCCGTCGCCGCCATAGCTGCCACCGGAGCCGCACGCCATCGCCGCCACCGAAGCCGCGCGCCCGTGGAGCCACCCTCATCTGCTCCTCACCACCCCTGCTCCCAAGTCGCCCCTGCCCCATTGCCGCCAGAGCCGCCGTTGCCGTCACCGGAGCCCCTGCTCCCTCGCCGCTGCTACCTCTTGAGCACTGCGTTGGTTTTCCCTTGAAGAGGAAAGGGTGATGCAGCAAAGTAGCGTAAGTATTTCACTCAGTTTTTGAGAACCAAGGTATCAATCGAGTAGGAGGCTCCATGCAAGTCCCTCGTACCTACACAAACAAACAAGAACCTCGCAACCAACGCGATAAAGGGGTTGTCAATCCCTTCACGGCCACTTGCGAGAGTGAGATCTGAGAGAGATAATAAGATAAGATAAATATATTTTTTTATTTTTACGATATAGATTGGAAAGTAAAGATTGCAAAATAAAGTAGATCGGAAACTTATACGATGGAAAATAGATCCGGGGGCCATAGGTTTCACTAGTGGCTTCTCTCAAGATAGCATAAGTATTACGGTGGGTGAACAAATTACTGTCGAGCATTTGATAGAAAAGCGAATAATTATGAGATTATCTAGGCAAGATCATGTATATAGGCATCACGTCCGTGACAAGTAGACCGAAACGATTCTGCATCTACTACTATTACTCCACACATCGACCGCTATCCAGCATACATCTAGAGTATTAAGTTCATAAGAACAGAGTAACGCATTAGGCAAGATGACACGATGTAGAGGGATAAACTCAAGCAATATGATATAAACCCCATCTTTTTATCCTTGATGGCAACAATACAATACGTGCCTTGCTGCCCCTGCTGTCACTAGGAAAGGACACCGCAAGATTGAACCCAAAGCTAAGCACTTCTCCGATTGCAAGAAATATCAATATAGTAGGCCAAACCAAACTGATAATTCAAAGAGACTTGCAAAGATAACCAATCATACATAAAAGAATTCAGAGCAGATTCAAATATTTCTCATAGATAAACTTGATCATAAACCCATAATTCATCGGATCTCGACAAACACACCGCAAAAAGAGTTACATCGAATAGATTTCCAAGAAGATCGAGGAGAACATTGTAGTGAGAATCAAAGAGAGAGAAGAAGCCATCTAGCTAATAACTATGGACCCGAAGGTCCGTGGTAAACTACTCACAACTCATCGGAGAGGCTATGGCGTTGATGTAGAAGCCCTCCGTGATCGATTCCCCCTCCGGTGGTGCGCCGGAAAAGGCCCCAAGATGGGATCTTGCGGATACAGAAGGTTGCGGCGGTGGAAATAGGGTTTCGTGGTGCTCCTGGATGTTTTCGGGGTACGTAGATATATATAGGTGAAGGAAGTCGGTCAGGGGAGCCACGAGGGGCCCACGAGGGTGGGGGCGTGCCCACCCCCCTAGGGTGTGCCCTGGACCCTCATGGCCGCCTTGTTTACTTCTTGACGTCCACTCGAAGTCTCCTGGAATGCGTTTGTTCCAAAAAGATCTCTCCCGAAGGTTTCATTGCGTTTGGACTCCATTTGATATTCCTTTTCTTCGAAACACTGAAATAGGCAAAAAAACAGCAATTTGGGCTGGGCCTCCGGTTAATAGGTTAGTCCCAAAAATGATATAAAAGTGTATAGTAAAGCCCATAAACATCAAAAAAGGTAATATAATAGCATGGAACAATCAAAAATTATAGATACGTTGCAGACGTATCAAGCATCCCCAAGCTTAATTCCTGCTCGTCCTTGAGTAGGTAAATGATAAAAACATAATATTTTATGTGGAATGCTACCTAGCATATTTCTCAATATAATTTTCTTTATTGTGGCATGAATGTCAGTTCCAAATGATTCAAGATAAAAGTTCATATTAACATAAAAGTAATAATACTTCAAGCATACTAACAAAGAATCACGTCTTCTCAAAATAACATGGCTAAAGAAAGCTTATCCCTACAAAATCATATAGTTAGGCTATGTTTCATTTTCGTCACACAAAATACTCCCATCATGCACAACCCCGGTTTCGGCCAAGCAATTGGTTCATACTTTTTAACGCGCTTCATCTTTTTTCAACTGTCATGCAATACATGAGCGTAAGCCATGGATATAGCACTATTGGTGGAATAGAATATGATGATGGAGGTTGTGTGGAGAAGAAAAAAAAGGAGAAAGTCTCACATTGACGAGGCTAATCAACGGGCTATGGAGATGCCCATCAATTGATGACAACATGAGGAGTAGGGATTGCCATGCAACGGATGCACTAGAGCTATAAATGTATGAAAGCTCAACAAAAGAAACTAAGTGGGTGTGCATCCAACTTGCTTGCTCACGAAGACCTAGGGCATTTTGAGGAAGCCCATCATCGGAATATACAAGCCAAGTTATATAATGAAAAATTCCCACTAGTATATGAAAGTGACAAAATAAGAGACTCTCTATCATAAAGGTCATGGTGCTACATTGAAGCACAAGTTTGGAAAAGGATAGTAACATTGTCCCCCCTTTTTTTTATTTGGCCTTTCTCTTTTTTTGGCCTTTCTTTTCAAGGGACAATGCTCTAATAATGATGATCATCACACTTCTATTTACTTACAACTCATGGATTACAACTCGATACTAGAACAAAATATGACTCTATATGAATGCCTCCGGCGGTGTACCGGGATGGGCAATGAATCAAGAGTGACATGTATGAAAAATTATGCATGGTGGCTTTGCCACAAATACGATGTCAACTACATGATCATGCAAAGCAATATGACAATGATGAAACGTGTCATAATAAATAAAACGGTGGAAAGTTTCATGGCAATATATCTCGGAATGGCTATGGAAATGCCATAATAGGTAGGTATGGTGGCTGTTTTGAGGAAGATATAAGGAGGTTTATGTGTGATAGAGCGTATCATATCACGGGGTTTGTATGCACCAGCGAAGTTTGCACCAACTCTCAAGGTGAAAAGGGCAATGCACGGTACCATAGAGGCTAGCAATGATGGAATGGTAAGAGTGCGTATAATCCATGGACTCACATTAGTCATAAAGAACTCATATACTTATGGCAAAAGTTTATTAGCCCTCAAAGCAAAGTACTACTACGCATGCTCCTAGGGGAAGGGTTGGTAGGAGTTAACCATAGCGCGATCCCGACCTCCACTCATAAGGAAGGCAATCAAAAGAGCACCCCATGCTACAAATTTGTTACACAATTTTTACCATACGTGCATGCTATAGGACTTCCCAACTTCAACACAAGTATTTCTCAACTTCATAATTACCCAACTAGCATGACACTAACATTACCACCTTTATATCTCAAAAAAATTATCAAGCATCAAATTGATCATAGTATTCAATTCACTTTCTATGATAGTTTTTATTATACCCAACTTGGATGCCCATCATTAGGACCAATTTTATAACCATAGCAAATACCATGCTATTCTAAAAGACTCTCAAAATAATATAAGTGAATCATGAGAGATCAATAATTTCTACAAAATAAAACCACCACCGTGCTCTAAAAAGATATAAGTGAAGCACTAGAGCAAAATTGCCTAGCTCAAAAGATATAAGTGAAGCACATACAGTATTCTAATAAATTCTGAATCATGTGTGTCTCTCCAAAAAGGTATGTACAGCAAGGATGATTGTGGTAAACTAAAAATCAAAGACTCATATCATACAAGACGCTCCAAGAAAAACACATGTCATGTGGTGAATAAAAATATAGCTCCAAGTAAAGTTACCGATAGACGAAGACGAAAGAGGGGATGCCTTCCGGGGCATCCCCAAGCTTAGGCTTTTGGTTGTCCTTGAATTACCTTGGGGTGCCATGGGCATCCCCAAGTTTAGGCTCTTGACACTCCTTATTCCATAGTCCATCAAATCTTTACCCAAAACTTGAAAACTTCACAACACAAAACTCATCAGGAAATCTCATGAGCTCCGTTAGTGCAAGAAAGAAAAACCACCACTTAAGGTACTGTAATGAACTTATTCTTTATTTATATTGGTGTTAAACCTACTATATTCCAACTTCTATATGGTTCATACCCCCGGTACTAGCCATAGATTCATCAAAATAAGCAAACAACACACGAAAAACAGAATCTGTCAAAAACATAACAGTCTGCAGCAATATGTAACTTTCGAATACTTATGGAACTCTAAATATCCTATAAAAATAGGAAGTCCTAGGAAATTTGTCTATTGTTGTACTGCAAAAAGAATCAACTAAAAACCACGTTTCTGTAATTTATTAAAATTATTCTCCTGCGCGCAAAAGTTTCTGTTTTTCAGCAAGATCAAATTAACTTTCACCATAGGTTATCCTATAGGTTCTACTTGGCAAAAACACTAATTAAAACATAAAACCACATATAAACAGAAGCTAGATGAATTATATATTACTAAACAGAAGCAAAAAAAATCAAGGAACAAAAATAAAATTGGGTTGCCTCCCAACAAGCGCTATCGTTTAACGCCCCTAGCTAGGCATAAAAGCGAGAATAGATCTAAGCATTGCCGTAATAATAAGATAAATCACAAAAACTCATCTCATATTCCCTATGTTCAGCAGCAAGTTTTATTTGGGGCAAGCAAAAGTAATCAAAAGGGCTAAATTTAATGGGATAGAAGTCCCCAAGATCAATCTCGGGAGGTATGGGTTCCTCCTTCGGCCCCTCATATTGCACAACCAATTCATCATTATAAGCATTCTTTTGGCAGAAAGTCATGAGCCTATGCTCAAGAGAAAATCCTAACCCATTGTTTTGAATAGCAATATCATTATTAAGTTCGGAAATTCTATCAACTAGAACATCGGTAGGAACCTTTTTTCTAAGGTTTTCACTAAAAGCAACATGATCTAAAGATTGTAAACGCATTATGTCCTCTTGATTGAAGAGGATTGCCTCTATGGGAGAACGGCCAGTGTCCACCCTATAGTGCGCAAAAATTTCTTTGGCTTCTTTTATTATAAATCTGAACTCATGTGCCAAAAAGATAGTAGCTGCATGCTTAACAGAAGAATGCTCAATATTGGAAAATTCTAGGAAAATCCTTTGTATGCAAGGTTGCATATGCATAAATTGTCTTTCAATTTCAACAATAAGCAAGGATATAGCATCCGCAAGACTACTAGTTCTATGAAGAATAGATCCACCCATAGCGGGCAAAGAACCGACACAAGTAAATAAATCTTGAATAACCCCTTTTCCAATAATATTACCACTACCGATTCGAAACTTTTTAGTATGTAAGATGGGTGGTTCTTCAACAGGATCATCAAAAGCATCAAAGTTTCCCATGTCATTACTATTGTCGTTATCAACGATAACCTCCCCAGTTTCAGACATAGCGGCAGTAAATACGAGGAGCAAGCGAAAAAGAGGTGAACGGAAAGAGAGGGCGAATTAAACGGCAAGGGTGAAGTGGGGGAGAGGGAAACGAGAGGCAAATGGCAAATAATATAATGCGAGGGAGATGAGTTTGTGATGGGTACTTGGTATGTCTTGACTTGTGCGAAGACCTCCCCGACAACGGTGCCAGAAATCCTTCTTGCTACCTCTTGAGCACTGTGTCGGTTTTCCCTTGAAGAGGAAAGGGTGATGCAGCAAAGTAGCGTAAGTATATCCCTCAGTTTTTGAGAACCAAGGTATCAATCCAGTAGGGGGCTCCACACAAGTCCCTCGTACCAACACAAACAAACAAGAACCTCGCAACCAACATGATAACCCTTCACGACCACTTGTGAGAGTGAGATCTGATAGAGATAATAAGATAAGATAAATATTTTTGGTATTTTTATGATATAGATTGGAAAGTAAAGAGTGCAAAATAAAGTAGATCGGAAACTTATATAATGGAAAATAGACCCGGGGGCCATAGGTTTCACTAGTGGCTTCTCTCAAGATAGCATAAGTATTACGGCGGGTGAACAAATTACTGTCGAGCAATTGATAGAAAAGTGCATAGTTATGAGAATATCTAGGCATGATCATGTATATAAGCATCACGTCCGCCACAAGTAGACTGAAACAATTCTGCATCTACTATTATTACTCCACATATCGACCACTATCCAGCATGCATCTAGAGTATTAAGTTCATAAGAATAGAGTAACACATTAGGCAAGATGACATGATGTAGAGGGATAAATTCAAGCAATAGGATGTAAACCCCATCTTTTTATCCTCGATGCCAACAATACAATACGTGCCTTGCTGCCCCTGCTGTCACTGGGAAAGGACACCGCAAGATTGAACCCAAAGCTAAGCACTTCTCCCATTGCAAGAAAGATCAATCTAGTAGGGCAAACCAAACTGATAATGCGAAGAGACTTGCAAAGATAACCAATCATACATAAAAGAATTGAGAGGAGATTCAAATATTTCTCATAGGTAAACTTGATCATAAACCCGCAATTCATCGGATCTCGACAAATACACCGCAAAAAGAGTTACATCGAATAGATCTCCAAGAAGACCGAGGAGAACATTGTATTGAGAATCAAAGAGAGAGAAGAAGCCATCTAGCTAATAACTATGGATCCGAAGGTCTATGGTAAACTACTCATAACTCATCGGAGAGGATATGGCGTTGATGTAGAAGCCCTCCGTGATCAATTCCCCCTCCGGCGGAGCACCGGAAAAGGCTCCAAGATGGGATCTCGCGGATACAGAAGGTTGCGGCGGTGGAAATAGGGTTTCGTGGTGCTCCTGGATGTTTTCGGGGTACGTAGATATATATAGGCGAAGGAAGTCGGTCAGTGGAGCCACAAGGGGCCCACGAGGGTGGGGGGCGCGCCCTGGACCCTCGTGGCCGCCTCGTTTGCTTCTTGACGTCCACTCCAAGTCTCCTGGATTGCGTTTGTTCCAAAAAGATCTCTCCCGAAGGTTTCATTCAGTTTGGACTCCGTTTGATATTCCTTTTCTTTGAAACACTGAAATAGGCAAAAAAACAGCAATTTGGGCTGGGCCTCCGGTTAATAGGTTAATCCCAAAAATGATATAAAAGTGTATAGTAAAGCCTGTAAACATCCAAAACAGGTAATATAATAGCATGGAACAATCAAAATTATAGATACGTTGGAGACGTATCAGCCGCCCTTGCTCCCTCGTCACCCCTGCTACCCTTGTCCGCTCCTCACCGCCCCTGCTCCCTCGTCGTCGATCCTCTCTGTAAGCCCCACACCCCTCCCTCTAGGTTAATTAACTTAGGTGAATTTAGTTCATTAGGTTAACTGAGTGAATTAAGTGAACTAGGTAGGTTAATTTAGGTAAACTAACTAGGTTAGGTAACTAAGTGAACTAGCTAGGTTAATTTGGTTTACTAACTAGGTTAAATTAGATGTTTTTAGATGTTTGGTTAAGTAATTTGGTTAACTAACTAGGTTGGGTAGCTAAGTAGATGTTAATTAGGGTAGGGCAGTAGTGGTACTGTTAATTAGATGTTTTTTAGTTAGGGAAGTAGGTTAGGTAACTAAGTAGATGTTAATTAGGTTAGGTAACTAAGTAGATGTTAATTTAGGTTAATTTAGTTAACTAACTAGGTTAGGTAACTAAGTAGATGTTAATTTAGGTTAATTTAGTTAACTAACTAGGTTAGGTAACTAAGTACATGTAAATTAGGTTAGGGCAGTAGTGGTACTAGTAGATGTGAATTAGATGTCTTTTAGTTAGGGAAGTAGGGTTTTACTAGGTTAATTAGGTGCAGTTAAATGAATGACCTAAATGAATGAAATTAGTAGTTAACTGAATTTTTAGGACAAATTTGTATATGCTTAAGTACTTAACTAGATATTATTTTTAGGACAAACTTGTATATGCTTAAGTAGTTAACTAAATATATTATAGGGTTGTATACATAGTTGCTTAAGTGCTTATATAGTTGTTCTGCACCCAATGTATGCTTAAGTAGTTGTATAATTCCTAGGGTTCATCAATGGGTGCTTAAGTAGTTGTAGATGCTTAAGTAGCTAGCTAGGGTTCATCTAATTAGTTAGTACTTGTAGATGCTTAAGTACTAGCGCAGTAGGGTTAGGGCAGTAAGGTTAGGGCAGTAGGACATAATTCGAATTGAGTTCTAGGGTTCATAATTTGAAATTTGTGTAGATTTTCTTGAAGTGTGAAACATTGAAGTGGTCATGATATATGAAAATTCCTCGATTGTGACCAAGTGGCCTTTTGTTGTTTCCAGGGAATGAAGCCGAGTGGCATATGTTTTTCCAGAATGTTGATGCATTTCCGTTCTGGCAAATTTCAGGTGCTCGATTTGTCCATTTTTTAGCAAAGGTCATGCCGAAATTTTCCGTGAATTTCGTGATGACTTGTGCTAGAAACTAGGACATATCGAGTGCCCGCCATTTGCCGCACCAGCAAGGAATCAACGTTCCTGCAAAACATAGGCCTTTTTATGTCATTATTCATTTTATTAGGTCTAGAATTAATTGTTTAGATTTAATTGTAGGAAACATGGCTAGCAACGATGAAAGACAGGGTTCTGGTGATTGCGACGACGTCTACCTGGCGGAAGACGAATATTTGAGCCTTGCCACCGATCAACGGTTGTTGTTGCTAGGCCCACCTGTCTCATCCGAGACCGACGTCAAGACCGGCGCTGAGACTGGAGTTGAGACCCAGACCAGCATCGAGACCGGCACCGAGACCGGCACTGAGACTGGCAAAGCCATAGAACCGAAACCGAAGAGGAGATACCGACGCCCAAACCAACTCCTCACTACTAGACTAGTGGTCACGGAGGTGGACAAATGCAATTTTGAGCCAAAACTGCCTGTGGAAGCGCGCTCCTGCTACGGCAACCAAATAGGTTGCATCGTACGGGCATGCACCACCATCAATGATGAGAAACTAAAGAAGAGGCCAAATATGAAGCACTCCCTCCTAACCGTGTTGCACCAGATATTCTTGTTCCCGGGTCGGGATGAAATCCAATATAAAGATCCACAGAAAGACCCATCAATGAAGCAGATAAACGAATGCGCCATGACCAAGTTTAGCGATGCGTTGGCCGCCTGGAAGTAAGGGTGAAACGCGCCATCGACAAAAAGGCAACCTACTCCGTTATTGTAAAGGAAAATCTGACAATCACGGATGAGAAGTTTCAACTATTCAAGGCGGCTTGCGATGCCGAAGATGCCAAAAAATGTCGAAGTACATGAAGGGGCTTCAAGAGAGGAACATGGGGCGCCACCACCTCTGAAGCCGTGGTTACGCGGGGAAGAGGTCCATATGGGCCAAGGAGGATGCGGAAGGCGAAAGTTTGGGCATCCCAGACCCCTTGGCAGAGTTCACCATCCCACAGAAGTATGACGTCCTCAGGGCCCGGTACCGTTGGGACCCATTCAAGAAGGTTTTTGAGACGGACCCGGTCACGATGAAGTTCATGATACTGCTAGTAATTTTAGTTTCTGATCAATTTGACTGCATGTAGTTATATTTGTAAACGATCCTTGTTCCTTTTGCATAGGGAGCAGCACAGGATTGCGGCCGAAAGTGACTCCCTGTCTGAGGCGTTGGTGAGGCCCAAGTGGGACACCCCATTCAACCGGGCGTTGAACATATTGAAACATCTCCCGGTGGACACTCGGCCGTCGTATGGACGTGTGCACGGTATCAGAGACAGCGCCACGTGGAAGAAGTACTACAGTGAGACCACGGAGGAGAGAAAGGAAAGATGGAGGTTAACTGAAGGAAACATGGACAAGAAGGTTGAGATTGCGGTAGAGAATAATTCAGCTAAGACAGTCGCAATAGCTGTAGCTGCCGTAAAACGGGAGCTGACAGTCTTGGTTCTAGCAATCATCGATTGGAGCAGGCGAAATCCACAAAAAGATGCAGCGGACTTTCCCCTTGCCGACTTCTTCGGGAGCAGCTTGACTAGCATTGCACCTGCACCAGCACCCGCACCTACTCCAGCACCTGCTCCTGCACCGGCTCCTGCACCTGCTCATAGCAGCCCGTCCTCCATCTCAAACGTGCTCGGCGGTGCTTCATCTTTGCCTGATGAAAGCACATTTGCTCCCTAGGTGGTTTTGGTAATTAATGACAACATACTTTGTGGTTGGACTAATGCTTTTATCAAGTATGTTTCAGGAAAGTCAATCACTTTGGCATGGCAAAAGGACTGGAAAGGTGGACCCCTAGGATGCTAAGGAAAGCATTGGCAAAAGCTCAAGACTCTATTTTTGGTTTAGTGATCCAAGATCACATTGAGTCTATAGGAAAGCCAATACTATTAAAAGGGGATGAGGTTATGATGATGATCTGGTTGCTCAAAGTGCTTAGTGATCTATCTCCCAAACTATCAGCAATCTTTCATTCCAACATATTCTCATAAGTAATCTCGGTCCCACCGATTCCACAAACTCAGTCACACCGAGATGAACCACCTCAGCCATATAGCCAAACCCTAGTAATTTCGGATTTTCCGATTCCAAACTCGGTCTCACCGAAACTAGTGTTGCCAAGCTTCTGTAACCTTCTGTAATCAAATCGGTGTCACCGAGATGATAAAGTCGGTCCCACCGAGAATGGCAAACCCTAGTCTTTGGAACAATCGGACTAACCGAGATTGTATTTTCGTCCCACGAAAATCCCAACGCTCACAAGATTTGAACTTTCGGTCTCACCGAGTTGTCAACTTCAGTCGACCGAGATTGGTCAAATGTGTGTAACGGTTGGATTTTGTGTGGAGGCTATAAATACCCTCCACCTCCTCTTCATTCGTGGAGAGAGCCATCGAAAGAACTACCACTCCTACCTTACATTTCTGAGAAGAGAACTACCTACCCTTGTGTTGAGATCAAGTTGCTTCACTCCCACCATATGAAACTTGATTTCTAGCCTTCCCAAGTTGCTTTCCACTCAATCCCTTCTTCCACCACAGCCAAATCAGTGAGGAGAGTTGAGTGTTGGGGAGATTATCATTTGAAGCACAAGAGCAAGGAGTTCATCATCACCAACACCATCTATTACCTTTTGGAGGTGGTGCCTCCTAGATTGGTTAGGTGTCGCTTGGGAGCCTCCGTCAAGATGTGGAGTTGAACCAAGAAGTTTGTAAGGGCAAGGAGATCGCCTACTTCGTGAAGATCTACCCCGAGTAAGGCTAGTCCTCCGTGGGCGTAAGCCATGATGGCATAGACAAGGTTGCTTCTTCGTGGACCCTTCGTGGGTGGAGCCCTCCGTGGACTCTCGCAGCCGTTACCCTCCGTGGGTTGAAGTCTCCATCAACGTGGATTGACGATAGCACCACCTATCGGAACCACGAGAAAAATCTCCGTGTCTCCAAATTGCGTTTGCTCTTCTCAACCTCTCCTTACTACTTGTGCAATTTACTTTCCGCTGCCCATACTCTAAAATTGCATGTGTAGTATGATACTTGACATGTATGCATGTTGCTTGACTTGATCTCCATTGTGAACTTGACTAAAACTTGTCATTGCTTTAAGGCACAAAATTTTATCTTGTCGAGTAGTCTAATCACCCCCCCCTCTAGACACTCTTTCCTTCAACGATCCTACAATTGGTATCAGAGCATTGGTCTCCATTGCTTTGGTTTACACACCATTGGAGGAAGACGGACGTGTCTACGTTTGGGAGTGTTAGTCATAGTGTGCCTATTCTTGATGGAGTGTCCTATAACTCGTGGAGAATTGAAATGCTTGCTATCTTTAAGATGTATAACTTGCGCAAATATGTTGAAACCCCATATATGCCTCCAATTGACCCCGTGCACCCTACTATGGATGAAGAGCTTGATTTGCTTCGTAACCTTAGAACTGTCAATCTTATCATTAGAGGTTTGCCCGATAACTTGCTTGAGCTTGTCACAAACTTTGAGTGCGCCCATGCTATATGGAAGTTCTTGGAAGAACTTTATCCGGACTACTCTTTGAGAGGTCTTGATGAAATTCTATACAAGACTGTTGAATTTGATATGTTGCGCCCCAATGATCCTAACTTTGACAAATGCTTCTTTGAGCTTCGTGATCTTATGAAAAGGAAGGGTGATTCCGGACTTATCAATGTTCTAGTTAGAAATGCTCTTGTATTGCATTCCGATGATTATTATCACATTGACAAAACTGATGCAAGTCATTGTCAAATTGACCTAGGCATTGATGATGAACTATCTATGGGTCAATATGATGATGAGCATGAGCATGATGACGATTACTCCGATTCAGACACCGAGCTAGACAAGATCATGAAGAGTCTCAATCTTATGGCAAATTTGAGAGACTACATATCCGGTGGAAAAGAGTGGATTCTTGATAGTGGATGCACCGATCACATGACCGGGGATGAAGACATGTTTCGAGAGCTCGCAAAGAACGATGGGCCACGCAAGTATGTGACTTTTGGAGACAACTCCAAGGGTAAAGTACTTGGCCTTGGTAAGGTGGCCATATCTCATGATAGCTCCATTCAAAATGTCATGCTTGTTGAATCACTTGGATACAATTTGCTTTCCGTGTCTAGTAGCTGACTTTGGATTCAATGTGCTATTCACTGAAGTAGATTGCCAAGTTTTTCGTCGTGACAATCATAACATGGTCTTTACCGGTATCCGTAGAGGTGATTTGTATATCGTTGATTTCACTAAGAAAGCTCAACCTAGAACTTGCTTTATTGCTAAATCTGCAAAAGGTTGGCTTTGGCATAGAAGGCTTGGACATGTTGGTATGCGTAATCTAGATAAGCTAATTAAAGGTGATCGTATTCTTGGTGTTAAGGATGTTTTCTTTGACAAAGATAGACTCTGCAGTGCCTGTCAAGCAGGAAAACAAGTAGGTGGAAGTCATCCCGTGAAGAACATCATGACTACAAGGAGACCGCTTGAGCTTCTTCATATGGATCTCTTCGGCCCCAATGCTTACAAAAGCCTTGGTGGTAACTCTTTTGGTCTAGTTATAGTTGATGATTATTCCAGATTTACGTGGGTATTTTTCCTTGATGAAAAATCGCAGGTTTAGAGAATCTTCAAAACCTTTGCCAGAAAGGCCCAAAATCAATTTGAGGTGAAGATCAAGAAAGTTCGGAGTGACAACGGAACGGAGTTCAAGAACACCCATGTGGACTCTTTTCTCGATGAGGAAGGGATTCTACATGAGTTCTCGGCCACGTACACACCTCAACAAAATGGAGTTGTTGAGAGGAAGAACCGAACGCTCATTGAGATGGCGAGAACGATGCTTGATGAATACAAGACACCGAAACACTTCTGGGGTGAAGCCGTCGAGACAGCTTGTCATGCTATCAACAGGCTTTATCTTCACAAGCTTCTCGGCAAGACTTCATATGAGCTCCTCACCGGTAACAAACCCCAAGTGGGATACTTTCGTGTCTTTGGTTCAAAATGCTATATCCTTGACAAGCATCGTCGGTCTAAGTTTGCTCCTAAATCTCATGAAGGTTTTTTTCTCGGTTATGGATCAAACTCCCACACCTACCGTGTCTACAACAATTTCACCCGAAAGGTTGAAGAGACGGTAGATGTGAAGTTTGATGAATCTAATGGCTCGCAAGTAGAGCAAATGCCTATTGATGTAGGAGACAAGGACCCATCGGAAGCCATTCAAGATCTATCTATTGGAAAGATCCGTCCCATGGAAGTGAAGGAGAGTACCTCATCTACATATGTGGAGCCCCCTACCTCACGAAGAGATGATCCTCAAGGCAATATGGAGGCTTCCACAAGTGGAACTCACCAAGATGAGGAAATGCGACAAGAAGATCCATCACAACCTCCTTCTCCACCACCTCAAGACAACACCAACAACAATGATGAAGAAGAAGATGATGATGATGAGGAAGCTCAGCCACGACCACGACAAAAGCTATCCCGAGTTCGAGCAAGAGTAAAGAAGGATCATCCCGTGGAACAAATGATGAATGACATCGACTCCGGGAGAATTACTCGCTCTAAAACTCGTTTAGCTAACTTTTGTGAGCACTACTCATTTATCTCTAGTCTTGAACCTATGAAGGTAGAAGAAGCGCTTGAAGACCCGGATTGGGTGAACGCTATGCACGAAGAGCTACACAACTTCGAGAGGAACAACGTTTGGACTTTGGTAGAGAAGCCCAATGATGACCAAAACGTCATTGGAACCAAATGGGTGTTTCGGAACAAGAAAGATGAAGATGGACAAGTCATCCGCAACAAGGCTCATCTCGTAGCACAAGGTTATACACAAGTCGAAGGTATGGACTATGGTGAGACCTATGCCCCCGTTGCTAGACTTGAGTCCATTCGCATTCTTCTTGCTTATGCCAACCACCATGATATTACTCTCTATCAAATGGACATTAAAAGTGCTTTCCTAAATGGTGAAATTGAGGAGGAAGTATTTGTGAAACAACCTCCGGATTTGTGAATCCTAAAAGCCTAATCATGTTTACAAATTGCACAAAGCTCTTTATGGTCTTAAACAAGCTCCTAGAGCTTGGTACAAATCTTGACTAGCTTTCTTCTTGAAAAAGGATTTGAGATTGGAAAAATAGACTCAACGCTATTCACGAAAAGGGTTGATGGTGAACTATTTGTGTGCCAAATATATGTTGATGATATAATCTTTGGTTCAACTAACCCTCATTTTAGTGAGAAGTTTGGAAAGCTTATGTCGGAGAAGTATGAGATGTCCATGATGAGTGAACTCAAATTCTTCCTTGGGTTGCAAATCAAGCAATCTAAGGAGGGTACTTTTGTCTCACAAACAAAGTACACTAAGGATCTCTTCAAGAAGTTCAACATGCAAGAAAGCAAAGGTATGAAAACCCCCATGCCTACTAGTGGACATACTGACTTGACAAAAGATGGAGAACCTGTTGATCAAAAGGTTTATCGATCCATGATTGGTTCTCTACTATATCTCTGTGCTTCTCGTCCTGACATCATGTTGAGTGTTTGCATGTGTGCTCGATATCAAGCAGCCCCTAAGGAATGTCATCTTAAAGCTGTTAAAAGAATTGTGAGATATTTGATACACACACCTAACTTTGGCATTTGGTATCCTAAGAGGGCCTCGTTCGATCTTGTTGGCTATTCCGACTCGGACTATGCCGGAGACAGGGTTGATAGAAAGTCAACTTCGGGTACGTGTCAATTTCTTGGACGATCCCTTGTATCTTGGTCCTCCAAGAAACAAAATTCAGTATCATTATCTACTGCTGAAGCAGAATATATAGCTGCTGGTTCGTGTTGTGCTCAGTTGCTATGGATGACACAAACGCTTAAGGATTATGGGATACATGCAAGACATGTTCCTTTGCTTTGTGACAATGAGAGTGCAATTAAGATTGGACACAATCCCGTGCAACACTCTCGCACGAAACATATTGAAGTTCGTCACCATTTTATTCGTGATCACATTGCCAAGGGTGACATTGATCTTAAGCATGTTCGTACTGACAAGCAGCTTGCAGATATCTTTACAAAACCACTTGATGAGAAAGTGTTTTGTCGCTTAAGGAGTGAGTTGAACATCATTGATGCTTCAAACTTAGAGAGAAAACTCCATTGATGCATGCAAGGCATGAGCCTTATTGACTAATCCTTGATATTCCTCTTATGATGATGATCATATGTCTTGGACACATTTGCCTCCTTGTATTGCATCTAACTCCTTGCAGGTACTTGGATGGTATACATTCCACAAGATCACCTCTCACTCAAATCATGAGTAATCTTGTCATTGACCAAGTATCTAGCCCTTTGGGATGTTGAGTTCAAGGGACAAAATTCCACATATCCTTTTTGACACCTAATACATCTCGTGTTTCACTCCTGTCATCTTGGATATTCTTGAGTATTTCCTTGCTTGCCTAACCCATGTAGGAAGATGAACTACACAATTGGAAAAGGTGCTCCAACTTCACATTCTATGAGCATCTACACCAAGTTCACCTACATGAGTACAAGCAACAACAAGCCCAAGGTATGTTCTTCACATCTTGAAGAAGCTTTGCTCAAAGTCATGAGTACAAGCAGCTTCATAAGATGTGATCACATCAAATGCTTAATCGAAAAATGGCAACCCCATTTTGAGCTTAAGCGATGAGTATGACCTATGATCAAATGTCCTCATTTGACTCCTAAGTCAATATACTCAAACATAGGTGACTTTGTCATGACCCATCTAGATGAAGTACATATGTTTTGGAGTTTTGGTATTGACTCCCTTGATTCTCTCGTTGAGTTTTCTTTTTAATCAAAAAAAAAAACTTCATCTAGCAATCTTTTTCATTTCTATTCTTTTGTTTTTGTGAATATCTTTTTGGCTCTGATCAATTCCCTGAAAATCTTTTACAAATTCATTGCAAATCTTTTGAAACATTCCTTGCAAAGTGAGCTGAATTATTTCTGAATTTCCCTGGAATTAAACTCGGCGTCACCGACCTAAAACTTTCGGTCTGACCGAAAAAGAATCTGCCCTAAGTCTCAGACTTTCGGACCCACCGATCCATATCCATCGGTGTCACCGATTTTCTTTCAGGATGGCATCTTCTGCAGCTCAACTCAATGATTCTTTATGCATGTTTCTTATTGAACAAGTTGTGATTCTTAAGGATCCCATTTCTTTCCTTCCATCTTTCCTGACCTTCCTAGTTTACTGTCCTTTTCGGCACTTGATGTCAAAGGGGGAGAAGATTTTGGGGGAGCTTAGGGGAGTTTGGGAGATAAAGGGGAGAAGAGAAGAAGAGCAATCTTACCTTAAAGGGGAGAGAATCACATCAAAGCTTTGCCCTGTTCCATATTGGATATTACATTTGGCATCATCCTTTTGATTTTGCTTTCTTCTCTCTCACAATTGGTATCTTATGAAAAGCACAATTGGTATCTTATGAAAAGCAAAATCTCTCAGAGCTCATTGAAAATCATTTAGTCTTGGGAGACATGTTTATTGATTCAAGCTTGTGCTCAATATGAGACACTCCTTATGCACGTCATCCCTGGCTTGGTGCTCTTGATGTTCTTGCTGTTGGTTGAAGTAATACTCTTGTGTTATCTAACCCTGTTTTCCCAAGTTTATTTCTTCAGGTATAATACCAAGGAACTTCAAGGTAAGTATATGCATCTTGCAGAATGCGCATGATGGTGACTTGCTTGTGAATACTGTTTGCAAGAAACCACCATGCACATATGCATCATCTTTCACTTACCCTCATCTGCTCTGATGCATATAGCCAAGCTACATGTAGCACATCTTGTTCTTCTCTCTTGTGTGCTTGTGGTAGTCCAAAACCAAAATCTTAAATCCTGCACACTTGTAGGGGAGTCTGTACTACATGTTTGTCAAAGCTTTAATGATAATTCTGTCTTTCTTTCAGTAAGCTTTGATATCTTCTTTTGTGTGTTGCCATCAATTACCAAAAAGGGGGAGATTGAAAGCACATTTGCTCCCTAGGTGGTTTTGGTAATTAATGACAACATACTTTGTGGTTGGACTAATGCTTTTATCAAGTATGTTTCAGGAAAGTCAATCACTTTGGCATGGCAAAAGGATGGAAAGGTGGACCCCTAGGATGCTAAGGAAAGCATTGGCAAAAGCTCAAGACTCTATTTTTGGTTTAGTGATCCAAGATCACATTGAGTCTATAGGAAAGCCAATACTATTAAAAGGGGATGAGGTTATGATGATGATCTGGTTGCTCAAAGTGCTTAGTGATCTATCTCCCAAACTATCAGCAATCTTTCATTCCAACATATTCTCATAAGTAATCTCGGTCCCACCGATTCCACAAACTCAGTCACACCGAGATGAACCACCTCAGCCATATAGCCAAACCCTAGTAATTTCAGATTTTCCGATTCCAAACTCGGTCTCACGAAACTAGTGTTGCCAAGCTTCAGAACATTCAGAATCAAATCGGTGTCACCGAGATGATAAAGTCGGTCCCACCGAGAATGGCAAACCCTAGTCTTTGGAACAATCGGACTAACCGAGATTGTATTTTCGGTCCCACCGAAAATCCCAACGTTCACAAGATTTGAACTTTCGGTCTCACCGAGTTGTCAACTTCGGTCTGACCGAGATTGGTCAAATGTGTGTAACGGTTGGATTTTGTGTGGAGGCTATAAATACCCCTCCACCTCCTCTTCATTCGTGGAGAGAGCCATCAGAAAGAACTACCACTCCTACCTTACATTTCTGAGAAGAGAACTACCTACCCTTGTGTTGAGATCAAGTTGCTTCACTCCCACCATATGAAACTTGATTTCTAGCCTTCCCAAGTTGCTTTCCACTCAATCCCTTCTTCCACCACAGCCAAATCAGTGAGGAGAGTTGAGTGTTGGGGAGATTATCATTTGAAGCACAAGAGCAAGGAGTTCATCATCACCAACACCATCTATTACCTTTTGGAGGGTGGTGCCTCCTAGATCGGTTAGGTGTCGCTTGGGAGCCTCCGTCAAGATGTGGAGTTGAACCAAGAAGTTTGTAATGGCAAGGAGATCGCCTACTTCGTGAAGATCTACCCCGAGTAAGGCTAGTCCTCCGTGGGCGTAAGCCATGATGGCATAGACAAGGTTGCTTCTTCGTGGACCCTTCGTGGGTGGAGCCCTCCGTGGACTCTCGCAGCCGTTACCCTCCGTGGGTTGAAGTCTCCATCAACGTGGATTGACGATAGCACCACCTATCGGAACCACGAGAAAAATCTCCGTGTCTCCAAATTGCGTTTGATCTTCTCAACCTCTCCTTACTACTTGTGCAATTTACTTTCCGCTGCCCATACTCTAAAATTGCATGTGTAGTATGATACTTGACATGTATGCATGTTGCTTGACTTGATCTCCATTGTGAACTTGACTAAAACTTGTCATTGCTTTAAGGCACAAAATTTTATCTTGTCGAGTAGTCTAATCACCCCCCCCTCTAGACACTCTTTCCTTCAACGATCCTACACCTGATCTCGACGCCCTCACGATACCTGTCACACCAGCCCTCTTCAATAAATGTATAATCTCCCGTTTCCGTTGCCTTTCGGATGTCTCACATCACAGACATGTCTTTGCAGGCCGACGCCCCGTGCACCATATTGTACGACATCAATGGCCAAAAGGTGGATGTGGGGAAGGCGACGATAATGAAGCCGAAGGGACAATTGTTCCACAGCCGGCCGATCGCCCCTGACGTCTTCAAGGTTCAGGTGGCCAGTGTCAAACAGGGCCACGAGAATTTGGTTCCTCTGGTACTAGGGGGAGATGACGATGAGACCCCACGGTGGCTTGGCGATTGCAAGACATGGGTACTATTGTGTCCAAAGAGTCTACTTCGTCTGGAGGCGGCCAGGAGCACACACACGACCACGCAGCCTCCACAAGGTATGAACATCAGCACCCCACCTACTCAATTAGTGTCGCCTGTCATGCTGGGTGATAGTGGACTGGGTGAGGAAGAGGCTCCATTAGTGGCTGATGACGTCACCATAGATGAGGATGAGGATGACGATGACACTCAACAGTATCTTAATACTGTCGCCATTGATGATGGAGGAGTATGAGTATCTTAATACCGCGGATAGGCTCAGAAGTATGAGTACTCATGGTTTGAGCATCATGAGTCGGTGCCTGAATTGCCACCTCCGGAGCCTAAACGTACTGTAGACGACCTTCCACCAAAGAAGCATCGGAAGAGAGCGAGGAAAGGAAGCAATAAAGCTGCTGCTATGATCCAATCGGCTCCGCAGGCTCGGGTTCAAGACCATATACCTATCCGCGGTGCGGCGAAATACCATATCCCCAGTGAACTAAACCTACCTGAGGCATCGTTACAGGCCATACCCGGCGATCTAAGGATACTTCATGACGATGTGATGCGGTGAGAGAAAAGCCTAATCCCCTTGGAAAATCCAGGATACCCACTCTACGTGGTTAACGTGCCACGAAAAAGGTTGTACGTCGACTCATTGCCCGCGGAGAAATTCTTCCTTCGATTCGATTACATCTTCGACATGTTTCACTTGAAGAAGCTGGATTTTACGTTTGTCCGCCTTTATGCCTTGTACATGAACTACGTCATCGGGATTGAGCAGATACTATATCTGTGTCGCTGACCCGTACTTCATGCACGAGAGCTCCTTGGCAGTCTGCGCAAAGCACCGTGAATACGCGAGGGACTACATCGTTGATTTCATGGTCACCAATAAGGACAAGGAGACGATTCTCGTGCCTTAGCATCACCTATAAGTCATCCGCGCGGATATTCTTCCTTCGATTTCAATCATTCATTTGCACGATGGAGGCTAATTAATTTGAGCTGTACTTATTTTGTGCAGCCACGGGCGCGCCGTCCTCATCATCCTTTACCCCCGATACTCCCACGCTCTTTACTTGGACTCGTCAAAGAACATGAACAAAAAGGATTACACCCACATCAAGGCTGTTCTCGACAGTGCTATCTTTTTCTACAACTTACGGGGTGGAGAGATCAAGGACAAGAAGAAGAGGAGCGGCAGGCCCGCCTTCAGCCATAAGACCGACTTCTGCTGCATCCAGCAACCGAGTGATACTCTTAGTGATGGATTCTATGTCCTACACCACATGCTGGAGTACAGACAGGATCAGCAGAACCTTCGCATGTCACCTACATCCAAGGATGCCCATATTCTGCAATGGGCAAGGAACGTAGGAGATATCGAGGATCATCGGCTTTGAGATGAGTTCTATCACATCCAGCATGAACTTGCCCAAATCATCATGAAGGAGGTCCTCGAAAAAACAGGGTTGTTCTATGAGGAAGGGAAAATGTCGCGGAAAGACGTCCGAACACGCGTAGCGGCTCAGCGTCTCGACCTGAAGCCTTTCACCAAGCTCGGGGACTATCTCCCAGACTTGGATGGATGGCACGACATGTTGTGATTGTTGATATATGACAATGTGTCTGTTTAGTCCATACTTTATGTTTGACAAAACTTTGAGTTATGCACGACGAAACTTTATTTGTCATGTAATTAAACCGTGCTCCTCGACTAGCGAATATCACTCTAGTTAGGGCATTTTGGGTACGATGAACTTTGTTAGTTATGCTTATGATATGTTGCTTCCATTTTTGCCGAGTCTGTCTCTTTTTGTTGCTCAACTATATATGTTGCATATCATCGAATCATGTGACGATGCAGGTGCATAGATCATTGATGGCGAAGAAGTGCTACGCCAGGAGTATAAGACGAGTGGTCGGAGTGTCAGGCCTAGGTGTACCGGTTTCCGGTTTTCGAGCAACAGCCAGTAGTTAATTTAGGTTCACGCTAGTGCGAGAGAGGGATATAAACTCATGTACTGCATAGTTCCGCTCTCACTCATAGTGATAGCTCCTCTCGCATATATCAATGTTTAGATGGATGACGATGTAGTTGCAAGAAATTGTATCGCTATTTTCGAGATGATGACAAGAGACCACATTGTGTTGGATGAAGATTATGATGATGACATGCTTTGATGCTATGATTACATTTGTATGTGTATGATGCTAAAGATTATTGTATAAAGCCTGTTCAAATACAAAACAAATATGCAGGAAAAAAACAAAAACTAATAAAACTAACAGTAGCGAGGGGAGTAGAGTTAGTAGCGCTTTGCACGAAAGCCCGCTACTGCTAGCCATGTATCGCAGTAGCATGGGTAAGCATGCGCTACTGATACATGTTAATTGTAGCACGGTATCAGTACGTAGTGCGGTGCCCCGCGCTACTGATACACCTAATACGCGCGCTACTGCTAGGCTTTTCCCTAATAGTGAACATCCATAGCCCCAAATTCTGCATTCCTTCTCATCTGCTTGCTTAAGTGGTAAGTGCAAATATATAGTAAAATTGAGTCTCCTTTCATCAGGTGGAACTTCAAGACATGCATTTTGTGAATCTTTGATTGTCCTTGTTTCCTCAAGTGATGATTGATTGTTCTTGTTATCTCATGATTGATAAACACTCTGCGGTTTCGGAAATGACTGCTGGCTTGTCTATCTTCTGCCTATGCACAAGTTTTTTCGACCTGGCGAGGATGGATGCCCACCATGGTGACTGGTCTCTCCCCCTCTGTTTGTTTCGTATTTGATTTTCTTTTGTGCGTCATTCCCTTCCCTGAAGCAACCACTTTCCTCGAACGGGCACGTGCAACACTCTGATGGGGATTCTTCTTCCACTTCGACAGACCCCTCCCACCCTGCCACGATTTTTCTTCCTCCTCGGCTTAGGCATAGGTGCTCTATCTCTCAAAATGGGTAGATTTCTTTGATGTTGTTGCAGTCAAGTTACATTGTAAGTTTTTAATAACGTGAACTTGGAAATAGCTTACTTTCTGTTTGCCCCTATATTTTTAGGGAAAGTTTCCTTCCTGCCAGAGCTTGGTTATTTCTAGCAGGACAATGTCTTTGTGTTTGGAAAACACCGATGAGGAATTAACTTCCTCCCCTAAAACTAAAGTGTGAACTTAAAAGTTTTTATCGCTGCTTGGTCCAAACTGTACAACTATTTGCTACCTGATACATAAGCCTACGAGCTCTGGTCCTCGTGTACGTGCATCTAGTTCTGGTTTCTTTGTGCTTCTTGACTTCTTGCGCGTTCGAGATTCCTGCTCATGTTTGTGTTTTCGGCCAGAGAACTTATAGTATTAGCCTTCTTCTTTCATCTCCTTAATATAACCATGATTGAGTGCAACCGACTACTTGAACCTAATTTTTTTTTTTGCAGCGCTGCCTATGCTTTCATGCCAAAGGACTTCACTCCAAGAGTACACTCTATAAGCAATAGAAGTTGAGAGGGCCCCGAGGAAATCAAGGCCAAAATCATCCGTCTGTCACGAACCCTTTTGAACACGGTAAATAATTCTCTTGCAAATATGGGAGGAGCTGTTTGTTTCTTTGTCTGTGTATGATATGGTTTGCTGCGAAGGATCAGTTGTTGCAGACACTGGTGTTGAAGATGCCTGACCATGGAGAGAAGCTGAAGAAGCAGTTACACGATTTGGATGAGAAGCTGATGGTTATTGAGTCATCCCGAGTCATCGATGAATGTCTAGGGGGGCTCCTGAAGTGATCTGCTTGGTCGATCAGAGCCTATGACTCTGAGCATTAAGTAAAACCGCTGCCACTGGACTAGTACTCTTTTTGCTGGTTGGTCACCGAGTTGTGACTGAACTGCCACACGTATTGTTTTGGCTGTGGCATTGTAAATACTAGTAACCCGATGGATGATTGGTGGCTACAGCTTACTACGTAGGAGGGAATGTTGGATGAATACCGTGTGTGTTCGCACTAGCATATATCAATTGGCAAAATTTGCGCAAATGCTCGTATTCTGGTTCTGTTTGGTATCGACCCTACTGCATACTATTTCCAACTGCTCGGTTTTTCGATTTTCAATTTTTCATTGAGTCTACATTTGAGC
Source organism: Aegilops speltoides (assembly GCA_021437245.1). NCBI lineage: Eukaryota > Viridiplantae > Streptophyta > Magnoliopsida > Poales > Poaceae > Aegilops > Aegilops speltoides. The sequence goes on along the minus strand of CM038146.1, from coordinate 477,279,223 downwards.
TGGGAAATATGGAAACATAATAATACTAGTCTCCACAAAATTCATGTGCAAGACAGTAGTGGGTACATCCATGATCTTTCGGATAGTTGTTGTAGAATCCATACGCCTACTCGCTATCAATGCGAAATTCTGAAATACTTAAAGCCAGTTTATTTTTTGTTAGCAATGAGAGGCAGACTACTATATATTAATTTAATTTGATTTAACCCGGGAGGCTAGTATCTTCAAGCATCGAATTGCAAATGAGTACTTGTTTCTTTTCCTTCCGATTTCCATCTTCCCCATGATACTTAGATTCCATCCATTCTCCATATATAAAGCTATAATACAAACTACCATTTCTCTAGCTACACCAAAGCAAAGCAATCTTCACCGAGTTGGCAGCCACCTACCGGTGATTGGTATGGTTTGATCATGTCGTTAAACGCCTAGGGATGCCCACTAGCCAGGAAGGGTCTGGATTGTGCCACCTCACTGATCCGTGGCACCATGTCGCCCTTGCTCTCTTCACCATGCCTTCTTTCAAGACCACTAGATGACCAGCTGCGCCAAATGGCGCAAAGACCCGTTTAAAACCATGTTCCTGTTGAAAATATTTGCATTTTTTCGTAACTGTATATTTGAGTACATTTGGTAAGAACTTATAACCCTATATATAAAGGAAATTAAATGCAAATATTTTCTTAAGGTAATAACGCCACAAATTAGATCATCGGTAGGTCAAGATAGTTGAGTCTGCAATTAGGAACTCCGAGTAGCTGTAAACTTGCATTAAAAAAGGAGTAAACACAAGTGACACAATAAAATGTACTTAATACATGAACTTGTGAAAATTGTGTACAGGAGAATTTAATAGAAATAGTGATCAATTACGTCATATTATTTGGTTTTATACTCTTTTTTGTATATATCAGATCCAGTACAGAGAGAAGGATACCTTTGGTTCCACGGCGTCACAAATAGGACGCTGCAGGCAGTGTAATCCGAGCGGAAAGCAAATCGCTGGCCTAGGAAAAGAAAGGAATGGTCAGGGAAAAAATATAACTTCTACTTACTGCAATGGAAAAGAAGGAAACTATTGTTAGTACATTAGTATATAGGTTATTAGTACATAGGTGTTTTTGCATTATCAAAAAAAAAAAACTAATCAACAACAGCAAAATAATCTTCCTAGCCTCTGTAACACATGCCTCGACCTTATGAGGCATAACACGAGACCAAGTCTTTGTAAGTGAAACAAAAACACACATCATATTCCTCCCCAAGGTTTCTAATTATTCAACTGCGATGATCTAATCAGATTCATATGCCACGACCAAACAGAGCAAGCACATAGTATGTTACTTGGTCCTTGTTAACTTCAAGCAGTCTAAACCAAATACATGTTACTTTTTTCCACTACCCACCGTGGAGCAAAAGCCCCATGGTCCTTTATTTGTTCAAGGACTGATAATAATATCCTTAAAGTATAAAGAAATAGATACTTAGGTAGCATGTTAATACATAGTGATATACTATGTTACAGTGCATGCTAGCATGATAGCCCAAAACAAAGTTGTCAGCAGTTCATGATAGGAAAGCAAAGCTATACATGTAGCCTGAACCATGATTGGACTTGGTCTAGTGGGGTTTGTATAAACAGCATGCCCAGCATTTACAAAAGCATTAGCCTACAAAATAAAAAGGCTATCAGAATACTTAAACCTTGTGAATACTTGTGTGATAGTGACATAGTAGAAAAATGCATACAGGAGATGGCCCCATTCTAAGCATCATCATTGTCCGTCCAAGCTCAAAAAGCATAGCCCCCAGATGTTGTATCGCTACTCCCAACTCTGTCGACTCATTCTGGATCTGGCTTCGCACAGATGTATCACCAGTGGCAGCATCTCTTTGAATACATTGTGCGAGATGCTGAAATAGAAATCAGGTGAATGGAGGTAAGTCTACACAAAAGTACGCATTTAGCTCTTCCTTTGTCTAATAAATTATTTGAGAGTAAAAAATAATTTAGAAGACACAAAGCTACATCATAGCACTGCATAATCAGTTGCCGAAAAACAAAGCATGAAATTCTAACAACAGAAAAGCATCAACAGTCCTATGAGCATTGTGTTCAGAGAGTAAGATGTGTTATCAGGAAAAAAACACATAAAACTGAAAGAGGCATGGTTGTATATAGATGAGTAAATTGCTCAAAGCCACCACATTTGTGGCTAGGGTACTCCAAAACGACCGCTTTTGCCGAAAACTACAAAAAACCACCAACTCTGCGGCAAGTGAGTAACAAATCACACTAATTCCATATTGAGCCGTGAATAATAGCAAAACTGGCAGGTGGGACCCGTCTGTCTGGGCTGATGTGGCGAAGAGTTTTCCTAGTCAAAGTTTGACCTGCTGAGGTGGATGGGGGTCCCACTTGTCTGCCTCACAGCTCCTTCTTCCTCAAATTTCTCTCTCCCTCCCCTTCTGACCAGCACCGGCGGCGGCTGAGGCCGAGCTGAAGGAGGGGCGCCCGCCAGCAAGCTCTGCCTCGCGCCTTGCAGTGAGGCTGCCTCGCGCTCGCCTCGCCGGTAAGCCCCAAGCCCCGCCCGGCCCCGTGCCCGCCTCCCGCGACTGAGCGCCTAGATCCAGACGCGAGGATCAAGCCCGCCTCGCGCCCGCCGCCTCGCCCCGCACCCGCGCTTGCAGTGCCACCGCCCGCCCTCGCCTACAGCGCCGCCGCCCCCGCTCACTGGCAAGCTGAGCACTCGCCGCTCACCTATTGCAGCGCCGCCGTCCGGCGCCCGCTATTGCAGCGCCCGTCGCCCCCGCCCACCGGCGAGATCTCCTTGCAGCGTCGCTGCCCCGCGCCATCACCGCCGCCTCCCTTCCCCTGAGGCGCATCGCCGCCCCATCGTCGACGTGGAGCTCGAGCTCGCAGCCCACCGCCGACCGAACATACGGCTGCACCGCCGCTGCCTCTAGTCGCCATTGACTTGGGTGGAAGAAAGAAAAATTGATGAAAATAGATGAGAAGCTGACTGGTGGGGCCATCGTCCACCTCAGCATATTTTCCATGGAGGCATGCCAAATCAGCCTGAGATGTGGGTCCCACCCGTCAGTTCCACTGTTAGACGCGGCTCAGTTTCGAATTAGTGTGATTTGTTACTCACTTGCCGTGGAGTTGGTGGTTTTTTGTAGTTTTCGGCAAAAGCGGTGGTTTTGGAGTACCCTAGCCACAAATATGGTGGCTTTGAGCAATTTACTCTATATAGATAGATCAATACAACCTTGTACAGTCGGTCTTCGGGCAAGCATCGCCTGCAGGTTCACTTCAATTAAAGTGCCTCACATGAAACCAACGATGAAAAGTCTACCATCAATTGCTAAGCTATCCAGATTGCCTTGGAGATAAGATCTGCCTACGTTGTCCAGAATGACATCAAGGTCTGGTAGAGATATTCCACATATTACAGTTAGAATGTATATGAAATTGACGGGTTTCTTAGGATGGAGCAGTACACAAAAATGAACCTGAATCAGGGGAACCTGAATTGGAGGTAACAAAAATGAAGGCTTTTTACCAGGGAACAAAAACTTCAGTCATAGCGTGTGAAATAGCCTAAGAAAGGTTAACTCTAAACCTAAATCAGGGCCATTTTCAAGCAGGGGAGCAGCCAAGGCTAAAACCAACTCAAGGATTTGGGGGCTGCACGATAAGTGGTGCTTATCCATCCGAGCCAACTCAAGGACTCATATCCAGATTCTTATCAATCCGACCTTATGAATCCATTTGTCAACTCACGGACCGCAACACTGCACCACATATATGGCTCATATGGTTCACTATAGTAGCACACATTTTTACAGAACATGAAGTATTTCAGTTTACCTATGCCAAATTTACTTGCTACTCATACGGTTGCAGATTCTTATGAAAAATTTGGGAACCAAATAAAGTTGTAGTCCTTCCTGGTCAGGAACATGCCGCCCTTCTTTCTGTTCAAGAACTAGTCCGGCTCCTTGAACTCTCCAGCCCTGCACTCCGCCACAGAACACAAGAGGATAGAGCATAGGCTTTGGGACACCCCCTTATCTAGCCACTCATTTTTGCATCGCGATTCGTGCGAGTATATTTGTCTTTTTTGTTTCTCCCATATAAAAAACATATGAACTTCAAACTTGGCAGCTCAACAAAACATTCTTACTAGAATGTGGAAAAAAACTTTCAGAATTTTTCGTGCAATATAAATACTAAAAAGTACATTTTTTAATACCAAAAAAAAAATCTAATTTCGTATATTTATGTTTGACAAAAAAATCTGAAAGTTTTTTCTCACATTCTAGTTAGAACGTTTTGGTGTCTTGCAAAGTTTGAAGTTCATATGTTGTTTTATTTTGAAGAAACAAAAAAGAGAAAATCTGATGTACAAAGTTAGTTGTCTAGTACGGATCTCAAAGCAATGTTAGAGGATGAGGATAAGGGGTGTCCAGAAACCTGAGCTCTAAAAATCCGGATCAGCACCACACCCAACCCACCCACTACGACAAGATCTGATGAGAACGGAGAAGGATTTTCTCACCTATTGTTCATGTCGATGTACCACTTCTTGCAGACGATGTGGGAGAAGCAGCAACCCACATAGGTCAACGCGAACACAACGATGAAGGAGCACCCAACCGGCACCAGCGTCGGGTGGGGAGAAGAGGGGGGCGCGCCGGCCGCCCCGCTCTGGGCGACAGGAGGAGCACCGGCGGCGGCTCGAGGCGCGGACAGACGGGGAGGTGCTCGGGCGGCCGGCACCAGCGTCGGGTGGGGAGAATAGGGGGGCGCGCCGGCCGCCCTGCTCTGGGCGAGAGGGAAAAGGCGGAGGCCTTCAGGGATACATATCCCTATAACAAAAATTAAGATTTCATTATTGTCCGAAAAAACGCAAAGCCTACAGAAAATCTTGTAAAAGCAATTGAAGCTCTGGTACATAGACAACAAAGCATGGGTACGACATATCTAAGCCCAAGCATGGGTAAAGGTAAAACTTGGCATCCAAAAGTTAGATATGTTCACCTCCCAGCAAGACAAATGCATACTTAATAGGCTGTATAGGCCGTTTTATTGCAGTATCAGCCACTCCAACCCAAGACACTGTTCCCAAGCTCCATAGACATCTCTATTCTTTAGAAACCCAAAGAGAAAAAGACAGAAACATCGAATAAATAATGCACATGCAGAACTATAGAAGCCTGTAGGACAAAGTTAATAACATTACCTCGAAACGAGCAGATACAACATCTGAATGTTGTAGGTAGGCTGGCCGATTCATAGTACGAATGCAAATTACCGCAGATCACATAAGCACAAATAGGTATACCTAGTTCGGTAGCTGCATTATAACCGTTCAATACACTCCGGCCAGCACACAAGCTGCACCCCGCTCAGGAAAGCAAAAAAAGAACACAAGCTGCAGACTCTGACAGCCACTGGAGCCACGAAGTACGAACGCCTCTAGTTCCATATCCACGGCTTTTTCATCCTTCCGACGCACGACCTACACGCCCCAACCAAAACAGCTGCAGCCAAGAAGGACTCTCGCCAGCTGCGTTCAGGCGAGCAAGGGATCAACCAGCCAAATCCGACGGCGGCGGCCATGGCATTAGCAGCTAATACCCATGGAAAAGTCTGCACTCTCTCCTCCAGGCCACGCACTAATAAAAGGAGTAGTGGCCACTGGCGCTAGTTGGGCGTAGTTCGACCTCCCTTCGTACGGCCTGCGCTAGAAAATATCGCAACGGAACAACCCACGTTCGAGCATTCGAGGATAGCTGGAAAAAAAGAAACAACTCACACGATCTCCACCTCCTAGACCTTCCCGTTTGTATCCCAGATTTTTCTCCCCCAAACACGACCACTCCGCATGCCTTCCCCTGCGACAACCCAGCGCCTCCGACGGAAGCTGCACTCTCCGGCGATCGCCCGATTCCTCCGCCTCCTCTGAGCGTGACTCCCTCTGCGCCCCATCTTGTGCCGCCCTGGCCATGGACCTTACGCCATGGCCGCCTCCTTTTGCCATGCCTGCAAGGTAGGCATGGTCGGGACCAGCACCGCACGTTGGAGGCAGTGACGAAGGTCTAGCAGGGGTCACGGGAACCGCACGGTAGAGGCAACTACGAAGGTCTAGGAGGGGGCACGGGAGCTGCGGAGGTGGGGGCGGTTATGGCGGAGGTCGAGGTTCAGGAGGAGGAGAGCTCGGGGAAGTGTGCAGGGTGCTTGCCAGAATACGTACGCGGCCCGGCCGATGGGCGCCACCACTCTCGCCGGCTACTCCAGCGGCACCACCGCTGCCGCGCTCTATTGAGTCACGGCAGGAAGGCTGTCAGCGGAGACTAGGGAGGGACGGGTGCAATACCTCTGTGGCGGATGCCACACCGTTCGCCCTCGACGACTTGTTCAAGCACGGCGCACACGTCGTGCAGTCCAAGCTCGACTGGGGTAACTTCTCCAGTCTCCATCATCTGGCTCAGCTCGGACACTGCCCAATTTGGACATGCTTACCATTTTCTCGAATTCTCCATCATCTGGCTCAGCTCGGACACTGCCTAGTTTGTACGTACTTACCATTTTCTCGAATTCTCCAGTTAAATTGCTCTATTTTGTATAGGATTTACCGATCTGAATGCAGCGGCTTTCCTGCAAACCAAATGTTAGTTCTTTTGTCTTTGATCATAAGAAGAGATGCTAATTTCGTTTATGCCAATTTCATTTCTCATAATTAGCTATCCGTCAATCCGATTTTTTTTTTGCCACCATTGTTCAGTTCCGTTTCTCAATCTATTGGTTATAATCATAGTTTTAAATAGCGCGCTAAGCATCTTAGCGGCGGACCTCTTCCAAATGCTATAGCGTGCTATAGCGAAGCTATAGCGCGCTATTTAAAATGTTTGTTCATTTGTTTGGACCAAAGTCTTTTAGCGCAAGACCTTTTGTAAACGCTATAGCGTGCTATAGCGGAGCTATAGCGGGCTATTTAAAACAGTGGTTATAATGCAGAGGTATATGCCCCTGAAGTTGACATTCCGCTTCCAACTAGCCTACATGCTCACTGGCATTCACTACCTCCACCGTGAGCATTCCAATCACACTGTCCGGTAGCTTGAAAATATATTGCTGGTGTCCACTATTGACCCTTCAAATGATCCCTATAAGTCAGGTGTACCATTGGTTCTGTGTGCCTTTGTTATAGTTCAAACTGTAACTCCATCTACTTTGTTTCACAGTAAGTTGTATTGCTAAGTGAACACATGCTTTTGTAATTAAACCATAATTGAATCTATGTTTCTTGAGTGTTCTGAACCTTGAAAGAATATATAGTTGCATGTTCATGACTGTTAAGTTCTTTTCAGATTGCAGAAATCATAGCTGGATTAAGATAGATTGCAATTGCCATTGCTTTTCGTTTATAGCGGTTGATTTTCGAATACTTGCATTATATATACCCTGTGTCTCGGTTCACTCATTGGATTCTGGAGATGCAGGAAACCATAGAGGTTAGAGCTCCAACTGCGTTAAGTAATTTATTTTCCCTGTTTTCATGCCATTCCGAAAATTCATATGCATTGCTACTTGTACAAGCTCATATTATGTGTTAGACACTTGGTATTTACTATGGTTCTTAGCATTTATTTGTTCAGAGTCATGGTCGTACCCATGTCATCTGTTCTAATGTGTGTCATTATTTACATGAATGTATAATGGTTTTTCCATGCATATCCGTTGCAAAAAAACTGAAGTAGGAACTCTGAACTATTATGTGCCCTCTCCAGAATGCAGAAATGTTACTCTATAATTTTTGGTAATAAATCATGATTAGATTTTAAAATGTTTGCATCATTACTGCATCTGCCAGTTATTAGTAATTATCTTTTTTTCGTCAGAAGTTACCAGTATTGTTGGACTGTGCAACTCTAAACCCCACGCTCAAGTGTCACAATAGTTAGTGATAAAGATTTCAGAAGCATCAAAGTTTGTCCTACAATCCCTCAGTCTGGTCTTCAACTGAGCAAATTGTCATCTTAAGATAAAATGGAATTGACTTCTAATATTAAGAGATTTTGTTCTGATTGACTTTTAATAGAAATGTCGGTAACATTGATGTATATCTTTAATTGACACAATTAGGAGTTCAAGTTAATAAAATCACTGATTGAACACATTGAATGAGTCCCTCTATTAGAAGGAAACATATCACTATAAGTATGAAGTACAAGAAGGCACTAATGTATATAACGTTGTGGTTTGAAACAAAGCTCAATGCATGTGTGCGTGAAATGGAGCAAACGTTTGATAAACATTTTATTCCTTAGGAGTGCACTAGCGTCTAAAATATATCATTTAATCATGTTTATCATTTGATTGTGCTTTTGACCAGTGACTATAGAATTGGGTACCGTGTAAAAGATATTGAATTAAGTTCACCTTCTCATTATCATGTTCAAATAGTTAGGCTGTCATTCGTATTGAGGATCTCTTATGAGCTAACATAAAACGTGATCAACTTCTGTATCGGGCAAACACAATGGTGGAACCACAACGATGGCAATCTCTGCGGAACGTGTAGACATGACATCTATGATCAGGAAGGTCAAGTTTGATCATTATTTTTGTGCAGCTAAATCTGCAGCTCATGAGCTGTGTGTTGGGTTGATGATCCTCCAGATTTCTTAGTCTGCACTATTGTGGACGATGTAACTGTGGTTTGATTGTAATAAAGCTAAACATGATAACCTTCCTAAGAAAACATGAAATGTGAATGGGTAAGTCCATGACGTGAAAAGGGAATCAGAAGTGGTACTGGAGATTTGCCTAGGTATAGGAGAAGCGATGGTGGCCTTGACGATTTTCACAAGTACAGAAACAAGGTGCAGACATGTTAGTGGACCAATGTTGAGTGGGACGACAAGACAGACGGATGATGAGTACGATGGTTCCGAAGGCATAACACAACATTCATGGATCCAAAAGAGTGTCCGCAAAGAGGGCACCAAGGGGAATCGACTTAGTAAAACATGTGCATGAGATATTGTAGCGTAGACCGAGGAGGAGAAGGTGCGCTCTTGAGTTGAGTGGAACATGAAGGAAGAAGAGTAGATTTCTTATTTTGAGCGGGGATATCCGAGACATATGGCTAGGAGAAAAAACAGAGGTGTGCAGTGTTGGTCGTCATGCATCAGAAATTGAGGAAATGGTAATATTTTTCAGACAGGTTAAACAACACATACATGTTTGTAAAATAGTAATCCCAGTTATCAATTTTGTTTGCACATCTCTTATTTCTTATACCATGGCAACGCACGGGCAATTAACTAGTATTACTAGAGGCAGTGATCCATCCGCTTGCGGGATGCGTGTGCAACTTATGTCTTGGGAACTTGGGCGAGGGGGAGGTAGGAATGTATGCCCGTCTGCAGCCGGGATCCGCTTGCGCCGGTGTAGTCCAATAGAGGACAGGCCAAAGGAGGAAGAGAGCGGTCATCGAGTGATGTGATGAGGCCGGAGAAGGACGAGAGTGACCCGCTTATACACGATGACCAGATTTCTGCATATAGATAGGTAGATTCAGGTTTGGAAAACTCGGCAGCTGCTTGTTCAGAAGACCCAACAACTAAACTAGCTTTGGTATTGTTTGGCCTTGTGGTTCCATGATTCAGAACTGCTCGATTTGATGCGTGAAATGACTGAACAAGTTTGTAGTGATGGTGGTTGCAGTAATTGTTGCAATGTCGCTCTTCTGACATTCATATCTGTTACGCCATTGCTAATGTTTCCCAGATGAAACTTTACATTGTAGATGTTCTTGATGACGATGCATTCCTCTTTGATGGATGAATTTTACATAAATGGAGTGTAGTGGTTCTTGCTGTGAACTGATGATGTTGATGGTTTCTCTAACAGGTGCCAGTGCGAACCAACACACTCGAGGTACTTCTTGATTTTTTAATACCAAACTTTTATACCTATCGAAAATTATTTTACCATACTAATACTATGAGTGCAACTGCTACTCACTTCATCCCATAATGTAAGACACTAGTACATCCAATATGTGAGTATATTGGATGTAATAATGTCTTATATTATGGGACAGAGTGAGTATTATTTAGCTGACATAGGTAATCCCAATAACATGGTTGTGTAATATTGATTATATCGTTTGTTCTTATGAATTTTAATGTTTGATGCTCAAAAATTATTTCTAAATGTTAGTATTGTGTGTTAACAAAACTTGTGTTTAAATAAATTTTAAATTTTACATAAGTTACATAGTGCATACTTATATATTTGTTTGTATCTGCATATTTTAATATCATGGTAAATATCTCTGAAGCGTATTTTCTAACTAATATCTTAATCATAGTTTCTAGTGTATTACTATTACATAAACATATTTATAGAACCATATAGAGTATAAATTGAACCATTCTGCAAATGGGGCAAGTTAGGTTTAGTAATAAGTTGGCAAGATGTGGCCAGTAAATTCCCTCTTACGTATTAAAATGGTTTATTTCTACGTGATACACACTATTGGTTCATGATACATATTTGTTCATGCAATATTTTTGTTTGTTATTTGTATACAACAACCTTTTGAACTTAATGGATAATAGTATATAGTGATTTTTACTATAATTTAATATGGGTCCCTCCTCCTCACGGGCATGGCAGTCACCCTCATTACACTGCCTATGGATTGGACTTGCTCCTGCTGAGCCCGCCACCGCTCCCCCGGGCCCATAGCGGCCTTTGCCACTCTTGTTCCAGAATCTCTCCCACTCGCCTTACCACACAGCAGAAGCGACACCGCGCTCTCATTGACTTGAGCCCATCCAACAGCCTCATCGGTGACGAGGCACTCGGCCTTTGCGAAGTCTGACATGAGATCGAGTGGATAACCCGTGCTGCACACAGTTCGACATTCCTCTCAACGGTCACATGCATTTATTTTTGCCTTCTTGCCCTTCTTGAAATGCATCACAGCAAAAAGTATTCTGGAGTATTCTTTAACTGCATCCCACACAGTGTGAGCAACATCTTGAATTGAATATATTTTTCTTGTCTTCTTGAAGTGCACGTCAATCTGGCAAAGCTCAAGAAACTAGCTTCAAACATCTCTTCATTTCTCCCAGTTCTAGCCTAGGGCTTTAGTGCGACCAGTACCTTTTTCATCATGCATGAATTGGAAGGGTGGGAGGACACATTCATCAATTTGGAGGAAGACAACTACTAGTCTTCAAGTTAGGGCATTCCATAACCCTTGCGGTTTTATCATACATTTGTTTCTGTTATATCATTGCTACTATTTCTGGGATGAAGCATTACAATGTAGATGTTTGTGCAGTGACTTGACGATGCTGCATTCCTTTTTGATGCATGTATTTTGTATAAATGGAGAATGTAGTGGTTCTTGCATTAAACTAATGATCATGTATTTCTTTTAGTGTTTGTAGATGGTATGTTTGTAACTGTGTCGTGTTTTGAGTGTTGTCCAAGGAGGAAGAAATGAATTTGTGAAGTACGAATGAAATTCAGATTTTATCCACCAACATCGTTTCCAGGTTTTGTACATAAGTTGCCTCCTTTTTTTCTGTTGTCTTGTTTTAATAATGCTAGATTTGTAATCTGCTGGAACGATTGCAGTACATGTGACATGATGCCTAACTGCTTAACTCACATAAGATTCACCAAGATGATCCCATAAGTATAAGAAGCAGCAGCCATCACATGTGGCCAAAAAGTTCTTTGAAACTGAGCGTTAGCCCGGCCTCTGCATCATGAATACAATTTAAAATTTTAAATGATCTATTTTGTTCAAGTTTGCACATGACTAGGGCCAACATCTGTCAAACTTCTTGGCCAAGATTGGATGACTATCCAACTTGGAAGCTTGCCCAAATGGTAGAACTACAACATATAAAGATACATTATGTTCGTGAATTCAACTATACACATTAGCTGAAACTAGTCTGAGGACTTTCATTTTCCAATGAATCAACTGCATCTCAAATTTAAATCAAATGATGAATTGGCTCGATCACATATTCAAGATCTCTTCTGTTTCACAATTTGATGGTGCTCATGAGTTGGATGAAAATAAACAAAAGATAAACATGTTTTACATAGGACACACATTCAGGTAAATTACCGGATATTTCTAGTGATAGACAACTACGAATACATAACATTTCCACAGAAAAAGAGAGACTGTAATAATACATAAGGAGGAGAAATTTTGTGTCTTTGAGGGATTGGTAGAGCATTGCCTTTTCATTTCGACGAAAGAGACATAAGTACAAGAGATTGATACATTTTGAATGGATGGGTTAGAAACCCAAAAGAGGCAAAAAGAAATGAAAGATCTATCCAATGACCTCGCTGAGCTGGACAAGCCAAAATCTCTCTCTCCCCCTCTCCCTCACTCTCTCTCCTCTCTCTCTCTCTCTCTCTCTCTCTCTCTCTCTCTCTCTCTCTATCCTCTAGGCCATTAGGGCCACCTTGATATAGGTCATCCGTGTTTCGTTGAAAATGTGCCAAACTCGTTTTTTTCAGATATTCGAGTGCACAGAAGATAACCACTTTGTTGCTGCTTAACATGCTTCGAAGCCTAGGAAAGCATCCCGCTCCGTAATGCCGAGATGCTTGAAAGAGACATGTGCCTTCCAGCCGAAAGGGGCTCCCCGTCCACCTAGATGGAATTTGTTACCACAATGAAGGAAGGGGTAGTCCTTGCACAAATGCGACGTAGTTTCCGGATCACGGAGGCACAGTTGGCATGTGGGGCCATGCAGCCACCCCCGAACCGCAAGCATATCAGGGGCGAGGATGCACCCATTAAACACAAGCCACACAAAAATTTTGCATATAGGTTGATGGTTGGGGGTGTTGAACATTATATGCCGAGGTTGTAGGTTGACGGTGTCATCATGACGCGAACTGGACGACTCTTTTGATGAGACCAGCATGCGTTTTGTGCGTCGAATCCAGGAGTCTGAGGTCAAGGAAGCTTTAAAAAGGATGAAGGGAGGCAAGGCGATGGGCCCGGATTGTATCCCCATAGAGGTGTGGAAAGGTCTCGGGGACATAGCGATAGTATGGCTAACCAAGCTTTTCAACCTCATTTTTGACAAACAAGATGCGGAAGAATGGAGACGGAGTATATTAGTACCAATCTTCAAGAACAAGGGGATGTTCAGAGTTGTACTAATTACCGTGGAATTAAGCTGATGAGCCATACAATGAAGCTATGGGAGAGAGTCATTGAGCACCGCTTAAGAAGAATGGCAAGTGTGACCAAAAATCAGTTTGGTTTCAAGCCTGGGAGGTCGACCATGGAAGCCATTTTCTTGGTACGACAATTTATGGAGATATATAGGGAGCAACAGAAGGACTTGCATATGGTGTTTATTGACTTGGAGAAGGCCTATGATAAGATACCGCGGAATGTCATGTGGTGGGCCTTGGAGAAACACAAAGTCCCAGCAAAGTACATTACCCTTATCAAGGACATGTACGATAAATGTTGTGACAAGTGTTCGAACAAGTGATGTCGACACTGATGACTTCCCGATTAAGATAGGATTGCATCAGGGGTCAGCTTTGAGCCCTTATCTTTTTTGCATTGGTGATGGATGAGGTCACAAGGGATATACAAGGAGATATCCCATGGTGTATGTGTTGGGGAACGTAGCAAAAATTCAAAATTTTCCTACGTGTCACCAAGATCTATCTATGGAGAAACCAGCAACGAGGGGAAGGAGAGTGCATCTTGTAGATCGCTAAGCGGAAGCGTTCAAGAGAACGGGGTTGAAGGAGTCATACTCGTCGTGATCCAAATCACCGGAGATCCTAGTGCCGAACAGACGGCACCTCCGCGTTCAACACACGTACAGCCCGGTGACGTCTCCCATGCCTTGATCCAGCAAGGAGAGAGGGAGAGGTTGAGGAAGACTCCATCCAGCAGCAGCACAACGGCGTGGTGGTGGTGGAGGAGCGTGGTGATCCAGCAGGGCTTCGCCAAGCACCGCGAGATATGAGGAGAAAGAGAGGTAGGGCTGCGCCAACAGGAGAAGAACTTCGTGTGTTGGGCTGCTCCTATGCCTCCACTACGAGGGGGGGGGAGTGGACGTCATGGAACAAAGCAATTAGAGTTGCAATTCTATCAACGATATCCTACGTCTCCCCATCCTAGGCGCCTCCCCCTCCTAGGCGCCTCCGCCGGCGGCCACTCCGGCCCCGGCGGCCACCACCTTCTGCCACTGTCTCTGGCCACTCCGGCGGTGACAGCCACAGCCCCCCCATGGAGAGTCTTCTCCATTGGGACTTCTCCCCTGGTCTGGCGATTGAATCTCAGGTACGTGACAAGTTCCAATCTACGGTGCACTTCTCACCAGCCAACCCTAGATCTGCCAAGGAATTCTTCCTTGTGGTCTCTTTCTCTTCGGCATCATTCACTCTTACAGAAGAATCTGTGGCTCTTGCCCTGCAATCATGCATTGGTGGTATCAGTTCGGGGTTTAGGGTTTTGAGGCTAAGTGATCGTCGTTTTCGGTTCTCTGTGGCTTCAAATCGAGTTGGTCATTTCATATATGGTCATAAAGACCGCATTTGGCCTGATTTTATCTGTCATTTCCACCTCTACCGTGGTGATCTTTCGGCTCTGGATTATCCTGATATGAGTTGGCATGTTGATGATCATCTTCCTGAGGTGAGGCCGATCGCTATACGATCTACTTGGCTTCGAGAGCAGCAGCAATTGATTAATTCTCGCTCAACAGAGCTACCAGCGGCGAAGGTGTCTACCTCGCCGGTCGGGGAGAGTATCCCTATTGGCAAATTCGAATTCCCGATATTTTTGGATCGTGATTGGAGTATTACAGTGGGGGATTTTGTTCTCAATCAGAAAGATTTCCGGCATAATATCCGCATCTCTTTCCATGGCCCACAATTCAGGAAAATATACTGGCAATCTATCCCGGATGAAAAACTATTGCATGTTATGGATGGCTGGCAAGCCGGATATTCGGATGATGAGGTCAAGTCTATGGTACAAATTAAAGATGTGCCTACTCAGGACTATATTGATGCCAGACTTTTGAAATGTTTGAATTGCCTGCGACATGGTCATCTGGTTGGAGATTGCCCAGGTAAGTTTTGTCAAAGATGCATCAATCTGATCCATGAGTGCACCTGTAGTGTTTCACGTTCTTTGGAGGTAGCATGCATGTTGGGCCGTAACAATGTGTGTTCTGCATGCTGTAGCAAGGACCACCGTGCTAAGCAATGCCCTGGCCTTATTCGTTGTGCATCCTGCGGCCACTTGGGCCACACAGCCCATGGGCAGTTGCACCAGCAACACTGGCCCAGGCTTAAATGGCAGCCCGTACCCTCCTCGAGCAGAATTGGGGTTTATGAGTTAGATAAGCAATGCAATGATGTTGCCCATAAAACAAGTCATGCAAATCATAACGCACGGGCATATAATCGGAGTTCGGTTTGGCAAGTGAAACAGAAAATCCCATCACGGGTTGACGTGTCATCTTCCCATTGCATGCCGATACGACTCCCCGCTGCTTCAGCTGTCAACTCCACCGCCCGGGGGACCCAATCCCGTCTAGTCTCCTCTGTTTCCAAAACTCCCGCTGCCCCTTCCGAACTAGCTCCACCATCGCCATCCAAGAACTCTGCTCCGCCGGCGCCCAACTCCGGCGACAGGATGGCGAACTTCCCGGTCCAGCAGTTCGAGTTTGCTCCGCCCGCTGCTACCATTGAGAGGGGCCCCAACCATCGTCTGCAGAGGAGTGTCATGGTGGTGGATGACCCGCCATTAAACCATGACAGGTACGCTATCATCTCGATTCAGCCCCCCCCCCTCCGGATCATCAGAAGAGATTCTGGTTGGACGAGATTTGCCGCATTATTATGGAGGATTTGGAGTACCAGATTTCAGATGAGTTTGTTTACCCCCTCGGCATTGGTTGCGTCGCGTTTGAGGATATGCAGAGCAGAGATGAGGCCATTAGGGATGGTCCTCATGCGATAGATGATGACTCCTATTTCATTCTCACCCCGCATGATGAGGGTATCAATATGAGGATGCCCGCGTTTCAATATGAAGTCTGGATCATGTTCTTAGCTTTTCCAATGGATTACATGACAGAGCACTATGTGCATAAGGCTGTATCTAACTTTGGCAAGTTGATAGCTTGGCCAAGGCCCAATGAGAACAAAGCTAGAATCTTAGTGAAGTGCCACATTAAGGACATAGCGCAAGTTCCACATAGTCTGATTGTGTCCAGAGTGGGAATGCTCCCTGGTCTGGGTCGTTCTTGGTCAGTCCCAGTGTATGTTATGAATGGCAGAGACACAGTGCCTGGGCTGGTGGACAATGAGGATGCTCCACCCCTCCTCAATGCTTCCCCCACCCATACCAACTACCATATTATACTCTGGTGCAGCAAGCCAGGATAAATGAGATGGAGGCCCAGCAGGTGGCCAATGAGCTGATATGGAACGCTGCAGGACAAGTTCAGGAAGAAGTTCAGGAGAATGGCTGGGCAGCTTGGCCGGTAGTCCCACCTCCCTACACTGGGTTCAGTTTCAGAACGTTCTTCGAATATGATGGTCCCTCTCTCATGGATGGAGTACACCAAGAGAACAACATTGTGTATAACCTGTCAGATGTTTGGTCTGAATTCTCTCAGGTTGAAGAACTGGCAGATAACTTTATTAATGGGGTCCCTGAAGCTCAGTTTGCGTTTGTCAGGGCTGGGGGCGAGTCCATCTCCTTCCTCATAACTGCAGACATGGAACTGCTGCGTTGGATTGGAGGCATGCTTAAAAGGATCTACACAAAGTCTCTGCTCCCTCCAGGCCATCCTGAAGGAGCTTATCTGCCGCTCAATCCGTTTACTA